>CM032177.1:12442762-12513224 GCA_018908115.1 Anopheles rivulorum
CAACCCCAAAATGGTCGCTGAATAGGTCGAGCCCTTCGAGAAATCAGTGCCACCCGGAGGCCACTTCGTAGTTTGTGGCACGGGCAGCGCAGTAGTGGTAGTGGACCTGTTACTATGGTACGGTGTTTTGTTATGGTACCTCAAGGTTCGGGAATATCGGTTGCCTAGGCACGAACGTTGGGCAGCAGAGCGACATTTGCAAACTGTTCGTCATCGTGCGAACTTGGCGGCTTCAGCATTGGATGATTGCCGTGTGTCGTCATTAGTTTCTTTTTTGGGTGGTACGGAACAGTACTAACAGGGAGTGTAACGAATTTTGTACAGCTAATAAAATAATCATTTATTTAAAAAAGCTAGTAAAACAACATTTCATTCGGCACATTTCATTTCAACATTGTTGCAAAAAAAAAACAAAATTCCAACTCAAAACTAAAATAAATACCGCAATTTGAATGTTACCCTTTCCGTTCTGCTTGAATGAATCAAATATTGATTAAGTACACACGAGCTTAGTAACCCAGGTCAAAATTGTACAGGAAAACTCACAGTGCAAACAGTCCGTTTATGTTGGTCCCGTAACACATCCGACAGAATAAACAAAAAAAAAAAAAAAACAAACCACCACCAGCCCACTGTTCTTCCATTACGTCACGAAATTCCCGTCCTGCTGCAGTGTGCACTTCCACACTGTACGGCACAACATCAGTGTACGCGAGTGTGAAATTGCGATAATTATACTGCTGCCATAATAGTGCAATCTCGTGCAGGCCTCGGTGATCGTGGTGAGATTTTGTTTAGTACAGGGTTTTGTTTCGGAAATGGAAGCTTATCAACAGTAGCCGACCCATAATTACTTTGCGGTGCAGTAATGTTGCATTCATGCTTTACCGTACGTACCATGCACTTGTACGGACGTGCGCTAGAACTAGTCGTTACAGAATAAATGATGAAGCCAATAGAATTTTAGATAATGTTGCTGTTTTTCTTTCGAAAGGAATATGCTTCGTCATCGACAAGGTGATGCAGAATTACAATAAACCACAACACACACATACACACACACACACACAAAAAGCAAGTCGGTCGTATGTGTTTGATCGTGGTAATGGAGCGAGATGTTAATTGTTTGTACGAAGTTTGCAACAGAATAGATGATGATTGTACAAGTTTCGCATGACGCATTTGTATTGAATAGATTATATCAAACGTAACACTATCGTGAGGAATGATACTGTGTTTTGTACTGCATGGCCTTTGCCATTGCAGTTTGGTTATTCTTTTATGTTTTTTTTCAAATTTTCTTACATGATTAAGTGAAATTAAAATTGTATTACTAAAACGGACCTAAGCAATACGTACTGTTTACTAAAAAGTAAACGTATTTTTTAAAATAATCTTTAATTGTGTTTAATCTTATATCCATAATGACACAACAATTATTCAATTATTATATTTATTGAACAAGGTCATTCATTAATGGCAAATGGAAAAAAGTATTATGGCTATTTAAGCAAGATTAATGCTACAGGTAACAAGATTTGTAACGCAACGTTCGACACCTTTTATTAAATCTTGAGTAGTAAACATTCGTTTACTTTACCCTGCATCGCTTGTGTTGCGATAACCGGAACATCGAACAACGCTCGAACTATTGCGTGACTTGTGCACCACGTCGACGGTGCAATTAGTTGTAACGTAGTTTTCTGTTTGTTTCGTGCTCTATTTAACACCGTTAGGAACTTTCCCTTTTTCCTTCCCATTTGGGGGTGTCTACGTGGGGTGTCAGGGTGTGCTAGCGTTTCCGACAACTTGTCGGTCAAGATGGTAAGCTATAGTTTCGTCCTTGTGTGCTGTTTCACAATTCATCGTAAACCCTTTTCTCGAGAAGAACGATAGCAAATCATTGTGTTTCTTACTTTTTATTGAAGGGTCGAAAGCTGTTTAAAATTAATTTTCAGCAGCGATATTAAAATATAAAACGAATGGAAAAATAAACAAAAACCGTTACTGTTGATAAGCATGGAAAGTGGCAAATAATGTACGAGGCAGAATAGCGAACACGCGCAAAAAGCGTATTCCCGTGTTTCTGTTTAATTTGAATATAGTACAGGTTATTTTGTGGGTTTAACTTTTTTATAAATAATTCTTATGTCATGTATCATTGCAGTATACTTATCCGAATTAAGAGAAGATGGTTTTAGTTATAATAAGTTTTAAAATATCTTTCTGCTTGGTTCACGCCACATCAAATGTTCGCTTTAGTAGCGACATCTGTCGGAGACTAGCATAACTAAGAAAATAAAAAATAACAGAAAACTGTTTTTAACGACAAACACACACAGCTCGACCGTGATGACACTATTTCTATAATACAACAGTATTTTACGTAATCTAAAAAGAGCTCGAATTAATTGAATCAATTTCATTTTCACATTTAATTATTACATTTGCTCCTGTGATTAAATTGTGTTGCTAATAATTGTACCAGATAAGCGCAATATCCTCTAAATTGTTCTTATATCTTCGTGATATCTCTTTAAAAAAAACAATTTTATCACCAACACCTGCGACGCTTTGCAAACAGCCAGCATCCGCCGGCTCCACGATGAGCTCACATGCCGGCAATGACTTTCCATTTTTCGACCACTCTATCCATGCCCGAGGTCGGTTGTAGTGGTTACCATAATGCGATAGTTTAGAGAGAGAGAGAGAGAGTGAGAGAGAGAGAGAGAGAAAGAGCACAAGCCAAACTGAAAGTCTCCCTTGACAGTGAGAAGACGCGTTTCTTAGTGGAGATACGCACTGTAGTTTGAATCATTCGCCCGAAACGACAAAGTCATCGTCCCCCACGATGGTTCATGTGATTCAAGCGGTAGACGCACAGGCAAGCTGATGAGAATAGTGTGAAGCAGGAGATCCCGCAACAAAATATGTTTCTGGATGTTTCGCGTGTCGAATATTCATCGAACCTAACGTACACACACACACACAAACCGTTCCACCAAAGTGTGTGGGGATGCTTTGCGTTCGGTAGTTTTGGGACACTCTTAGTGTATGCGTGGCGAATTTTACCGCATACAGGATGCAGCGTCAGCGCACAGGTTGATTGCAATGGCACACTTCACTGCATTGCACCCTCAAGCGACTATTTTCTTTCTGGCTGTTTGATATTTTTCTGTAACGAAGCAGCCACATTTGCTGTGGGTCAATATTTGAAAGCCATCTTGACACTGGCAACAACGAGCGTGCAAACCCGGCCGGCAAATGTTTGCATGTGTTGAATGTAACGCGTCGCGATGCTGCCGGTGCGTTTCGATGCTCCACAGACACGACGAAACTGGGAGCGAATGCTACACTATGGTGTAATTATGTTCGTAATGAAATGAATACAAAATTTATTTGACTGTCTAGTATTCGCTCATATTTTACAAAAGCATCATCGTATAAAAAGTATTGTGTTTGACTATTTGTTTCTACTACTAAATTCAATAAAACAAAACTGTACTGTTTACTATTAATGAAACAAAAAAATAATTCACAATTTACAATTACATAAAATAACCAACCATTTTTTTAATTGATAATGTTTTTTAATTTTTTTTGCACAATTTCCTTGCTCAAGTAAATTTTTTTCTAGCCACAGTGGATCCACCGTTTGAACCCATTGTGCTCCATCTCAGTTTGCGTGTGCTCGCAGCAGGCGTCGGTCGTTTATATCTCGCCCGGCACGCCATCAGATCGCTTATTACTGTGGAAGTCTTCGCTGGTTGAGGATCGTCGTCGCAGCAATCGTGTTGTCCCCCGTTTTAGTTGTCAGTGTTTGATTTTAGTGTACCCTTTACTTTTGAGTGGTGAGTGTGTTTTTGGGGTTAGTTTGACCGAGTAGGGGATGGAAACGGGACAAATCTCCACCATGCATCGTAATACATTCACGAGTGTGTGTGTGTGTCTGTGGGTGTGCTGCTGGATGAAGCGGATGATAATTGTACAAATTATCTACGTTTTATCGTGCGCCGTAGCTGTGATTTGTGTGCAGTGTGTGCAAAGTAATAATTTCTCTCCATTCGTCCATTCGTCCCCAGAATCTCAACTCATTTCCTCGTCGCAATGGATTTCTACTACCTTCCCGGATCTGCCCCGTGCCGTGCCGTGCAGATGACGGCGGCCGCCGTTGGCGTCGAGCTGAACCTGAAGCTTACCAACCTGATGGCCGGTGAGCACATGAAGCCGGAATTTCTGAAGGTAAGTCGGCATGGTTTGTGGGTCATTTTCATTCGATCGGCCATCATGGTTGTCGCGGCGTCTTGTTTGTGCGTCTTATTTTTCATCAGCATGTCTTTTCCACTGTGTGTGTGTGTGTACTGTGTGCATGTGTTGCTGTGTGTATTTCCTTTGATATAACACCCAAAAGTGTGCCAAATTGCAGGGCTATAATCGATATCATTTACATTTTCACCCATTTTCTGCTTGGCTGCGTGTTTAGCCAACATCGCGATTAAGCGGTTTGACGAATCATTCAAACGAACGAAAAGAAAACCATTCGTGATCGTAGGAGGCAATGGTCGTTAGTGACGCCGGCGGTGGCTTTATTTTTTTTTTCACTTGTAACTGTTACCATGCCAACTAGAGGTGAAACAAAGTATCGCCATTTTGGATTGTTGAAAACGTTCGCTTGATTGTTGAGCGATTCAATCGCACCGTCATCCGCCATTCGTGTGTTTGTATGGGATGGAGGAAACTTCCATTTTAAATGGGTATACTTGCGAAAAATGAATGCTAAATGCAAATGCATGTCGCAACAGGAAACGAACGAACACTCCTTCTTTGCGTGGCTAGTAAGGTGAAGGAGAAGGTTGGCGGGGGAGGGGGGGTTGTGGGAAGAGGAACGCCATCCATTCGCATAGCTGTGCTTGTTCATACAGATTAGCTTGCGATTCGTGGTTCATTTTTTTTTTTCATATATCTTCACTTCATCCACCATCAAAAGAGCTGGGGAAGCAATCAACGTTCATTGAGAATGAAATCGAAACGGGAATTCGCTCACGAGCATGTATTCGGCTTGGGAAAATGCATGCTACTCGCCCATGTTAACCGTTTGTATGCTGCTTAACGAATCGCTGCTTGCCCTTCTACCCCCGCTTCCGATCATGTTGCCTCCAAAACACCCAAAGCTAAACCCGCAGCACTGCATTCCGACGCTGGTCGATGAGGACGGGTTCGTGCTGTGGGAGTCGCGTGCAATCCAGATCTATCTCGTCGAGAAGTACTGCGCCCACGATCCAACGCTCGCCGAGCGGCTGTACCCGTGCGATCCGCGTCGCCGTGCCGTCGTACACCAGCGGCTGTTCTTCGACGTGTCCGTACTGTACCAGCGGTTCGCCGAGTACTACTATCCGCAGATCTTCGGCAAGAAGGTGGCCGGCGATCCGGACCGGCTGCGCTCGATGGAGCAGGCCCTCGAATTTCTCAACACCTTCCTCGAGGGCGAGCGGTTTGTGGCGGGCGGGGACGATCCAACGATCGCTGATTTTAGCATTTTGGCATCGATTGCAACGTTCGAGGCCGCTGGCTATGACTTGCAGCGGTACGAAAACATCTACCGCTGGTACGAGCGCACCAGTGAGATAGTACCGGCTGCTGATAAGAATTTGGAAGGAGCGAAAATTTTTGGGCGTTACTTTACGGACAAATGAGCGGGCCTGGTGGCCGTTTGCTTTCCCCAGACTACAGCATCTCGATCTCCCCCGATGTATGCTTGCATTCCCAACAAATCAGCATCCTTTCTTATCATGTTTATACTTACGGTCTTGTTGTACCGATCGAATGACATAACGAAGCTTCTTATCTATGGCTTCCGCTTAATCTTTGGATTGCTCAATTTTAAATTTAGTCTAGCGTCCAATGAACTGTGCCCTTTATTCGTTTGTATGTTTTTAGTATTTGTTTGCTGTGTAATACAAATTAAAGTTCCCACCCGATGACTAAACGGCGTACGATTGCCTTGTTTTTATTTTTCCCTTAATTTCCTGCCATTTCTTCCCGCACCGTTTGTTCTGCTGTGTGTGTGTGTTGCATCCTTCCAAACTTCCCGACCATACCCTAACCTAGATTAACCCGCAACACTGCATTCCGACGCTGGTCGACAATGGATTCGCGCTGTGGGAATCGCGCGCCATCTGTACGTATTTGGCGGAGAAATACGGCAAGGACGACAAGCTGTACCCGAAGGATCCTCAGGCGCGTGCCGTCGTAAACCAGCGACTGTACTTCGATATGGGTACACTGTATCAGCGCTTTGCTGACTACTACTATCCACAAATCTTCGCCAAGCAGCCGGCAAACGCCGAAAACGAACAGAAGATGAAGGACGCTGTTAGTTTTCTCAACACCTTCCTCGACGGGCATAAGTACGTTGCCGGCGAGAGCCTTACGATCGCTGATCTGGCCGTGTTGGCTACGGTTTCCACGTATGACGTGGCCGGTTTCGATTTTTCCAAGTATCCGCACGTCACCGCATGGTACGAGAACGTCCGCAAGGAAGCACCCGGTGCTGCGATCAATCAGGCAGGCATTGAGGAGTTTAAGAAATACTTTGAAAAGTAATTCCAAAACCCCTGAGACACGGTACGCGTGCGGCGTTGTTTAATGTGCAATAACAATAAAAAAAAGTGCAACACTGTTGATGTTCTCACGTTTAATAGCGATTTTGCATGGAGTTTCTTGCGATGGTTTGCTTGGTTCCCAACCGTGGTCCTCTTTTTGATGATTTTTGATTTTTCCCTCCTTTGTGCCGACCCAACGAACGTTTCGCAGCTAAATCCCCAACACTGCGTCCCAACACTGGTGGACAATGGATTCGCATTGTGGGAGTCTCGTGCCATCATGTGCTATCTGGTGGAGAAATATGGCAAATCAACGCACGAGTCTTTATATCCAAGCGATCCTGAACGGCGTGCGACTGTAAACCAACGGCTGTATTTCGATATGGGGACTCTCTATCAGCGCTTCGGTGATTACTACTATCCACAGATCTTCGAAGGTGCTCCCGCTAATGAGTCAAATTACGTGAAAATTGGGGAAGCCTTAACGTTTCTTAACACATTTCTCGAGGGTGAACGGTTTGTGGCGAAAGGGGATGCCATTTCGCTGGCGGATATAAGCATCTACGCGTCTCTTACCACATTTGA
This sequence comes from Anopheles rivulorum, assembly GCA_018908115.1. NCBI lineage: Eukaryota > Metazoa > Arthropoda > Insecta > Diptera > Culicidae > Anopheles > Anopheles rivulorum. Next base: position 12,449,950 of record CM032177.1, read on the forward strand.
GGTGGCTGGGTATGATTTCGGTGCGTATGGTAATGTAGTGAGATGGTACAAAAGTATGGCCGATTGTGTTCCCGGTGCCGCGACCAATCGAAGCTGGGCCGAAGCGGCAAGACCATTTTTTGATAAAGTTAAACATTGAAGGGCAAAGAAAATGGTAGATCATGCAAATAAAGCACACACAAGGGAAAAGACATGCTTGTTGTAAAACACTCTGTTGGCACTTCGTTCTATTGCACCCGTAACGCAATTTAATACTGTTTTAGCTCAACCCACAACACTGCATTCCGACGCTGGTCGACAATGGCTTCTCGCTGTGGGAGTCCCGCGCCATCCAAATCTATCTGGCAGAGAAATATGGCAAGGATGAAAAGCTATACCCGAAGGATCCGAAGGCGCGTGCTGTGGTAAACCAGCGAATGTACTTCGACATGGGCACACTTTACCAGCGCTTTGCTGACTACTGGTACCCACAAATCTTCGCCAAGCAGCCCGCCAGCCCCGAGAAGGAGGAGAAGATGAAGGAGGCGGTCGGTTTCTTCAACACTTTCCTGGAGGGACAAGACTACGCAGCCGGAAACGATCTCACGATTGCCGATCTGAGTCTGGCGGCGTCGATCGCCACCTACGAGGTGGCTGGCTTCGACTTCGCACCGTACCCGAACGTGGCTGCGTGGTTGGCCCGCTGTAAAGCGAACGCCCCCGGATACGACCTGAACCAGGCCGGTGCTGAAGATTTCAAGGCAAAATTTTTGTCCTAAGCTCAGCGCTACCACCTTTCGCCGGAGGGTTCCGTTTTTAAGAGGGAGGAGGCAATCGATTTACAGAAATAAAACACCCAATGCCTTACAACACATGCGTAAATCTGAGTTTTCTTTTCTTCCGTTATGATCTGGTGTTCATGTTGCGCGACCGACCAACGCTTGGACAAGTAGCAGACGGGTTGAGAGACTGAACGGTGATCGGAATGCGGCTGTGGCACGCTAAGGGCAAACAATCTGTTCCATTCTCCTTCACGCGCTCAGGTACGACCACGCGGAGAAACTCATTGAAACGACGCGCCTGTCGGTGCGCAATTCCGGTTTTGCTCTCGTTTTCTTCTCCTTGGCCGTTTTAAAGGCATCATTTTGCATCATTACTTATTCGCTTGTCCTTCACGTGACGATTTTACCGGTATGTTTTACTCGTGAGTCAGTTAATCAATGATGACGCAGCTAAGAAAAATACGACTAAAAATTGTTACATTCTAGATTTACTACTACAGCTATATAAATATAAGAAAAATGGAAATTAATTACGCAACCTGTTATCTGTAATATTATGTTGGTTGGATAACGTAGAACGTTTTATTCGCGCTGTTTCCAGAGAATTTCTTACATTTAATCGAACGTTTAACAACGAAAACAACAGAGCAAAAACTCAACTCAGAAGTACGCTAAACGGATTAATCATCGTATGATGACAACGACAATGTTAGCGCGACGATTCATGACCAAACTATTTCGTTTACTACCCAAAAGTAGTTATTCAAGTATAATGATGCAATGTTGGGTGTTTAAGTATTGCTCCATATTTCTGCTAACCGTTAAATTTCTGACCGGTTTTCTGAATTCAAAAAGTAAACGAACACAGAGTTTGAAACGAACAACTTAACGAAACAATGCCATAACGCGTTATGGCGCGCTGTTGCGACTTAACGAAGTTATTCAAACCGACACAAATTGTCAGTTGGAAGTGAAATATTTCACAGGTGGGGAATTGAAAGAACGTATTTATTCAGAAAAACTATCATTTATACAACTTCCATCGTTTTCGATAGCGTATACTTCAATAGTTTTACACCATTTAAATGAATTTTTTTACATATTTTCATTAACGTTACGCTCAAGGACAGTTGCCTGCTTGCGATTATAGGAGCACGGATAATCGAAACTTTGGGTTTACATTCGTCTTTATTTCGTTTTAAACGAACAAAAAACCCGTTGCAAACTTTAGGTTTGTACAAATGTTTAACGCAATTCAGAATGAAAAGAAAACAAGATTTGCGTAAAAATCCTTATAATATTTTCACCACCAATAGACTGAACCAATCAACACTAGAAAGTTCTTTGATTGGCGATCGAAAGTAAAAGCAAAAACCTACCGTTACGATTTAATAATAATATAATAATATTCTTTAGCTCCACACAAACCACTGCTTTTGTTCCAGTCGCCATTTAATGTTCAAAATTATAAACACTCTTTCCAGATAAATCCCAATATATTATTGAACCGTTTCGGGTGTTAATAAGTTTGAAAATAAAACACATTCACTGTGCCGCATGTTGTGTGAAGCGTTGAACCTCTAACCTTAGCGATACTACCATGCGTGATAAGGCTGCCAGATGTTAACAATTAAAGAAAAATAAACTCCACTTTATCGAAAGCGACTAATTGTTTTATTTGCTTTGCGTATAATCAACACAATATTCGAATCACTGGTCAAAAAATCTATAAAAAGCACGTTGCACATTGCATCGGCCGCTAGTTGTAATCGCCGTCCATTCGGCACGCGCAGCGCGTAATCATCGTAATGTTGGATTTCTACTATCTTCCCGGGTCAGCTCCTTGCCGGGCGATACAGATGGTGGCACAGGCGGTTGATGTGAAGCTAAATCTGCACTACCTTGATCTGATGGCTGGTGCTCATCGGTCCGCCGTCTTTACCAAGCTTAACCCACTGCAAACGATACCGACGCTTGTGGATGGTTCTCTGGTGTTGTGCGAATCTCGTGCAGCGCTGATGTATCTCTGCGATCGATACGCCAAGGATGGGAACGATTGGTACCCACGGGATATCGTCCAACGAACCACCATCAACCAACGACTGTTCTTCGATGCCTGCGTATTTTATCCACGATTTACCGACTACTATCATCCGCAAGTGTTTGGAAATGCGGCACCGGACGCCAGGAAACGTTTAGCTTTCGAACGATCGGTAGAACTGCTGAACCACTTCCTGGCGGAGCATCAATTCGTGGCTGGTTCGAGGATGAGCATCGCAGATATAAGTATTTTTGCAACCTTAACTACGGCCTGTGTGTTGGGATTCGATCTAAAACCTTACGCCAAGGTTGATAGATGGTACGCCACTATGGTCGACTCATGTCCGGGAGCACGAACCAACGTAGCGGGAGCGAAAGAATTTTTAACGTACAAATAAACACAAAAACACTTGATTTAAAATGTAAATGATGAAGCGTACGCTATTAGTTTTATTTACACAGTCTCTTGCATCTTCAACACGTCCAGCTCCAAGGATCCAAATGTTGAGATGGTCTCAGTGGTTACAGCTCAACTTAGTCTAGCCTTAAAAACGAATCAACAATCGTACAATGGTGCCGCACTATTCCACCTGGTCGCCCTTATGTCTAAACTGTACAGTGTAGTAAGTCCTCCCGGGAGGGTTCCCCGATTGTCATAGGCTCGTATTGGACGTCAGTGAATCCTTTAGCGAATCCTCGTAGCTATCGCTAAGTGGAGCACAAGAAACAATATTCATTGAAAGGCGTGAGAAGCACAATACACCACGAGACTCTGGCTTACCTATTGTTGCCCTCGTTGCTGTGCTCCGGGACCGCCTCGGTGCTGATGTTGGTTACGAACTGTCGGTGGAAGTTCGGATGGAAGATCGAGCTCTTCAGGTCGGATCGATTGATTACCGGCTGTATGTCGGCACCGGTAATGGGTCGCGTACTGCCCGTAGTGTTGTTATTGCTGCCCAGCCCAATCCGCGACACCGTACTGCGAACACGCACGTCCTCCGCCGACGTATTGCTGCTGCCACCTCCGCCAGCTCCACCGCCTGCCCCGACACCGTTCGGTAGAGGTATTAGGCTGTTTCGGAGAGGGAAGGTTAGCAATGGTAGGAACGAAAGCAGCGGAAGGGCATACAGGGAATTTGGACAGGGAAAGAAAGATTAGCTATGACTTTGCTTCGAACTGGTAGCATTATCGCAAATGTTCTCAACAAGCGTGCAGTATTTACAAAACAACGAATTGGGCATTTGATTGAACACCTTGCCCGCGTGAGAGATTAGTAAAGCGTAATGCATCAGTACGGGACAATAACATCGTTCGAAAGAATGCGCTTCCACCTTCCCAATGTTACGATTAAGAAGGAAGAAAATTATTCGCATTTTAATCACATTTTCGTGGTGTGTTAGAGTTCTTTCACTGCTTTAAGGTAAACGAGAGAGCGTATGTATGTGTGCGTATGATGAACATGCAGATAATTCAATATCTTGTATATCTGTTGATGAAATGATGTGAAGCAAGCGACATTGTATGGAGATGTGCAAACATGAATGAGGTGCAATGCGATAAGACGTTTGATCAGACGCTACGCATACTAACCGTCTGTAGCGGGCACACGCAATGCAGAGTGCCGTGGCTGTGCCACCGGCAAAAATTAATCCACCTATTACGACCGTCGCCAGCTCGATACCTTTCATGCCGGCCGCATCGTAAGAGTGCGGCTCGATCGAGTTGACCGCTAGCTCGGTCAGCTCGATGATGGGCAGGTTTGGCTTGAGATTGGACATGTCTAACCGGGAAAGTGACCTGCGTGATGGAGAGAAATGGTCAGTAGGCTGCACGAAATGAGTATCTAAATCTGATTCCCAATACCTTTGTAGTTCAGTCATTTCTACCAGTCCGTTGGTTTTACGATCGATGGCATAAAGGTAAAGATTCGTTCTGCAACATAAGTCATTGTTAAATATTTTGTAAAAATGTGTCCAAAGAACTCATAAAAGTCGGTTAAGTAACTTACGCATCGTCCACCTTGGTGTTGGTTTCGAGTGCTCGTATTCGAATGTCGTAACCGGTGGCAGTGCTCAAGCTGGACGAGATCATGCCCAGCTGCTTCTCGATGTCCACGGGCAGACCGGCCAGGATCAGGCATACCTCCTGGTGCGCGTGCAGTACGTACACGAACACGTTTGCAATGGTTGACTTGCCATCGTCGGCACCCTCACGATCCGTTGCTTTTACGTCGAATCCAAACACCTTCTCCTTAAACGTTGACAGCGAATTTAGCAATCGAATCTGTCCGGTGAGTGCATCAATTGCAAAAAGGCGAGCTGGTTCGTTCAGGAGTGAGTAGCGCACCTCACCATTGCTTCCTGCATCATCATCAGTTGCCTGGGAAGGAAACAAAACTCATGAAGAACCAATCAGATGTGGTGCAATGTAACTTACCTCCACTTTCATGACCGCATAACCATAGTTGGCCGTATCCGGCACGACCGATATTATTGGACCGTAGTTGTCCCGGAACACAGGCGCATTATCGTTCACGTCCACCACCTTGATCATGATCTCCACCTCGTTATCGTACAGCCGATTGCTTTTCCGCCTGACCGGGTTCTCCAACGCGTACAGCACGCTGGGAATGTTGCGTGTTTCGCGCTTTAACCGCTGCACACGGATGCGAACCTCGTACGAGTCACGTTCCTCCCGATCGAGCGGTCGCAACAGCCACAGTGACCCATTCCGCTCGTCGATGCGAAACTGTTCGTCGAACGTGTCGCCCACTATTTCCCACCGGAACGGATCGTTGGTGTAACGCTTCGAAAGCGTTACATTCAGCACGATCCTCGGTGCGGGATCATTCTCACGCAGCTCGATCTCGTAATACTTGTACGGAAACAGTGGCGGTTTGTCATCCACCGGTTGCTTCTGAAGCGCATCTCCTTGGAGATTGACGATCAGTAGTGCCATGCTGGACCGTGGCGGTGTACCAAAGTCCGATGCGACCACGGTCACGTTCAGATGCTCGTATGTTTTCCTGTTTGTTTCAGGCGGCGCAAACTTGGAAGCCGTCGTCACGACGCCATCTTTGGGATCGATGCTGAACTGCAGCACATCACTCTGACCGGTGAGCGAATAGATGACCAGCCCGTTTCCATTCTCCCGAAAGTCACTATCCCGTGCCATCACCTGCTTGACGAATGTTCCCACCTTGGCATTCACGTCGAGATACGCAACGTAGACGGGCAGGCGTTTAATGTTGTTACGATCACTTCGCAGATCATCGTACGCCGTAAACTCGGGACTGTTATCATTGCGATCCATCACGATCACCTCGACGTCCACCATGGCCGAAAGCTTGAGATCGAAGTTGTTGTCTGACGCGAGCACCCGAAACCGATAGGACGACACCATTTCCCGATCAATCTCTCCACTGACGCGTATCGTACCATCCAGCGGAGCGATTGAGAACGGTATCTTCTGATCGCCTTCCGTTACCAGCATGTACGTTACATTCCCATTCATGCCAGTGTCTTCATCGTTAGCACGCACCTGACCGATCTTTTTGCCGGTGATTGGATAAGATCCTTCGTCAACATTGAACGTGTACCACTGTTTCTCGAACACGGGCGCATTATCATTGACGTCGTACACGCGGAACTGCACCTGCAGCATATCCGACAGTCCACCCACATCTTTGGCGGTGATGTTGAGCTTTACATCGCTTTCCGGTAGTAATCGGTTCGCCACACGCAGCTCTCCATTGTTGCGATCGATTTTAAAGTAGGTTACTCGCTCACCACTGTTCAATTCCGTTTGGCCAACGACTTCGTAAAACACCTTGGAGTTCTTCTCGAAATCATCGTCGTTAGCTGTAAGCTTGAAGATCACCTTACCCACCTCTACGTTTTCGGGCAGCGCAAACTTTAGCTGCGATTTCTTGGCAACCGCTCGGGTATTGCGTCCTCGTTGACGTACTTTCTGCTTGTACAGCTTGCGACGCATCGTAAGCTGTTCCCGGTCGGCGGTTCGATTTACCATAGTCGATTGGCTGTCATACAACCGAGGCATCCCGACGTACGGTGCCGACTGGACCATCTCAAACAAACTCTCCACCCCGTACGAAACGCGACTGCTCATCTCCATTAGGCTCGCGTCCAGAAACTCGGGCAACACCTCCGTCTCGATCTCGTCCAAGTACATCAACTCTAGATCGCTCGTGTTTTCAATCATTTCGCAGCGACTCTTCCGGAAGATGGCGATGCGTTCAAACACCGGCGCACAGTCATTCACATCCAGTATGAGAATCTTCAGCTCCACCTCGGACATCAAGTTGTCCCGATCGGTGGCCATCATTTTGAGCGTAAGACTTTCTATCTCCTCACGGTCGAGCTTATTGGGGCCCATAAACAGAATGTTGTAGTGCGGCGTACTGGAGTTTGAATACTCCAGCTGTTTGTGGGGACGATAGTCCGGACGTACTCTGGTATCGCCCGGATCAATGTTCGCTATCTGAAGATTGCGGAAAATGTGTGCCACCGTCTTGTTGTAGTTTGATAGCGTCGAATTGGAGAACTGGGCCACGAAAGAGTTCGACTCACCGGACAGTAGCAGTTCGTACTCGCTGTTCGGTCCGGCCGCATCCAGGTCGGAGATGATGATCGGATTGTTCAACACGATCTCCGTCCCGATCGGAGAGTTCTCCGCTATCACACCGAGGAAGAACGGTTGATTGAACGTCGGTGGATTATCNGCTATCTGAAGATTGCGGAAAATGTGTGCCACCGTCTTGTTGTAGTTTGATAGCGTCGAATTGGAGAACTGGGCCACGAAAGAGTTCGACTCACCGGACAGTAGCAGTTCGTACTCGCTGTTCGGTCCGGCCGCATCCAGGTCGGAGATGATGATCGGATTGTTCAACACGATCTCCGTCCCGATCGGAGAGTTCTCCGCTATCACACCGAGGAAGAACGGTTGATTGAACGTCGGTGGATTATCGTTCTCGTCCTCGACCACTATGAGCACCTGATAGATACCGGCAAAGGTACGCTGCTTGTAAAAGTACTCCGCAATAATTGTCACGCGTATGACATCCTGCTTCTCCCGATCGAGACCCTTGATCGTCATCAGCTTACCATCGTTCGTGAGCCGAACCGTATCCGCTACGTCGTAGCTGTTGACAAGGGAGTACTGTACACCGCTAGTAGGATTTCTGGAATTTCTCGCCTTTCTCGTACCATTTCCAGCCGAACTAAACACCGCATCGAACGTCACGAGCGGGTATAAACGGATCAAGTTCGACTGACCGGACACGTCACGCGTAAATCTACGCGCGTACCGTGTTCGATTCTTTCCTGCATTCAGCTGAAACACTTGACGATCACCACGGTTCTTGTCGCCCCGTACCGAGATCAACGGTGGCAGTCCCTTCTCGTCTGCATCACATTGCTCCTGGAAGTCCTGAAACTTGAGCTGCCCAATCATCGTGTTCGGTTTGTTCTCCTTCACGCGGAACTCGATCGGCGTGGCGTTGGTGCCTCGCAGCAGCATAAAGTTGTGCTTTATCACGTGTATCGTGACGTTCGTCACGATAATCTTCTCCAGACTGTTGTACGCTTCGGGCGTGAGCTGTTCCACGTTCTTGCCAGCCGAATCGGGCAGATACGACACAACCGTTTCAAACTCATAACACCGGCGGTCGAATTTCTCCATCGATTCGATCACTGTCACGATGCCGGATCGCTCCTCGATGGCGAACGGTACACCTTCCGGGTAGGAGTGCAGCAGATCGAAAAATATCTCCTCGTCGGACACCATATCGAAGGTGGTCCTGATCTGCCCAACCGACGACCCGATGGCTGCATCCGCACCGACCCAAAACTCGTACGGTGCACCGATAAACTCAATATCTTCAATCGACTGGCAGACGATGTCGATCGTGACTAGCGCTACGTTGAAGCGCGACTCGGATGGATTCTGCGGCTGGTCCCGTGCTTCGACGAAGAATGCAATCTTCCCATACGTCAGCTGTTCCGACACGCGTATGTCACCCGTGTCCGGATCGAGCTGGAACGGGATGGCAAGGTTCGGGCGGACGTTTTTGATGCTGTACTGTACCTTGCCGTTCCCAAGGTCGTCTGGGTCGAGCGCACGAAGCCGGCCCACCTTCGTGCCAATCGTGGCATTGCAGTGTGTCTTGAACTCGTACAGCGTACCCTGCTCGAACTCTGGCGTGTTGTCGTTGGTGTCCAGGAGTGTGATCTCCACCTGCACCTTGCCATAGTTGCGACTGTGATCGTACTGCTCTATTCTCTCCACAGCGTGTACGTTCATCTTTAGCGAACTGCGCTGCTCCTTGTCGAGGAAGGTTTCATCGCGCACCACAATCCATCCCGAACCGTGATCAATCATGAAGGCACCATTTGGATCCTCGTCCATAAGATAGTAGTAGAACTCTGCATTCTCACCCTGGAAACGCAATACATCGCATGGGTTAATTTCTCCGACACAATTTTCCGACAAAACCTTCAAAGTTCAACGTACCTGATCTCGATCGATAGCATTCACCTGCAGTATACTGAAGCCTTTCGGTAGGTTCTCGATGATGGAGATATTATACAGATCGACCTCAAACTCTGGCACATTATCGTTCAAGTCGATCACCTCAACCTCCACACTATGACCCAGGCCCAGCAAAAAAGGCAGCAAAATAAATGCATTGGGAAACAAGACAAAGCATTAGAAATCTTTTCTCACACTCGCTCACTGATATGATGGGCATGATGTATGAGTTTAGGGTCGTGATAATTTCCTATTGTTGGCAACGAAAGTGAAATTACGTCCAAACGCCCTCCCGCACTCCAACCTGGTGCTACTACTTACCGCGCAAAAGCACTCTTGGTCGGGTCGTTGATCTGCTGGGCCTCAATCTGCAGCGTGAACGTATTGTCCGGCAGGCTTTCGCTGTCCAGGTCGATCTCCTTCTGCAGAAACAGCACGCCCGTTTCCGGCGATATCCAGAAGAGTTGACGCTCGTTACCGGCCACGATGCCGTACACGAGCGTTTCGTTCAGCGAGTCCTGATCGAACGCCATGATCGGTGGCTCAATGTACAGCGGTATGTGAATTGGTTTGCCCTGTGAAAATTAAACATCGTAAACAAAGCCGAACAAACCCGTGTCAAGCTTTTTCGACCACTTGTGCACTCAGCCGACCGTGCTTACCGTGAGCGGAAAGGACTCCTTGATGCGTGTCCGGTACTGGGCCCGGGTGAAGATCGGCGGCAGATCGTCCACGTCCCGCAGGTTGACGCGGATGGTGGCGTTGGCCGTGCGGGGTGGATTGCCCCGGTCGCTCGCGACGATCTGCACGCTCATCGAGCGCCAGCCGGCATCGTAGTCGAGCGGGCGCTGCAGCACCAGCGATGGCCGCTGGGAACCTTCCAGTCGAAACGGAAAGTCGCCGCTCTTCATATGCTTGGCCGCCAGCGCGTACTCGAGGTCGGAATTCGGCGTGTTTGGCTTATCACGATCAATTGCCTTAATTCTATTAAACACCACCGTCTCAATTGGCGTTGATTCGTCGANGGATTGCCCCGGTCGCTCGCGACGATCTGCACGCTCATCGAGCGCCAGCCGGCATCGTAGTCGAGCGGGCGCTGCAGCACCAGCGATGGCCGCTGGGAACCTTCCAGTCGAAACGGAAAGTCGCCGCTCTTCATATGCTTGGCCGCCAGCGCGTACTCGAGGTCGGAATTCGGCGTGTTTGGCTTATCACGATCAATTGCCTTAATTCTATTAAACACCACCGTCTCAATTGGCGTTGATTCGTCGAGCGTTACCACGTACGGTAGATTGATAAATTCGGGATCATTATCGTTAATATCTTCAATGTAAACAGTAATTGTAAAAAATGATGACTGCTGGCCGGTACGGTGTGCGTGCAGTCGGTGTGACCGGTGCGTGCGTTTTGTGCCGTTGCCGCGGGAATGGGGGGAAAAAATCGTAGAACCGCCGAATGGGAGAGAACAAACGGGAATGCATTGTTAGAAAAAAGGGAATCTTGTACGCCCAGATACAGCCCTGCTAGCGAGCCCCTTACATTGTCCTGCTTGGCGTTCGTCGCTGACGTTCCGCTGCAAAACACGCTAAACTTGAGGATGCTCTGCGGATCGTCGGAGTCGACCAGCCCGTCCAGGCTGCGGTTGAGGATGACGCTCACGACCGTACTGTTGATCTCCTTCAGCTTGAAGTACTCGTAATCGCTCGAGTTCTCCGTGCGCGGTATCAGGATCGAATTGCGTGGATACGCGTACAGCGAGACGATTTCGCCACCGACGGGAAAGTCTTCCTTCAAGCGCAGGAACTGCACGCCGTCGGATTTGGTGCGCAGATTGCTTTTGGAGTACAGCTTGCATGCTGCCGGGAAGGGAAGAAATAGTTTACGCCACAGTTAAATTAATTTCCTGATTGCTTACTTTACACTCTAGAGCATAAGAATTTGTCTAGAAAACACGGGAATCATTCACAAACAAACGTAGTCGAACCGGTTGTTGGTGGATCACAATCGCCTCGAAAGGGCCCCAAAACCAGAGAGTGAAATATGTTAATTTAATTGCTGTGTTAGTTGTTATAGCCCTTTCCACCTCGAAAAAAAAGCGTCTCGAAAATGTTGAAAACTAATCGAAACCTGTCCCATGTGTTTCGGTAGTTCGCTTTCGTTTGCTTAATCAAGCGATATGTCTCTCGACCAGAGCTGTTAGATACATTTTATGGCACTTGTTCATTTTCAAACCGATGGTTGGCGATCGCTCCACAAGAAACGACAAATCGATCGGAACGGAATTCGTTGCTCGATCTGGTTTTGGATCGTTCTCACAACATGTTTCTCGTATCTTATGCCGTGTGGCATAAATTAATATTAATTAAGTTGAAACCATTCATCAACTCTCGACGTCAGCTTCGCCTCTCAGCTAGGTTCGTCCGGTCATCGGTACGATCGTGGTGTTGAGTGGAGTTGATGGAAAAAAGCTTGGTTGAGGAATCGAAATGGTTCGATACGATTTAATTGTTGCTTGTCATTAGCAGCGGAGAACAGTTTTTCAAACAAGGCGAAATAGCTGTTTTTGTTTTTGTTTTGCTCCCTCGCTTGTGGTCACCGTCTAGAACAGCGCTACAAACAAACTGCTCATTTATTGGGCGCCCGCCTGTCAAGTGAATCGTACGACATTGTCGTGATCGCTGCACTTAACGAGCGTGATGTGGTTATAAGCTTTGTCCGCACCATTAAAATAAAAAGCCCATCCCTTAGTTCACTAGAAGGCAGCGAAACACAGCAAAGCAACAAAAGTGAAACAATGCGCAACCACTTACTGTTTAGGAGAATAAACGCGAAAACTGTCGCTCCACCTTCACCTTGCAAGCGTCACTTTCTAAGACAAACAATTGTGGTTCACAAAACGACCGAACAAACCGCTCGGGTTTCTCCAGTGTTTTCCTTTGGGCCCACCGATGCTGGGAACGTAATGATGGTAAAGGAAATAAAGCAACCACCAACGAACAATGGGGAGTCTGTACAGATCACCCCCAACACCCGCAGGTTTGGCTGGCTTCAACTACCACGGGAAGATAAATTAATCCGAAGCCGAAAAATGGTGCAGGTGCTCGTGCTTGTCATTTTGCGGCACGTTCCCTTGCCGACAACGCGTTCCTTCATTAGCAGCTGATTAGGGCTGGTAACGGGCTGGTAACGAACGGCAGCCAGTAAAAGGGCAATACTTTGCTTGCCGAACGAATTGGACGACGATCTGTGGGCAATCTAGCGCAAGCTACTTTCAAGCCAAAAGGGCCACAAAATCAGACTGCTGAAATAGTGGATGAACAGTTCTGGTCCCGCAGGTTCCAGGTTCCAGCAAAAACTGAACTTAATTTCTTCAGAATGATCCATTAATCTGATTATCTTGTGCTGACGGCACACACTCATCGCCACGAATTTCGAGGAAAGCACTAAACCAAACTTTACACCCAACTCCAGCCCCGAAAACAAGGGGTTGATTTCTTAGGAAGTGCGTCAAACTTGCTAGAGGCATTTCACCAGAACGCAGCAAACGGATTGATTCACTGCTCGTCAAACTCGTTTTGCCGGTCCCGCGCACAATCGCTTCAGCCCTATCGCTCTTCCTATTAATTCATTATCGCCGTTCGGATGCCTTTGGTATTGCTGCCAGTAACAAGTTATTCGGCTGCGAATGAAGGGAGCTATTTTTCGATTTCTATATTGGAGCGTTCCTCAGCACCATGCCGCGGGTGGATTATGGGTGAATTCCTGTGCCCTGGGCCGATGTTCGTCTGCGCCCGACATCGGTTCCGAGACGGCATTAAAATATTATGCAAATTAGCAGGAAAGTGAAGCGCCTGTCGTTGCTCGCGAGCCGGAATTAGCACATGAAAGTGAAGCGCTCCCAGGCTTTGACTTTGGCCACATTAGCAAACAATGATCCAATCGGGACGCGCGTTTTGGTGGATCCGGGGACGCACAATTGCGCACTCTTTCGATGAGCAAAGAGATCGGCATCGTACGCATTGGTAGCCAAAACGTGCGACAATGATATATGGAAAGCCAAACGCTGGCTGCATGCTGCGGGACTGGCTTCTGCCATCATCATCATCATTGTCACTGGATGGTTCAAATGGCTCCAGCCAGTTCGCTAGCTTTCGTTCCAAGAAGGTCTAAAACCCCATTAGTGGCGGTTGGAATTGCTGTTTGCTGTTAGTTCGCCTGCCTGCCTGCCTGCAACATACAACATTTTCCAACCCATCAAGCATGAAAATGGTACAGCAGAGGCAGCAGCAAGAGAGAAAAAAAAAAACGGAGCATATCGCTACATATGCACATGCTGGCCGGTCGTTCTCATCGGGTGAGAAAGCAAGCAAGGGCGCGGAGCGAGGGCTTTTTCACACGGGCGCAGGTGATTTCCATCGCTGCAAGCAATTCATTAGCGGCTGGTTGGTTAGGCGCAGCCCCAGGAAGCTCAAACGTAAAGCACATGTGAATCCGACAGGAATGAGCTCCATTTTTTTGTTTTGCTTTTGCTTTGTTTTGCTCGTTTCGCTCGGATCATGGTGATGGTATGGTGGAGATGTTGCACTTGATCAGAATGCAGAACAGCTCTGGAAAGTGAAAAACGAGCGTGCTGTTTGACGTGTGGAAAGTGTGGGGGGAGGGTGAGAATGGTAAGGAAATCAGCGGGCGGTGGGCTGAAAGGAAAACTCTCGCTCACTGCAAACGGTGGAACGGATTTTTATTGTTCTCACCCTGTTTCCGTACCATCATTGTGACCTCCAATCCACCCCCCCAGTGTGGTGAGGGTGGAAATGGGAAAGCCTTTTTTCTCCCTTTCCCTCTCTCCTTCACATGCCGCTTGGTGATATTTTTGCGTCACTCCCGCCACCGGGCGGGAGACAAACTCGGCGAAAATGAAAGGAAAATCTTCTCGTCGGAAAATTATGAATATTTATGAATTATTGTGTGAAGCTGGTCGGGTTGGGCTGGGTGAGCGGGTGGGGATGAGGTTGGTGCCGTGGTTTTCGGAGGCTCCCACTGCTGTCAGCGATAATGAAGCGAAGCTGACGCTTGCTGCGGGAAAATGCTGACGATGGGTTTTCCGCGACGTCAAACTAAATCACAAACAGTGGTGCGCGTCCGCGCTAGCTGTGACAGTGAGGAAAGAGTCATTGGAGGGATGCGTCGTTTTCTCTTTAACGCGATTTTCCCTCCCCGACTGCTGCGGGTGCGTACGTTGGCGTACGCGTTGAGAAAGGGAAAGGCTTTTTTTGCCGAGCAACCGAGTTTCTGTGCCCGATGGCTATGGGTTATCAGGCCTTGGGGGTTCGTGACACACACACATACACACAGAAATGGTAGGATTGACTACTAACAGTGTGAATGAGATTGCCAAGCCGTTTGGCACCCGTTGGAATGGCGAATGGCAAATGTGTACAACACAAACAAAGCGCCTGAACGCGGAAGCTTGTGGCTCTATTGGCTTTCTCTTTCAATGTCGTCCTTAAGGAAATTAGCTGATGCAGATGGGGCCGATCTGCGCTGTAAGGCACTGGTGGATAGCTTGCGCAAGGTAAAACAAGGACAAGTTTGTTACAGGTAAAGCTCAAATCCCGAAGGTATTGACGATGGATAAATATTGGCTGTTAGTCTTTAGAGTGACTTCTTCGTATAACAAACATAGTTTTTTTATGAGTAGAAATTCAACGCATATGTGAGTTTATTTTCCAAAATGACCTTGTTAGATGGTAGGATAAAGAGTACCTAGAATTACAAAATAGAACACAGTTGAATTAAAGAGACGACAGATGAGATAAAGAAAGGATTTTTGTCTGTATGTTGATCGTTTTTGTACTTTACTTTTAACAATTTAAAGTAACAATTTTTAATTATACTGTAGTTAAATAAAACCGAGGCTTCATAGAACCAATATAGTTTAGTACTCACATACGCATCTGAGACATAAACTTTGTCGATATCCTTTCGTTGGAGAGAAAGATGTCTGAAAGGATTTTTTTGGGTCTTTTGAAAGAATAAGGACGAGCACGATGGATTCACTATTGTATAGCGAATTAGACTATTATGAGCTCCAGTGGCTTGTTCATGTCATTCGGTCCCCAAGGCCGTTTTAGCTCGTCGAAACAGTCGAAACAAACTCAACCTGAGAAGGTGTGATGAATTTACAGGACTTTTGCAGCAGGTCAATTTTAAATCAACTTTTTGATTGACATTTGCTCAAGTTTTTGGATTATACTGTCTTTAGATTTACGCTTCTTAACTGTAAATATCGTTGATCTCAACAATGTTGATATTAATGAAGTCTGGGTCATGAAAGATAGAGTTCTACATTCCCATTCCAGATCATACTTTACTGCAAGTCTTTTCCCAATTACCTGAATGTCCCTTCTCTTCTATTACTTTTGATGTACCTAATGCGATTAACTTCCCAAGAATTAATTTTTGAGTTACTAAGATTCCTAAGGTTAAGCTTTGCAGAGCTCAATTTGGAAGTTCAAATTAAATCGTAACACAACACGGGAGAACTAATCAATTCGACATGTAGAACATAAATATCCCACCTTGAAGATATGGAGTATTTTGATAGAAAATTGTGAGGAATGTTTCCCTCAGAATGATTCCCTTAACAATTCCATTGGCATAATTGAAATGCAAATTCCTTTAATTGAACAACGCTCCAGAACATGAAAAAACGCTCCAGAACATCGAACCTGCCACATGTTTCGTGTAGTATCATGTTGTCGACAGCGCATTGTCAAATGGGAAACATCCAAACCTAGCCCACACGGTTGCTGCCTACCCACTAATCTCGATTGTTGACCTGCATCGCCCAGTGCCGTACCGCAACAGGTGGCAATTAATGGTCCACCCATTAGTCCGTTCACACTTCCATCCGCTTCGCCGTGTTCCATCTGCCTTACGTTCCCTTAGGAAACCTTTCCTTGTTTTCTGGATGGCTGCTGGATGCTTCATGATCGATCAACGACTTTAATAGTCCACGCGTCCACCGTGCACAGCCCTTGCGGCCCATTTACACAGACACCGGGGCACACCGGGGTAATCAATCAAAATTCTTCAGCACGATGGAGAAAGAAAAAAAAAGGAGCATTAAACAACTACCGAACAGTAATGTAACAGTGGCGTTTAACGCACAGTTTTAAGTTTCTTTCTTTTTTTTTTGTTGTTGTTGGTTAATTTCTTTCCCGGAGCTCTCCCGCCGAATGGGGTGCATTTTCCACTGGGAAACGTTTTCTTTTTTTCTTTCCAGGAGATCCGATGGGTGGTAAGTAACGAACCAAATGAAAAGCTGGAGTTGACTGCCCAACACAAAAATTAAACAAAAAAAACCCCAACACACACACACACACGCTGCACTGTACGCGATGGTGTGACCCAGTTGTGTGTGTTTCGATGTAAAACAATGCGCCTGGCAGCTGGGTGCGTAAGGTTGGAAATAATCAAATTTAATCATGCCAAGGAACCGCGTGTACTTGAAGCATGGCGAACTACTACCGAGCATGTGCTCGATTCGGACGCCCGAAGTAGGGTTTTGCAGGCTTTCACCGGAGGAAGAAAAGAAAAACAGGGTTGCAACTTTGGGTGCTTGGGACGGCCAACTACGGATACAGCTGCTAGTGTGCATAATGTTTGTGGGATGTACATTTGTGGGTACAACTTTCATCCCAACATTTAACCTTGATCACTGCTATGAAGGAACCCTTGATGGGTTTTGCTAAATACAGCCTCAAATGAATAACTTATGGATGTTGGCAGTGGTAAAAATTCTTCAATGTTTCAACTTATCCAAACAGGTTAGGTAACGCTTAACAGAACTGACTAAAGCAATGCTTATGATTATGCAAATGCACTCTTTTATCGGCGGAACAATGCGCTTACAATGGTGCTTACATAAAGCGTACAGTTTTTCGTTTAGTATTTCGTAAATATGCAAATTTAACCAACGTTGCGCTTCTGTAAATGAGTAAAAGCAGCGTTTTGAAGGCAAAAACTAATGCACAAAACATCAGTATGTGAGATCGTACGGTGTGGTAGTAACATGATAAAGATAAAAACACTTTCCTTCCCATTTCCCTTTAGACGAGTTTGCACTCGTTGCCACGCTGTGCGTACGCTTTAGATGAAGATTAAGAAAGAAAGCAAAGTGGAAAAATACAATACAAAACAAGCATAATCTAACACACGTACCAATACTGAAATTAGCAGAACATGAATGAATTCTCAAACCGGGGGTGTTTTCTTTTTTCGGACAGACCAAGCGTGTAAATGATACCATTGCCCCTGCACTCACTACGCTCTATTAATAAACCTCCCTTAACGCTGGCTTATGGCCACAGAACAGCGGATGAAACAAAACGATATCAAACGGAGCGGAATTTGGGATGTAATTCCCTTGAGCGGCGTTGTGTGTTCGCCGCTTAGACCCAGTCAAGTTCACGCATTGGTTAAGAAAACGCCCATTCATTCTGCCCATACAAGGAAAACAGCAACATCGAAAGGGAAGGAAGGAAAAATATTTGCTCAACCCAAAAGCGGGTACCGAATAAAGAAATGGGTGGAACGAAACATAAAGTGCAACCCCTCGCCGTGGTAAGGTAGAAACAATACGCAACGGCGCAACACCAAACAGCTGACTAAACTTTCCCGACCAGACAAATAACTCAAAAAACGCAAAACCCCCATTTCACCACGCAAGGAAAACTCCGCTCCGTGAAGATCGGGAGTTCTCGACCAAAAAGGGCACAGTCGCTTCCACGTAAGGGACACTTTTTCCTAGATATAGCATGGAGGAAAGGAAAGAAAAACGATGAAAAGTGGAAGTTTTCCTTCAACACCCGATGTGGGAGAAGGTCATTGTTTGTTTCGCCGTTGCCGCACTGCTGTATCGCCCGGGCCACGAAAGAAAAACACTGGCGGGGGTGTGCTGCCTGCGCATAATTGAAGTTGCGTGCGTGCGTTAACGAGATCGTGGCGGGTGGGACACTGCGAGTGTCAAAATATTGTTGATTAGGTTTCTCTTTCACATCCCAGTTTTTGTTTCCCGGCTGGCTGTGACGGTGTCAATTGTGTGTGGTTTACACACGGCTTCGGTGTAAATTTTACTCATGGCAGCGCTAATGAAGAGCTTTGCTGGGATGGTACGAGCCCGTTTCGGTTGCTTCGGTTTGGTAAGGTAAACAAAAAGGGTAAGTGATCATGGACAAAATTAGTCTTCGTTGGGAAGCCAGGCACTCGATGGAAGGGGAATGGCATTGGTATCTTTTAAATATAAGTAGCTTTATCTTATTTGACGCTGCAACCTCGTGAGGTCGTTGGGCGTTCAAATTTGACTCTACTGGAACTGATTGACGCTTAGTCGAGCTGGCGTACAGGACCTACAGGAACGTGTTAGAAATGGAGATGGTGAAATTTAAGAAGAAGTTGAGGTATATGACATTAAACACATGAGAGAGTTGATAATCAGCACGACAATTTAAAATACAAACGAATATTTGAGTGAAATCTGGAGTGATTTAAGCTTATTTAACGAATTGAGATAATTAACTCTCTGAGGAGATTTAATTCACTCATTCGTTATGGATTAATGCATTCGTCAATATCGTAGATCTTGGATAAGGTACTAAAAGAATTGGATTTAGTAGTAATTATGTCGTATGAAAGAACGATTGGCAGCTTTGTTGTGTATGTCAGAGTCAGAATTGAGAGCATCAAGTGGGAATTTAACAGTAACCGTCAAGAAGTTAACTTTATCTTAGCAGTAAATGTACATTGAGTGAACACTTGAAAAAATGCAATTTAAATACAAATAAATATACGCCGTTTCCAGTTCATCTAATATTTGATGGAATGTGAATATCCGATCACATTGAGACATTCGATCTTCAGAGGATAAATTAATAGACATGTTGTCTTTGTGTACTGTCGCACTTTATAGCTTACCCATTCCATTTGTTATCTACCATCGATCAAGTGCAGTTCCATTAAAATCAATATTGAAGATAAATGGACAAACCATACTCGGCTTCTATCCCAAAATTACCAATTGGCAACCAATGACCGAAAGCAGACGAAATGGATGTTATAATACACATCGCTTGCCCCGAAACTGTCGCTCAAATATGAATTCACTTCCCATGAAACGTCACCAGCATGTTCAATTAAAGGACACTGCCCTGGGGGAGGGAAGGTTGAGCGCTGGCACGGGCGGTTATTAAAACGTCTCCCACCTTCCCCGTCCTATCCCCCGAAGCAACCGCTCCACCACGAGTCCCTTTGGTGCTCGCGATGCTGCATGATGTTCTCTGTCTTTCAGCTCACTTTGTCTGCCACCTCCGGACATGATTTACGATTCGGCTGCTGAAGTGGCCACGAATTAAAGGTATGCCCGGGGTTTGTTTTGATGGGCAAACATTAGCGCTTAAGTGGCTCGTTGGTCACCCGAGCGTTGGTGTTATGGTGTTTGTTCTGGGGCGGTTTTTTTTTTGTCCTTGTTTTGTTTCTGGTCCGCCCTTCTCTACTATTTGCTTTGTACAACACGAGGGCCGCCGTCGCTTTGGGAGCGTCTCCGTTCGCGCTGATGCTGGAATGCAAACAGTCCCATTCGCAAACGACGCCCGAGGGAATAACAAATACCTTTTCTTTTTCACTCCCACATTTCCTTATGCTGCTCACCCCGCCAAGAGAGTTGGGAGTGTTGAAGGTTTGAAAATTTGTTAAGTGCCGGCTTGTCAGCCCAGCGGTACGACAATATCTGGTACGTGTTTCGGTGACATGTTTAGTGTTTTCGTAAAAAGGCGACCCAAAAAAAAAAATGCGGTTGAGTGTGGTCGGCTCCCACAACAAAAGAGACAAAGAATATGAGTAAAGGGTTTAACAACCGGCTGACCGGCCTTACGGACTGTTTGATTCGCTCACGGGAAATGCAGTTGGGTTTTGCGGGTGGGCGAGCAACATTTCACGCCACCCGATGACAAGCGAGAACATTAATCGGCCGATTAAACACGATGAGCTTAATCGGACATTCAGGATGACCTGCGCATTTTGTGTGGGTGTGTTTTTCTTTTTACGTTCAACAACCCAAGCCGTATTGTTTGGTTGCACGGGTCGGCGGGGCCACGGATTAATAAAGAACCTCCAAAGCCAATCTGCCGATTGCCTCGACTGAGATGAGTTCCGTTAGGATGGGAATCGTGTACATATTGGAGTAATCCGTCCGGAATGCAATGCACAACAATTCGTGACAAAAGATTAAACCTCTCTCATCAATTCCATCGAACGACGGATGAATTACCAGCGGTCAGGAACGAACAGAAAAGGGGAACATCATGTTTGGCCCATAATCGTTGCCATCGCGAGCAAGCAAGTGTGCCGGGAAGCATTGTTCCTGGTGGTGCATCTTCGGGATGGCCTGAAAATCCGTAAGACCATTTTGACTGGCCTTCTTCAAGCTGGCTGCAATCGAACCGGTACCGTTCGTTTTGTGCTCGTTCGATATCGATCGTGCCCGATCGATCGGTGGCTATTACGTATTTCCTATCGCTTTGTTTCCTTCTATTTCCGACCAGATTTGTTGTTGGTTGGAATTGCTCGAGCTGAACATTGTGTGTGTTTTATAAGTGTGAGGAGCTCATTCTTTACGCCCGTATTGCGTAGGCTTGCCGGTGATTGTGTTGATCACCATTTGAATCAGCTGATTAACTCATTTCTTCTGAACGTTCGTTTTGAATGCGATTGCGCATCGGGAGTTAACAGCTTTGAGAAGTGATGTTAAGCGGAATAGCATTAGCTTTGGTGAGCTGTATTTAATTTTGGCATTTGTTAAACACACGTTGCGTTAACTGTGAATTCTAATTATGAACATTTGGATATATACAACTTAGTATGATATAAAACAAAAACGCTCCATTTGTGGGAAGACATATTTGGTCTAAGAATTGCTTTATCATAAATCTTTTTAGAATACTTTCTAAATTTAGGTTTAAGAAATATCTTTTTCAAATAAATCACATTATTACCAAACCACTAAGCCACATTCCTTAGCGAAAATGGTTAATATTGTTTATTTAAGCGTAGATTTTATTAAAGCTCTGTTTATGAATAATTTTGAAATTTTCTTCAAATGTATTAAACAAAATTTACAACTATTTGTCGAGAATTTTTTTTTTCTACTTTGCAGACCAAATTTTAACAAAAATACAATTCAAAAATAATATTTCTTTATTTTAATCGCTTTCTATGTCGTAATCAGTTAGAACATCTTCAAACTACCAGACTCAATTATTTTCAATAAAAAAAAACTCAAAAAAAATTACTGAAATTAAGTTCTATTAATGTTTTACTGTTTATTTCCCCTTGAAATAATGGTTTTATTAATATAAGATAATTAAATAATAAATAAATAAATTTAAATTTAATTAGCTTACTGCATAGAAGCATAAAGGTATCAACTAGTAATTGATAAAATCAAGACGATATACTCTATCTCAAACACTTCAAAATCAAAAGGATAGCATAACCTAATTGTCTACCCCGACACCGACTACATAACGGAAGGAAGTGTTTATTAAACTTTACTTGCGATGAACGCCACTCTAGCAGATATTCAACCGATCACGCCCAGGCGGCATCAAGGGAGGCGAACGATTACTTAATGTTTTCCACCACACGAGTGGGCTCACACAGGCGTGTGACGTAAATGCACCGACCGATCGATCAAATCATCGTCACGATCATCCTTAAAACGCGCCGTTAGACAATAACTTTAGCCACCGAGCGATCATACGTGCGCCTTTCTCCCTCAAGCTTACCGGCCGGAAAAATTCCTCCCGCGCCGGCTTTCGTTCGATCGTTCGAGTTTGCTTTTCTACGAACCACGATCTGCCGATGGCATAACAATAAACGGCGACCGAATGCAACGCAGCCAACAAAAAACAAAAAAGGAAGGAAAAAAGCAAACCAGCGTTATATTTATTCGATCAATGGTCCAATCCCCCAAAATTGCTCGGTGGGTGGATGGAAAAACAAACCTCCCCTACCTGCCCACAGACGCACCCACCCGATCGTGCCCGCAGTCGGCCAAGTGTGAAATCATAATTTCGTGTTTGTTTGCCATACCTTTCCATCGGGCAGCCGGGTCGGAGGAAAAACACCAACTTCCAAACACAGCACCTCGTGATGCACAGTGTGACGTGATAGGGTTTTTGCTTTCGGGGGAGGGGGGGGAGGGTTTTTTTTTCGATTTGTT
The DNA here is from genome assembly GCA_018908115.1 of Anopheles rivulorum. NCBI lineage: Eukaryota > Metazoa > Arthropoda > Insecta > Diptera > Culicidae > Anopheles > Anopheles rivulorum. The sequence goes on from CM032177.1 coordinate 12,472,580, forward strand.
TCGTTTTGTTTTTGATTGTAGAGTTTTCCACCACACAGCGGTAACGACTAAAGGTTTGCTGTTGTTTTGTGTTCGGAAAGTTTTTATTCGTACTGTTTATTTGTTTTTATTTACCATTTTTCCAACAACTTGTGGTTGGTCCCACGCCGCTGCTTGGTACGTGCCGAAAATCGCATTAAACATACGACAGTGTGCCCTTTTGGCGCCGTGCACTCGCTTTCACTCGTTCGCCTCGCGTGTAAATTGTTTGCCCATTTGCCCACTAATATGCAACCCTCAAAATCGTATCGCATCTTCGCGGCGGCAAACTCAACCAGTGGGTTAAGTCAATAGTAGGTGTTGCACAAGGGTGTTTTCCCGGTGCCTTTTTGTTTTCTTCCCATTTGGTAGTTTACGGAGCTTATTGGAAATCGATTATACTAGTGCTATCGACGGTGGTAAAGAAAGGCCAACAAAAAAAGAGAAGGTAAATGGCGTTAATGTGTGACCACCCCGGTTGGTTGGGTGGTACACATCATCTCACGGGGCACGCGTGCCAGTACGGTATTGCATCAGAGGATCAATAGCTGGCCGCTTTCGGTTACGGATTTAAACTGCCCGACCAATCGAAAGTGTTTTTTTTTTTGTCACTGATGACCGAAAACACATGCAAACATGCATGCTGAAATTAGGGAAATTGGTGGCAGTTTTCCATCGATGTCTATCAAATTGGATGCAAGCAAAGGAAAGTCGGAAATCGTATCAGCCCATTTGGATCGTTATTAAGATTGGGAAAAGCATGATCGCTATGGCATTAATCCGATGTTATGCAATATTGGCAATTCAATCTTAAAAAACTTATCATTTTTTTATTTCAAATCGATAGAAGAAAGTTTTTCGAAGAATCGTTAAAAGATTGTGTGAACTTCCGCAATTTTTAAATTGAATAAAAATTGTACTAACATTTGAAATTTGAACAGTAATTTCTTTCGATCTCACTAGAGAAATTCAAGATCTTACAAGATAAGTAAAAGCTTTAAACCAAACTTAGGAAAAAAACCCATTGCTTCTGCGTCCCAAAACCAGACGCATCAACGAGAATAAGTCTGGAAATTGGTGTCTGTCACGCCACATTACAAAGGTTTTATGAAGCATTCTTCATCGACCTTCAAGAAGACCTGTTCTTCTGTCCAACTCTAAGCAAACAGCCTCATTGCCGTTGGACGGAAATGATGCCGGAAGGGACAACTTGCCAGGCTCGTCATTTCAGTCTGCACCGTCTGCACCAATTGTCAGAGGAAATCAATGTAAATTGTGCTCTCACTCTCCACAGAATGTCTACACGAATGCACGAAAATGAGCGTTTTGTTGCCCGTCGGGAAAAAAACGGTAGGCGTTTTGCTTTCTTTCCATACCTTATATGCCATGCCCCTTTTTACGGTGCCTGTTTTTCTTGCTGGGAAACGGTCTAAACGGGGTCCTCCTAATGGGGTTTTGTGTTTTTGGGGAGAGTAAGGATGATAAAGATAAGATAAAGCTGAATGCTTCTCTGTGTGCACCTACAGTTAAAATCCTGTACGACTCGAAATTATTCGCTTGCTTTGGGGGTTGAAATGTCCTGATCCATCGCATCTCGTGCACAACACCACAAATCGTTAGCCGGTAGGAGGATCCTCAGGGTTATGAGTGTTCCATCCCCACCTTCGCAGATGGGTTAATGTTCTGATGGGGCCATCCGATTGAGTGTTCGAGAAATCGTCCGTGTTCGTATTGTTTACACGACGCAACACACACAGAACGATGCACAGTATCATCAACGGTCGTCATGGNAAATCCTGTACGACTCGAAATTATTCGCTTGCTTTGGGGGTTGAAATGTCCTGATCCATCGCATCTCGTGCACAACACCACAAATCGTTAGCCGGTAGGAGGATCCTCAGGGTTATGAGTGTTCCATCCCCACCTTCGCAGATGGGTTAATGTTCTGATGGGGCCATCCGATTGAGTGTTCGAGAAATCGTCCGTGTTCGTATTGTTTACACGACGCAACACACACAGAACGATGCACAGTATCATCAACGGTCGTCATGGTTTCGGGTGTTTTAGTGTTGTGGATGAACATAAAAATAAACATTACCACCCTGTGTTGGAAGGGGCAGGTATGTTGGGGGGGGGAGAGAGAGAAAGAGGGGGGGGGGGTTTGTGTTTCATTCTCTACCACCCTGCTTTCCTTCCTTTACACGTACATCTAGGTGACGCTTCGGTGATGATTATTTGCAAACAAATGCAACCAGAGCAGAGCAGAGAAGATTGCTGACATGCGCCTTTGGGTGACTTTAGAAAATTACGTGAGCGTCTCTCAGCGCTCAGCCTGTCAGCTGAACTTGACATTGACGACGCACTGCAAACAGATCGTGTGTGTAAGGGTGATAAGTTTTAGTGAACTTTAAACGTTTTAGAAAAGTTTGTTGTTTTCTTCCATTGCTGAGCGAGTTTTACAAACAACTGGCACGATGAGCGAAGACGATCTTCATTTCAATGATCTTCCATTCGAGGTAAGCCAACATCCCCGAAACATCCCCGAGCAAAACGAGCAGCGTAATGACAGACACTTTGTGATTGTTTTCCCTAACCCTTAGTTGGTGTGCGAAATCTTCGACTATCTGCCGCTGGCGGACATTAAGAATGCGTCCACCGTGTGCCAGCGCTGGAATGCAATCATCTTCTCGGAGGTGTACATCCACCGGTTTCGGCTGCAGGTGAACCTCGACCATTCGCTGCCGGTGCTGAAGCAGATGGCCCAGCTGCTGGAGGCGAGCGAGCGCGAGTACTACAGTGTGGTGCTGCGGGCCAACCTTGGCAGCCCGCTGACGGATGCACGGTTGCGCATAGTGAAGCTGATGATACGCCTGCTGGCCGATCGGTCCGAGTCGCTGTACTTCAACATGGCCGACTTTCGGATTGAATCGTGCGCGTCCGAACGGTTGCTACGTGGCCGCAAGCTGCAGGTCATCGACACCCGCGCCAAGTACATCCCGCTCGGCATGGGCCTGAAGGAGTCGATGCTGGCCGCGATCTGCGAGTATGCGGTCGACCTGGTGGACCTGGTGATTGCGGAGATGAACATTAACAACCCGAAGGCGCTGGTACCGCTGTCCACGCTGAAGCATCTGAAGCTGCTGCTGATCAGCGACTACTATCCGTACGTAAAGCCACCGGAACCGCCGATCAATCTGCCCAGTCTGGAGAATCTATCGCTGATCAAGGTGACGGATGAATCGTGCCATTACTTCCGGGTGGATAACTTAAAGCGCTTCTTCATCCATTCGACCGGCACGGATGCACCGCGCACGATGGACTTTATCACGCAGAACATAACGCGCGTGAACCGTTTGTGTCTGCACTTTACCGCCCGGTCGATACAGGCCGAGGTGATCTTTGGCTGGTTGGATCGCTTCCCGAACTTGCTGGCGCTGGAGCTGGCCGGTGTTGCGCTGCCGGTCGACGTGCTGAAGCAGCTGAGCGCGGCCAACCGATTGCAGAAGCTCATCTTTGTGTCCTGCCATCTGGAAACGATACTGTTGGATGGGTTGAGCGAGAAGTTACCGCGACTCCGGCTGCTCTGCTTCGACGGTTGCTCGCTGTTCCACAAGCAGACCGGCTTTCATCCCGTACACTACGACGACATTGAGGAACTGCGACAGATACTTCCGTGCTGTACGGTAATGTTGGATTATGACTGATTTGCTCGTGAATGGCACTACACTTTTGGGCGATTCTTAAGGAGTTGAATAAAAAAAAAAGGAAGGAAGGAAGGCACACATCGTCATTCGTCAAACCTTTGTTTGGTGTTCACATTTTACAGTGTTCCTTGTAGCGTGTAAGCATTCCTTCTCCAGCATCATAAAAGCATCATCCAAGAGGTACAACAGAAGCAACCAAAACCTGCGAAGTATCAGCATCAGCACACATAAAGTGAGTAATCTCCTGGAACAGTTCTTTGTGGTACAAGCGATACAACCTTGCCACCCTTAATCGTGTTACGGAATTTAAAATGCAAAAGGCACCCATCCGTCCTTTCGTCTCTGCCGACCCTTGCGACTAAACGAAACCACATTCATCTCGCAGCGGAGATGAACACTAAAGTGGACCCATACAAAGCGACATCATCCCATCACTGCACTTGACGGCAGCATAAAACCTCCACTCCTGGTGTGTTGGGTGTAGGATGTGGTCGTGCTTTTATGGGCATCAGCGAGTGCCGTACCGATACAGAAAGATGCACTTTTTGTGTGTGTGTGTGTCTGATCCTTGGTCCCCGATCTGTCGTCTCCGTTTGGTTGGAAGTGAATCTTTGCACCATAACCGAACACACATCATATGTGTTCGTGCTGCTCGTCGCAATTCGTGGTGATAACGGCCAACAAAGGAGCCAGCAAGCAGGTATATGCTCATGTTGCAGTGCATCAGCATATGAAGTGGATGCTTTCTTCCTTGCCAGACAGAAATGATCGGGCACCTATCGCGACGAAAGTTCTGTCGTTGTGGTTGAAAAAGGTTGATTTTTTTTTTATTTTTGCATTCTATTTTGCAAGCTCAATTTGCACTCCAAGCATCGGATGATGGGGAAAGAGTGTCAATTTTTTGGGAAAGGAATTGTTTCTTTGTACTCCAATGTATGCGTTTGGCGTGGGAGCGTAGAAATACAATGCTGCAAGATAAAACGGTCCGCTCGGTCTGCGCACGCAAAAAAGGCGATGCAAAAGTGGAGTTTCAATTTCAGTTCACACTTTCAATGGAAATGTTTTGCGTTCCTAAAAACTGGATTATGTTCGGAATGGGAAGATGCGAAGAAGTTGTACATTTTGCTACACTAATGATGATGCACGTTATCGACCACAATAAGAAAGCAGACAAACTGTTTTGTACATATGCGCATTATACAGACGTTTCCGTTCGATAGCATCGTTGTCGATGACGTTTGCTCTTTAACGCAAGGTGATACTATTTATACTAACTATGGAGAAGGTTTTCTTTCTGTTCGTCTACATCAAGTATTATTGTATGGAAGCTTATAGCAGAAAGCGTGTAAAAGAATTTGCAAATACCATTAGCGCACAGTATGGGCACAGATGGTAAGGCAGCTTTGTTTTCGTGCTACATTTTGTGCCCTGCGGCCAGGGTGAGAATTATATTTCTTTTTTTTTTCTTCTTTTATGTAGAACGCTTCACTTTTCCGCACTTTAATTACAATGGTGTTTGGTGGGACGACTACCGGGGACGACCCGGCAAAAGGATGTATGCCCGAACGTAAATGAGCACAACTTTGCATCCTTGATGATGCGTTGAAGGAAGGTACTGAAGCAGGGGACAGTGGAAGAAGGTGGATGGGAGGGAAAGCATAACCTCCTTCACCCTCTTTTAGTGAAGATACCGTGTACGAATGGGGCGATATGTAGCGATACAGGCAACACACACCCACACGCTGCAACAATTGAAGGGCCACACCAGACAGGCTGCTGATCGGTGAGCGATGGGTTTTCATTTGCCCGTCCAATATGTAGGTCACCAGGAGAACGTGGAAATGAATGGGGAAAACGATGAGCGAGCGAGAAAGAGAATGGGAAATAGACCCAATGCTAACGGAATTCTGCGGGAATCGAAAGGGCAAGGGATCGGTGAGCCGTTTCCATGTTCCCTTGAACCGTGTTGTGGCCGGGTTCAGAGAAAGAGAGAGAGAGAGAGAGAGAGAGAGAGAAAAAAAAAGCCGGTCAGAGTCCCGGTCTTGGAACACAGGTAGTTACACCCTCACGATGCCTGTCGATCTGTTGGGTGGTATGGGATGCCAGACGTGCTAACACCATCACGTTGCACCATGCGGCTATCCTCCTTGCCGACCCAACACATAAATCAAGCATCCTAAGCTAATTCGTTCCGATGATGGCAAAGAATCTCGTTACCACGAACCGCGGATGAAATGTTACGTACATAGACACACACACAGACACATATTTTTTCTTCTTCCTATTTCACCTGATTCCCATCCCCCACCCCACTTGCCACCGTACCGAAGGATTGCTTACTTAATCAAGAATGGTTTACCACAACCAGTAGGCCGGACGAAGCGATCGCTGCGAAGGAACAGTAGCCGAGGGAGCAAAACATTCATTCATCACAGACCGTACATCACACAGGCTAATCGTTCGATGATGATGTGCCGTACCGTTTCGGGTTCGGAAATGTGCCGAAACTAAATGGAGTTCCGCAAAGTTGCGAAAGGCACGCAACTGGTCCGAAACACACGCGGACTCTTTGGGAAGACGCCACACGGTACAAAGAGTGTGAACTTAAGTCAAACACTACACGGTACGCGCACGGTTCACTTTAAAAGATCACTCCATATTGGTGGCTTTAGGCGGCGCTTCGTTTATGCTATTTTATGTTCCAGTTTTTTGTTTGTATCTCTCTAATCCTCATTCAAGGCAGTGTAGTATTTTTTTTTTTTTATTAGTTTATTTATCTTTCGAGTGGCGGCACGATACAGTCGGGCGAGTTTGTTACAAATTTCGGTATGTACATAAATTTAACCTAGTTCTGGCTGGTTCGGCGAGTTCGAAGATGCCGGCTCATTGCGTTAGCGCTGTCAGAATGAGGAAGTGTTTTTAATTTTCTCCATTTTCCCATAGCACCGAGCTGACCGTATTGCGTACGACGAAGGTAATGAATTCTCCGACACACCATGGCTCCCATGCCATGTACTATCCAGCCGTTGCTGTTTATGTGGTACTGGTGGATACTTTACTTTTCTCCACTCCATCCCCAGATGACCTTTTGCTGCTTTCATTTGTCACCAGAAGTTCGGTCCAGTGCTTGACCACTTGAAAAGACACCGGCACACCGGCGCGTAAATTACTCACACGCGAACTGGAGTCGGAGTCGGACGACTGCCGTTTGGCAGTAGTTTGCCACCAAAGGCAAAGCCGAAGTACGCTTCCAAGCAAGTGACTTGCTACGCCGTTTATTACCGCTTGAAATGGGTTCAAATTTGCCTGTCGGCTCAGCGAGACAGCGAGTGTTGAGGTTTGGGGCCACTGTGTTGGGACAGACCCCTAATTAGAAGAATGTCCGTAGGTAAGCAAACGGAGGCAAATAAAGCGTTGGAATTATGAGATGAGATTTGCTGGCGGTTTCGGAGTTGTCGCTTTTCGAGGCATGAGTTTCGTTTTGTATTCTGTTTTGTAAATTTGTTTTTCTGTTTTTTTTTTGGTTTTTTTTTTGGGTTGGTTAAATGGTTCACCAGGAAATATACTACTTGCCTATCATATAAAAATATTTAAAAATCAACTCAAAAAATAATTCTTCTTAAAAATAGCTCATGAATTGCCTTCAAAACAGTTCCAAATGATTTAGCAATGGTGCAAAATTAATTTTCACGCAAAGCCTCCACACCTCCACTAAAGATCGCAACGCCTGCGAGAAAACCATAGGCTGTGTCTAGTTCATGTTTATTGCGCTGCTTACTAATTAAACTCCTTCTAAAGTAACTTTATTGTCAAACTTTGTCTTAAATTAAATTAAATAAAAAAAAATAAATAAACACACAAAAGCCACACCTTTACACCTACACTTGTCTGCCATCGGGAACTTCCCATCGCACTTTGTACATCTCGGTTCCGCCTAGTTTTCATCTAAACACTATCAAAGAAGAAAAGCGGCACGCGATCGTTAAACCTCGCCCGAAAGTTGATCCCCAAAACCAAAAGGCTTACTTTCCATCCACTAATTAGCTAGTGTAACTTGGCAAGCGATGGCAAAAACCGTTTCACCCTGTCCCAGTGTCGCTTCTTGGAACGCTTGGAAGCCACACACACACACACACACCTGAGTAAAAGTGTGGCAGCATTAGCGGCATCAGACACTTTTTTTCGTTGTTGTTGTTGTTTGCGAATTTCGTTTTGCTGGTGAGATTTAAAAATTGTGTGTGGACAATAGAAAACAAAAGAGAAACAAAAGGGAGAGTGGAATGGGGTGAATGGTAACAATTGTCCCCCGTTGGTGGGGTGGAAAAGGAAGAACGCACAACAAAATGGAAAGTAATATTGTTTAATGTCGGTCGTGCTACCAAAGTTTTGCAAGTGCGCGTTTTTCCCCTTTTTTTTAGTGTCTACGGGTATGTGCGCCAGCTCCCATGCTGTATTGGCATGGTGCAGCTTCCATCTCGTTAGGGCGACAATCTTTGGCTGTTGCGCAGATAAGACAAACCGGTGAGCTTCTGTGCTTTCTGTGAGGGCAGCAGAGGGCAAAAACCACAAGATGTGCCAGAGAAAGAGAGAGAGAGAGAGAGAGAGAGAGAAAGAGAGAGCAAGAAAAAGTCGCAACCACTAATGGGCGTCTTGGTTGGTAATAATGGCGTCGGCAGACAATCGTTTTGCACGTGGGATGAACTGCAGAGCGGATGAGGATAAGGGGATTTTCATTAACCCTTCGCCGTGTGCCTGTGTGTGTGTGAAGTTGTGACAAATTTTCCAACCCCTCCACATCAAGGGATGCAGTCGACCCCATGCATGCAATGCATGTATGTGGCGCGGAGAAATTTCGCTCCATTTCATCGACTTCCCACCCGGCAATGAAGGGCGAAACTTTTCAGGGTCGAAAAGGGGTGCAGTTTGCGATTTTGTTTTTTTTTGTTTCTATCCACATACAACCACAAACATACCGCTAGAAACCACCGATAGAACCTCGGTGTGAGCTAGCAAAAGACAAAAGGCGAGAAAAAACCTCCACCCCATCCATAGCGCATCTTGTGTGAATGGAAAGCACCCGGGAGAAGGTAGCATAATGGGATGGGATGGGAGCCACAAAGGAACAATACGGTTCATATCGGTAATTATGAACACCTGTCTACGCCTTCAACGCCACACCTTCCTACACACCCGATACATTCCGTTTCGATCACGTCCCTCACCGGTTCTCTCTCTCTCTCTCTCTCTCTCTGTAGCATCACCACAGCACTATTGACGCGATCGTGCCAGGATGATGCCCGACTCCAACCCAACACGGAATGCTGAAATCAATCATCGCAATCTTAACTTTCACCAGCTTCCGTACCACTCCGTACCGCCAGAAGCTTCCTTACTTACTACTGATGCTGCTGCCAGCTAGCTATCCATTCTTCAAACACATACACCAGCTGTACCGAACGTTTGGGACGCGGAAATATGCGTACTTGTGCGATTTTTGTGCTTGCTCCAAATACATGTGGCAATCTGTAAGCAGACGATAGTGGCCGTGGGACGTGGCTCTGCAGCGGACGGTCTGGCACCCATGATAATGGGCTATGCGAACCATCAACGAGCAGCAACTTCAGTGCTCTGTGTGTTCTATAATAGCAGCGCATCGTTCTTGTAGCACCGGGACGTGTTGATTGTTTTATGGGCTCACAAGCACAAGCAGTGCAGGGGAGTTTTTTTTTTTCCTCTTGGGCAGAAAGTGGGAAAAATTATGATCATGCAAGTGCGTCAGCTGACGTGAGCGCAAAAGGCGATTTTAAATTAACTGCTGTAGCGGGAGTATCAGGAAGCGAAAATTGGTTTTGTTTATGGCTTTATGCAATAAATGGATAAATTCTGTTTTCGTTTCTGGTGCGGCTGAGAATTTATCACTTTTAGCGTGCTAAGAACAGAATATGCCTTTATTGTTAAAGGGCTTTATGCTACCAGTAATCTTTGGTATGGTCCAACCGTTTTTAAATTTTTATTCTTTAATTTCAGAATGATAAAAACTAGTTAAGAAAATTATTTATAAATCGCATTTGTCTGAATACTATATTTCGTAAGAATTGTAACTCAAACTCAAGAACCTTGATAGAAATTCAGTACTCTAAATCCTGAGAAGAATTTAGAAATCCTGAGAAATCCTAAGAAGTTGAAGATTTGTTCTAGAAGTATTTATCAAAGATCCATGAATTTCTGAGGTATTTTTCAAATGCTAGGGTTTTGAAAGCTCTGAAAGCTCTTTGAGGAATTCTGAATATTGTAAGCTTCATCCTCTTCAAAGATACATAATTTTTGTTTTTCAAAATTGATTCATGACTCGTCGGCAAGGGATGGTCTTGGATAAGTTGGGCGAATATTGGGTCAACATTGGGCGAATGTTGAGAGAGTTTTGGATGAATATAGGACGAATGTTAAGCGTATATACTAAGTCATTTTCTATCTCACATCGATACACTTCCCTAAATTCTCTGGACCGCCTACTCTGTTTGATCTCGCGATTGTCTAAAACTGAAATGTTAACTACACTTACAGTGAATTAAAACCAATTTATTCATCACGCTTGCACCTGTCCAGTCCAACCAACTGCTGTTTTGTACCCATTTTAGAAAGAACGGAAAGAAACACAGACACAAGAGCATATCGGGCCGTTTTTACGTTCGTTAGCATCTTCTGTCCCGCGATCCGGCACAGGGCTGCAAAACAAAATCTCAACCACCTCCACCGGAAGGTGCGATCGAAAGTAAACTTCATGATTAGGTGTAATTGAATTCGAAGGTGAACAATTGTAATTCACTGCATATCGCGTCTTGTTTCTACCTTCGGACGCTCTCTTCGCTTGTAAAGCCTTCCTTCTTAGGCACAAGAACAAAAGCCGAAACGAAGCAACTTGAATCCACACACACACACGTACGCTGCCATGGAAAACTTATGCGCCCGATTCCGTTACGACTCCGGGCCGGACGATGGCAGATGGAAAGTGTAAGCACTTGGGGAGAAAGTAATTATTTTATCACGAAGATACGGCCTTCCCGCCCATCGATTAAAAGTAGAACTACGCAGAACGAGCAGGCAGCGGAACAGATAGGAATGGACGTAGCAAAATCGGGAACCTTTAATACGACCCGGCACACTCACTATAACCAATCGATTTGCGTAGCATATGATCCCATTTTGGTAATTGAACGGGTGCGAAACGATAAGACTGGTGCAGCAAACAAAAACAAACAACTGATACGATTGGAACGTTCAGTGGTCCGGTTGGAAAGTTTGAGTAATGTGGTTGGGGATGATGATGATGATGATGATGGGGATGATTGTTGCCAGCCCAGAATGATACAGAATGCCGGTTCAAAACGGTGCACCCAGAACGCGGGATGGTTCGTTGAACTTTCGTTTCGCAGTTTCCTTGTTTTCCGCGAGCATTTCCATTCCGGTGCACGGCGGCTACGCGGATACTATTTTCCACCAAGGATGATAATAGTTATAGCTGTGTGTGTTCTTTATCTTTGTTTTTTTTTTCCTTCCTTGCCACAACAATTCAAGAACGTAGCGCTACTGTTCTGTTTCTAACTGCTCCACGCGATGCGCACTTATGTCAACGACTGTGCCGCCCTACCAAAGCCAGCAGGACCAATCCACCAATAGCAATAAAACCCACCCCGGCAAGGACACAACACGTTCCGCAATTTTATTTTGATTACATTCCGTGTCCGGGAAGGAAAAGTTGGGTAAAACGCTCATTTATCTACCGCGCAACCCGGAGGGTCCGGAATTTCTCACTCGTTTTTGGGTCGAATGTCTTCATGTGCGGTAGGGTGGACCGGGTCGGAAAATTCGGGGGCTTTTTAAGCGGAACAGTTTGCTTTGTAGTTGTTTCACCATTTTATTCTGGTAGTTTCGTACAAGAAAAAGGTGGAGCCGGCGAAATTGCGCCGTTCGTGAAATACTGACAAGCCCGCAAGGAAGATCATTTGTACCATCTACCCGGGGAAGGAAAAAAGGTGCAAAGGGGAATTGGTTTCGCGCCTGCTACCCAAGGTTCTGGTTGTACGAAAGGGAGAAAAGAAAACACCCCACCAAATGGTATCACCCGTCACCGGCCAATATGTTTTTCCTTTGTACGCCCTGTTCGTGTGTCGCGCAATTAATTACGCACACAATTTATTGCGCGTGCTTTCGCAACACGGACAGCGTCATCGTCACAGGACGCAATTTTCCGTGCCGGGGAACGCACACTCGAACACGGTACCGAGTGCCATTACCACAGACTTGGCAGGCATGGATCGGCACAAACCCCAAAATGGGTCGCCGTTTGAGCCAGCCGGTTTGAGCCGACCGGCAGCATCCACCGCCAACTCGCAAGATCTGGTTGGCACTGGCCGGAAAGGAAAATGAAAGATAAAAAAAACAATTTAAGAGAAAACATAACAGTACCGACGAATGGGGCAAGTTGCGTCTTGATTCCGGTTCCGGGAAGCAGGAAACGTACCCCTATAGCAACATTTTTGTTTTCTTCTATTTTGTTCCAACCCAACCTAGACCGTGGGCTGGCCCAACAACTGCAAGCTCTAGGCACTCTAGGGATGAAAGGAAAAATGTGACACACTTACGACTCTGGGTCGAGCCGACCGATCGCACCACGGTCCTGGCACGGGATCTCGTTGGCCGATCTCGAGAACAGGTTTTTGTTTTCTGCGCATGCGGTTTTGCGTGGTGTGTGTCCCCGATACCCCGATACTAACCTTGATTCGGCTTGGTCACGCCAGCGAGGAGCAGCAGCAGAAACACGGTGATCCTGCTGATGAACTTCATGTTGGGGTTGAGTTATTGTTGGACGTGTGCTGTCGCTCAACCGTCTCACGAAACACTCTTTTGGCTCGCTACTTCTTTACCAAATACTTTTGTTATTCTTCACGTTCTTTTCCGGCTCTCTTTATAAACTCTCCCTTTTCTTTTTTGTTGGTATCGTTTGCTGTTCTCAGGTTGAACAAGTTAAAGCTAAACGCCACCCTTAGCACTACTTATCCCAACAACCCCCCCGGTGCTCGGGACACTAATATTGCACTCGGCGATGTGTGCGGTTATTGGTCAGCTTACGAGCTGGTAATTTCTCCATTTCACTTGCCAACTTCCCGGTTTTGGCAATGGTTTGCGAGTTGTTGCACCTTCGTTAATGCCATATTCACGCACCTTTTTGCCGCACCGAGCAAACACTAATTTTACACTTATCTCATCATCGCGCAACCCGGCCTGCAGATCAAGATTCTCCACGCACGGTCGGGAAGCGAACCAGCCCCAAAGGTACAAAACATGGGCCCCGCGCTATGTTATCTTTACGCCGTGCCGATGAAACACCGGTCGTATTCGCACTTGCCACACTCTGGTCGTGAAGTTAAGAAACACGTACACTTTACACGCGGCCCCGAAAAACCCACAACCGGAGATATATTTCACCCTTTTTTTTCTTTTCTTTTCTTTCCACCTGTCGAATCTGATCGAAACGCGATCCGAATCGCGTAATCTGCACCACTTCTTGATTGCTCAATCGACGGCAGCTCGAGCGGACGAACGCAACAATGAATGATCGGTTTCGAGGGCTCTTGTGTTCGAGGCACACGAGCACGGACACGGAACGAATGGCAAACAAGGTAAATCACGCCCTACCACACACACACACACACACAAACAAACACTTTGTACTCTCGCTGCGTAAGGGGAAGTTGTCGGCGCGTCCGATCGGTGCGATCGTCTAACCGCGAATGCAACGGTCGCGCACCGGGCAGAGCCAACTTTGCCAACCCACCGACAATCCGTGGACTTCCGCGTGTTTGGCTTCGAGATGCTGGGAGAGTCTGCACAAAGCCTTACAGTGAGCCTTTGCGCGAAAGTTTACCTCACGCATCGAATAGAGAAAGGTAAAGAGAGCGAAACATCGCGGAGAAATGGCTCGCTTGGAATGTCTGGTCTGTCTCTCACGGGTTGAAGCTGTTTTGCAGGTTGGCGCGTTGTGAAACAGGTGCCACAACCTGCGGGAAAAACGGGCCCCATGTAGTAACGGAGCTTTTGTTAGCTTCATTTTTCTCACCTTGGTTTACGATCGCAGTGAGTTTCCGACCAGATCGCTCACGTTTGTCGGAGTGGTAAAGCTTTCTGCAGACGGAAAGCTCTAGTGGAGTTTTCCATTTTCGGAGTCTTCTCCGGTGTAAAGCTTTGGTGGTGATTTTGAGCTATGCTTTGTATGAAAAGTGCCTTGGAATTTAAAACTCTCGTAATATAGTTTGTTGTAATCATCTGAAAAACTATATTTTAAAGTAATTTATAATTAAAAATTGAATGGATCGTTCGGTGTCATTCTAATTACTTGTCCAACCCAATTCAGTGTGATGATCCTGATCCCAGATCCAGTATGTGATCAGCTTTGGACAGAATCCATAACTGAGAGCTGAGAGCTGTATCAGTATGTTCTTTCAACAGTTATTCTTTGAGTGGAGTAGTTTCCTACAATGACCATCACTCATTCCATGAAATATTAATTGACTTCTTATTTCACATTTTGTGGAATTTGAGTGCTGTATCAAACAAATTTTGTGGTACAGAACAAAAAATAAAATACATAAACAGCTCAGCTCAACAATTTCATCAGTCACTAGGGAACTGAAGCTGGCAACTTCGATGAGCAGTAATGGTTATAATACATTTATTTTGGTCATTTTATTCAAAGAATTTTTTATAATTTTCTAGTTTACTGTTTTCCGATATGAATGATAGGACAATACTCCATGAATCTTCAAATCTCAAAACTTAACTATGCCAAGATATAGTCTGTAAAGATGGTAAGAATCATTTTCACTCGCACTAAACTTTCTTCTGTAAAATTAAGCAGTAAATGATGTTTATTTCTTGAAGTGTTATGTTGACCTGACGGACATATTCACGAAACAGGAGAGATAAGTTCTTTTTCATCTGACAAAGATATCCTATTGATTTTTCCCCTGTTTTTGGTTATAATATTAGTATTTACTAATATAATTTTAATATAATATAATACTAGTAGTATTTTTTGTATTACTCTATGCGAAATTAATCACATAATTGAGTCAAAATGCTTCAAAGAATGAGCTATATCTATATTTTTTAACTCCACTCTGAAGTTGGGAGAACTTTAGCATTAGCAAAACGGGATGATTAAACATATTCCAGACCGCGCAAACGATCTGGAGTGACAATTTTGAACAACAATAAATGTCTGAAGCCAAATTAATGTGTTCAGACAAATTTAACTCATCTAATTGTGTTTACTTGCAGCAACGAAGAATCTTTCAGCCGTCATCTTTATCGCTTTGTTAGAACATTGGAACAATCAGCCGTGAATCGCTGACAGAACTTCCTTTCCACGCCTTTATTCTTTTCTTCTCTTCTGTTTTCCGACACTCGTGCAGATTGTCCTAACGCGTAGAATAACTATAATTACTTTCCATTTTCACTGCCATTTCATGGCAGTTGTTCTAACGTTTCCGTTCGGTCGGTTTCGAGAAGAGTTCCGAGGACGGAACTGAGGACGGAAATAAATCGACAGCTTTCTAACATCCGCCCTGCTGGTACTTCTGGTTTGTTTCTTCTCTCCTCTCAAGGATCGAGCCCCTGAACTTCAGCTGCAGTCCTATGTCCTTTGGCGATGCAGCATCGTTCTCGGTGACAGTTGAATATTTCTTTAATGGACTTCAAAGCTGCCCGCTACCCGATCCGGCCCGACCCGACCTCGTATCCTTTCGCTGTAAGACGAATTAATTGCATTGTCGTCTGAATGCAAATGAGGTTGATCTAAGTTGTTCCCAGCATCCCAAGCAGTCAAAGTCCTTTGTGTTGCCGAGCGAGACTGTGGCGTGTCTTGCCGAAAGGGAAATAGCAAACCGCGCTCCCGTTCGCTATTTTAATGGAGGAGAAATTTGTACCACCTTAGCTTAGAAGGCACTTCAAAACCCGACGCCAGCCGAATAAGTTGATAAACGCACCACACCGACTCACCGGCTCAACCGGTTGGTCGGTGTGTGGCAAGAGCACGAATGGGTGCGCAAGCGGGAAACACTTTCCCGCACCAGCGATACTTTTTTGGTGCTGCCGATAAGAAAGTGTTTAAGAAAGTTTAAAATTTAATTAGCATACATGTGCTCTATCTACGGAGGGAAGCACAGCCAGGGTTGGGAAAACCGAGCACCGGCACAAAATTGGCAGTGTGGGAAATGAGCCGCTTAAAATAAAAATTATCACGACCTTTACCTTGGCGGGCGTGTTGGGCAGGTTGGCTACGCTAATGCCAGTGCCTACCCTCGGGGACCGTCGTATGTCACTTTCTGCTGCCGGAGACGAACACAATTATAGGCGCAAACCGGTAACGAAGAGTTATGGTACAACTGTTTTGGATTAGGTGCGTCTAAGCTGATGCTGCGGTGCGTCAGTGCGGATGGCTTTTTTTTGTTTGTTTTTGTTTTGTTCGAACATACGTCAATTGGCGTGGAAAAATTCGTAAAAAAATGAAATATATTATTATATATTAAGGTCACGTTTTTCAATCTGATTCATCATATTTTGGGAAGTTTGTTTATTTTGTGAGTGTCATTTCAGGATTTTTGCAATACTTCGTATAAAGTAATAAAGCTTCGAAAACGCCATACGGCATGAAACAATTTTCATTTAATTTCACAATAATTGAAGATTCTAAAGATGCTAATACATTCTATACGCTAAATATACGCCATACGGCCTGGTATTATAATGATTAGGATAAACTTATGGTTTAGTGACACCGACGACTTCTCTATACGAAACTACAGTGAGCGGGCTACAAAGACACTCTTTAAATCTCTCATATAGTTAAAAATTTTAGTGTTAAACTCTTGAATAAGAAAATATTCGTCACGTAACATTCAACCTAAAACCAACTCTCTCATAAGTTAAACAACTTAGGAATGATTTAAAACACAATGAATAAGTGAAATCTCTAATGAGTTACACTTACTCTTCGTGAAGATTTGCATAAAATCAGACTCTGATAAGATTTTGTTAATCACACATGTCAAAATTCCATCTAGATCATTCCTACGTATAGACAATAGTTTATGTAAGTAATCGTAAGGAAACCTTCTGAATCTGTTTTACCAAAGATTTTATACAGCCAATAGAATTTTAATTTTGAAGATTGGTTACCAAATGGTATGCTAAAAAATTAGAATATTTGTTTATTATCTGCACAATTACTATGTACAATTTTAAATGCAAGAGCCTTTGAAATGACAATTTTTAGGGTAGCTTAAAATTAATTCTCACTTGTAGAGTTTTATTTTGACCAATGTAATAAACTCACCACGCCAATAGTTCGTTTCATCATTTTACTTGTTCTTTAGCGCTTCTTGGCGCTTCCCATCGGAAGCGCTGCGACGTAGGACGAAACGATGAATTATGTTGATGATTCTTATCCGAACGGCTGAAATACAGGGCGATAGGGCAGCGAAAGCACTCACCAAGCACTACACGTGAAGGAAGTCAACGCGTGTCCTTTAGCATAACGTCCAACTGTTCTTAATACGGTCCGGACTCACATGCGGCAGGGCAAAAAACACCATTTTTGGGGAAAATAAAACTGCGCACAAACAACAGTCGGAAGCAAATGGTTGGTAGCGGAAAAGCGACACACGGTAACACTGTACGCACAAACCTCCCTTAACACAACCCCCATTCCAACCCATTCACTACCCCCGCGCAGCAATTCGTAAGCCCTTGGCAGCGTCTCCTTGCGGCGAATGAAGACAAGCAAAACGGAACCAACGCTTCGGATGATGTTGTTTACTGCTAACGTGTGAATATACTCCTTGCCTTTTGCGGGACTAGGATGGGAAACTGGGGTAGTATAATGGGGTGTCCACGTGCCCAGCGGGGCTTTTTTGCTGGGTCGTCACCTTCAAACAAAGACGCACGGGCTTGGTACCTTATGCGTTTCAGCTTTCATGTACGCAGCTCTCCAGCTAGCAGAATGGCTAGCACGGTGCGTCAAGTCAGATGAATTATGACGAATCCGAATCCGGGGGTGGTTGACTCCTCGGGGCTGATTGCGCATATATATATCCGCAGTTGATCTTTGTGCTGTACCCCATTCAGCAGTGTTGTTTGGATATTGGAACTGGCATTAGGCTATCCTTCCACCTTTCGATCGGTGTAGGGTTCAAAGGAAGCAGGCGGAAGAGGCGATGGGGACGGGGAGGGTTTAACCATTGAATAGAGTCTAATTATGCGGGCAGGCTATTTACGATGTTTGGGATTCTTTCGTTCTTGCGGTGCGTTGTGGCGAAGTGACCGGGACCGAATATGAGCGGCTATAATTGAGCAGGCTTGTTGGCCGCACCACCACAATTGGTCTGTGGGAAAGCAGGATGCGTGGATGTAATGCCACCCTGCACGGCGGAGAACACAGCAGCGGCGTGCATCGGCATCGTTATGTGCGGTGGGATTGCTCGTATCACTCGTTTAGCTCGCCGCATTCAAAGCTTCTAACACCCGGTACGGTGCAAGAAGAATGATTTGGACAGCAGATAGGCAACAAGCTCGGCATCTCACCAAGCCTGCTGGTGAGGAACAGGCGTGCAACCCGAACAACCTCAGTCCGGGCAATCTTGTGCCGGAGTGTGCTCCGGTTGTCGCGCGTTAATTTAGATCCACACGATGGCATCAATTGAGAGGGAAGTAACCACTTGACGTTAGCGAGAGGCCGGTGCACGGTTCGCGTGATTCAATCGTGGAATCACCCCCGAGAACGCTGCTTCAAGCGCGTTCCTTCTCCGTATCGGTACGCAACAACAACAACAAAAAAACACGCCGAGGTTGAGATCGTGGATGATCGCGCGCAACTGATCACAAAAAACAGATGCGCGACACCGCGCAGAAGAAACAGGAAGACGTGTAAGTAGCAATGTGTTTTGGGAACCTTTTGATCTTACTGTGGCAAGTGACAAGGGCCGGAAAGGAACGTGTGAAAGAGTACAGGGATGGGCTGGAGAAGTGGTACGGTTCGTATGTAAAATCGTACTAGATGGCCTATGAAACCATGCCTAGCTTGATGGCTATCTGGCATGGAGCAATTTCCCTTTTTACAAATTAATCCAACTAGACTTTGTAGTTCGTACTTGAAGGAACTACTTCTCGGAACAAATGTAACCGCGTGAGAGGGGATGCTGCTTTGGTCATAAACGACTCTTTAGAAAGCACTCTATACAAGAAGATTACACTTTCGTACATTGGATGGAAGGGCTGAAGAATGGATGTTCCCGGAACGATAAAGATACATTTCCATCTGACGCGTTTCCTGTACACTCTCCAGGCTATTCTCGAGCAATCTTATGTCACTAAAATATACATAACCTTTGTAAACAATGCTGATTACTTGCGTACTATCGATGCGAAGCATAACAATCAGTATGAAAATCCATCATTCAATAAAAAAAAACACTTTTGCGGTTGTCGTTCCATTATTGCTTTTGATTCGCGTATTTTTTTTTTATTTTGTGCCAAATTTTCTATTCATCAATCTCCGGCACCGATGCTTGCCATTCATCGCGTTAAGCCACAAAAATCCCCATTTTCGCTCGGTCACCACCATTTCGCTCTTTTTCAGGGTGGGTAAAACACTTTTTATCCTTGATTTTCGCTGCTTGAGCGCTGAAACGCGTTTTTGGCCACAACATTTCATCCCCATCCGCTGATTATTGCCCGCTTTGATAGCGTCGTTGGAAGCGGTTGGGGGTTCGCGGCACAGCCAACATCCAACATACAGGCAAACGACGCACACAAACATGACGGCGGCCTTCAGCACTTTTGACCAATGACTGATCATTAAATTCACACCCACTTCCTCCCTGATTGGCAGCTATTGAAAATGTCTCATTCAGCGCTTTCCTCATCGTGCCACGGAGCATTTGGGTGTTGGGGTGCGGGTCGGGCTATAAATTTTCGCATAAACCTTGAACTTTAGCGCTTTTCGCGCCGGCAACCCCATAGGAAGCGTCCTTCTGGCGACATGTTCAAATTTTCATCCCACCAAGCGGACCAGGCTTGGTGGGCCGGTCGTTTGATTTGCGTAAAGTCAGGAAATTGAAGCGAAATAAGACCACCACTTTTTGGCCCATTTTTGCCGGCCCCGCACAATTTGGGGACGCAATGTTGCCTTCGTTCCGGCATTTTCACCGGTCTTGCTCCGGTATGCTGTGCGAAGGAGTGCAAAATTAAATCATCCATGCTAATAAGTCAAACGTAAATGAATTGAAAGACCTAGACAGTAATCCAAAAGTATGGAACAGATTTTGTTTCTACTGTAGATCAGAAAATGTATCCTTATTGGGGTAGTACATCTCTATTCTAGAAGCTCTGTTTAAATTATTTATATTTCTTCAATAAGCATCGACTACCTTAAAACTATTATTAACATGGCAAGAATATTCGAAAGTTATAAATGAATATATAAATAAAGCTTCATTTTTCTTTATATTAAAATCACTCACACTGCTCATGAACATGGGTCAGCTTCGAAGCCTCACATGAGTCACTTTATTAACGAAATAATATAGCCATCGCAACTGTTTGCCATGCAACCATACAAGCATCCTGCCCTTGCGAATGTATTGCAAATATTTGTACAGGGTTCTATGCCATAAGCAAAGGCAGATTCACTCACCACAACAGGCTTGGCCGCCCATCGTTTCGTGCAGCAGCATCACATCAAACTTTCGACGTCGACCCGTTGACTGGTGGCACATTAGGGCTTACTTATGGGTGCATAATTAAGCGTAAACGATCCAATTCTATGGACTGCTGTCAACTGCAACGTTGATAAGCGCCCACACACTGCCCGACCACGTAGCCACGCACGATGGAGCTCAGCTCCATTCTTTCCGATGCTCGACCTAAACAATCGGTTCCTTTCAACGCATCAAGGCGTACCTCGTCAGCATTGAGCTGAGCGAAGAAGTGAAGAAATTGCATCAAAAAGTCAATGAATCGTACGATACGATGTCGAGCTGCTCTCCGCATCGCCTTACCGTTCCGAGCGATTAATACATGGCGCTTGTTGCATCTTAGTTGGTGCATCCGGCGCTGGAGATGGATGCTCGTGGTAATTATGCGGCTCAGTTGCATCGTTTCCCGCGTGTGTGCAGCAGATCATGGCATCCCGCAGCATGGAAATGGTCCTGGCTGCTAGCAGATTATTCTGTACAACTTAATCAACAGCGCAAGGGTTGTTGTGCGTTGTAGTTTGGAAATGTGTACAATATTAAAGGTAGTGCGATATCTCAGTAATTTTGATGTAACATTTTAAAGGGTATTTGCCCAGCAGGAGTGCTAACACATATTTTTGAATGTATCTTTTCAATACTTGAATGAACCATACATTTTTCAAAACTATGAAAGATCCAAAATTAGCCAATTTCCTTACATTTATCCCATTTTTTTGCTGGTATTAGCTTGATTTGGATGTAGTGTTTGTGAAAATGTTGAAACATCTTGATAACTGGCAGCACTGCTGCGCTGCCGAGTCCCGCACGCGCTCACTGCACTCATAATCGTTCGGGAACTCACGCGGGCTCTCGCGCTCCGTCGTGAGTGCAGCTTCCGCGCAACGATATGGGTGCAGATAATTCAAAACGATTGACTTTTATGTTTGAATTTTTTTTCCTTTGCTGGCAAGCATGTGCACCATTCCACTTTTAGCGTACTCCGGACCCGTGCGAGATTTAGCTTACTGCTTCCCACCGAGATAAGACAGCCGCTGCGGCAGGAACGAGCGCGAAAAGAACGTACAAAAAAAAGCACAAAAAATGCAAATTGAATGCTGCAGGAACACGCGGCCGTCGTTCGAAAGATGCAAGGAAATCGCTCGCCGTTCGGAAGGGTTGAAAGCGAAATGTTCACCATCGCATCGATGGCGCGAAGGAAGACCCTTTTTCCCGGTGCCTCCGTCGCTCGAGAATGCAGTGGAATGGGAAGGGCTTGAAAAATTATCAAATTACATGCATCTTTGCACCGCGTACTCACCTTTGGGCTGACGATCGAACGATCGACCAAGGCGAAAGGTACAGAAGACAGTTTCGAAAAAAAAATCCTCCAACCGTGCCGTGGAGAATCAGCAACAATCCAAAAGGGTGCTCACAGATCCTGGCCGATATCGATGCTTGGTTGTGATGGAGGAAAATCTGTGTGTGTGTGTGTATGTGTGGAAATTAAAATATTACCTTTTGGCTGCCCGTATCGCGACGGCACAGCAAACGAAACGGGCCGACATTTGCCCAGGGGCGATGAGGTAGCAGCGAGCGTTGATGCTAAAACGATTGGAGAAACAAATAAAGAAGAAATAAATTGTTTGTAGCAACGGAAACGGAATGAGGAGGAGGGAGGAAGGGAAGGTAGGTAGGAATGGAAAGGAAATACAGACACAGTTTGGGACAAACTATCGCGAGCGAGGAACACCATCGTTGATTGCTTTCCGTCTTCTTACAAGGCAAGGACACGGCGAATACGATCACGCTGTCGATGGAGTATCAATTAAGATGATGGTTTCGCTCGATCGGTGGTACAGTGATCGCGAAGTGATCACTTCGAATGACATGAGCTAGACTGATGATGACGATGCTGTTTTAGGAAATGTATATATATATTTTTTATTGAAGGTAGAACTCGTAAATCATTATATTAACGACGAGATATAAACAAAAAAAAACCGTTACAAACATGTTCATGAATAATCCTACTAATATAAGGCAATAAGTTAAGGTTTGTTAGTATTTGTGTAAATGTTTTATTTATTTTTGAATTTTAGCATAGCATTTCACAAACGGTTCCGATACTTCAGCCGGTGGTAACAAAGCAAATGGATGAACTGCTTTCATAAGCATAAATCATGGCCATGGCCAATGCGCCACGGCTATAGTTCGCAACACAAAAACAATAAAAACCCATTCCCGATACGAAGTGGTGAGTGCCGATTTCCCGATCGGCTTCACGATGAGTGCCCCACTGTTCGGATATGCGACGAACACATCCAGGCGCTCACGCTCACGCATGCCTTCTCGCTTGCTTCAACGCACATCGAAGCGAGCGGGCGCTCGTGGCGAGTGTGCGAGTTCCACTATTTCAACCACACGCCAGCTGGATTCGTGCGTGAAATTCCTGTTCGAGCGCAAGTTTCGTTCCAAACTTCAACCGAGAAGGGTGTGTGTGCGCGCGTGCCAGCGTCGGCCTAACCTTTCATCGTAGTGATTTCGCGCCCACGGAAAACATTGTCGCGTTGTCGGCGAANGAAGTGATCACTTCGAATGACATGAGCTAGACTGATGATGACGATGCTGTTTTAGGAAATGTATATATATATTTTTTATTGAAGGTAGAACTCGTAAATCATTATACTAACGACGAGATATAAACAAAAAAAACCGTTACAAACATGTTCATGAATAATCCTACTAATATAAGGCAATAAGTTAAGGTTTGTTAGTATTTGTGTAAATGTTTTATTTATTTTTGAATTTTAGCATAGCATTTCACAAACGGTTCCGATACTTCAGCCGGTGGTAACAAAGCAAATGGATGAACTGCTTTCATAAGCATAAATCATGGCCATGGCCAATGCGCCACGGCTATAGTTCGCAACACAAAAACAATAAAAACCCATTCCCGATACGAAGCGGTGAGTGCCGATTTCCCGATCGGCTTCACGATGAGTGCCCCACTGTTCGGATATGCGACGAACACATCCAGGCGCTCACGCATGCCTTCTCGCTTGCTTCAACGCACATCGAAGCGAGCGGGCGCTCGTGGCGAGTGTGCGAGTTCCACTATTTCAACCACACGCCAGCTGGATTCGTGCGTGAAATTCCTGTTCGAGCGCAAGTTTCGTTCCAAACTTCAACCGAGAAGGGTGTGTGTGCGCGCGTGCCAGCGTCGGCCTAACCTTTCATCGTAGTGATTTCGCGCCCACGGAAAACATTGTCGCGTTGTCGGCGAACCGTCGTGACCGTGACCGCTGCAGGTGTATACGATAGCTAGCATTTGCTACATTGCAAGTTGGTCGTGAACGGGTGAAATTTCAAAATTAAGCAGTGTTCAAGCAGGTGGCCGTGTTGTGTGAAACAAAGCTGTGTGCCCACCAATACAAGATTGCCAGCACGTGTAGCGACACCCGCAAAAGCGACGCGGAAAACCGGGCGCGTGTGCCAATGCAGGCCCGATAATGGAAATGGTTCTGTGTGCTGCCGGTGTTACAGTGGTGCGCTCAGTGTCGTGCGTTCCGGCCGTGCCATCCGCATATCCGGTGGCTTTCCCACCGTTTCCCGCCGTTTAGGTGTTTGTTTGTTTGTTTTTTTTTTGTGCAAAGCTTTCTGTGGCCTGTGTGCGTGCGTGTGTGGTTGTGCGGGGGAGGAAGGGGTGCGGTATTTATGTGCGTGTGAGTGTGTGGGCACGCTCCCTAATGCAAGATGGCAACATTCGCAGCAAACGCATCGAAGCGCAACGGCCCGGTACGGGGTTCGGAACCGCCACAGCGCCCGGCTCCAACGGATGAAGTGAACCGGGATGGGATGGAACCGCTGGTGGGATTGGGAGTGGGGATGGGTGTGGGTCCCGTGCTGGTGCCCGAGGGGGAAGCAAACGCCAAAAAGTGCAATGCCAAAGTGAGCGGTGCGTTCGGCCGAAGGAAAGGCAGCGGCAGCGGGCTGGAGGGTGGCCGCAACGCCAAACCGTCCGGGTCGGCCCACGCGCCCTCGGCCCACTCGCTGATCAACTACCTGTTCTATCTCATGTGCATCACCGCGCTCGGAGCGACCGTGTACTCCAACCTGCGCCAAACATACGTAGAGGATAAATTAAGTAGTCTAGTTAGTATCGAAGACCGGCTCAGCCTGCTCGAGGCGCAGGTGAGCGATGTATATAGGAGGATCACGCTGCGCAAGATGGACGCCACAGCAGCGGCGGCGGCTGGTATCGTTGAGGAGACCGCACACGAGGAGGAAACCATGTCGGACGTGGTGCGGAAGATTTCGCACCAGATCGCCGAGTTGCCGCGGATGCGGCGCGACCTATCCGCGCTCAAGGTATCGCGCAAGGATCGGCAGGCCGCCATACAGCAGATCGGCAACGAGTGCATGTGCCCACCAGGTAGGTGTACATCCTTAATCTGTCGCTGCAATCAAAATGTCATCCCATTAATATTTTTTTAAAAAAGTAAACAATCAAACCATCGCCGTACAGCAACCGGGAACAATCGCTCTTACAAAGACTACGGCAAGATAACGTAAATCAACTACCAAATTAGATCTATTCGAAGAAATTAAGTGCACTGGGAAGGAACTGGATTGCGTTCGGTTCACGCTTGCGGACGTTCCGAGCTCGAACAAAAGGATTATGGTACGGTCCGAGTGGCAAATTAAAGCAATTGCCGGCACAAATACAGCGAGCTGATAGTCGTCGTCTGATTCGGACGACTCTTGCCATGAAGATGGTAGCAGCGGCAGAAGTTCTAATCCATTTGCCTTGTATCCTCATCGATGCTTCCGTAGGATACGGTAGCGAGTTGCGAGACGATCCTGATTCCTAAGCTTGTATGAAGTGATTTTATCTGCTGATAACCGGTTAAAGAAAGCACCCGGGACACCGGAAAAGGGGAAACGAAAACAATTCCCAACAAAAGACACGATGTGTCCGGTGGCACGGACAATACCGATCCTTGTTCGGCTTGTTTGTCGTATCTTGTTCTTCCGGTGTGTGCTGTGCTGTGTGTGTGTGTGTGGACAGTATCGGACTATTAGAATTAATCACACTTATTAGCGCACCAAAACGGGACAGCGACAAGGACCGGCCAATCGAACTGAAACCAAACCGATTATCGTGTCTGTGTGTGTGTGTGATGGAAGTGTGCTAGGAATGTGAAGAATAGGGTAGAAAAGTGTCCATTTTGTTCATTCGGCCATCGGACTGTCATCGACAGCCGTTGTGCCGTATCGCTTTTGCTGACCGCCTTGTTTCGCCCCCGAATGGTGGAAAATTGATTTTCCTTCTCAAACAAAGAAGCACCCACCATGCTCTCCAGCAGGAGCAGCTTTTATCTAGTGTTGTTCGCCTGCTCGCCTGCTCAACCAGTGCCACTGCCATCTTGCCAACAAAATGGAACATGCTTACAATCGAAGTGTTACAATTCTAATAAATCAAATTATCCGGAAACGATCGGAATCGGGTAGCGGTCCGGGGGCCGCAACAACAACAACAACACAAAAGGCCAACATGCGTCCTCTTCCGTTTCATGCCGGTCGTTGTCCCCCACTTTATGCTCTAGCTGGGACAAATAAACACACATTGTCACCCACACTGGCAACAACACATAAATTTCTTTCTTCCCTTTTTCGTCCGCTCGGGTGCTCGGGGGTAGTAGGATATCCGGCGTAGGATGGGATGCTTCAGCGGATGGTCGCAACCAGCGAGGCTTTGCCTGCCATAGGAAGCGAAGCACAGTAAAATCTGCTTGCATGCTGGCACGGGTCGGACTGTTGCTTGTTCCCGCCAGTGCACGTCCATGGCGACATGGCATTTTTGGTGCCGAGGCGGACAAAAATCATCTCCCAGCACCATACTGGGACAGGATTCGTGCAAAAGTAAGCACTCAATCTTCTAATCCAATAATACCGACGACAGACGGTGGGCACGATCTCCCCTTACTGAGGGTGTTTCCAAGCCAGCCAGCCAGCCAGCCAGCCAGTGCTTACGGTAAGGAAACACCTTTATCGGGTGGATTTTCGTGGCTGCTGTTGTGCGAATGTCAAACATTAGAGGTCATAAGAACATGAATTACACGCACGGCAGCAGGCGAAAGGGGGAGGAAACAAAACATTAACACGAACGTGATACAGCCGCGACCCGTGCCGAGGTGAAACAGCACGGCGGAAGTTTGTAATGAACGATTAAACGATTGGCAATTTGGTGTACGGTGGATTGGCTGGATGCTGGAACAAATAAGAAAGTCAGAGCAGGCGATAATTCGACGACCGGCTACGGCAAATGGGCGAATGGGTTTCGATTCGTGAGCGCAACTGTTTCCGGTGCATGATCGATCGGGAAACCGCTACACTTCTGGGTTGCCAGAAGGACAGATGTTCCATATCTTGAAGAGTTTTGTTTAAAGTTAAACGTTTATGTGGAACAATGTTGGAATAGCAGTGGAATCATTCTTGCTGACTTGTCTGTGTTGTTGTTTCGGTAATAATTTACCAGTTAACTTAATGAAATAATGATCGATTCGATGGTTAATTATCTTGATTGTTTGTGTTTTGTAAATGCTTTTTTAGACGTTAATCACTAATTGGTAATTTTGTTGTAATTATTGGAAGATCGCAATACTTGTTCAATCCTTTTTGCTCTTCGAACTTGGTAATTGCAGCTTAAAAAGTTTCTTTCGGGAATAATTCTTTTGGAAATAAAAACAAACGTTGGCAGAATTTACATAAAAAAGTATACCAATGCCCTTAATCACCCTTTGATTTAATATCAACTGCCATTTAATCGGAAGAAGTGCAAATTTAAAAGTTATATTTCTTATCATTCATGTTTGTTCAATGTTATGCGGGCAGCTTGTGCCAGAAGTATAAAATAATTCAATAAATAAATAGATAAAATAAATAAACTTAATGAATTGCGAGTGTACTTAAGCTAAAGTATAGTTTAGAGATCTAAAAAGCAAAAAGGAACGTCAAAATTTGTGTTATTTTCTGTTTTATTTTATACATCCCAAGGATGACCTAGAATTGAAGATCAAATTTGTTCATATAACAGTTGGTTTGAAAAGCTATGCTTTGATGTAAAAGAAGCAGTATAAAATTGATGCAATTTCCAGACAATTAATGGAGCCATTGAATTATAAAAAACTCATCAAAAAAGATCAAGATATTTTGACGTTTGTAAATGTTCCTGTAAAAAGAACTAAAACTAATGCTAAAAAGAATTAAAGTAACTTCCTATTTTATGTCAAGTAGGGTTTTGTAGTTTTCGATATAAGGTACTATTTTTCATTTGTTGAAAAGTTTTTGCCAACTATTCCCAGCGTAAGAAACGTAAACAAAAGTAAAACCCATCCTGAAGCACTCTGCAAGATTAGATCACCAATTCTGACATCGACAACTTTATCGACATCGCTACTGCTGTGGCTGGCAGTGCAAAACCGAAACCGTTCCAGCAGGCAGAAACGGTGGCCATCAGCGTTCCACGCCTCCTCGCATGCCGTGTCCGTCCGTGCCCGTGTATGTCCGGGGCGGATCCAGATAAATCACAAGCAATTAATCAACGATAGCGAGCAAGCGAGCGAGTTTGGGCCGCCGCACAACGTTATCTAAACACGCCAGCCAGATCACGTCGCGGTTCGCGAGCCCTTGCCAGCCGATGGAAAGATGCGTGTTTACGCTTAGATTTCTGCACCGAAGGACCAGATAATTTTTCTGGCCCTGTTTCTTTTTTCTCCTGCGCACGTGTGTGTGTGTTTTTCTAAAAGGTCTTTAGTGCTGCTTTGTGCTACGTGCATTTGCTCCCATTTGCTTAGTTTCGCAAACCGGACCGAACGGTGCACCTGAAGCACAGTCGTCCATTGGGGATTGTCCATAGGTGTTAGTGATTGAGTTTGTTTTACTTTTTTATCCCTTCTCTCCCCTCCTCCCACCACCACACACATATACACACAGGTTCGTAATTCATCTCCTAGGAGTCTGCATCCTTCCGGACGAACTTCCGTTTTTCGGGAATGCTACCACAACGGCAAAACTAAACGTGTTGGCAGGGACCTTGTTTTTTGTTTTTTTGCTCGCTGTTCCAGGTTTGTCCGTGTCGCTGAGCAGCACACACCTGATTGTTAACTTTTGCGTCTTTTTGTCGACCATTTCGTGCCCTTGTTTTTTTGTTTGGTGTTTCCATCGGCCCCAAAACGCGTTGGGCATGGAGCCGTGGAGCCATGGTACGGTCTGTGAACCGCAACATGCCGCCAGCCATTTGGACGAGCAGCTTCCGTTCGAAACACGGTGGTCCAAGCCACCGGTGTGCCATGTGCTAACAGGGTAGCACTTCCGCTTTCGAAACCCGTGGCCTGTGGCAAGTGTGTGTGTGGCTAGGGATGGTTTGGCAAAGGGTGGGTTTTTTTTTCTTCCTGTGCTTTGTTTTGCTGCTGTTGTGATCGAGTAAACTGACGGAACTCCCTTTACGACACGAACGAGCGTTAGGCCAACGGTCGATCGAACCATGAATGGAATGGACCGTTACCAGAAATGATTGGAACGAAGGTATTGCCAGGTCTCACCGGTGCCAGACCAGCCCAGGAAAGCCAGGAAAGGTTCCAAAAAAAAACAAAACAACTCATAAAACGGAACCACCGCGTCAGCGTAGAGTGGCAACATTTTCTCTATTGACCGCTGGATCGATTATGATGGTGACGAAAAAGTGTTCAACAACTCGGTGCCCTGCACGGGCACATTCTATAGCGATAGGGTACGGTAATTGGAAAAGAGGCAAACACACCACACCAATACGCTTTGTGTGACAAAAGTTCACAAAATTGACGGTGTGATGATGGCTGGAATTGCTGCCACGGGACAATGCCGAAGTTAAATTGTTGCTCCCCCAGATTTGGTTATCTTTACGGTTTTTGGGGAACATTGCTACATGGAAGCTGATGAACACACCAGCATAGATAGCGTATCGGAAAAAGGCCAAGGTGCAGACGCAAGGCAAATCATAACATTGGCTCCATTTACTTATTATCATCATTTTCATTATGCACAACCGTGCTCGCTAGTGGGCTATCTTTTTGATTCATATCGCATGCAACAATAACTTGGCGAAGGTAAATTCGTTCCGAGTGAGTGAGTCACATTAGTGAGATGTCACTTAAACTTTGATTTTTAGAGCTTTTGTATTTGTATGGCATGAACCATAATCCGTTTTGATGAGTATAAACTCACACATGGATGAGATGTATAACTCATGAGTGTGTCATTTATCTCATGAGTCTTCACTCAGTCGTGACTATCAACTCACTTATTACTCATGATTCATGGATATCCAAGTACTCAGGAATGATTTATTTCAATCATGAGTTATAATAAATCACAAAAAGTCAAGACTCATGATTCAATTGACTCTCTCTTGAGTTAAATTTCGGTGAGTGAGTTATACTGCAAATGAGTTATTGTAACTCTTTGTGGAGAATTGACTCACTCATATGGAATATTTTATTCACTAATTCATTCCCAGTCAGTGTAAGCACATCACTAGATTATGGTGCAAGTGACCGCTCGACTGTTGGTGGCTATGTTACAATTGTATCACTCGAATAATTTACATGATTTATTGGAAATAAAACCATTCAAATTGTCTGCTCCAGTAGAGATAATGTTAAAAAACACCTTTTCTGCCCCCCTTGAACAGCTTACTGTTTGACGTTACATGATTCACTCGACGTAAAGAATTAATACTGCCACTACTAATAAATTGACATTTCAGAATACATTACACAGATCATCCTTTAAGCTTCCGCTTCTGGTAGCATTTTTTACGACCCAAAGTGCACACAAACGTACACACACACACACACACACACACCGGTAGTGTAACTTTGTTGCTAAACCATATTTAATATGAATTACGTGCAGTGCATAAATTTTTCCACCGAATGCTCAGTCAACACAGCGTGCAGTACGGGGTCCCATTTGCAGTGCGCAAATTTTGCAAATACCGACTTCACTTGCTGCCGATCAGGCACCGCACCATCGCATTAGAACTGGCGTTTCGGGGCAGCCCACCAGGTACCATGGTATGCGGAATGATGGTATGGCAAATCATATCCATGGGTGGGGCCGGCCACCATCGGCACAGTGGGTGTTTGTTTTCGTTCTTTTTCTCTTCTTTTTTTTTTTTTGGGAGGGATTGTATTCGACCGGATTTGCTGTTTTACATGCGCCGGTCCTGATGTGCCACCGGCCAACCGGTGGCCCCCCCTGTACACGCTGGAGATGTGGTTCCGAGAATTTGGCAAGCGAAAGCGAATTTGCCCGTTTGTTTTTATTAGCTTCTATTTTAGTATCCGTCCCGGCAGCGGTCCCTGCTGCGCAGCTAAGCCAAAGTGAACAATTCAATTTGCGTACCGAGCTCTCGAGAGTTTGTGTAGTTGGACTTTTCCTTTTTTTCTCTCCTCTCTCTCTCTCTCTCTCTTTCTCTCTCTCTCGTCTGACATTTGTCCACCCCGACTAGCGCAGCACAGCAGTCGACGAAGCGCTCAATGATGTAAACGATCACCGCGGCTGCAAAATCGCCGTCCGCACCCAAAGTTGGCCACCGTCGCCAAAGGAAAGGGAGTTTATTAACGGGCCACAACCGACACAACCAACCACGGACAGCGGGACAGCGGAAAAAATCGGCATACTTTATGGAACAACTGTCAAACCAAGTTATCGTCGGTACATGCGGAAGGATTTCCTGTACGGTCGTATAATTGAGCATTGGGTTCCAACAACAACAACAACAGCAAAAACCGCCCCATTTCTCCCCACAGGTACGGGGATCGCAAAGATCTAGCGCTGGGCTGTTCGAGTAGCTTTTGTTTGTGAGCTTTGGCTGTTTGTTTTTGTTTTGTTTTGTTTATGTCACTGCTTTCTGTCTGTCCAGCACAGTACATGCACATCTATCTTGGTTTCGTGTTGTTTCGTGAAGCAAAAACAATGCTCCGCTTAAGGCGCTTTAGAGGATTCGGTAGAAAGGAGTACTCTCGAGTACACAAACGACAAAACATGGCATGGTTAGAAAGGAACATGAAAATGGGGAAAATGGCGTTTTGGGAGAGAAGCAAAAAAAAAAAAGGATGACTACCCGAAAAACCCAGCGGGTATGCTGAGAAAGAAAAACAACGGCCCACCAGCGTCGTATCAACCAGCGAGCTACCGAAACGTTCACTAGCTTCGCGTTTCTTCGGCATGTAAAAGGAAAAACGCGTCCAGTTACATCTTCCGACCAGATAGCTGGGTTATTCCGTTGAGAATGTCACGTTGGGGGAGATGGTGGGGCGAAAAAAAAAACTGGTGAAGCCAATCCATGGTGCATTGAACCGTGGATCCTTTTTTCTTTGCGTCCCTACTTTATTATTCCACGGTCTCAGTTGCAGCAGCACCAGGACATTCGCGCAATGCTGTGCGCGTTAGCGTGTGTACTTATTCATTGGTGAAAGCGATGCCTGAGATTTGGCTTCTTTGCTCGGTTTGACACCGTCGTTGAATTTAGTGTCCCAGCGAGACAAGCGTCCTGACAATTGCCCGATGTTAAAAATGTCAAAAACACTTGTATTTTTTCCACTTTTCTTTTGGGTTTTCTTTTGGCACTCAAACACAACTCGGAAGGTACGAAAACAACACACACACACACACAAAAGGCATACGATTGAAGGATTTTATTTTGAAAACATAAACCACGGTTGTCTGCTCAACAGATCCTTCTCGAGCTGGCCGTACAGTTGTTTGCTCGCTTTCGCTCTTTGTAATCGACTTGCCTCCTTCGACTGCGTCTGATATATTCATTTGCGACTCCATGACGGGATGATCCCCGGCCCTGTCCCGGGACCAACCATCCCGAAACCCGGAGCGAATAATTTATGACGGTTTAATGAGTGTCATAACGTATTTTATCGCCCCGAAGTGAAGTCGCTGTGCCCGATGAAGCTATTTATATGAACGCACGACGTCCGCGGTACGACGTGTTTGCAAACGTGGCGTGACAACTACATCTTCATGTCACCGTGCTGGAAGCAGTCCGCATGTGTTATTAGCCGCAATTAAACGTTTATTTTATTTTTCGTGCAGCTTGGGAGTGCCTTTTGCTCGGCTGGTTGAGATGAAGCAACGTGTGCTATCCGTGTCTCTGTTACGCATTCGCAGGCTACCCGTTGGGCTTCGGCCGAAAGAAATCCTGCTGATTACTGCACAAAAAATGTGGTCCCGAGTCAGCAAATGTGAGTTAAATAGAGGGCCCATTTTATTTGCTGCCGCCCCGAGCTTTGCCGTCCAATCTCCGAATGCTGATGAGTTCGGTATCGTTTATGTGCTTTGTTCCTTTCGCTGGCTGACGTTCCTCA
Organism: Anopheles rivulorum; assembly: GCA_018908115.1. Classification (NCBI taxonomy): domain Eukaryota; kingdom Metazoa; phylum Arthropoda; class Insecta; order Diptera; family Culicidae; genus Anopheles; species Anopheles rivulorum. Next base: position 12,505,514 of record CM032177.1, read on the forward strand.
CGTGAACGTCTTGTACGGCCACATCTTCCAACGGACGTACACATCTCGCATCTCTTCGCAGTGGAACCAGTTTTAACTAACAGGGAAGAAGGGTAGGACAGGTATGCTAGGGTACCGGGGATGAAGAAAATTACTTCCCGTGTATGTGTGTGTGTGTGTACTCGGTGTCAAAACAAATCTGAGTGTCGAGAGTGTGAAGAATTAAGAAATCACACACCCAAAGCCGTGCTCGTGCGCCCTCCGGTTCCATCCAGGCCGGAACGAACGCTATGAGCACCGGATGCCCCCGTTTCCTGGAGGACACCATACGGGGTGCGAAATGAAGTGCACGACACGGGGCGATGGTTTGATGAAGGTGATGATGATGATGACGATGTTCTTGGCCGGCCGTGTGCTGACGAAGGAGAAGTCTTGATGGAAGTCCGCACACGTCCGCATCGTACGCGTTAATGTAATCGCCGTCGAAAAGTGTTGTTTTGACGTGTGCTGGATTTGACCTCTCCCGGGTTGGATCTGCCGAGCACAGGTCGTCCTTTTGGTGCCTTTGTGCCCCGGCACATGTGCGCACGTGTAAATGCGATCACAAAACCGTTTAGCCCGCGCAGCTGTAATGAAATGTCAGGCTCGTACAGATTTTCCTTGGAGCATCTCGATGACAGTACGGAGAAAAACAACATTTTCACCCAGCGGGCCAAGCGTGTGGGATGTTCGCTGCCATGACAAATACCTGAACGGTGATACAAACCTTGGCTGGGTGAAACAGTAGCGCCGCATCGTTTGTGTCCAAATCCTAGACATTATTGGACGGGTGTACTTACGCTTGCAGTGTTCGTTCGGACAAACGGATAAACAATATTATAGCCCGGCATTACCGAGATGACATCAGTGATTCCGTTTTGACACACATTTGCCATTCGTACTGCGCGCTCAACATGGTAGGCAAATGATTATTTATCACTGCATTACTTAGTAAATGCGAGGAATAATTTAACCGAAACTGTGCGTACGGTGCTCAGGGAGTATTAAATGTAGTATTTATAACAGTTTCTTTCCTGTTTTAGAAAGTTTGCTTTTTCGAATCTGAGCTGCTCAGTTCCCACGCGCGATGGTAACTTGGATGTTGCAAAACTTTTGACAGCTCCAATGTCAAATTGGTTGTTTATGTTGTGAACCAGTACGCGGAGGTGTTTATTTATTATTCGAATGATTTTGTGATGAAGAAACAGATTGGAGCTATTAATATTTTACCACTCTTTCACTAACACATTTTAACACTGTTGGAGAACAAAGTAATCATGTCATGTCTGATATCTGATGGATGGTAGAGAGTGAGAAAAACTAGTGAACAGATACTCAGAGAAACACGAAACTCCATACAAAAATGACAAAAGTTCAACATTTGTCCCAACTGACTCTTCATCACCATTCGTGATTTGAAAAATTGATAGTAAACGTGAATTTAAAATACATTTTTTTCTGAAAAATTTGTACAACTTACAAACGCATCCTTCTTCCAAACCTTAAACCGATATTTATTTTTAGAACGTTGTGAGTAAACGCCCCATGTACTACATAACGAACCACGTCCAAATGGCTACAGAATCGAAGATAAATAATCTCGCAACCCGAGAAAAAATAGGAACAATATCTCTTCCATCTAACCCGCCAGCTGAATGTTTCCTGTTTTTTTTTTTATCGAAAGACGTTTCTCGTCCGACCAGCGGCACAGATATAGCACAGCTCTCGGCCAGCATTGACTTGAATCGGTCGAAACCGTAAAGCGTTATCGATTTCTCGCTCATCATTTATCATCACTCAAACATATCCCACAAAATGGTTGGTACCATCTTCTTTCGCTTATCTGGCTCGTGTATGTTTTTCCTTTTTTTTTTTATTTCTCTGGAGATCTTCGACGGGAAGGATATAAAAAAAGATAAATATATCTCTAGCACAAGGAACAGGCAAATGGACCTTTGGCCAGGAGTCCGTTCCGCAGTAAACGCAAACGTGGGCCGACTTTTCACCAGATAGTGTGCAAGATAAACGGTCGACAGCAAGGATCGAGATCTGTTCTTGGGGGTGAGGGGAAGGTTGATACATTTCCTCCGGGGGGGAGGAGAGAGGGGGTGGAAATGCACACACCCACACACACACAAACATAGTTGATTTTGACCGACCGTAATTTTCTCGAGACTAATATGTGGGTGTGTCGCACTATATTTACTTGCGCTTGTCGCTTGTGTCGCTGCGTTTTCCCGAAAGTATTGCGGCCGGTTTCCACCGGCCGAGCAAACGGAACCGCAAAGTGGCAACCGACAAACCCAACGCATGTCACGGTTGAGTGGCTACTTGGCCGAAGGATAAAATAAACATTGCCTTCAACGTAACGCTCACAAAATACAGCCAAACGGCCAAACCGAACAGCCCGGGCGGCTTTTGAATATTTCTTTTCGGTGCGAAAAACCTCGAATCGAAAGCTGCGCTGCGTCCGAGATGCCACCGTGAAAGAAAGAAAAACAAAACGAAACGAAACGAATATGACAGACTTCATTTCCATCGGATTCTGAGTGGTTTACGGTGGCTGCCGGTCGGGTTGTACAATGGAAGTAATATGTTTATTCAGTTACCGCTTTCAGGTTTTTTTTGCTTTCTTTCCTTTGTGCCCCTGTTTGGAGAATGCCATGTGTGACACATGCAACTCAAGGGGTTCGGTAACATCGACCGACCTACGACCACCCTTGAAATGTCACAAAAGGTTGGTGTTCGTGTCGTTCGTATCTTTTTTTTTTTTGTTGGATGAATTCCCGAAAATTCCGTCACCCAGCGGCTCCACCTGTGCACTCCCGGTGTAACTTCTACGGGATGCTCTAACTGTGCGGGGCCCATTGGCCAAGACCTCTGGCGAAGAAAAATTGGAAAGACGTCACGCACAAGCACAGGTCGGGGGCCAGCGGCACGTTTATTTGACATAAATTTATCTATAAACATGAGGAATGTAAATAGGAAAGGAAGGCCGGCGGTATCGAGTACAGGTCAGAGGATGGTCGACTCGCTTTTGTTGGAGATGGACTAGAAGAACCCCCCCGAAGGAACGTGTGTGTTGGGTGATTCACGGCACTCTGGCAGGGCAGGTGAAGATGCTGACTCGGGCTACCGAGCTACCGAGCCACAGCAAAAGTCACCTCCGAGGGCACCGACTTCAACGGAGCACACACGTACACACGTGCATGGCACACAGTGCTCGCTCACTTGCTCGGTCGAAATTCTCGTCTCTGCTGCCTGATGCTGTTTTGCGATCACTTTTTCTACTTCTATCGCGCTTCCTGTGTGGTCTCGCATTGGTAAATGCAATGCACAATGCACATGCACATTGCATTACGTACGTACACCACCCAAAAACCCAATCTCATGATCGTAAGCCACTTGCATTCGTTCGCTTCTTGCATCGCTTTGAAACGCTTCGTAACGCCACATTTAGGAGGGTGCAAGGAAAGCAGTCCTAGGACAAAGCATAAGCCAGCGTGTGCAGAGTTCATATTCTTCTGCCACATTACTGGCAATTTGTTACGGATCCGTGCGTGCCCTGGCCCCTGGGACGAGCAGAAAGTGGAAAACAAAGTGGCAAAAACCGGGTGGCCCGACCCGAGTGGCTTACCCGGGTGGGTGGCTGTTGTTATGCTGCTTTTCCTCTATCTCCTCCTCTTCCCCCTCCCACCCCCCACCTCCACCACATCCTCCCCGGTAAGTGGGTGGAAAAGGAAGAAACCGAAGAAGAATAAAGAGGAAAAAATTTAATAAATGGAGCATCTGCACCAAAACCGACAGGTTTTTGTTGAGCCCCCGAAGAGATAGATACGAGGTACGAGTGGTCGGAGCCGGCTCGGCACCATCGCGCTGAAGCTCTTGTGGGCGAGCAAAATGTATGTGAAGGAATTGGCAAGTAGAAACAACAACTTAAGCAGCAAAAAAAAAACAAAAAAAAAATCGAACAGATGAATACAAATGATTGTGTATGTGTGTGTGTGTGTGTGCGTGTGTGGTCCTCAATTCGCATGCCGAACGTGTGTGGGTGGGAAGGATGCTTTGCACCACCCAGCAGTACTTTCCATACATGCAACATTTATGAGACACGCGGGCAAACGGCAAATAATGTTGGGGAAAAGTTATGTTTCGATCCAAGAGGAATATGATTTCGTTTTTTTTAGAGTTTTTTGTTATCAAATTAAGATACTTAATGTCTGATGCATCTGACATTTGTGGGCATCAGCTTGAGCTGAGCTGCATTAGCGAACATTTGTTGTAACTCCAACACCGCTAAGGCTGATTTTATGCTACCGTCGCCACAAGAAATAATGACCTTTTTGGCATCTCCATTCGGATGGGAATGGTACACCCAAAACGAATTGTCCCATTCCATAGTAATAACAATAACAATTGAAGGAACTTTCGAAGGTAGAAAAACACAACAAGCACAATCTATCGCTCCCTCGAGTGCCATATAATTTCGTTTCGCTGTTCGCCAAATTAAACGAAACCGGTACGATTTCGAGCAAATGTTCCGTTGATGGTTGTGCCAGGTGAACGGCGTTATTGCCCGTGGGCTCATTTCGCTTACTGTGGCAGTATATTTTCATCTCGGCGGCGTCCATCCATCCATTTATTGGACCCTGTTGGTTCGTCTGTGTCTAATTGGTGCGCAATGTTTGATGTTTTTCGGGACACGATGCACACGGCGCTTATCCGATTGCGAAAGGAAAACGAAACATTTCGTAGCCAGTTTCGGATATCGTCTTATCGTGCATCTTTCCTTCGATACTTGGCTGAAATGAAGTGGAATTGAAATGCAAAGCCATTCCAGCTGTGGGTGGGAGAGTCTTGTTTTTCATCCAGCCAAGGTTTTTTGGGGACTCCGTCCCACGTCCTTACTGATGTACTCTAGACTGCCCTTCCAAAAATTGGTTACCCCCTGCGCGAACATTGTTTGCCGCTCCCGACACGATAATGGAATTTCAATTTCATCCAGCAAAATGAGCTCCGGCCAGAAGTAGGAATGTCTGGCGTCCGTTTGATCCTATGGCAACCTGTTTTCGTTATTGATATAACAAGACAAAGAAAACAATATTGGGCAACTACTCTCGGCTGTTGTTCTTCATTCAATCTGCTGGCAATCCTAAGCCTGAGCTGTTTTGATGAAGGTAGCAACAGACAATCCGGTAGGACATTCCGGTATACTGGCATTTTTCTCTTACGGCGCCCTGCGTCACCAAAAAGGTCAAAGCCATCGAAAGTGCTCGCCGTGTTCCCGCCAAGATTCGTCTTGATCGGCGAACAAAGCCAAACCTGGCCCCACACTGGTCTAAAATGGGTTCGAATGTTTTATCATCGAGATTGGGTCGTATCGACATTCCCAACTCACTCGGCGTGTCAGAAGCTTCACAAGTAGCTTATCTATCATAATCCGCCACTGTTTCGCCACGCCATCGTTACCCAAAAAGCGCGATGCCTTTCGGTTCACCGACTGTCGTCTATCGTCTATCGAGCTGTCGATTATTTTCTCATTTGCATTAATTTCTTCAATATGCGGCTGTCCGAGAGGAATGGAAGTGTAGGAGCAAAGGGGGCAAAGGTTGGCAAACAAAAAACCGCCAGCCTTTACCCGGAGCAAAACCGATTGACATTCTAAGCCGCTTTCGTCTGTGTGTCGACTGCATTAGAGTGCTTTTCGGCGGACGTTCGATATGGAAATGAAAGCGTTGGGATTCCACACAAAGCTGTTGCACCTCCATCGAGTGTCGAACTCGGTGGCCAGAAGAAAAGCAGCTTTTCCGAAAAACCTTCCACCACCCGTACCATGAAACGGGGGGAAACTTGGTGCTCTGTGGTAAAGTTTGCCGAGTTTGTTGGAGTCAGGTCTTGCCGTGTCAATCGCGGTAAAATCGCGACGGGCACTCGGACAAGACAAGTCCGACCGATTGGGAGGAAACGTGAGCAAAACTAGTATCTTAAGCGAAACATTGGCTTTTCGGATTGTTTTTCCCCTGCCACCACCAATGTCTTCCTCCTTCCCTACCAAAGCCTTCATCACACGATGATGATTCTTTGCAAAGTGTCATCTTGGTAACAGCTTGGGCTTCGGTTTGGGGACCAAGGTGGGCAAAGGGGCGATGGCGATGCGAACGTCTATCGGCAGCGAATAGCAAACTGGCACAACGTACCATAAAGAATGTCCTTTGAGCGTCCGCTTTCCCGAGTGCGTGATTCGGAGAACTTTCGTTGCAAATGTCAAGTGCGCGCGACTCGTGGGTGACAAAACGGGCGAACGCCCTCCGGCCCCAAACAGAGTGGCCAACAACAAATGGAGGCAATATTTTTTGCTTGCTGCTTGCCACCATCAGGAGCACACGGGGTGCGCTAAATCTTCGTGCCCAAGACTTTGTCGATGTGATGAGAAAAAGTTTCACAGAACCACACCCGGACCACACACTTAACCCACCCGCCGTGGTTGCCACTTTGGTTCCCGTGAAAAGTGGTTCGAAGAAAATTGGTGCGCAGATAAAGTTTTGTTTCGCTGGCCAGCTTTGCAGCCGTGTGGCCAAGTTGTGCACCAGATCGGTAGAACCGTTTGAAGTTGTTGCATCTGGTGCGCTCGTATCAAAACAAGATTGCCCACCGAGTGCCGTCCGAACACTGGTTCGATGGCCGGTACGGGGAAAGTTTGCCCACTCCGGAATGTGTGTTTTTCAAACGTTTTAAAGGGCATGGGATGCATTTTTATTGGAAGTTGTCCACTGATAACGCTTGCTTCACTAATTGAGCAAATTCATAACGCATTTCGATTGTTCGGTGCACTGAATCTTCTAATGAGGATGTTAACGAACTTCCCAGAACGTCCCTCGGGTGGGACCATTTTCCATTCACCTGTAAATGTGAATGTTCGACACAAAGCCTAACCGACCGTACCGCGTCGGGTGGGTGGTTAGCACTTAAAGGGACCGATTTTCTCCAATCGATCGGGAAAAACTCTTAAAAACTTTGCCACACTCATAAAGATGTATCTTTGTGGGAAGGAAGTTGCCTTCAGTTTCACCGGGGGAGGGAAAAACTTCCCATTTTTTTCCCGCCCTTATTTGCATGACCTTCGTGTGGCCAAAGAGGGACAAAAAAAGACCGAAAAGACGCACGGAAGACTTTACAAGAAATTAATGAACCGCCAACGGTTTTGCCAATCGATGTCCGTTGGACGTACATCGTCCGACGAGAACCGTCCGCTTCCATCGGGTTGGAAAATGTGTTTTTTGTTAGAAAAATAATCACACCGCACCCACGCAAATGACGTAACGAATTCGGTCACTTTCGTTGCCAACCAGTGGGGTGTTTCATTTTCATTTGTGCAAAACATAGGCGCTACGGGCAAATATCGGCCAAAACACACGGCCACAGAGGAAGCTGTTGTGTTTTCTTTACCTTCCTCCGTGCTGCGTGTGTAACGTGGTGAAGTTCGACCACCAGTCACCACCAATCGTGGGGTTGTACCGGCCGGCAAGCCTTGCCGAACCTGCCGGATGGTGCAATTACATGCACTCTTACAAGCGTTCGAGCGAACTGCACGACCACTGGCGAGACAGGCCGGCACAATTCGCTTGCATCGGATGGGTAGAATTCGTTGATTGTGCCTCAATTATACGTTGATTATTCGGAATTTCAATCCCCA
>CM032177.1:12531132-12544687 GCA_018908115.1 Anopheles rivulorum
TGAACTCAAGCAAAAGAAAATGGTGCAAAGACATAACCTTCCTCCCACCGCACGGTAACGACCCAGTGACTCACCCACGGGGCACACTCAAGCGGGGGGTGTGTGTTTGCGTCTGTCTGAGTGCTTCGACTTCGTTTTTATGGTTGGCTTTCCCCAGCCGTTCTCCGTTGACTGATGGTTTCGGTCGTAAAAACCTCCCAGCACCAGCGACTCATTAGAAATTATAACAGAATTCCGTTCGCCGGAAGTGAACTGTCACCGGGAATCGGGTGTGTACGCGGCCAGGATGGTGGGTTTCAAGTGTCAATTGCACACACCACAAGCCACCCAGAACCGGTGTCGTTCCCAGGGCACACAAGGGGCGATGGTGAATATCCGACCCACGCTTGTCGCGATCTGCAGTACGTCAGCAGCGATAGAAGGTTCACAATTACAGCACAATATTTATGAGCTTTCCGATGCCACAAACAACAGTGGGTGCGCTTTCGGTTCCGATGATGGTACCATTATTACACGCTTCCAGAGATTGTTTCAAATCGTAACCGATCAATGGGATCAACTTAAGCATCCGCAATAGAGAGCACCGTAACTTCATGGGGTGAGTTAGAACGGGCAACACAAAAACCAAAGTTTCGCCATGCTTCATCATTTTGCTGTAGCTGCTTCATTGGTGTTGAGGTTTTCCTCCAAGGCACACAGTCACCCCCCTGGAGCACAAATGGAGCGTACCAAAATGGGAACCAATTTTCTGTCTTCGGATCTCGTCGATCATTCCACGATGCTTCCATGCGATGGGAAAGAGAGATCGATCGCACCATAGAGTGTGCGGAACAAGCCGGGCAGGATATATCTTTCGCACATCTGCATAATCTCAATCAAATAAATCTACGTTTCGACTGTCGTCTGGCAATGTGCGAATGTTGTATGGTTCGTGGTTCTTGCTTTGGGGTGTGATTTTTTGCGCCTCATTTCCAACGAGCGTAAAGGCATGGATTCCGATGCGGAATGATTTACTTAATACACAGTCGTTTCTACCGATGAACCACAGTAGTAGCTTGGTACTTGGTGGTAGAGGTGTTTTTTTTTCCTTCTTTGCCCCAAAATCGTATTGTTAAGCACTTGTGTGTGAAGGTCGCTTCGTAGCTTTGCTCCGGCTGAAGGAGTGTTGGAACACAAAGCCAAAGCCAGCGGGAAGAATTTTTGGAGAATGAAAAAGGAAGCGAAAAGCCAACCAGCAAGCCTTGGGACATTTGCTGGAAGGTGCTTGATTGAATCTTGAAGATATTTCACTCTCCCTGTTTTCTTTGAGTGCCTTTGAGTTTCGGCGAAATATGGTAACCAGCATAAGGATTGCTATTTTTACCGCATGTAAGACACAGTTAAAGAGCACACGCGTGAGCAGCATAAGGAAAAATGGATCTAGTTACATCCTTCCGGTTAAAAAGGGAAGCAAAAATTTGAACGGTAATATGATTGCCTTTTTTATTTAAATTATGAGCATAAGGAGTCACTCAGGATCCGGGGCGAAACAAATGGCCAACAAAGTGAAGAAGTAATATCAAACGATGGAACAGCATATATTGCATCTGTCTTCTCACTCATAGCGCTCATAATATCCATCTTTACATTAGCCTTACTAAAAAAAGTGTATTTGATTTATGCTCCTCGCAAACATCGGTCCCAGCCCCAGCTGTATGCTTTCGCCCTGCTTTACTTGGGACGAAAACCGGTGCGGAGAAAAGCTTTTTAAATGATGTTTTCCCTCGGTGTGCGTACCTTTTTTTTGTTTGTTTGTTTTTAAGCTCTTAAAAGCTCACCTCCAAACAGACGCATTTGTTGCGTGGGCATTAACATCGGTGAATCATTTTTCAGTGTTTATGAACCTTGCAACCAATGAAATGATGGCTCAAATACGTTCACCTGCTCATGAACTTTTCCTATCGCATCCAGTCTTGTACCGTAACAAAAACTAATAGCAAAAGAGGCAAAATATTTCTTCCGCCAATCTCGAGAAGCGGGAAAACTGAAAGCAGATTGATGTGGGACGATTTTTCATCATTTCCATTTGTGGTGGAAAATGAAAAAAAAAAACATAGATCGTTCGTTTATTGCAATCATATTGCTTGGTATCTCCATGGAATCGGTCGGTCAGATGGCCGAAATCGCAAGGAACCAATTTCCGTCAATGGGCCAGCAGCAGTGAGCGCGAGCGAAAACGATCTTTTTGTCGCAACGGTCGATTTGTGTTTCGGGCCGAATCTTTATCGTTTATCGTGCCCCAACATGCAAATGGTCGTGCGTGGGGGTGGTTGTGGATGGCCTCCCTATTTTACTCCTGGTTTGCTGCTGGGTGCAGTTACGGATGGGATCAACCTTTCGGTACAAGTCCTTCGTCCGCATAAGGCCATACACCATACAAAGCAAGATTCATCACCACTTTTAGGGCAGTGTCTATGTGGGAAAGGGAGGGGGGGGGGTGAAGGGACGTAGGTTGGACGATTGTGAGGCGATACTTTATTGGGCGAATTTTTATCGACAGTCTTTTCGACGGCGTTTGTCTGCCCGATTCCCAACCTTACGATAATTTATTACCGTACGAAACGCCACGCAACTGCTGTTACGCTTATCCATCCCGGGGAGGAGAATGAAAAAGGCTCGAATCGGGCTGGCACGGCAACATCAACGCAAACCACGTAAAAGAAAAAGCCGTGAAAAAAGTAAAAGGAAAAAAAAAGGAAAACCTAGAGCGAAATATAAAATTCTCAGCGAGGGATCAGATGCGACGACGGAATGGAATGCGCGCACCATTGTGTGTGTCGGGTGAAATAATGATGTTACGCAAAATGTGTTTTTCGCCCTGTCTTGCCTTCGCATTCCGCGCCGTTTTGTGTCTGTGTGTGTGTAGGTACGCGCGGAGTAAATGATGTTTCGGCCTTTGGCCGATTTTGGGCAATTGCTAGAATTATTACAAAATTATTTATGAGCCTAATGGAAAGGCCAATGCAAGGGAGATGGAAAAAATGTATTATATCCACCGTGTGCTTGTTAAGCTTCGGAAAAAGGCACACCTTTTCCTTCAAACCGAGCACCGGATAAGCAACAAGGATGTGTTGGTACGGGATTTTGTACTTTCGGGCAAATTCAAGCGACTGGTTGGTTGATTTCGAACGATCTTGCTAAAACCGTTCGCATTAAATCGTATTCTTTTTTTTGGATGTAAATGTAATTTTCAAAGGACGCAACCGTACAACCGGTGTGCCATAAATTTCAATCTACTGTGAAATACATTTCAACGGTATTTTTTCGAATTATTGGAATTTTATCCCCAATCCCGAAGATGTATCGTGATAAAGATGTTTTTACCATCAAACTCACCACAGCGATGTTTATGATTATTGCTGCCTGATTGCAACATTAAATACCGCCCAAAGATGGTCGATTTTCGGCACAGAGAAGTGATTGAATGGGGATACTTTGCAAGCATTTCACCGTTAAAGCAGTGACGAGATCAAACGATGGGTAGAGCTACCTAGGACTCCGTTATCTATGAGGCCCCCGAAAAATAAATACCAATCGAGTAGACGGAAACATTTTGTTTTGTGTTTTAACTAAAGAAATTCAACTGACTTCTTGGCTCCAAATAGTGATAAATGATCCAAATTCCAGTACAACACTGGTTTTCGAGAGCAAGTACCAGCTGGAATAGTTAAGCTTTGCTATTTCCGCAATATTTAGCTTCAGAAATTAATGATCCATATTGAACCTTACTGTCTGAGGAAAGTATTCTAAGTTTTATCCAGTATTTGATCAACAATTCATCCATTATTCGTTCTCAAGCACTGACAACCCACGACCTCACGCCCCGATATACCAATGAACTCACGCACTGATGGAACTGACGTTCGATATTCGTTCAAAATTCGCCCAAAATCAAAAAGACAATATTTGTAAATAAACTTAGAACGCGCACCAAAGGCGTACATTCATTTAGAACCGGTGAATCAAAAAGAAAGAATTGACTCTAACCAATGTTTCGTGTTCTTGACTCGTTGTCGAATAGTCAGTCAAAGACAGTCGAGAACAGTACACAACAGCTCGATAATGAGCTCTGCATACGGGGGACACAGCTGTCATCGGACTCCGATGTCGGTCTGTGTTAGCTCCACTACCACTGATCGATTGGGTTGCCACATTGGCATCAAGCTGATCTTGAACATGGAACATGTTTCAAGTTATGTCACGAGAAAATCCCACGCAATTACCGCGGCACAATCGAAAATCAGATTTAATAGAATGTTCGCAAAAAGGGAATGGAATTAAATTCTCTTCTCTGCTGTCAACTAGTTCTCATTTAATCTACGATACTAATCACATTGGTTTGCAAGACAATTCCTTCTATGAACCGTAAATGGAGATCGGGAAACCGTGCCAATATAAATATTAAAAAAATGGAATTGAGGCTTGGAACATCCCGTTTGAGTTGCTGAAATGGCCTTTGGTACTGGGGCGTATTTAAATCCATTATTCCACCGATTACTCCAAAGGTTGCCAATGTGAGTTCTCAAAAAATTAACTTCCATTCTGGTCCTATGAAGAATTATTCAGCATTCGATTCAACAATGGTAAGTCGAACCAAAACATGACCATCTTTAGTTTCTGGAGTCCCTACTACCTTTCCGTTCAGGTTGCCTTCAACAAGGTTGATCCTCCACTGTGTAGCGTTCCGCTTCACACAATCCCATGGTGTCATCAGCTTCACGCAAAGGCTTTCGCTTAGCCGTAATTTATCCGTCCCTGCAGTTTGACATGCCACATCGGGGATCTCAACGGGGAGAAAACACACACACACACACCTTCTCCACCGATGCGGGCAAATGGAAAAAGAGAAAAAGAAAGAAAACTGCTTATCGCAAAAACCGTTCCACTAATGGTGCACAATCAACAAATTCGGTCGACAGCTGGTGGGGAAAGTTTCGGTCCATCGGTTTGCGATGGCCCGGTGCGGTTCCGCTGTTCTTTTCCCTTGGCTGTACGCGCAGGTACGTGCACGTAGGCAAGGTGTTGGAAGAAAAGTTTTGCTGCTGCTTCTTTGTTGTTTTTTTNTTTCGGTACAAGTCCTTCGTCCGCATAAGGCCATACACCATACAAAGCAAGATTCATCACCACTTTTAGGGCAGTGTCTATGTGGGAAAGGGAGGGGGGGGGGTGAAGGGACGTAGGTTGGACGATTGTGAGGCGATACTTTATTGGGCGAATTTTTATCGACAGTCTTTTCGACGGCGTTTGTCTGCCCGATTCCCAACCTTACGATAATTTATTACCGTACGAAACGCCACGCAACTGCTGTTACGCTTATCCATCCCGGGGAGGAGAATGAAAAAGGCTCGAATCGGGCTGGCACGGCAACATCAACGCAAACCACGTAAAAGAAAAAGCCGTGAAAAAAGTAAAAGGAAAAAAAAAGGAAAACCTAGAGCGAAATATAAAATTCTCAGCGAGGGATCAGATGCGACGACGGAATGGAATGCGCGCACCATTGTGTGTGTCGGGTGAAATAATGATGTTACGCAAAATGTGTTTTTCGCCCTGTCTTGCCTTCGCATTCCGCGCCGTTTTGTGTCTGTGTGTGTGTAGGTACGCGCGGAGTAAATGATGTTTCGGCCTTTGGCCGATTTTGGGCAATTGCTAGAATTATTACAAAATTATTTATGAGCCTAATGGAAAGGCCAATGCAAGGGAGATGGAAAAAATGTATTATATCCATCGTGTGCTTGTTAAGCTTCGGAAAAAGGCACACCTTTTCCTTCACACCGAGCACCGGATAAGGAACAACGATGTGTTGGAACGGGATTTTGTACTTTCGGGCAAATTCAAGCGACTGGTTGGTTGATTTCGAACGATCTTGCTAAAACCGTTCGCCTTAAATCGTATTCTTTTTTTTTGGATGTAAATGTAATTTTCAAAGGACGCAACCGTACAACCGGTGTGCCATAAATTTCAATCTACTGTGAAATACATTTCAACGGTATTTTTTCGAATTATTGGAATTTTACCCCCAAACCCGAAGATGTATCGTGATAAAGATGTTTTTACCATCAAACTCACCACAGCGATGTTTATGATTATTGCTGCCTGATTGCAACATTAAATACCGCCCAAAGAAGGTTGAGTTTCGGCACAGAGAAGTGATTGAATGGAGAAACTTTGCAAGCATTTCACCGTTAAAGCAGTGACGAGATCAAACGATGGGTAGAGCTGCCTAGGACTCCGTCATCTATGAGGCCCCCGAAAAATAAATACCAATCGAGTAGACGGAAACATTTTGTTTTGTGTTTTAACTAAAGAAATTCAACTGACTTCTTGGCTCCAAATAGTGATAAATGATCCAAATTCCGGTACAACACTGGTTTTCGAGAGCAAGTACCAGCTGGAATAGTTAAGCTTTGCTATTTCCGCAATATTTAGCTTCAGAAATTAATGGTCCATATTGAACCTTACTGTCTCAGGAAAGTATACTAAGTTTGATCCAGTATTTGATCACCAATTCATCCATTATTCGTCCTCAAGCACTGACAACCCACGTTCTCACGCCCAGATATACTAATGAACTCACGCACTGATGGAACTAACGTTCGATATTCGTTCAAAATTCGCCCAAAATCAAAAAGACAATATTTGTAAATAAACTTAGAACGCGCACCAAAGGCGTACATTCATTTAGAACCGGTGAATCAAAAAGAAAGAATTGGCTCTAACCAATGTTTCGTGTTCTTGACTCGTTGCCGAATAGTCAGTCAAAGACAGTCGAGAACAGCACACAACAACTCGATAATGAGCTCTGCATACGGGGGACACAGCTGTCATCGGACTCCGATGTCGGTGTGTGTTAGCTCCACTACCACTGATCGATTGGGTTGCCACATTGGCATCAAGTTGATCATGAACATGGAACATGTTTCAAGGTATGTCACGCAAAAATCCCACGCAATTACCGCTGCACAATCGAAAAAGGGAACAGAATTAAATTCTCTGCTCTGCTGTCAACTAGTTCTGATTTAATCTACGATACTAATCACATTGGTTTGCGAGACAATTCCTTCTATGAATCGTAAATGGAGACCGGGAAACCGTGCCGATATAAATATTAATGTTTGAAAAAATGGAATTGAAGCTTAGAACATCCCGTTTGTGTTGCGGAAATGGCCTTTGGTACTGGGGCGTATTTAAATCCATTGTTTCACCGATTACTCCGAAGGTTGCCAATGTGAGTTCTCAAAAAATTAACTTCCATTCTGGTCCTATGAAGAATCATTCAGCATTCGATTCAACAATGGTAAGTCGAACCAAAACATGACCATCTTTAGTTTCTGGAGTCCCTACTACCTTTCCGTTCAGATTGCCTTCAAGAAGGTTGATCCTCCACTGTTTGGCGTTCCGCTTCACACAATCCCATGGTGTCATCAGCTTCACGCAAGGGCTTTCGCTTAGCCGTAATTTATCCGTCCCTGCAGTTTGACATGCCACATCGGGGATCCCAACGGGGAGAAAAAAAACACACACACCTTCTCCACCGATGCGGGCAAATGTAAAAAGAGAAAAAGAAAGAAAACTGCTTATCGCAAAAACCGTTCCACTAATGGTGCACAATCAACAAATTCGGTCGACAGCTGGTGGGGAAAGTTTCGGTCCATCGGTTTGCGATGGCCCGGTGCGGTTCCGCTGTTCTTTTCCCTTGGCTGTACGCGCAGGTACGTGCACGTAGGCAAGGTGTTGGAAGAAAAGTTTTGCTGCTGCTTCTTTGTTGTTTTTTTGTTTTTGTTTTGCTTTCATCTTCCTTTTGTTATTTTGCAATCACCATGAATTCTCCCACAAACCGCATCCTGGGCACAGAGGAATGGATGGATCGTACTTTGTCGACGTCGAAACAAAAATACGTACGGCAAAACTTTTTTCTTGCCACCACCCCGCCAACGGGCGGCATTTATTTGTGTCCCTTACACCCCTTACCCCTCAACCCCCCCCCCCTCCCCGGAGATCAGGTGCGGGGTAAGGAGTGGAACAGAGTAGGGGGAAAAGGAAGCGACTCAAAGTTTTTTACGGTTGCACAAACAAAAACAAGCGAATTGGCCGCGCCCAGCTTGTCCCGTGTTGTTGCACCACACAACTGCTTCAGATGCGCGATATGAACCGACACAGGGAAATATGAAGGCAATCGTCGTTTCGCTGTGCAGAATATGCAGAACCGGTAGAAGGTATAACGAACGTATTTGCAACCGTTACGAGCTAAAGAGACGAATAATAGGGCGAATAATAGTGGGTGGTTGTTCGCCTTCTTAGTGATGGTGGTAGCCTAGTGGCCCATCAACAGTTGTAACACTCCATCAACGTTATGGGTTGATGGTAAAAATTGCCCCATTTGCGTGCGAATCTGGCGCTCGTTGCTTCAAGATGCTGAAACGCTCCCTACGGTGGGAATTAAACTTTCGCTAACGCACTTTATAAACTTCACTCTTATTTAAAACATATCCGATAGGATGAGGTGGGCTAGTAGAGCGGATACACAAAAACAGGACAGTGAAATAGAAAGAAAAAAAAGAGAGATAGAAAGACAGAAAGAGAAAGAAAGAGAGAGAGAGTAAGTTTTACAGTGTGAAGGAGTGAACCCGAAAAACAACCAAACAACCAAGAAAGAAACTCCAAAACGCTTCTTCACTTCGAAACTCCACAGGCTCCTTCACAGGCATTTACAGGAGGCCCCGTGGCAGTGTTGTTTCGGAAACGTCTCTAGTGATTTAGCGAAATTAAATTAAAATCTTCTGCCGTCCCTACATTGACGACCACGGCCTCGACTTCATAGTTTGTGTGTGTGTGTGTGTGCCTGTTCGGGCGTGGATGGAATGGCAAGTTGCTGCTTTTAATAAGGCACATCCCTTTTATCCCCTGCAAAACTCCCCGGGGCGCGAACGCACAATAACGTCCGGGAAAGCTTTGCACACACCGCCGGCGACGATGATGTTGATGGTAATTTAATCAAATTAAGGCACTTTTCTTGGCGCTCAGCTAGCTCAGGCGGTGCCCGCACGCGGAAAGAAAAAGTTCGCCATTTTCTATACCGAAACTTGGCTTCAGATTCGGGTCACAACCCTACCACCGCGTGCAGTTGTTCGAGTGCTCTATCAATCTGTAGCTCATCATACCGTTGAAATGACTCGTTCTAAACTGAACTCCTAATTTACACACAAAAAAAACGAGAAATACACTTTCTCATCTTTGTGATCCTTTGTTCTTTGTCTCATTTTTAGGACCTCCAGGACCACCTGGACCACCCGGCAAAAGAGGGAAGCGCGGTAAGAAGGGAGATCCCGGCGATCCGGGCGTTGAGGTAAGTTCTCGCATATGTTTCTTTTTCCAAATCTCCATTCTCCAAACTCCATACTGCCCTGGTCATTCGCTCTCGGTGGACATTACCGTAGACCGTCCGGTCTAACCATTCGTCAAGATCAAAAAACCACTTTTCACAGTCCATGTCCAGCTGGAATTGGTGGGGGAGGGTTTGGGCGAGATTTTCAGAAGCCCGCTTGGTTGACTGACGGATGCGGATGATCACGGGGACGAACACATTTCTTCCAACCCAACGCATCCAACTGCCACCGAAGCGAAGAACAATTTGTCTTTTGCGGTGGTACTGAACGCTGAAACAGCAGCAACCTCGGGTCTCTTATCTTTTACGCCTGCGGGCGTGCTGCATGTGAACTCCGCCTCCGGAGTAATTAATTATCGTAAATTATACGGTCGTTTGTTATTTTAAAACCTCCCCCACCCCGCCGGGAACACTTTCCCAAAAACTTTGGTGACCGACCACACGCGCGCCCTGGGGACATGATTAGTGTGACCTCCGTGCCAACGTCACGAAGGTGAAGTGGAAAGTCAATAAGAAAACGGTGTCTTCCTACGCGCAAGATGTCAACTATACCGTGGGGATAGCAATATGTTTGATTATTTACTGTATAGCTCCCGTGGAGTCAATCTTTACCTGAAAACACTGGAGAAGAACAACTTTAAAGTGTTCCATATAACAAACGCCACGGAGATGATTATGTCCAGATATTCGGCGGTGTGCTATCCAATTTTCACCTTAAATAAATATACATGTACTTATACCCTTCAAAGTCGTTACCAACAAACGTTTCACGGGGTTTTAAAGCTAACTTTCTATAAACACTTTTCCCCCATTCTAAGTTTGATTAAATGTGGCAAACATCAGCTCGTACTCAAACACCGACTGTTTACTGAAACTATTCGCACCTTCGAAGCACCAAGCGAGCGTTTGCGGTTTTGTTGCTCCTTCCATCTGGTCAGAATCCATCAATTACATGCCCGAAATGCCCGATCCGTACCCGATCCACAATCTCATCTCACCTTGGTAAGGGCCACTGTATTTGTGTGTGTGTGTCTGTCTGCCACTGGAAAAAGTTTGCACAAATAGCTTCAACCTTTTGCCGACTGCACATTTCCAGTGCGATGGTATTTATGCAAAACTTGCCATTCCGTTGTGCCTTTCCCTGGTTGTGCTCATCGCCCTCTCACGTGCGTCGAGGTGATAGTGAATATTACAATCGAAAGGAGCTGAGATGCATCCAAACTGTTGCCGTAAAGGCGTACGTTCCACCTGTCGTTCTGCGAAGACGGTGAATGGGCCCCGAAAGCCAAACAAAACTTTTGTAATTCTATCATCTGTTAAACAAGTTGCAAAACTTTGCTGCAGTGTCCCGTGCAGTGCCACCGCGTGTGTACTGTTTCGGTGTTGCTGTCTCTCCGGGCAACACGTTCTGGGCAAACTCGGTTCGAGACGACCCTCCTAAGCAAGATAGCTTCGGATGAGATACTGCATCCGAAGCATAAGATGTTTGGCGGTTACAGAGCCCCCAAGTGTTGGTAGGTGTTCGCTTTGCGGGATGCCTTTTATTATGCACTCCCAGGCAAAAACTCATCAAATCTCCAGTTCCAAAGCGAACGAACCGGGAAGATTCCGGTACTGTTAGGAGGGTGGCGTTTGCACGGTGGCCACACAAAAGTGTTGCGATGAGCACTTTGCTGCACAAGTAATATGCATCGGTTGAATGTTTTTGAAAGCTATTCCAATTCCAAGGCTACTAGCGCCGTTGAGTGGCGTCTTTCACCACCCGAATGGACTAGCCCTTCCTGGGAGCAAGAGCGAGAGAGAGAGAGAGAGAGAGAGAGAGAGAGAGAGAGAGTAGCACAGTGCAGACTTCTTTTATCTGCCACTACCGCAAATCCATTGGCCATCGATGGAAAACTCTGGTCGTAGTTGAGAGCTCTGACCCGTTCTCTGTCCTGGCAAGCCTTGTGCGAAACCAACCAACGAACACACAGCAAGACATCGCCAAACTCATGAAAAGGTTATGGCCGTGTGGTAGCATCTTTCTGCTGAGCGAAGCGTAAACCGCAGACGCGGAGACGCGTGAAGTTTGGAAGGATGATGGTACCCGGAAGCGGATGTTGAAACTTTTATTAGCTAGCTCAACTCGGTAACCCGATCTCTAGCTGGAGCAAATTCAGATACGCCCCGGCAAACCTTGGCAAACCGGTCGGTTCGTTGGGTACGAGCGTCGGGGCATCATCATCATCATGCAGCTATTTACTGGAGCAATCCGGTGAATCCCATCCAGCACTAAGTCGAACGAATCTGGACATCGAGTCGCTTCGATGCTCGAGCTTCGAGCTCAATTATCCCCGGTGCCGGCTGGCCCTTGTGCATGAATCATAAAGGCTAAATGATTGCATTCTGTTGGGTGTGGGCGTATTCTTTTCTTCCTGCCGTTGGTGGTATCGAAAGGTGTCAGTAAGGATTACGAATTGAACTGCTCGATCCGAAGCAACAGCCCAAAAGTGTCGGCCGAATGGTTGCGATGCAACAGCCTGGTAGGCAATAATCCTGAGCTCAGCTTTGTTTGAATTGCCTTTAGGACGTAGAGCTGAAAAGAGCCGGAATGGTTCATAATGTGTGGATAATGCATGGTATCGTACACGAATGACAATTCGACAATTCGTGCTCCAGATACTATTTGCATTACGAAGCGTTGTTGGATGATAAATTGGAATGCATCGATTACTTTGCAGACTGGTCTAAAGGATTACATGGAAATTCGTACAGGGACGGACATTCAAAATTTAGAAGTCAGCAAAATGACCGCTTGCTATCAATTATTATCAAACCATTAGGTTACGCAAGCTGTACAATTCATCTCTCCTTGGGCAAAATCTAATCCAAAACATAGTAAAACACCCAAAGTGCACGATTTCGATAGTTCCATAACAAAGATATCGATAGCAAAGAAATTTAAAGTCAACGAAGCCAAATCATTTTTATAGTCGCTTCAGCCGGACAGCCTGGATCGATTCGTAAATAAATAAAAACAAATTTTGGAATCGAAAAAGGGCATTCCTAGCATCATCAACCAACAACTATCGCTCTTTCACTCTTGGTTACTGTTTAAACTATCAATCTTAAACCCGCGCCAACGAGACGACGGAAAAGCTGCTCGATTATTTATTGTTTTATAGCCAATTATTTCACCTTCGAGCTGAACGGGTCGATCGAACGGGGGCATTGATGGATTGTCCCCGGTTTTTTTGGATCACCCTTTTACTAGCACGAGCGTAACCTGTAACGTGCGTCAGTGTGTGGGCCGTCGTCGCTTTAACGACTCACATCCGAGTTGTGGGCAATCACCATATGTGAGGGGGGGCCATCCTTTTTGTCTGTATTTTTATTATCTCGTCGCGTCGCGCAACACAGGCGCAACACTTTAATGCCGTATGTTAAACAAGCAAATTAATCAATTCCGCTCACCCTGTTTTTTTGTTCTCCGCTTCTTTCTTTCACAGGGACCGACCGGTCCACCCGGTAAAAATGGACTACCGGTAAGTGCAGCGCGCAGCTTCGGATGCAGAATTTTCGAGCGAAAAGGAAAATGCAGGCAAATTAATTTTGTCCGAATCACATTTTATGATCGCTAGAGCAACGGGGGATTTTTTTTTTTTGTTCGTGTTAGCCACCATGAGGGCACCACTGCACCTTAAATATTATGATTTATCTTTTGTTTGCACTCCTAGCATAGTGTACAATAGCGTATAATGGTAATCTCCCGCTTAATGGCATATCATTCACATTCGGTGAGAATGTGCAGCATGAAGAAAAACAATTACTTTAATTTTTGCTACCCTTTTTGGCTACAATGCAATACGTTCCATGCAGTCATGTTTTTTTTTCTTTCCAAGAGCAAAATGCTGCAGAAACAATAGAAATTGAAAATGATTTCATTTTTATACATCTTTATTGCTTCTATTTTCTTTTTCCTGTACATTTGCACGCATATTTTTCCCCCAACATTGGCCAACATATTGCATGTACGGCTGTATCGATGCATCCACCACTTCATCTGCACTGCACAGGGCATCCGTGGACCGAAAGGTGACCGAGGACTTATGGTAAGACATGCATTCGTATATGTATAAGTTATTTCAGTATAAT
>CM032177.1:12584973-12605774 GCA_018908115.1 Anopheles rivulorum
GCCATCAAAGCGCAGGAATTTTTGCAGCAAAATGCAAACTTATTGGAAACCAGCACATAAACAATACCGTGTACCGTGTGTCACATCCGGATGACGTCGACGTCGAGAGCGTGTAAACGTTAACAGTACACCCATCCCCACCACATGACCTTTCCCATCTATCCTTTACATTCGTTTTGCTGCTCTCCTTTTTTATTTTGGGGCATTACGTCAATCAATCTGTGCCGAAAGCGGCTAACAAAGTGACAACCTTCTTGGCCGGGAGGGAAGCTTAAAGATTCCCAGCAATTTGAGGCTGCTGTCAAAAGGCGTTTTCGAACAACAGGGCCGGGCAGGGCAATCGAGTGGCAGCGTCACGGGGTCATTCGGGATCAACCTTCCCACCCCACAAGGTTTGGAGGAGGGGTGGGCAGGGGAAGAGAGACAGCGTTTGCCACGTGTCTTCCCGCTAGGCACGGCCCGAACCTGAACGTTACAGCAGTCATCAAACGAACCGGAGCACGATTTCGTTATCGATTGGCAGTTTGATTTTCATCTTCGACTCATGATCATTTGCTACACCTGTGCCACCGGTGCTCGATGATAGTGTCCGTATCGTGAACCTCCCATGTGTGTGTGTGTGTGTGTGTGTTTGAGTGGGTGGAAGTGTTATTATCACTACCAGTGGACCGAGTGGCATGATATTTCGGGCGGTTTCAGGAAGGAATCTAGTTGAAGAAGGGACTCGCCGGACACTGAAACATCCTCAGCATCCTCACATTCTCGCAATGGTTGGGCAAGAAACTGGAACCAACCAACTCGTGGAAGATAACGTGTTACGAACGGATGAAGGGATAGGAAAATCCATCGCCAGTCGAAGGAAGAGATCCGATCACCGAAGCACCCCGGTTGGTTCAGGTCTCTGAACCTGAATGTCTGCAGCCAAGCCATTTGATTAAAGTTTCAAAGGGCTGCTGCTGCTTCAGCACGCCACTACCAACTTCAACTGCGCCGTGTGACCGGAAGAAGCTGCTACTTCCCAGCGCACGATGCAGTCAGCATAAACTTTCTTATTGGAAAATCATCACACACCCACGTATGTGTGTGTGTGTGTGTGTGTGTGTGTGTGCTCTTAACGACAAACAAAAACATACACCAGAAGCGGCCACCACCAGTTTGCGAACCGAAGGCGAACCGAGAGTATGGCTAAAGCTTTTCCCTCTCGGCCAGATTTCATTGAATTCTTCCACCCCCAACGGCTCCAGTTCGATTTCCACACCCTCTTTCCGGAAAATCAAGCATATGCACACACACACACACACACACATACACGGTGTGTTTCAGATTTGCGATCGGATCTCATCGGAGCCAGCGAACTGAATTTGATGTTCAACTTCACCGCTGTTCATTCGGCACTGCGGCGCTGCGGAAGGAAGAAAGGACGAAGGCGGAGGGAACGGGGAGTCTTTCAGGAAGCGGAAGCATCTTGTTGAAAACTAATAAATATTTGAAGGCAACGTTTTGCCCCGGTTTCACGTCCCGGCGGCGTACACGAGTGGCCCGAACGCGAGACCTAGCAGTTGGCCGTTTGCTAAGCACCAAAAAAAACCGAACGAGCAAAGGTTTAATATTTAACGATTGTGCTTGTGAGAAAGAAAAAAAACGAGTAAGCTGAGCTCGCCGCGTATCCTGTCCAGTTTGGCCCCTGGCAGAGTGCTTGGTGGATTTTGAGGAGGAAAATTTCTAATGACATGCCGGGACGGTATAATCTCGGTCATGTATTTCTTATTTCGATTTGCCCAAACCACTTCAAACGGGGACAAAATTCCAAGGTTTCTAGAAGATTTAAATTGGTGCTCAGTAGAATGTATGTCAAATATTCTCAATCATTTTTTTTTTTCGTATAATTATTCGTGCCCTTCAACAATGTGCAAGTGTGTACAGATTATTCGGCAACGTTGTAATACAACCGTGACCGAATTTTCTCCTTCGATTACCGCATTCTACAACACACCGTAACACCCCAACTCAAAACTCATTCTGTTAAATGGAGCATGGAGCATTTCCTTGCTGTCCACTCACACGCACTCACACACACATGTTTTCTTCCCTCGTCCGGCAAAACCGGTTCACGGGCCACCAACCTCCAAATGGCGTAAACCTCGGACCTGGACAAATGTCAGATTGGATCGGCAAGCAAGGTGCCATACACGCTTGCAGCCACTCAAAAACCTCCACGTATCGTATCGCCCGACCAACCGACCCCCCCCCCACCCCCACGTCCCCCCCGTCCCGATTTCGGTTTCGGTTGAAAAGTTGGCAAACATATGTTGGTAATAATTGGCTTCGATCCCGGTCAGTCGTAAATAATTGGACCATCCAAACGGGACCGGGTGGCGGTCGATTCTAAGCGCCTCCTTGTACAGCGTGCGTGCCGACGAACCACCATTGCCACCATCGGATCGATCCGGACGCCATATTTATGGGAGGCTGGCTGGATCTACCATTTTTGCTGCAACCTGAAAACCTATCAGGCCGAATGTGTTTGGAAAGTTTTCGATCTATTTTTTTAACCGAACAGTGAGCAATATAGCAATGGGTAAAGGATAAAAATCCACCACACAAGTACACACACACACACACACAACCCGGAAAACTAATCACACTGTGTCGGATAGCTATTTTGTGTGTGTGTGTGTGTGTTAGCAAATCGATGGGGTCAGTTTGTAATGCAGGGAACTACGGTACGGTCATTGTGGAATTGTATAAAATAGTAATTAAGCTATGGTTAGTTTATCGGCTGGGCAAGCGCTGATAAGATGTCGAACATGCATCGGACACTTCAAGTGGTAAAAAAAGGGCAGTAAAATAGAAAATTCCATCCACCCTTCCCAACCAAAAAAAAAAAAACAGGACTTCGAACACGAACTCGACACAAAATCATAGACTTCTTTGCAGGTCGATAATGAACAGAGAAAAGGCAAATTAAATGAAACTGTCCATAGCAAATGGAAATAATTTTTATAGTATACAAAAAGCAACAACCATTGTAAATAGCTGAGAGAAAGAATGAAGCTAATAAGGGTAAGCAAGAGAGAGAGAGAGAGAGAGAGAGAGAGAGAGAGAAAGAGAGAAAGCGAGAGTACGAAAGAAAAATAAACAACCCCATTAAAAACAAGTAAAATGTGGGGGTAACAAAATGGATGGCAGCGTGTCATAATGCAATGGAACAGAAAGGGGATAACCCAAAACCCCCCCCATTCCACAAGCGATGCCAAACGAGTAAAGCAACAGCACAACAGCAACAAACACACACAAGTAAAGTATAGGAGCGAAATTTAACGAAAACAAAACGCGAACAAACAACCATGGTTATACATTAAGTTAATTAACAAAACAAATAAAAATAAACAGATGGATAACAGGTCCGTGGAGGAAGCAAGTGTAACATCTTATGGTTGCATGGTGTTTGGTGTTTGGTGTTTCTTACATTCTATTCAATGGCAAACGAATGAACTGCATGTGGCGAGAGGTATGATACGTTTCGACGAACGCATACTTTGCTTGTGGCAATGAGTTCTATGAATTTTCCTTCCCTGGGTTCGCTCATCGGTTACGCAGGTGTCATTTATTCCATGTACCATTTCTTCCCGAGAAATTGTTGTGCTGCTTATAATATTAACCTTCACTTTCATCGTGTGTATGTCAATCGTAACGACGTGTTTTCCTACATCTCCCTCAACATTACACCTAACTCATATAAACCTTTTACCTGGGAATGTTACCATAGGAACGCTGTTTGGGGAGGTGTTTTGTATGGGCATAATGTCATCGAAATTCACACGTGCTTTAATACGGATTGCTTGCTTGCTCACCTGTCCAAAAAGGTGTCACTTTAACATGCTCTACATCATCCATCTTTCATCGTTCCCGTAAAGACCATTTAGTAAGTCTTCCCACTTTCCCCATGCAAAATGCAGCGTAAAGTAATTCCAACAGACTGTAAATATTTAATGACATGCTGCACTTTGCAAAACCTATCTGAACGATATTGTGCTACAAAACAGATGCATCCTGCCTGAGTGTCGCTCAAACTGTAACAACTCCAATCCAATTCGAAGTCAAACTGTTCCACGCCCTGTGCTGTGAAATTGGTGATGCAAAAGCAAGCTACCAATAAACCTCAAATGTATCCCTTTTTGTCAATGGAATCCCTTTTTCTTCTTGTCGGTGTGACACAAAGGTACTTGTGCTTCTCATTTCCTTCTCGAACGTTGCCAGCATGCCATCATCACTTGTAAGAGCGATCAATTGAAAATCAAATTAAATGTTCCTTCACAGGGTTCGGTTTGCCTTTTGCCACACATCCCACGGCTAACCACAATAGCCTTTCGATTGCGTTTGCGATTGGAAGGAAATCTTTGGTCCGCTTCTCAGTCTCCCTCCTTTGCTGAAGTGTTCCCGCTTAATGTCGTTTCTTTGCCGACACACTTAAGGGAAGGAACTGTGGGGAAAATTGGAAAAAAAACACCCTCATTGCGTAAAGCAGAGGCTGGCTGGCTGGCTGTGAACTTCGGGGAAGGAAATATTGACAGAAATCAAAAGAAAGTACCAGCTCTGGAACAGCTCCATTTTTCTTTTTATATTACGTAGACATCTTCTCCCTCCAGCTGCTTGTCTGGCTACATTTGCATCAATATTACTTTGTACGGCACAATTCGCTTCATCTTCATCCGCGTACATTTGATTCATCTTCCAGGGAATGCATCTTACCTTCAAGTCTTAAAGTATTAAGATGCAATAAGCACACCATTTCGTATCCCATCCTTGGAAATCATTTATCATCGACGATCATGGGAAAATAGCGTCTTTTTTGCCGTTTTGTACAATTTAATCAAATGTTACTACCGGAAAAGCAGCAATAGTTGATGCTTAGAATCTCTGCAATCAATTCAATCCACGCAAACTCGGTCTAGCGGTAGAAGATGTTTTGAAGGATGGAAATTATTTTGGTAATCATCCGTTTCCTTACGCGCACCGTGATTATCCTTGAAGTAAAATTGGAAATCCTTCATGTTTTTTTTTTTTTGTTTGTCTGTTTGTATCATTTTGTTAGTGATGGGAATTTTGCTGCGAGTCTGCTTGGTTTGTTCCGTTCTTTTTGTGGAACGATCGAACCTTGCTTGAAAAAAATTTTCAAAGCAGGCTCTGCTGTACTTACATGATAATTACATTAATGGTAATGGTAATGGTCAACAGTAAAAACTTTAACTTTAACGCATGCTTATGTTGCTCTTGTTCAGAACTACTTCAAAATGGAATGAAAGTAATGCTCAAAGTCAAGACCTTTTCTCGTTTTCTCAATAATTTCCTGGATAAAAAATACTAATATTTTTTTTAGAAAATTTACAATACTGTTGTCTTCTCACCTCTTACGAAACAGTCTCAAACGGTCCATATTTCACAATATTATTTGCGTGAATCCTTGATTGAATGTTTACATTTAAGTTGTGTAAACTTAAGCACCTAAACTTTGAAGAACTTGTGGTAAATTAAAAAATGTGAAGTATTTGTTCCAATATATTTATATTGAAAGTTAAAAATCTGTAAAAGTCACCTGATTATATTTCGGTCCAACAAATTTACTTCGGTTCGATCTGTTCCTTAAAAAAAAAAAATAATCCTGGTTCTGTTCTGTTCCGTTCCGAAAAGAAATGGAATTTTCCCATCACTACATCATCTTCTAACTGCCGCGAGAGAAGGATGAAACCCCAAAACTTGGCGGATACGTTCTTATCCTGCTGCCTTGCAACATGTTTTCTAGCATCCGTGTAATACATTAGCTTGAAAAAGGTATCTATAATGAACTTTACCGAGCAGAGAGAAAAAAAAAAGCGGCAACGAAAATTTCAATTCACGATGCTTTATGAAAACACACAGTTACAAAGCGTTCGGGTAATTTGTTTCAAGAAAACAAACCCACAGATCGATTGGTGGCGGCCTACCGAATGTGCGTTGAAAATCGCTTAAAGTTAAACTGTTGGTGCGATTGGAACCGTGCCGACGCCAAATCGTGCATTAAACCGCACCCTGGGTGGGGGGGGGGGGGAGGTGATGGGGATGGGTGGAATAATAGAATAGCATGACAGTGTAATGAAAAACCACTTCAACTTCAACGCTACACTTTTTGCCTTCTCCCCACCCCCCTTTTTCATCCCCGACCCTACACCTTGTACCTTATCCCACACCAAAAATGGACTACACCGAAACGATTTCCATCCATTTGTACCGCATGAGTACGTGGTCTGTGCTTCTGGCCGGAAAATTGTGCGCATTTAATTAGAATCGCACGCGGACCTGTAGCATCAGTTCGCTTCTGCAAAAAGCCGGTGATGGCAGGAAAGTAAAGGCAATCGATGAGGGTAGGAGTGCTTCCGGGCTGCCCGGGAGCGTCTCTATTATCCAGCCCTTTTCAAACCCATCGCGGTGCATTCGTGGCGTACGAGTTCATTCCACTAATTTTCCACACCCCCGGTTCCACCCACCGAAAGCTCGCTTTTTGCTAACTCATTTAATTGAAATTATATAATTAATGAAATGAAATGGAATTTTAAAGCACACATACACACACACAGACCTTCCCCTTCTTTCCCTTCCATCATCTTACCCTTCTCTTTATACATACACAAATGTTGCCTCGCTCGTGCGAGTCCTTTTGCTCGGGAAGCGGTTATCGTTCGATTTTAGGCATTTTGGAAATGGTCCAACACAGTGGCGTTTTCGTGTTTCGGTTTTCGATCCTTTTCTGTTCGCTTCCTTTCCTCATTTCCATTCATTTCCCCACGTTTCCATCACCTCCCGAAACGGTGGTGGTTGGTGATTGGGCAAGGTTTTTTTTGGTTTAATCAACCGAACGGAAGCGAAACGCCATCCAGGATGGAAATGTTGGGCCAGGGAAAAGGATTTCCTTTCTTGCTAAAGTGTGAATATACTCTCCTGTTGCCTACAGAACCTACAACAACAACAACAACAACAACAACAAAAAACAGATCGTTGTAATTAAAAGCGTAAACTTTTACTCCTTCGGATCGCTTCATCTACCCGCGGAGCTTCGGGCTGATCGTTATTTGCTTTGTCGAATCGTTCGAGCTTGATTGAATGGATCGTATTTATCTGTTGGTTCGATTTTTCCTTTTAAAAAAACCCACCCCCGAGCCATGCCATGGTTACATAAATAAACGAAGACAACGGTATGCTGCATGCGATGCAAGTGGATAAAGTTTGCTTAGGGAAAATAGATTTTCTAAAGCTCTACCATCCATTTTCTTCTTTCCCGTGAGACGCCATCTCCATCAAAACTCATCACGGTACATAATTGAAAGAAAATCATTTAACGCAACCGAGACACCCGACAAGACGCTGCACAATGGGACAAACGTTCCTGTTGGACGCTTCCAGCTGTACGAAAGACGTTCCCAAGACGTTAGCGTGTCCTCAGACAGCTTTACGGCCCGCTACACAGATCAAGACACAAGCTTCTACGCAAGCTCTTTTGGTGGTGGAGTAGAGTTTGAGCGTGTGTGTGTTTGATTAAAAAAGACTCACTAACTTTGTTACCCTTACACTACTACCTGGTTGTGTTATAATACTTTATTACTCTCTTTCTTTTCGTTTTGTTTTTTGGAACTTTCTTTTTATTTTTTCCCATTTCCTTACAAAAACACTCTCACCTTTGTAGGGACCACCGGGACTGGACGGTATGAAGGGCGCACAGGGCGAAACCGGCAACAAGGGTGAACGTGGCGATCCGGGACTACCCGTAAATATGCTCAACTGTCTAAGTGACGTATGCGAACGGATGGTACCCTCCACCGACCATGAACGTCATTAGGTCGTCTTGAGACTAGCGAACTGCGTGCGATCGCAGCTAAAATGCAACTCATCATCAGTTGGCCCAAAATTGCATCCCGAATGTTGAGTAGCATTCACATTTGCTTTACACTGTACTTGCATCCACTGCATCTGGCATCATGGTTCATCTACATTGAGCCATCTTTCGGCAACCAGTGAAAGTAATTTAAATTAAACAAAAATTCACCATACTCCATCGCATCTCAGTGCCATCCAACCCCGATCATAATTACACACAAATTCAACGCTCATCTTTTGCTCATCTTTACGAGTACGAATGAAAACAGCCCCAGACTCATCCCCTAGGTGTGCCGTTCTTGTTGCATGTACACGAGACAAATAGCGGCGTATCAGCAGTGGACTGAAGGCTTCCGAAAGCACAAACGGCGCTTGCCACAAACATCGACATCAGCCATCTTTGTAACTTCCGTGCCGTGTGTAAGGAGGTTTCATTAGGAAAAAGTTTTGTAAATAAATGCGCATAAAACAACCAACATAGCGAGTGAATAAAACTTCCCCAAAAAATGCCATAACAAGATAACATACCTTCATCACATTCATCCCGTCAGCCCTTCGGATAAGTCGTAAATGTGTCTTGTTCCGTGCAAGTTTCGCTCGAATTTTATGTCTGTTTCTTGTTCTTTCCCTTGACGGTGGGGAATAAAATGTTGAGGTATCACATTTTTTGTGTAACGACACACCACCCACTCCCATCTCTCCCATAGGAAACATTTTATTTGCATTACAAAACTGGAGGTTGTGGACGTGTTCGCTTCCACTTCTGGGATTTGCCATCGCAATGAGTTTACTTTTCAACGCATGTGAAAAGTTAATGAAATATTTCACAGTCTTTCCACAAACATCATAATCCGGGTATTCCTTGGTACAAAGATGCAAAACATAACTTCATTTCAAGCAGATGACTGGTATGCTGGTGTGATATCTACTAAAACATGCATATGTATGCACCCCGGTGGAGACATCCGAAAATGCAACCGGAACCGAAAATGCCGGATCGTGGTGTGTGATCGTGGTTCCTTTTCCTCAGGGTACGGATGGCATTCCGGGCCAGGAGGGTCCGCGAGGGGAAAAGGGCGGCAAGGGTGATCCCGGTCCGATAGGGAAGCGTGGCCGTAAGGGAGATCGTGGTGATAAGGGCGACCAGGGCGTACCGGGACTGGATGCACCGTGTCCGCTGGGGATGGATGGATTGCCACTGCCCGGTTGTGGTTGGCGTGCACCGAAAGTGGTAAGTGATGTAGAATTTGGGATGCTTAAATTCAAGCAATTTTCAATTTTCTCTTAAGCACACTGTTCATTCTTATAATGTTGCGCTCTTTCTCTCCTTAGTACCAGGAACCAATTTTACCGTCACCACCGCACAAGGACTATCTGCCCGATGTGACAGGGACCGAGAACGAAAGTGAATACGTGGAGGAGGAGGACGATGGAGCACCGGAAACGGAGGACTACGAGGAAGAGTATGTGGAGAACGAGAACGGAAACTGAGGGAATGGAAACAGCCACAGCCACGCAATGGTGTGAAAAATAGAGCAAAAATTAGTTACAAAAAAGAGCATCACTCGGACGAGAATTCCCAAAAACAACAAAAAATGATCGACATGTTTAATTTTGCCAACAAACAATCAAAATTTCTCTGCGAATTGTCCTCTTTTTTTTATGTACCGATGCATTGGTTTCAAAATATCCACCTTTTCTTTTACTCCCGGCCAGTGTGATGTGGTTCCGCTTTAAATGCTATTATTTGCACTGCGTTGATTAATTTATTTCGATTGCCCTGTGCGACCGTTTTCCGGCGGGCATTCGCAAAGCTCGGCCAAAACAAAATCCTCGATTTCGATGTGCAAAAAAGGCCAATGTATGTAAATGAAACCGCCTGCAAAATGGATGGGAGCACGAGCGAAGGTACAAATGGTGGGGAAAATAAACTTCCTTCCTTTCATCTTCTGCTTCGGTGTTCCCTTCAACGCCCTTCATGCGCCAGCGCGAACACGAAACAAAGCGTGTGCACGAAATGATAGATGTAAATTAATTTAAGCTACAACAATCCGTATCAGATTTTTATTTTCGCTGCATAATTTATGTGCACACAAACACACACACACACACACACAGACGCAGGCACGTGAGCCTGAGCGTTCCGTGATTGCTCGCGCCTATGATTCATTTTGTATGCGTACGTGCGCTACATTATTGCAACCGTGCCGTGCCGGTTGACAGTTCGGTGGCCCATCAGTGATAAATAGTAAACGAGGTAGTTTAATCAGCTTTTCACTTTCCCTTACGATGTTCGGCGGGAAAGGTAATTGCCGAAGCTGGTACTATTTGTGGTGCGCCCAGTACAACTTTGAATTATCGTTTAAGTCGTCACAAATCTGCTACAGTTTGAGGGTGTACACTCTCGATCGAAATCGATGTCGATTGGTAGCGAGTAAAGGCAAATCGATTTTCCTAGCAATGTAATGTAATTATGGAAGCAAATAATGTATAGAATAAAACAGGTTAATGCTATTGCAATAACGTGTGTATTTTTCACACCCCTTGTTAAGACGGTTTGAGTTTGTATTGAAATGTTATTAATTTAGTTAATTGCATTCATTTTTCCATCATCCAACAACAAAAATGAACCGTTGAAACGTTTCACGGAAAAAAAGGTGAGCCGATATAATTTGAAACGATGAAATGTTTCACCATTTCTTTTTCGACGCCTGTGAGATATGCAATGAGAATACATCTATCAGCTCATTCAAAGACATCGATTAAGACTATCCAGTACTTACAATATTGATAACAATTAATTTTTTTTAAACACTCATGAAAATTAAAGATACATTCTGTTATTTTGTTTGTAATCATTATAAAAGCTGTTGAAAAGGTGTTTTAGTTTCGTAAAATAAGGCAATTTGCAAATGGATTCAACTGCCTTTCATCGATTTTATTCCATTGCATACATTTCAGGCGTAAACCGAAAACATCGATTCGAATCTTTCGTTCAATCATCGCCAATCGTACAGAGCAATTTTGTCTCACTTTTTGTCTCTGCCAAAATGTTTCCCCAACCTTAATTTCAGTATTACCATAATTTGAAACACTCCCTCTATCTGTGTTAGCTGATTTAGGAAAATTATTTATCTATCTATCTATAAATTTTGCTTTTAAATAAGAATTGCTCAAACATTTATCATAGAAACTTGAATCCACAAATGATGGTTCTTCTGTTTAATATTTGTGTTAACATTATACAAAGTTTTTTATTATATAGTTACTATTTCACTTATACAACGCTTAATCCTTACCATCATGTGCACCAAATGTACTGTTTTTGTTTATCAAAATTTGCCGTAACACTTGCCTGTCGCAGAAGCTATCAAAAGCCCTCCAAAACGCAGCATTACATCGGTGGCCCTATGCAATTATGATCGGTTACAGCATTCGCGTTTTCAGGTTGTGGTTCATCCTGTTGCTTACACAAATCGTCCACGGCCAGGGCGGAATGCATACACCGGGCAGCACACCAAATGCTTCTTATAATTATGGTCCTTCGCTGCCACTCGACGAAAAAATACGACCAACCGTCCACCGTCCAAGAGAAGCGACCAGAAGCTGCATGCACGACTCATCAACGATTGAGCGCTCACTCGCGCTCCCGTGAGCACAGATAAAAACCTAAGCGAAAGTAAAACAAGCGAAGAGATGCGTAGAAGGAATGTCGTTTCGAAACCTGCCAATTATGCCAGGACGCCTGTGCCGATGATGAAACGAAGCGAGCCAATTTCCGGTCAACATCCACCACGTTCCACGACAACTCTTGCTCAATCGAGCGCATTTGACGAACCACCAAATTTCCATCCGTGCCGTCACAAGACGAAGCCACACTGGCAACAGAAACAGGCTCCGAGCGGTAACCATCGGGACATCCCGGGCCCGGTTGTCGATTTATTACTCAGTCACTTGTTCGCTTTGTGCTTTTTGCTACTCAGAACTGAGAAAATGCTGCCGCGACACGACGACATACCCGGGACACCGGCAGCGTGATGTAGTGTAGATGCAAATTGAAATGATTGCACCGGCTATTTCCGGCACGGTTTATCGTGCGAATAATGAGCAACCATGTTCTAAGAAGGGAACTAACGAACTTCACGCTTTTGAAGACGGTGAAATGGCACCACGTAATAAGCATGTATCAATTACCGAACGAAATTGTTTTAAAAATCCTTCGAAAACAGTAAAAAAAAAAACAGGGAGCTGCTTCCGAACAATGGCACAAGTGGCAGTTTGGAACAACAAACGGATGCACATTTGTGCGATGGATGAGTATGACACACTACACGCAAGAAAAGTTTTGTAGCACACTCAAGACATTTCCGGTGCCTGATGTCATCCCGGAAATGGTTGATTTCGTTGTCGTGTTTCCCTACAATGCTTTCAAGTAATCAGGCAGATGTTATTGTTTAGGGTGAACTTTTTTATAAGCTTTGCGATACTGTACAAGAGGATAACTTTCGTGTACTGTACCCTAAACATATAGCATGGTTGAATATGTTGTTGCTTCTACAGCGAGTTTATACTCCTCGGAAAACTGCACTCGGATGCATCCTAAGGATTTAAAGTGCAGCTAAATATAGTCAATATATATTATGTTTGAAGAGAGAAAACCCTTTTTGAAGAAACATTTATTCAAAGAACTTGCAATGCAATCTCTAAAACCTGGAATAGCTACCAAAATAGTTACAAATCGGATACAGTTGCTAAATAAGAACTTGGTCATTCTATCAGAATACATAATTCGTTGGAGAACATCCACTGAGCAAAACTTCTCTAATATGTTACTAATAAATAATATTTTTCTACTTTACTCAAGTTGTAGCTTGAACATTTCTGGAAATTAAAACATCCAGTATATTCTAGTGATTTATATGTTGCGCAATGTTGAGGAGTACATCGTATACTTCAGGATTAAATATTTTATTATATTTCCCAAAGGACTTGCACGAATGAACTTGTCTCAGGAATTCTGAAGAACTTTAACCAATTAAAAATATCGTTGAAGTTCAGCGCAAGGCGCTTGCTAAATATATTTTTAGGATCTCAGTTTAGGCAGATTCATTGGGAATTTAGAACTCTGGTTCAATTGAGGTACTTTTATAGAGGCTACAATAAAACGAAGCGATTACTTATTTAACAACAATCGATTGAAAGTCAATATTTTTCTGGACCTTCCCGGAAAGCAAGATGGAATGTTAAAGATTTTTGTACGAATTTTAAAACATGTAACATTTATTCCTTCCACATGCATTCGTTTCAAACAATTGATTTAAATTATTCGTCTTCCAAAACACAAACAGGATGCAAGGTGGCTATCAGATGCACATAATGCAAACCATATTATCACATCCATGGGAAGCTGCATCCCGTTTAAAATATTCCAAAACCCCAGTCAATTGTTTCACCGTTCGCGCATTGAATCGATCTTTCGTTAAATAAACATATTTGCCTGACCGCTTCCCGGGGCCGGGACCGGATTAGTCAACACACTGATTGACAACCGTCGGCAGCTGGCAGACGGCAAACGATCAAAACATCCATCCCGAACAGCCAAACCGCCAAACAATGCCCAGTTGCAGTTGCATGCCGGAAAAAATATTGTCAATTAAAACTTCACCTTCGTTTTGCAATTCCTTTGACCGAAACCGACCCGCATTTCGCGGCAGCCATGTTTGTACGGTTCGACCCCAAAATTTCCACCACTTTGCCCGTGTATTTGACTTTCAAATGTCAACGGCAGGTTCGCATTAATCCATCACTACCGTTGATCCATCAGCTCGGGATGTGCTTCGGTTCGTCGTCGAACAATCGATCGGTCAGTCCGGTTACCATTGCTTGTGACACGGTTTGATATATTCCAGACCCAAAAAACTGGAAACCGATCAGCAGCCCGTTTGATCTGGACCACAAACGATCGACGGATCGAACGACAGCGTACACTTTGCGCGTCCTTGTTTTCCACTGTTGTTCTCCGCTCAACGGCAAGGGCAGCTACAGCAAAATAATGCAAAACCTCCTGATTCTTCCCCACGATCGTACCTGCCAGTCTGCTTGATGAATGTGCATCCGGATGGACAATGTATCGTTTAGCTGTGGCGATTGCCATTTTGTCCCTCCTCGAACCACCGAATTCTTGCCACTTGTGCCATTGCGCGAAAAAGCCAGAGGACATCAAACGGAGCTGGAAAGACGAACAACTCCCTCAAAAAAAACATTCAATTGCCATTCGTTTTCGCTTTCCAAACGGTCGAAACGGCGCTTTTTCTCGATTCTTTGGGGTGTTTTAATCAAGCCTCCGGTCGCTCGAGGGTAAATACCGAAGCACAGACACACACACAGCCATCCACCGGTACCACGAAAATTATACCTTCCAAATGCAACGCCCTTCACCCAACCAGCAAACCCTTTACGCGCGCCTCCCTTTGGTTTTGTGCATCGAAGTACGCGAAACAGTAAAATCAAAGAAAATAAATAATGAAACTTTGCTCCGTTACAGATGCAGGATGATAAGGTTGAGGATTGTGGTCGGACAGTAGGAAGAAACGTGGGTTGCAGGCTGCATCTTGAGCGCGCCGAAACCGACCAACGGCAAAGGGAACTGCATCCCGTGTGTTGTGTGCGAGTGTATTTGCACCGCTGTTGCATCAGTCAATGAAAAGGGTTCACGGTTCCAGCTGCTGCCAAACTCGACTCCACTTCACACACACACACACACACACAAAACAGGAGTTTCAGGATCGGGTGGGTTTCGCTTTGTTTTTTTGGTTTCCTTCCAAGCAAATTCCTGAAGGATGGTTTCTTCTTTTTTTGTGGCTATTTTTCCCAGTCTCTCGCACTCTCTCGGCGGACCCACGTGTTTTGGGTTTAATTTAGCTTCCATCGACCGACACACTGCCAGTGTTCCGGCTTCGCGTTCGCGTGGTAAAAAAAAAACAAGCAAGTACAAACCAGCACTGTTTCCCCGGTTTACGTGCCCGCGAGCACAATATTTTAATCGACCCTCGACGAAGGAGTTCCTTTTGGATCTGGGTTTGGGAATTTCTCGTCCTCCATTCGGGTGTACAATCCTTGAAACAGCAGGCCAGATGGTTCCACATTTCCTGCAACTCCCGGCAACTTTATGCTGCAGGATTGACTTTGCTTCCGGTACACGGGCAGCTAGTGGGGATAAGGAATGCATTCCTACGATGATACATCGAATCGAATATCGAAAAAAAGCTCCCCCACAAAAACACATTGGCCAACACACATGCAAACACATACACACACTTGCGCACAAATTTAGTGCAAAACTTTTTCAATTTTTTCGTTCTACTGAGTACACCGAGCGCATTATACACTTTAGCGCCTTCCATCCTACGAAAGGTGCGCATTCGTCGGTTGCATCGATGAACTTTAGTTTGCTGGTTTAGCGAAAACACACAAGTAACAGTTCAGAAAATGCGTATTTGCTTCTGGCAATACTCTATCATTGTTTAGCACCCATTGGAGAATGGTAGCTCACATTGCCGAAGTTTGTGGTGAGTAGATGTTGCTTATTTCACTTGAGACCACACATAATATGTTTCCAAACAGGACCAAAAGACAAACAAAACCTCTCGAAACGTTTGAGTTTTAGTAAAGAATTGCTAAAGATTGCGTTTAAATGATAAAACAAAGCTCAGATCGAAGCGAGAAAAACTTTTATATAGAAAACCTGCAGCAAATACTCAAAAAAAGAGAAAAGTTAAACAAAAGTACAAAGAACAACTTTGAATCTTCATAGAAAGAAAAACCCATTGAAGAACTTAAATAAGAATTACGCTTGCTTGAATGGATTAATTTTACTTTTGCTTATTAAAGTGCTTCAAGTGGAATCTTGAGAATAAGTGCAGAAAACAATTCCAAACTCACTCCAGTCAAGCTATGTGGCCGCCAAAATTATTCTGCCACCATCAGCAACTTGCGCATTTCACCCGATTGGTTCATTTTGCAGATCCATTTCATTACACCATTTCCAGCGATCGTTTGCCATCGATGCTCAACCATCGTAATCGTCCAAGAATCAACTGCCACATCAAGCAAAACGTCCCGCGAGCAGCAGATAACGGTCAGTCCACATAATCATGCCGAACATGACGAAACGACGACATTTCGGCGAACCCGGCGATGATGTGCCGGTGGATTCCGTCCACTTCCACTAGCTGCAACCGATTGGATTGATGCGATGCTGTGCGCCTTTTTTGCATTTCTTATGCATTCTTCCGTACTCTTCTTTCGCTTGCGTCACGTCCCGCCCGTATCGATCCTGGCAGAAGGAAACCAAAAAACAATGCACCAAGACGTATGTATCGCGATCGGGAGCAAAGCCAGACAGCTTCCGCTTGCCAGGCGATTACTATTGCCAGCCAGCATAATATAAACATATGCTCGCGATTTTCATCTCACTTTGCCGTGCAAACGGGGAAACGGGAAATGGGCGATGATGCTGGTGGTTTTGTTTGCTTTATTTGCCGTGCCCAGCTTCTCACATTCTTGCCGGAGGCATTCGCTTGGTGCTTGGTGAATGCTCTTGTTCCCTTCAGTGTTTCGTTTCGCGAAAGGCTTTTTGTTTGATGTATTTTGCGATTCTGTCTCCCGAACTTTTGCGCATGTTTTCGTCAACCGAAAGGTATCTTCGGTTCGATCTAATGCTAATGATGTGTTGGAAACCACAGCGCGACAAACTCCTTGCTCTTTAGAATTTAGATTAAATATTGCGAAAGCAACAACCTTAACAGCTTTCAAAATATTAGTTTATTTAATTTAAAATACAATAAGCAAATGCCATCTACTCTTGAGGTCTTTAACTTGATCGCTGTTCAATTACGCGATTCGCGTGCAATAGGTCCAAATCCCGCTCCTGACAAAAACATCATTATCTAACAAATCCATTACTTTGCGTCTCAAAGTGTATACTTTACACGGCCACTTAACGTTTCGCATCCGTTTCGCACCAGTTGGCCGTTCGCCGTTTGTGCAACCAAGAATCACAAGCGGCAGCGTGATTATCGGCGGGAACACGCGAGAACCCCAATGTCTCGCCGAACCGTCCGAACGTATCGTGCACAAAGGGAAAGAAATCCAATTATAATCGATTCGTTTGAAGCCGGGTATAAAATGTGAAGTTTTATGCTCGCTCGCACAAACCGGAGCAGCTTTCGGGTTCGCCATCCGCCCGGGTAAACCAATCGGCTGAGAAATCGGTGCTGCCGTCCATCCGGTGGTCTGACGGTTGTGTATTATTCTTCGCCTACCGGCTGACGACAAAACCACGGCCACGGTCCACAGGATGAGCACACACACGGTGGAGTCGGTGTT
Organism: Anopheles rivulorum; assembly: GCA_018908115.1. Classification (NCBI taxonomy): domain Eukaryota; kingdom Metazoa; phylum Arthropoda; class Insecta; order Diptera; family Culicidae; genus Anopheles; species Anopheles rivulorum. The sequence continues at coordinate 12,602,269 of CM032177.1, forward strand.
TTGATCGTGAAGATTTGCGAATTAGCGCGCATTGGCGGGAAGGAATGGCATCCAGCAAGTTCCGCTGCAGGATGCTGACGAGGATTGGCTTTTGTTTTGGCACGTCGAGCACATTTTCGCATTTCAGCATTGGGCTCGTCTACAGAGTGTTGGGAAGTTTGTGAAGCGTTTTTTTTGTGTAGTGCTCCAGAAGTTTCTCTGTCCATCTCCCTTCGTCAGTCTTTTTTTTTTTTTGCTCGACTGTTCGTTTGCAATCATTCTCGATGCACTATTTTGACTCGTTCCGTTGTGTCGGTTGTTGGTTTGTCGCGAAATAAGAACGCGATCGCTAGCAATCAACTTGCGTCTTCGATTTGTGCGAAAGGATGAAAGGAATGGACAAGATTTATGTTTGGTTGTCATTCAAAACTTGTGCCTCCATCATGCTCTACACGGTGAATAGTTAAGGCAGTGGAATGTCTGGAGTCTGCTAAAGATTTATCATCCTTTATATAGGTTTCTTTATATTCATGGATTTAACTAAAACACACTACTTTATATTGTTTTATAAATTTAAAGTAGCTTTGAGCTTTGAAAGGCTCTCAGGCCAAAGAAACAAACAATTTTAATATTTATTCGAGAAACATCAAGCACCAAAGTAATATTGATTGCAAAACCGTACCAGATCCCAAGTTCACGCTAAATCACTCGCCGAAAGCGATTAGGCGCGATGTTCCGCTCAAGGTACAACGTTGTGTTATGATTTGTTTTATTGCTCTCCTTCCGAAATTGTTTTGTTTCTGATGTGCGTTTTGTTGCATCCTGTTGCTCATTTTGCACATAATTGCTTTCGTTCGCGCGCGCGAGAGAGAGAGAGAGAGAGAGAGAGAGAGAGAGAGAGAGACAAAAAAAGGATTCATCGCGCTTCACCGCGACTTGCCCAAATGGTCGCTTCTTTCAGTCTCGTTAGACGATACCCGGTGCATCCCGATGTGGTGATGAGCTAGCCGACATGCTCGTCGGCTCACTTGTTCGCTGCATAAAGTTGTTTCCGTGTGTTTCGGTGCAAAACATCGTTTTCGCAGTGGAGATACCCAAAAACACATAAAAACAAAGCCCGTCTTGCATCATTGCCCGACGATGCATTCGCTTTGGTGGATGGCGATCGGTGATGGGAATGGGGTTTTTGTGGTGGAGCTGAAACAACCCCCGGGTTGGAAAATCGACCCAAAACCACAGAAACAGAAACTATCGCCGAAACAGCAAAAAATTATGCCGAACCGAAAACAGCCACCAATGGCCCCGTTGCCGTTTGCCGGGTCCGTCGTTGGGTTGCACATAAATTAGGAGCAAAATTTGACAATGGGGGGATGGGCCCGGATTTAATAAGTTTCTACAGTTTCTACACGCCGCGAAACCATGTACACCGTTCGAATGGATATTCAATCAAATTCGAACACCCACCCCTCTCCCCACCCTGTAACCCCATGGTACCCCATGGTTGGGCTGGCATTGCAACATATTCGATTGGCTTCAAAGGACGGAAGGGTTGCCGTTGTCTTTCTTCTTTGCCTTTTTTGTTTTTGCTTCTTTCTTTATTTAGTGTGGCGGTTTTGAGCATTGCGCAGCCCAATTATGAAGACGCCTCACCGGTCCTCGCACGGTTGCGCTGCGCTGCGAACCAGATGCAGAATTGATTTTGCTTCATTAACGGTGGCCAGAGACAGGGTCAGAGCTGGGCCGAAATGAAATTACGGAACGACGAACATCCACCGGATTTTGGGGCCAGTTTCTCCTTGTGATGGAGAGCGCCCTGCGGGCCACACTGGGCCAACGATTAAACGCCGATTTGTTTCTAACTTCTCCTCCGTCAACTCAGTCCGCCCGGTGCGGTTGAATTGTTAATTATTTTCGCACCACAAATTATGCTGCTCGGACCGATCGACCCGATCGTGTATCGAGGTGGAACGTTGAAATCTAAAGGGGAAGAGATTAATCGAAAATATTACTATGCTAATGCATGCGAACCGAGCCTAAGCTACGACCGCAACTCGATCGAGTGGCTCGACAGCCGAAAACGGTCGGCGAGCATGGATATGAATATTCCTGTGTACCCCCGCCTAACGATGGTGCATGTTATTCGCAAATCGGCCAATTATGTCGTACATGGTTAGCGTTATATGCGAGCGAACAGAACAACAAAAACATTGCCCAAAATTACCCCGCCCGAGCAACTGTTTTGCATTTTTGATAATGTTTTTAATCCTATGCATGATTGAATAATTATCAACAGTTGATAGCACAAACTATACTCGATCAATTTCGACAGTGACTATGGTCCTTTTTTGGGGTTTTCATTCGATGTCGTTGTTTCGGATGGAAAACGAAAATGTTATTCATATGGTAGGCAAGCGATACTTGGCCTGTTGCTAGTAACTGGATTAAAGCTTATAAAAAGATTTTAGTTCGTGGAAATCAATTTGTATCACGAGGATTTCTAATAGCAGATGAATTCCATTATTTCAACCAAATACCTTTGCATACATGCACGCGTTTTCTCAAGCATTACAGCGAATAACCTAAAAAATCGTGGGACACCTGTGAGAATGCATTTCAAAATCAGAACTCGTTGTTTTGACATATAAACTAACAAGCAGCCCGCCATTCGTACGAAGCGCTTCTTCAACTGATACCATGATGCTAATCTAGAGCATCGCAATATTTAAGCACCAAGGATTCCAAAATCCTAACCGTAATATTCTTTTATTCCTTAACTAATCGAAGGTTTTTAGCTTAGAGACGACGTTGGAGCGAGATATAGCGTACATAATATAAAGAATATAAAGCCAAGTATGCAGATTTCATGTGGCAAAGACTTGATCATTTAATTCTTTTTACATTCCCCTTCGTGAACTTGGTCTCATGTCGTAAAATATCGTCTAGCTTTTAGCATTTGTATCTCGTAGTTTTATCTCTATCTTCGGCAAAGGTTTTAATTTCCAGTAAATTTGTTTGACATTTATCCCAATAGTTTTAATCCTTTATTTACTACATTTCTAATGTTGATATTTCTCAATAGCTCGCGCTAAAACAAAAAGCTGCAAATCACAAAGAACTATTTTCAACTTCTCGTCTCCATTAAACGAATGACTGTTTGCATCAACAATGTGCGTTTTAGCGTACTGTTCTTCATACCTTTTGAATTGAAGCTGTCAACGCATTTACCTCCCATAACGTGCCACTAACGTCACAACTCGTTTTGTTCAACCTTTTTCATTCAAATGGAAACTCCCATCGTGCTCATTCCAACGCGTACCGGCAGAAATATAAAGTCATCCGCTCAAATTCACGTACACAACATCACTCAACGCTTCATTTGGTAAAACAAATTTCGCAGCTGCACACCGAGTAGGACACTTATTTGCCTGGCAGTTATGGTCGACCGTAACGGCTGCAGGCCACTTCACCACAGGAGCACGCATTCAAATTTAACCCTCGTTGTTGGCGTCGTGGTACCACCGGACCCG
>CM032177.1:12644121-12664946 GCA_018908115.1 Anopheles rivulorum
CTGTGGTCGATTGTCGCGATCGCAAGTGTCGATTCGCACAATTGCTCACGAGCATCCGAACTCCGAACGCGCAACCGGTCCATATTTGGTCGGTGGCAGAGCAGCATTAGCACTGCCCGCGCAATAGTCAAGCCAACCGAACGTTCCCGATTAAATCTTCGAGTCACCAACCGGCAAGCTTTCGCTGCCGACAGCCGACCAGCGGAGACTGGCCCCAAAAGAAACCAGCGATAGAGAGAGAGAGAGAGAGAGAGAGAGAGAGAGAGAGAGAGAGAGAGAGAGAGAGAGAGAGAACGGGAAACGGAATCGTATCGTCGTGCCGGACGGCTTTTTGGTCGGCAAGCAGGGACCCCCGGGTCCCGGGTCCCGATCGGACCTGTCCCGGTCTGCGACCACGGCTCGACACTTTCGACTGGCGTGATTGATGATTCTAATCTGCTCACTTAAATCTAACATCAAATTAAAATTAATCGTATCACAATAAACATTTATTCGTCGAACAAGCCTTCGAGCGGGGCGCATTCGAGGGCCAGCCAGCCAGCTCAAGATACTGTTGTGCGCGCTTATTTTTGAGTGTTATGAGTGTGTTTCCTTTGCTTCCCATCTCATTCCCCAATTTCTTGGGAACGGACGGATATCCCCGGGGCGTGGGTTTTGCGGTGTTTGGAGGATTTTCTGGGCTTACCTTCTCGCGTAAGGCGATCGACGCACTACATGACAATTGGATTTACTTGGTGGAAAGGCTTACAGGCAAATGACAACGCTGGCAAAGCCAGTGACAGCTCTCGCATTCGCGTGGAAGGCGTCGTTCCAACGAAGATCGCCATCTTTAAGGGGTTTTGAAGAAGCAGAAAGGAAACATATTTGCCAAACATGTTCCCTCCCCAGTATCTCGCGATTCATGTCGAGGGAATTGGATTTGTTTTGTTGCCGTTTTTTTTTCATTTTTGTGATGGGAAATCTTGTTATTTCATTGCAATCCACCTTGATCAATTGTTTAAAGTCGTTCGCGGCTAAGCTGTTTGCTCTCAGCTGGCTGGGCCGCACTAAGGTGCTCGTTTTCGTCGAACGATCGAGCATCGAGGATCCGTTCCATCCGAGGCGCGGGAAGCAAAGCACTCGTACACACCTTGCTTCTCGGGTGTGCTTTTCTAACAGCAACCGGCAGAGAAAGTCACGCCAATGGCTGTGAGGCAGTGATTTAGTGCGATATAAAACCGGCCAAGACACGAGGTTACATACTAGCGGCATTAGATTCGCTCGGAAATTGGATGAGCTCTACCCCGAAATGGATGCCCGGGCAAACTGTGGCAATGTGAGTAATTTCCCGAGCGACGACCTGAATAACATGGCCGCATCCGTATGTGTGTGTGTTTTGATCAGGAAGAGGAGCAACACCACCCAATGTTGTTGTTGTTGTTGTTGTATGGTGTGTGCTGATGCTGTTTGTGTGGTTTAAATTATTTCTTTTCCAAAACCCCGTTTTCCATTCCCCGGCTACAATTTGGGTAGCCGCAGCCAATTAACAGCATACTAGCGCACTTTACGCGGAATGATTCGATTGCTGTAGCTCTTTACGCACACGATGGGTGCAACGATCACCCAAGGAAACGATCAGGATAGAGTGGGCTGAGCAGATTTCGCTTAAAATTGAAAGAATTGAACAAAACACGAAGGAAATCGCATCGTAAATCGCGCAAGACACACACACACACATGTTCCATTACCATTCTGCCGGGCTGGATGGTTCGTGCGACGGGAAATGAATAGCTTCATCCCCTAACTAGCCCGGGCCAACACCTTGTGCCACTTGATTGCTTGATTAGGAGGCCAATTTTAATGGTGGTACGGGACCGATTGTTGTAGTTCCTTCATTCTTTGTGGTGCCTTGTTTTGCCTCACCACCTATTGATCACGCTAGCAACACTTTATGATACCGAAAGTAAGACCAGAACAAGCGCCCCCCCCTCCCCCCCAAAAAAAGGCCTTAAAAAATAATTACAACCCCATGAACATCAACTCGAACTTCGCTCGATTCATTCATCGAGCAAACGGACGGCATCAAAGAGGAAATAACGAAACAACGCCAATGGGGGGGAGACAAAAAAAACATCTCCCATAACGCCCCCCACCCCGTTTTTTTTTTACACAACACAATTTGCCAAATCACGTACAAAAAGGTACGCGGACCATTTACAAGAGTGCACAGTTTTGCATTATTTTATTCATTTTTTCCCCCATCACCGTGGTCAAATCTGGCGAAAACGATTGCCCAAAAACATTTGCTTGCTTACTGGTGCATTTTAAATTAAATTTTTCTCACCAGATAAAAAAATGACTTTATCAAATCAAAAGCCTCGCAAAAAGGGGGGTGCTTTTGGGGGGGTGATTTTTTCCTTTACATTGTTGCTTATGTTACCACGAACGAAAAAGAGAGAGAGAGAGAGAGAGAGCGAAAGTCTCATTATAAATAGGCCAACTGGTTTGATATGCTTTCGATCGCATAATTATGGCATCACACACAAACACATATAAATAGCTGTAGCAAAAGAAAAAACCATTCACCCCACACAGTCAGCCTTTTGGGGTGGCGAATTTGCAAACCAACAACCGAAACCGGCGTTTTGATTGCAATTTTTCGTTCGCTTTCGGACACGAAATCTGATGAACCATCAATAAAATGTAAGGTTTCCGTTCCGAAACTCGTTGGAACCGGGAAAGGGTCACTGGACGATGCTCGTGGACGGTCCACCAAAAACAAAACAAAAAATAAAACAAACCCCTATCGAAGACAAACGAATTGTCCAAGTAATGTGATACGCAGTGCAAAACATTGTTGAGGAATGGATTGAATAAAGAAAAAAAAACAACTTCCCAACCGAAAAATCCCAACCGGAACATCACAGAAAACCGCGTAAAGCAGGAAGCAACGAACTATATAACCTTTTTGGTGAGATGGTTCGGCTCATAAAGCTCCGGCTCATTAACCGGATGGTATGCAGCTCTGTTTTCCGGTCGTCGGCGGATGAAAACCAAAAAATAAAAACCAGTCACACCGTCGCGATCGCGATCGAAACGCCGTTTGTTCTGGGTGGGCCGATGGTATGGTTCCCTTCCCAAGCTGTGCCCAATAATTGGTGGAACGAAGTAATAATGTTAGCCAGTGACACACACACACACACACACGCATCTTCATAAGGTTGCAAAATGAGTCTTTCCTTGCTAGGGTCGCTTGACCTAACGCTTGGCCCCTTTGGCATTCTTCCATCTTGGGATACGTCTTCGTCGATTCTTTCGGCACCTTTCTATCACATCCACAACCCGGTCGGTAATTATAGTGGGACCCCACGAATACGAATAGACCCCGGTACTTCCTGCAGAGAAGGAGCAGAAAAAAAGCCCTCACCAAAAATTCACTTTCAGGTGCCACCGTACTGAACAGAGACATTCGCATTTCGAGGCTCCATTCCATTCATTATGACCGCTCGACCGCTCCGGTATGCATCCTTTAATCGACCACAGGCAACAGGTTGTACGCCGCCGCCATCGTTTGCTTTTGTTTTACTGTTTCTCCACCCGAAAGGTGGAACCGGGACGGTTCGATCGATCTAATTACTGGGTTGGTGCGTCGGACGACCAAGCCCAAACGTGGCGGCACATTTCGTTGCTCTGTTGTTGTTTTTTTTTTATTATTTATTTCAGAACACCCCGAGTGAACTGCCGCAGTTTGCCGGTTCTTTGGGTCCTTGGTGGGTCGTTTCTTGCCGCTTTGCCAAGGTACGGGCGTTAACTTCCCATTCGAACACCGGCCGGACCGGGGCTTTTCCTGCCCGTTAATTGCGGTCGTTTTCGTTCTGGGAGGGTTTTTTGGAGAGTTGTGCCGCAGTTTTATATCCAGGTACTCGCCGCCCGTCTAAACGCCGCTCATAGTTCCGGGCAGCGGGATGGAGGGCACCCGAAAATTGAGATATTATTCTAGCATTTACCAAACATTACTCCATTACGATGAAAACGACGACGACGACGATCCCAGGCGATGGTCGAAAATCTAAGTGGCTTGGAAATGGATGGAGTCGTTAGCTTTTTTTTTTTCACTCTCTTTACTCGCCGAAGAAACGTAAACTTCCGGCATGATATCGAATGATGAGGTGCTATTAGGGTGCATCGAAAACACACCCAAGAATGCTTTCTTTGGAAGAGGGAAAAAAAGAACGATTTTTACTTCTTTCTTTTCCACCACATCAAAGCCGTAAAGTCCTTGGAAGTTTCGTCCACAAGCTTTGGACCGTGTTGTGAAAGTACCTTACCTGCGAATGCTGTCGGGATTCGCTTTGCCGACGATGCAGATCCGTTCCAAGAAAGCGCAAAAGGGAAAGATCACATCCGAATGGGAAGAACTGTGAACCGGAGATGCCTAGCGAGAACTGCACGGCGGAAAGATTATCGACTTCGATATGCATTTCCTATTCACCCATTCTGTTTGCCTTTTCCATCTCTATTTCTTCCTTCTTGCTGAGATCACTTCACTTGCACCACCAACAGCTTTCCCCGACGATCCTTGCTTCATCGATCTTCCTCACACTCGCTCTGTTCCCAATGATTTTACCAAGAATTGGTTCTTCTTCAAGGTTTTTTGTGTTTTGTTGAGTCTCTCTCTCTCTCCCATGAATGAAATTCTCGTACGCTTGGGATAGGAATTTGATTGAGCAGTAGCACGGGCACGACGAACTCGGGAATGAAACGGTCGGTGGAAAAAAAAAAACATTGAATGGAAGCAGCTCGCACCACTCGTAACTCGGGATCGTAAAGTGATGTACCCCGACAAAGGTACAGGCGAGTCAAACAAAACATCGCACCCACAGTGGCCATCGCATCGCAAACACCCAACCAGGAATGCAGCCGATTCCGTTTTAAAGGATGAGTTTCAGTTTTCTCTCTCTCTCTCTCTCTCTCTCTCTGCTTCCTTTCAAACGATTATGATCAGCGATGATCACACCAGCGATGAAGATGTGATGTGCCGCTTGATCGCGGATCGGGAAGCGGATGTCTAGCAAAAACATCAGCGAGCTAACAGTGAGCCCCAGGTAGCAAACAGAGCAGAACAATACGGTGTGCTAGCATTCCGATCGCTAGTGCTAGTGCTCCGGATTCCGGATTGCAAAACGGTTCCGGTTTCGGACGAAAAGCGTTGATCGTGCTGTTTGGTAGTTGTTCCCTTTTTTTGGTTGGTTGGTTTAATCCACAGCAATGCATAATTTTATTGGCTGCATTAAGCACAGTTTACGCTTACTTTTTACGACCGGTGCAATCCGTTCCCGACATCTTTTCGGCGAACACATTTATGTAAGCCATCTTTAAAACCGGGTAAAAAAAGACACCCAGTTTGCACTAATGTCTCATCGGGGCCATGGCTGCAAACAAGAAGTCTTTTTTCATTTTCTTAAGCTTTTTCTTCATTATGCACCGGAGGTGGTTATGATTTATTGTCAACCTATTCTTCGCACTGGTGCCGGCTTCGGTGTGCGGCAACAACAGCAGCAACAAAAAAGCTCCCCAGCCATTTCCATGGGAACGGCAAAAGCCACGGTTCCAATTTCCATCCGCGCGATACATTTAAAGTGCAGCATTATTTGTACATTGCCGCTCATTGCGCTACGGTTGCGAACATTATCCGTGCCAACCGACCTTAGCTTAGCACGACGTAAGCCGGCGCGACGTTCACACTGGAACGGTGGCACTGCGCTTGATGGATGCCGATTTCAGCGCTTTGCGCCGGCATCATCATCATCATCGTCTTCTGCCTGATGAGGTGCCAGATGGGTGCCGGTGTCGAACAAACCGAAACCGCCCCTTTTCTTCCGTGGAGCGGGGGTGAAGCAGCAGTTGAGGAAGAGGACATGGTACGAAGGGTAGAGCAAACAACAAAAAAAAAAAAGCTGTGTCCAAGTCACTTACTACCTTCCCTCAACTGTTCGCCAAGATGGTGCGAATGTTGCTGATGTTCTGCTACTGATGGTGATGTATTTATTTGCAACTTTGTCCCATCGAGAGAGGGGTGATTTTTTTCTCTACGTCTGTATGCGTGTGTGTGTGTGCGTTTTTTTCATAAATGTCGTTTTGTGCGTTTGCAGCCTTCTTGTCAGTCTTTAGTCTTCACATTCCATTTGTTTGCTGGATGGCCCACTTGCCAACAGGGGCAGTTTGGTCCGGAACCATTTTCCCGTGCATTGCACCGACTGTGCACTCTAAGCTGTGTCCCCCTCCCCCACCCGTTGGATTGTCTTGTTTGGCGTATTTTTCCGCGTTTGTTTGCGAAGGGTTGGAAAAGCTACCTTCACAACGTCTGCCGGCACAGTGCCACCGAATAAAAATCACACAAATCCATCTGGCGCTGAAGGAAATGATCATAAAAAAAACACGATCCACCCCACGATGGTAGGGCACCGGTGTTGGTTGGAACGCACTCATAACGAACTGGCGATCTGTTTAAGGGGAGACAAAACAAAGCAAAACAACCAAGCTTCTCGGCTGCATTTTACACCCGGGCGGACGATCCACTTTTCACCGATGCAAAACCCCATCCCGTGGGGCGAGATTTGGACGGGAATTGGCGTTGCTGAGAACCTTTTACCCACAAGACAAGCAACAGAAGAAAAAAGCATGGAATGCACCCGGCAAAAAAGGGGGTCAGTTTGGAAAAATCCCGTCCCCTTCTTCATCAGCAACCTCTTTTTTCTTTCCGACGCCGCCGACAGAGCGTTGGTAGCTTTCCCTAGCATGTACGACCAACAGTGTTAACAGCAACGCACAAAAACAAACAAATAATAATAAATAAGAAACAACAGCTGAATGATTGGTTAATTTTCTCATTTGTCTTCCCGGTAGTTTTTAGTTGTTTTTTTTTTTGGTTTTACTGTTTTGCTGATCGATTTTTCCTTCTTTCCAAAGCTAACGATTGATCGCGACAGTTGGGCTCACGATCTTTGGTTTGTTTGTTTTGTTTTATTTACCTTCTCCCTTCAATCAGACACGGGAGATACAATAATCAACCAACAAAAAAAAAAAAAAAACGCCCACAGAACCACCGTCATGATCATTTTCCACTTGATCGCCGATCGGCGTTCGCTTCGGCTGTGGTGACTCGCGCGATACGGTAGACCACCAACCTGGTGAAACAATTTGTACACCGCACGCACCGGTCGACAGGAATGCCTTCTTGAGGGAAGGCGAACGTTCCCGCCAGGGTTCGACAAACGGCGGCACAGCCTCAAACAAATCCAATACCCGGTGCCCCGTGATCGTTTGTTTTGTGGTTTTTTTTTTTAAATGTTCATTGTTTCCTGTGCTTCCTGTACAGCAGTTACCGGGTGGTGGCACTGAAGCCGAACGAACCGAGCGCCACAAATCATGTTTACCATTGATTGATTTTATTTCCACCCTGCTGCGGGTGGAGCTGTTGAAAGGGTCAACTACTGTTAGCTAGCAGTAAACTAAAAACGAGCATGTGCCGCTTGTGAATTAAAATTTGTAACTAAGCATAAGCGAACATCATTAGCTGAAAATTAAACTCATTTTTGTCACTAAAACTCTTCCCCCCCCCCCCTCTCCTTTTGCACCCCAAAATCTGTGCCGTCTGGCGAAATAACCAAACGCTGACTTTTTCTCAATTTTCTCCATTATTTTGCGCCACATTCCCAAAAACCATTCACACAAAATGGTAGTTAATTGGGCGAATTAGACGTGGACGTTCGAGCTATTTCCTTCGAGTGTAGTTTTTTTTTCTTCTTCATCCCATTCCTAATCGCCCTTCGGTATTCAATGTGCCAATTATTCGGGACACGATTAAGAAGAGTAGAAAAAGGGATAAAGGTGGGGGGGGGGGGAAGGGAGGGTCCCGGTCAGTGCCAACGGTGTAACGCTCGTGGCACCCATTAAGGGGATGTTAGTTTGTTTTTTTTTTCTCGGTGCCTTCTCCGGTCGTCCGCTGATCTTTTGCTCACCATTTTTGCACCGTTATAGCTAACTTCCTCTTGATCGGTGCTGCCCAGCAGCCCATCCACGGAGAAGACCAAACGACCGAAAAAAAAAAACACAAATCAACCGAGAAAATAAAAGAAAGGGATGAATTTCGACTACCAAACGCCAAACATTTTTCTTCCATAATATTTTGGTCAATCAAGCAGCAACCTGCTGGCCGAGCAACCTCTGCACCGAGCTGGCTTCCAGTTGTTTCGTGTTGTTTGGGTGTGTAGGGGAACATTGACCCAAACACACACACACAGACAGAGGCATTCGAGACGAAGTTGCTTTCAATCGCATGTTCTGCCCTTTCGCCCAAATTTCTCATCGCGCGCTGCCCGCCGCGTATTCCTACATCGAGGAATGTCCGAGAGCGTCCGGATATTGCCGGAAATTAATTCAGTTCTCAGCTCGCACGGGCTCGGGCTAATGATGGGAAGCGACCCGATGCGCGAATTTTGCACCCATATAATATGTCAATGAGTAACGGCGCTTCCGGCGTGTGAAAGCGAACAAACAACAATCGCTTGAACCGAAGCAGCTTGGCCCGCAGTGGTCAATGGTGCCCCAAGCGAACGACAACGAAACATTGGGTGCAGAACATTTACGTAGGCGAAGAATTCGTTCACGTGGCGGTACCGAAAAGTAAAGAGAGCGATAGAAAATGTCCCCATCCCATCCCAGCATGTGACACTTTACCGGCACCACCCGGGTGCAGCTTTCCTTCGGGTGCAATCGACAACCGGCTAATTTATCGTCCCGGTGTGCATCGCTTCACGCGGACCACCAGCCGCGTGGTCTTTATGCGATCAGGCATAACGTTAAAGGGACGCCTCCCTGCGCCTTGGCGGGCGGCTTTATCGTATCACCCGATCGATCCCATTGCGCGCGCGCGCGCGCTCGCGACCATGTACGGCTAAACTTTGCGCCGTTCGGTCGCCCGCGTCTTTTTACGTGTGCGCGTCCCTTTTTTGGGGCGGCTTATCGCGCGACACTGATCGTATGCAGAGCGCAACACACACACACGTTGCAACGCATACCCTGCCGGGGTCATGTTTTTTTTTTCCTCCCGCTTACTTCACGATCCCAGGGAGCAGCGATCAAACGCAGCAGAACGATCCGCACCGAGTGCACCGAAGTTCCCAGGCGCGCCCAGGGCACCATTTGCCGAGCACAATTTCTCGGAAGACAAACAAGGTCTCGGGTTTGAGATGTTTCCACCTTCTCGCCGGTCGCCGCCCCAGCTATCCCGGGATTACCATTCGAGAAGCGCTTCGGTTGCCGGTGCCAGCCAGGCTCGACCGTGCGCCTACGCAAAACATTCCACCGGTCGCTCGAAGGGACACGAGACCCACAAACACTCGTGGGCTTCCCATACGACGGTGCTGTTGCTTTTATTTTTTCCTCTTCCCGGCCCTGTTCCATGGCAAGACAACAAAAGCACAGACGAAGCGAAGGAAAAATGTCTTTTCCATATCAGCGCGCTAGCCGGATAAAAGGTTCGTACCGGTCGTACCGGTGCCGTGAATGCATCGACCGAACACCGTATGGAGGCTTGTTTATTAAAACGTCGTTACATTGGCGGCCCACCATCCAATTCGTCCGTCCCGAAATGTATGTACACGCGGCGGATGCGCGAGTTGAGATCACGCCTACGCAACACCCATCACCACGTGACAAGGCGCAGAGAGGTGTGTACATCGGCACGCCAGCCAAACCCACACCGTACGAAGGATGTACGGACGGTGAATTATTGTTTCGCCCTTACTCGTACGCTGCGGCACCAATAATTGGCGAGGCGAAAGCATTAGTCATCGGAATCGAGCACCGAGCTAGCCTGGATTGGCGATATGTAGCCGACGACGACGACGAGAAGACGTCGCCAACTTCTTGGGAATGGGGATCTCCTTCCATCTAGCGTGGTTCGGAGCTCTAGTTCGGGCACAAGGGATTTATAGAATTGATTTAAACTAAATCCGACACGATTCCGAGGCCAATGCCTAATGCAATTCCGGCATTCCTGCACAACCTCCGCGTACCATCCAGGCACGCTGGAATAAAACCAATCAATAACTCACAGCGCTCTGTGACGAATCCATAATAACTAAACTCAACCTCAGCCCGGCAATCGGCCGGCCCAACTGTCCTACCGTGGACAAGCTTTTCGCTCGATCGCAACACCAATTCTCACGCTCACGCCGGCGCACACCACGGTCTTATGTAAAGAGTGTGGCGCAGCAAAAATTAAGTAGTTCATCTTTAACCGTTCATCTTTATGCTGCTCGCTTGGACTCGCGGTTCGCCTAATGACAGCATTTAGAGACGGTGTGCAAGCAAGCAAGCAGGCAAGCGAAACAAAATGGCAGCCACCATAATAACACAGCCACAACCCACTGGTCGCGATCGTCCAAACGGGTGGAATCTAATTAATCGCCAGTAACAGCAAAAACTAAAAGTACAAGCGCAACCGTCTGGACTGGTGCACCGGCTGCACAGCTAAGCCACCACCAGGTCCATTCGATCCATTCGGCGCTTCGGCAGGCAACGTTTGCTTTCACCCAACCACCCAACCCATCGCACTCCATTTTCCATTTGAGCAGATCTTGTCAACGGATAAATGGGGTTTCGCGTTCGCAGTTCTGTCCCCCTCCCACCCCTCCTACCAAGCTGATTTAATTAAGCCGGTGCATCCGTTTGCGCTTACTTTCGCGGCGGCGCACACCGTTAGGGCCGCGGTGGAATCGCGGAAAATGCAATCGAGAAGCGAATTTACCTACCATCGCCCCCTGTGCGCATCTCGGTACCGTTAGTGGGGTGGTTTCAGCACCGTTAGCTAGGCGATGGTCCGCCCGAATGGTCGAATGGTCGCAAGCACCCTTATTGAGGTGCAGTGATGCACCGCCACCGAGCAGGAGGCGTTCGGTCGATCGAACGATCGCCAAACCGCTCACCCGGCCTCGGTACGGAATGGTAACGAGCGAGCGCCCAATGCATAAGCACACGATGATGAGGTGATTAAGCTGGGCTGCGGAAAAGCTGGCTGCTAAAACGCTAAGCGCTTCAGTTTGGCATCGTTCTGCGCAAGTGCAGCAAAGCCCGAGCCCGAGATGCTTTCCATTTTCATTTGCCACCGTGAAGGGCAGATAGAGAGAGCGAGAGAGAGAGTGAGGGAGGATCGTTTCTCCATTTTACCCAACCACCGCAGCTGGGCAGTGAAGTTGACGCGCATAGCGAACCGTCTCTAATTGCACTAAAGTCCCTCAGTAAGGTTCGCCACAGTACTCGCGGGGCCGGCCTTAGTGCCCTTCCAAATGGAAGGATCGTTCACCAATGCTGCCCGAACGGTGACGACGTCNTACTCGCTTCCAAGCTGATTTAATTAAGCCGGTGCATCCGTTTGCGCTTACTTTCGCGTCGGCGCACACCGTTAGGGCCGCGGTGGAATCGCGGAAAATGCGATCGAGAAGCGAATTTACCTACCATCGCCCCCTGTGCGCATCTCGGTACCGTTAGTGGGGTGGTTTCAGCACCGTTAGCTAGGCGATGGTCCGCCCGAATGGTCGAATGGTCGCAAGCACCCTTATTGAGGTGCAGTGATGCACCGCCACCGAGCAGGAGGCGTTCGGTCGATCGAACGATCGCCAAACCACTCACCCGGCCTCGGTACGGAATGGTATCGAGCGAGCGTCCAATGCATAAGCACACGATGATGAGGTGATTAAGCTGGGCTGCGGAAAAGCTGGCTGCTAAAACGCTAAGCGCTTCAGTTTGGCATCGTTCTGCGCAAGTGCAGCAAACCGAGCCCGAGATGCTTTCCATTTTCATTTGCCACCGTGAAGGGCAGATAGATAGAGCGAGAGAGAGAGAGAGAGTGAGGGAGGATCGTTTCTCCATTTTACCCAACCACCGCAGCTGGGCAGTGAAGTTGACGCGCATAGCGAACCGTCTCTAATTGCACTAAAGTCCCTCAGTAAGGTTCGCCACAGTACTCGCGGGGCCGGCCTTAGTGCCCTTCCAAATGGAAGGATCGTTCACCAATGCTGCCCGAACGGTGACGACGTCGTAGACCATGAAATTGGCATCCGAAAGCGGGCTTGTTGGTGGCTTGTTTTTGTATTTCTTGTTTCCCACCATTTCTCGTTACGTTTCGCTTGTCAGGCTTCCGGTAAGCCACCGACACCGACGACACGCCACTCGAACCTTAAACGTTAAACCGATCGGGCACCTGTCGCTCGTCTAACTCAAATCCCTTCACAAAAAGAAGCTCCTCCCCCCCCACCTCCCCCCCTTGGAAAGAAGTTACAATTTCATCAGATGCATTTCGTTCCGTTCCGCACCGGTGCTCCCATGTTCGACGAATCGTCGACTTCACAGTGTTGTCCCTCGGGCGGAACTCCTCCATCCATCGTCCAGCAAAACCATCAAGTCGAACGAACTGATGAGCTAAATTTGCTTCCCTGTTCTATTCTCACCCCCACAGGTGACGCTTCCTGCTACTTCCCGTTCGAGTTCCAGGGCGGGTACATTACGCAGAACACGGTCACACCGGAAGGTGCGGTCCGGTACAGTCGCATCAACATTACGGAGAATGCGATCCCACTGTGGGGCATGTGTCACAAGCGGCGCGATAACAACGTGATCCTGATGACCGGCTCGGAGGAGGCGAGCTGCTACCGCTGCTTTTACCTGAAGCTCGTCTCGAAGAACGTGCTGCGGGTGCTGGCCGCCGACAAAGACTATCTCTCCAAGTGTCACACGAACGAGGAGAAAGCGCTCGCCTCCTGTCTGACGGATGAGGACGCGCTGAACGAGTCGAAGAATACGGAGATCATCCTGTACAGTAAGTATCGCCGTCCAGCACCGCAAGGCTATTGAGCAGAGTGTCTTTAATTGGAGTTCCTCCTTTTTGCTCTCCAGAACTCCACGAATGGGATGGTGCTGAGGTACGGCAGGAGTACTGCCCCATCCACGGCCGGTACCGGATGACGTACAGTGTCGACAGCAGCGACACGACGGACGGCATCGAGTGTGACTCGGTCGAGTCGGAGGTGGACAACTGCCCGTCCGGGTCAGCGCTGAATCTGCGCTTCCGCAACTGTGCCTTCCCGGATCGGGAAGTGACGTTCGAGTGTTTGGGTCACTGGCGTGGCTTCGGCAGCCGTAACTATCTTGCCCTGCTCAGCACCGGCAATGAGTCGCGCCTCGGGCCCAAGTATCGGTGCGCCACCTACACGGAAAACCCGAAGACGGGTGAGATCGAGATTTCGTTTAGCCGCGACTCGACCTGCCGGGCGATCGAGCGCCAGTACGTTCGCCATCCAAACTCGCGCTACACCAACGGCAATGGCATTGGAAGCGAGTATCATCACGAGGTGCTAACGCTGCGCCCGATACCGCTCGAGTTCGGTCCGGTCACACAGTACTGCAGGTAAGGTTTTTCTGGGTTGCAATCTCCAGACACAGATGACAACCCCTGTATGGGAGTGCCTTACGACCTGTACTAATCGACGGAATCGTTTCTGCCTTCGTTTGCAGCTTCCCGAGCTGGCTGATCGGACGCTGGGAGCACGTGATCGTCAACCAGAACCAGCTCATCTACAAAGACCACAACACCTTCAAGACGTACACGATGAAGTGCGTGAAGAACTACACCAACTACGACTCCAACAAGTACATCGTCTACAGCCAAACGCAATGGTAATTGGATTTTTCACTCACTTCGTTCGCTCGCTCGGATGCTGGATCGGTTGGGAAATTAGCCGGCGAGGTTACCGACTTGCGAAACTAAATTAATTAACAAAATAGATGCTTCATTACATGCCGTGCGGTGGCTTTTTGCCCCCAAGACTTTGCACTGGTAGCGCTTGTTTTACGTTCCCCTTTTTTTGTTGCTGTTCCGTTCCAAAACTCCATTAACTTCCCAATCGAAAAGTACCGAACAATAAGAAAAACAACAACAGAGTAGCATCAAATTACCACCTCCTTTCACTTCACCTCCCTCCGGTACCTTCCTTTCTCCATAAGCCAGTGAAAGTACACGATCGTTTCGCACCCTCGGTCCGCTTAGCTAACCTTGTTTTTGTCTGTAAAATAAGCTTTTAATCCCGAACGGACACATTTCTAATTCGATTTTTTTTCTCCATTTCTACCTCTCCAGTGGCGAGGAGATGTACCAGTGTTTAAAAATCGAACGGCGCGATACGAACGTGTTCGAGTTCCAGATAAGCAACCGCCAGTCGGCGAACTACAGTGCGACGATTTGTAACGATTTCTACTTCAACGACGATCGGTGGCTAACGCAGGGCCGGCTGGACAGCAACGATATCGTATCGCCGTGTCCTATAATTGGCGAATTTTCGGGCATTATCCCGGACGATGAGGGCTTGTGTGCGAAACTGTCGTCCGAGTGCGAATCGCAGGACATTATGTACTATCAGATCTCGGCCTGCGACTACATGAACGAGGTGTACGAAGGTACGTGGCACGAGAGAAGGCAACATGGGTTGACGAAATCTCGGAACTGGTTTGTCTAATCTGGGTTATCTTTTCTTTCGCAGAACGTGAATATCGCTGTCTGGGCCAGTGGACGCACCGGAACATCGTGTACACGTACACGCAGCGCCGGGACGTCGGTACGTACGAGTGCTTCGTCGGCACGATGCTGTCCGAGCGGCAGATCTTCATCAAGGAGGCGGGCGAACACTGCCAGCGGGACGTCAATCCGCACCGGTTCGGCATGGAGCTGAACAAGGTGGCCCACTGTACGCAGTCCGAGGTGTTCAAGGTGCCGGGCCGGCCCACCCACAAGTACTCGGACGTACCGCAGCCGACCCAGCGACCGGGCGCCCTGCCCAATGGTGGTGGTGCCGGCGGGCATACGGGCATCCTCGCTGGCACCAACGGTAATCACTACCACCAAAGTTCCTCACCGTCCGCGGTACCCAACTCGACGCCCGCACCACCATCCAGCGTTACGACCGGGCGCATCGGCGACGGTAGCCGCGGTGGCAGCATGGGCGACGGTGGCGGCAGCAGCCACGGCGGTGCTACCGGCAGCAACAGCTATCCGCCGTACAAGACTAATTCCAAACACGAACCGGCCTCGGTCAAACCGGGCACCGTCGGCTCAACGGCCGCGCATGTACAGTCGCACTATACCTATTTATTGTTAGCAACGTTTATCTGTGTTATTCTAGGTTGTAAGAAAGCTAGCTGTTAAACCAATTACCAATTGTACACAAAAGGACTTAAAAATTTTGAATACAAAAAAACAAAACGAAATCAAAAGCATGAACATCATCCTATCGAAGAAAACAAAAGCACTAAAACTCCTCGCTTTTCATTTGCAAAACGGACCGTAAAGACATTCGAAACATCACTTGTCATCGTCCGTTAGTGTGGTCGTTAGTAAGCGGTCGGATGTAGTCCCGATTGGAAGTACGCCCGGTACTGCTCCATGCCACTTTCGTTCACTTCCTGAAAGTCGACCATCGTTGCCTTGCACGCTTCGTACCACGCCGAAATGGCCGGATACTTGCTCAGATCGTACTGGACCACCTCGAGCGATGAAACCGTCCCCACCAGGCTGTAGTCCGCCAGCGTCATGTTCGGTCCGGCCGCGTACGGATTCGTGGTCAGAAAGCCCTCCAGCAAGCTGAGCGCTTCCTCGAGCTTTTCCAGCTTTTCACCACCGGCCGGTGCACCCTCGAAGTACAGTGGATAGTAGTAGTCCTCCAGCCGTGTACCGAGCGTACCGTGGTCGAAGAACAGACGCTGATTTATGAGAGCACGGGCCTGTGCATCCTTCGGGTACAGTCGGCTATTGGTGCGCCCGTACTTATCGACGAGGTACACCAGTATGGCGCGTGACTCCCACAGCGTCAGATCGTTGTCCACCAGCGTCGGCACGCAATGGAACGGGTTCAGCTGTGCGTGTGAATGGCATTTGGCACCAAAATCCGTACATTAAAAGGGTGCTTGTGTGAGCGAACTCGTAAAGGCACTACCTACCGCAGTAAATGTCGGTCGCAGCTGTTCATCCTTCATCAGATCGATGTACTGCATGTTCAGGTTGAGCTTGAGCGCTTTCGCGACCAGCATCACCGATCGGCAGTACGGTGACGCAGGATGGTAGTAAAAGTCCATCGTCTCTGCTAGCAAACTTTGGTTTCTCACACCAAACACTCAATACCACGTCCAGCAGGTTAGGCACGTAACACGACTGCGCGCTGCCGACCCGGCCCAAAACTTTCAGATCTGGCCAGCTGAAATCTTATCACACACAGGATTTACACCACGATGACACGACGATATCGATTATGCCGGTAGCGAAACTGATAAAAATTAACACCTTTGCCTGTATATCTATGTGCCGCGACAGATTCCGCTGCTTTTCGCCTTTGCTTAGACTTTGCTACTTTCCTGTTCCATCCATTTTTGGAACATCGCGACGGCACGCTGCGTGAGTGCGGTGTACCCGTCAATCACCTCCTTGCACCGTTCGTACCACCGGCGAACCGCAGCGTACGGTGCCAGCTCAAACTTGAGCAGCACCAGCATGGACACAGTGCAGACGAGCGAATAGTCGGCGATGGTAAGACAATCGCCCGCCACAAATGCACTGTGCTGAAGGATACCGTTCAACAAGGCGACCGCTTCATCCAGCTTCTGGCGATCCGTGTCCACCGGCACAGCCCGATCCAGCACGATCGGGCTGTAGTACACGAAGATGCACTTGTACAGCGTGCCGCACTCAAACAGCAACCGCTGGTTCACGATCGCCCGGCGCAACGGATCGGGCGGATAGTAAGTGCTTCCGGCCGGTGCATGCTGCTCAGCTAGATAGATCAATATAGCGCCCGGTTCACAGATGGCAACACCATCGACCACCAGCGTCGGTACCGTATGTTGTGGGTTGATCTTCTTAAACTCCGCATTCACATAATCCTTCCGGTGCACGTCCAGGCTGATCAGGTTGAACTTTAGCTCCAACGCTTCGCCGAGCAGCAGTATGGCACGCGACGGTGGCGAGAGGATGTTGTAGTACAAATCCATCCAATTGCAGATAGATATTTAAAAAAAAAATACAGAGAATGGTTTATTTTTATATAGCCCCGAAACGAAAAGCAGCCACCAGAGCGACCCGGCAAGGTGAGAATGATGGATTATTGATGGGGCTCGTAAAATAACTGCCCTTATTGGGGTTTGTATGGATGTGCAATTTTTGGGAAGGTACTGATACAGGTGCACCGGCGTACAGTGTGTGCAACATTTCTGTCACTCGCACTGTAGAAGCTATTTTACATTAGCAAAAGGCCACTGTAAGTGGATCTTGTGGTAGTAGAAGAGAAAGACAAACATTTAAACATAATATGGCATTTTTAGAGAATACATTTTATATGTTTACAACTAATGGGTTACCGTGGATAATCTCTATTCGCATTATTTCTTAGTATGAATGAGACTATCAATGTGGAATTTTCATAATTTTTGTTAAAGAATGTAAACAGAAGTTCTGGGGGATTTTTTGTATAAAAATTGAAGAAAAAGAATGCTAAATTTATTTCTAATCAAAAAGAAAGGAAGTGATTTCGACGCTTTTACCATTAAAATTGAAATTTTACTTTGAAGCGCCTAAATGTATGCAATCGCTACATTTATGATCACCTTGCTTTACCTGTGGCTACTACGATGCACAATATTGAAAAATATTTAGATCATGGAAAATATTTTTGCGTTTTTACTTTTTTAATGTAAAAAAGCTGCAAGTTAAGGTAAAAGAATTAAATTTCACCTATTGTCCACCAACAGCATATTACAACCTAAAAATAATAACAATAAACCAACATTGCCCTAGCTTCTATGCTCTCGCATTAGTTGTACCCTTTTTCGTTCGTCACAATAATCTACTGGACTTAGTCCAATTTCCGGCACTGCCAAATCAAAATCAATCAGTGGCAACGTTATCTACGCATATTCCGCGGTAATGACTTCACAGCCATTTGTTTGCTCTTCTCGCCATTCCGCTCTTCCAGCGCTCCCTGTGACCGCTCAATCAGGGCGGATCAGAACATGCGCGAACACGTGCAGTTATGGAAGATTTCACAGCCACAAAGACAATGCGATTGCACAACGTTACCAAGTGGTAGTGACATACGCTGTTGCCGAAAATTTCTTTCTATATAATGCTAAACCAGCGTCGAACATGCATCATTCAGTCTTTGCTGCCGGTTGTGTAGATTCTGTGTGAGTTTTGTTGTTTTATTATTTTATTTTCCATCATGGAACTCTACAGTGACATCATTTCGCCGCCGTGCCAGAACGTGCTTCTCACAGCAAAAAAGTTGGGCATTTCGCTTAACGTTAAGCGTACGAACCTCGACGATGCTGCTGATGTAGCTGCACTGACGAAGGTAAGGTATTGGTTTCTGTTTTCTTAAATGTACCACTAAGCTTACGATTATCGATTCAGCTCAATCCGCAACATACGATCCCAACATTCGTCGATGGGGAACACGTAATCTGGGAGTCGTACGCTATCGCCATCTATCTGGTGGAAACTTATGGCAAGGATGACAAGCTCTACCCGAAAGACCCAAAGGTACGATCGATCGTAAACCAACGTCTCTTTTTCGACATCGGAACGCTCTACAAAAGTGTGCTTGCCTGCATTGATGCTAAGATCGATGAGAAGCGGGTGCCTGAGAAGCAGCAAGGAAAGCTACAGGCAGCTCTCGATCTGACGGAACAGTTCGTTACCGAACGAGCGTTTATAGCTGCGGATCATCTGACGCTGGCCGATATTTTTGTCCTGGCCAGCATCACTGCCCTCGAATGGATCAAGTACGATCTGGAACGTTATCCTGGCATTAGGGGTTGGGTGAAGAAAGTAACGGCCGAATTTTCTGACTATGACAACTTTTACAAGGAAATCCGAGAAGGCACCAAGCAGTACATCGCTGCCCACGGTTTTGATATGGAGTACTAAATAAAGGCAACAAATTCGTAACCATGAGCAAATGGTTTTAAAGAAAATTGATTTGTGTACTTCAACAACGATAGCACGAACTTTTCGTGTAACTTTCGGCTTAAAACTTTTGCTTTTACTTTATTTCCTTTGTATCGCTTTGTTTTTGTTTTAAACGACACAGTTTTATGCTATCTCGGACATCTTAGTGCGATTATCATTTCCTAAATCTCTTTTCCTTCTTGGGACAACTAAACACAGGATGCATTTGGAAACGGTAGCGCAGAAAATGTGTATAACTTTGGTTGACAATTAGTCTAATGATGTATCGAATATCTGTCATCTGTTGTAGATGATTTACAACTCTGGGGAACGGAGGCGCGTTTGCCAGCCCTGCAATGTGACAGCCAAACTGTTATACAAATGGCGTACTGTCAACGTAAGTTATACGCGTTTTTCGCACTATCGCGAGAGACGCACTATACGCTATGATGTCGAAGTATGGCTTTTTCTGGATATTTCTTCAAATTAATAATCGGTGCGCTTGTTAAAGTATTGTTTTCTGTGCGAACCTACCCAAGTGACAATTGGCCGAAAAAAACGCTTTATTTTATGGAAAAAACACTCCATTCTGCTCGATGAATACTCGAATCGCTCTAAACTTTGTATGTATGCGTGACGAACGATTTCCCCAAGCGTGAAATGTGCATGTATGTGTAATCAACCGTGTAGCTACAGGGCTGACGCGGTAACGCTACATCGTAGTTCACATTGTCTCTTGACGCGGCTGTCAATTTCATCATTGCTCTCAGTTGGTGTGGCTGTTGTACATTTTAGCAGCGAAAGGAATTGCCACCGAAATGAATCGCAATGTCTTTGCTGCTTTTATAAAGAAACCGATAAGTGAAGAATCGTGCCAACAATAAGCCAGTGCCGTCGCGAGGAGTGACTGGATGTGGAAGCTCCGGCATCTCCATCTGCACAGTGAGTGAAGTGTAGTTCAGTGGTGAAATTGTGAAAAAAATCTTTCTCGTGTGTCGTGAAATAATACCCGCAGTGATCGGAGCGTCCCGGTTTGGTATAGTTGCGTCGAAAATCAGCAATCGCAACGAAAATTGTAGTTTTTGGAAATAAAAAGAAATTAATTTAAAATATCATTGCTGAACAATGTGTCCTTTTTTAAAATTATTTTTACCCGTTGTCATGACGCCTCTGGCGTTTGACAGCATGGATGACAAACAAGATGGCAACATGAAAACTGCACGACAAGCAAGCGGTTCGGAGGGGAAATTGTCCCTTGAATTTGAACTTGACGCGGTACGTCAAGTGAAATTCAAGGGGCCAATTCAAGGGACCGATCACTCGAAATTGCTTGAAATATGCTATAAATTGTCACTTGGGGCCCAAGTGACAATTGGCCGAAAAAAACGCTTTATTTTATGGAAAAAACACTCCATTCTGCTCGATGCATACTCGAATCGCTCTAAACTTTGTATGTATGCGTGACGAACGATTTCCCCAAGCGTGAAATGTGCATGTATGTGTAGTCAACCGTGTAGCTACAGGGCTGACGCGGTAACGCTACATCGTAGTTCACATTGTCTCTTGACGCGGCTGTCAATTTCATCATTGCTCTCAGTTGGTGCGGCTGTTTTACATTTTAGCAGCAAAAGGAATTGCAATCGAAATGAATCGCAATGTCTTTGCTGCTTTTATAACAAACAACAAACCGATAAGTGAAGAATCGTGCCAACAATAAGCCAGTGCCGTCGCGAGGAGTGACTGGATGTGGAAGCTCCGGCATCTCCATCTGCACAGTGAGTGAAATGTAGTTCAGTGG
>CM032177.1:12673277-12864884 GCA_018908115.1 Anopheles rivulorum
TCCGACCGTGTGCATAGGTTTCCTACCTTGGAGCGAGCAATAAATCATAAAAAAAAACCGGTAGCTAACAAGCGTCAGGAAAATGCAAAATCAAGCTTCAAACAAGCATTGGTTGCAACATGTCCAATTGATCAATCGTTGTGCAATTCTTATCGCACAGACACAATCAATTGCACTGCAATAAAAAGATGTTCAGATCAAGATTGCAGCCGTTTGTGTGCACAATAGGCTGTCGGCTTATGGCAGCACATGACACAAATGCATTTGAAACATTAACACCGTGTGCTTTTGGACAGATGCCGCTTTTGGTAATACTAGTACTAGTTTTTGCAGAATGATAACAATAACAAAACGTAATAGAAACAAGGAAAACGCATCATGAATTGTACTAGTATTACATACACACAAAAAAAAAAAACATAATTGAAAAGAATGGCTTTAAAAAAAACAACAACATAATAAGCAAATAAAATGGAATGTAATGATCGTTGCTGATGCAGCTCGACCAAGTACAGGGTAACCTTACTCATTGCTCTTCTCCTTCTCCGATGCTATGGAGTCCAATTTCCACGTCACTTTCGTTTGCACATCACGCCGTCTTATATTAGTTTGGTTGACTGTATGATTATCACCGCCACTGCCGGGTGTGTACCGTCTCCGCTGATTACCATTACCACCGTCTACGGTAATCGTTTCTCGCGCCTCACTCGTGATGCTGTTCGTTACAGCCGTAGATCGTTGATCGTCCGTGTACTCTGCATTCTCTCGCATTGGCTGTTGGCGTGTAATGAAACCTCCGTCGTTCGTCGTTTTACCAAAATTGTACGTCCCTCGCTTGTTTGGTCCTGCCGTTCCTCCGCCTGGCTTCCGTTCCGGCGTGGAACCATCCGGTCCAGTTGCTGCGGTTGGTTTTCGCTTTGGACTTTTCATGCTATTTTTCATCAGCTGTGCTGTTTCATAGTACCGGATTAGATCGTAATTATCATTGTTTTCCTCGTGGAAATAGGACGGTTGGGAGAACTGATAGCCGCTGGGCAGCGAAGGTATACTGCCACTCGCATGCTCGGCATCTTCCTCGGTATTGTAGTAGTGTTTAAAGATTGGTTCCCGCGAACAATCCGCCAGCGCATGGTAACTGTGTGAAAGTAGACGCGGAAACCGTCCAATCCAGTACTGTGTGAATTGTTGCGGTATCTTCCCCAATGCACGCTGCATCGATGGCGTTAGTTCGTAGTAGTGATGTTTCTGGAATAAAGAAAAAAGTTGAACAAATGTGCGACTTTTCCTAACATTCGTGTGACATACCTTATTTCTAAGCGCACGCAACAGATCACGCACACTGTATCCCTGGTAGCCACGGAATTTCCTCAGATCGGCCGTAATTTCCGCATCCAGATATGTGCTCCAATCTTCACGCACGATAAACCGTGCATTTTTCTCCAGCGATCGTAACGGTTCGGTCATGACATCGAGCTTTTCCACCCGATCGCTCACGTCCTGCAGGAAAGCGAGTATCCGTGCGTTGCTCCAGAACAATGGATGATTTGCGACCGCCTTGGCGGTGGGCCTTTGACCCTGTTCAACGTGTATCATATCGCCAACGATTTCTTCCGTCAGTATCGTGCGACTGTCGGGCTGTGCGTTTTCTCTCCGTAACATGCCGAGATCGTACTCGTTGGACAGAATGTTGGCCTGCCGTTTCAAATTATCGCCAAACGGATGAAATCCATCGGAAAGCACGTAGTAAAACACGCAGCCAAGGGAAAAAATATCCACCGACGTCGTTGCACGCTGTCCGCGCTGCATCTCTGGTGCGATCCATCCATCCGTACCGGTCACACCGGACCGGCGGGAGAAACTTGCCTTCCCGTAGTTAAGCTTCTTGCACAGCCCAAAGTCCGATATCATAGCACGGACGCGTTGCTTGTAGTCGGGCAACGAGAGCAAAATGTTCTGCGGCTTAATGTCCCGGTGCACAATGTTTAGCGAGTGCAGATGCATCAAACCGCTCGTGGCCTGTCGAAGAATGTCTAGCGACGAGATCTTCTCACGCAACATACCGACGGTGGCCGTTTCTTTACCGTCCACGTAGTCTTGCAGTGTAGCCGCACACAGCTCTACCGCAATGTAGCGGAACTGTCGATCCTGTTCGGTGCAGAAGTATCGCACCACGTTTTCGTGTGCATCGCTCTCCCGCAACAATGTCACTTCACGATCGGCTAAGGTGAAGCACCCGGGCAATATTCGTTTCACCGCTACCTCGCGCTTCTCGAACATGCCCCGAAACACAAACGTTCCTTCGCACCCTTTGCCCAGCACATTCTGCGTGTTGAAGTTAATCTTGCCCACGCGCATCTCACCATCACCGTAATCGATCGGTTCACTGTAGCTACCACTACCACTTCCGCCGCTTCCATTCGAACCGCTACGGTTCGAGTTGCTCGTTTGCGAACCTCCCTGACTTTGCTCTTTTAGTGCTTTCATTTGCAGATTAAAATACCAAAACCCAAAGATAACCATACCGAACAGTGCGATCAACAGTATTGTGGGTAACTTGTTGGGTTGCGCATCAAGCCACAATTTCGTTTCCATGTACAGTCGACCAAACAATGCCCGTAAAAGATTGGTGCTACCCTCCAGCTTCGACGTGCTGGTTTCATTCGTATCCCCGTAGACAGGTTCCGGTTCTGCCGGATCGTCCGTCTGCACGCCGATCGTATGGGTTTTTTGGGGTAAATCTACACCAGCAGGACCACCAACCAGCATGGTGGAAAGTTCGTGATGCTTCCAGAACCCTTTTCCCATCGTTGCTGGACCGCTCGGTGCGATGTCGAGCTTTAGACGATCGTCCGTCTTCGGTGTTTGATAGTGTCCCAGTATAATGATGTTTTCATTTTTGCCATCGAGCCGCGACGCTTTTGGAATGAGTTCCCGCCCAGAAGCTCCTTCACGATCACTGGCACTGAACGATGGGGATCGTCCCTTCAATGGTCCGCCCAGCAAATTGATGGACGGTTCTGAAGGCAGTGTTGCTGTATTTTTGTCCACCATCGAGGGTATTGCGTACAGATTGTTGCCGGCTTCACCAATGTAAACGGTTTCACTAAAACGGCAAGAAGAATTATCAATCACCAGCGTTTTATAATCAATGCATACGCGCTACTTACAATAGTTTCACATTATCAAAATTGCCACCTTTGGCCCGTTCGTTCAAGTCCTGCAGCACGTCGTCCGATACGGTCTGGAATGGTACACTGAGCAACCCTTCGGAACTGAGCAGAAACACCGCAACTACTGGGCTGGATAGATCCTTCTGCCACATCGGTGTTCCTTTGTTACGCTCGAACGTTGTCGTTAATCCCGATGAGCTACTGGTCAGGTGCAGGAATTCTGCAATATAACGACATAAATAGTCAATAAATATGGACTAAGACAAATAAAAATTAACATTTTCTTTTATTTCGGCGTGAGTATATCATGAATAAAAGATAGAGAAATAAAAATGTGAAATATGCAAATAAATGTTATACCATTAGAGTGCTCAAGTTATTAACAATTTTAATGGAAAAGATATAAATAAATGATAATAATAGAAACAAAAAGTATAGAGAAGACAACATAAAAAAGATCAATCGAGTAGAAGTAGAAAGTGTACGCCCCAAAAGATCGATAATAAAGTAATCTAAAATTCATTATGGGAATATGTCCACCCCTACGAGGACAGTGAGTAATTGATAAAGACAAGAACTCCATGTGGTTCCATGCCGAACAAAGTGAGATACAGGCAATGTTGTAAAAGTAGCACAAACACCGTTTCTAGCAAAGTGTTGTTAACTTTGTAACCCATTTCGTTTAGAAAACAGCACACAATCATACGTTTATCGCTTTTTGAACTGTTTCAACACAAGCTCATCTATGCCGATAATGCAGGGATAATAGAACAGACATTGCCCATTGCCGCGTGGCTTATGCTCGCGTGGTAGCGTCATTCATACACACAAAAAAAAATCCCAACATAACAGGCCGGCCAGTATAAAAACAAAATTCGAGAACGCGACCTGATAACACGCGGCAGCCTGTACCGGGGGCCGTCGGGTAAACTTTTAAAGGTAGCAATGGGGCGTTATCGTACGATAATGGAATGGTTATTTCGTTTGCTTTCGAGAACTTTACCGAAAGCAGTCTTGGCGTCAAGCGTACTCACCGTATTCGTTCGTTAGCTCCGGTGCCATAGAATGGGCCGAATAATCGAAGAACGTTACATTCCACGGTTTGCTGTTCCGATCGGTTGCGAGACTATCGTACATCATGACGGTATATTGTGTACGGCCCAAATATACAGCCCGGGACGTCGCCCAACCGATCGAGTCCGGACCCGCATCTTTGGACGGTTCCGGTGGTACACCACCGAAACCGAGCACTTTCTCCCGCTGTCCCGTCTTGGGATCGATCAAGAACCAAACGTCACTCTTTTTGCCCGAGTACAGAATGCCATCGCTTGAACGGCACGGTGCATTGGCCACTAGTTGCGGGATCGTGTACGGAAGCTTCTTCAAACCTCCCTCCAGTCCGTTCATCCGGTACAGACTACCGTCCCGAGGATCGGGCAGATAGTGGGCGGACGTATCGGACGGAGTTGGTACACGGATCGCCGGTTCGTCTGCGATCGACCAGCGCGTTTCACCCGTCAGCGGATCTATTGCGGTCAATCCACCGCCGAGTGTAGAAAATACGAGCATCGTCTCTTCATCCTTTGCAACGGCTGTGCAGTCCTGGAAAGTTAAATAAGAAAAATAAAGATTTAAAAAACACGTTTCAGCAACATTTAGAAACGATCATCGATTTGAAAAGATCAGCCTACGTTGTTAGTTTGACCTTGCCCCGTAGTGTAGATGTTAATCTTAGTATGTGTGAAATCATCATGCATGCATGCTTCATATAACACCGGTTTTGATTTGTTCTGCTCATAAAGATGCGAGCGATTTAAAATCCATTTACATTCGTACATTCAGATAGTATTATAATTATTTTTCCAGAACACAATTTTATGCGTCAGTAAGTGTAACAATTGTATGGAAGCCAATGCCGTGGAAGCCCATGCCGTTTGCCGGTATACATATGTACACAGGTGTTGTTGGCACAGCTGTGTGCTAGAAGTACACTCTAGAAGCGGATTTCACTCCGAATGGGTGCTGTACTTTCTGACTTTTTTCCAGTAAATGTTTCAACCTTTATTCTAATGCTAATGATGTCTGAATCATCAATTCGACAGTTTCAATATGTTGGTAGTATGCAATCGTGGCAGTGATTTAATCATCGCGCACACGCATAATTAAGTGCAGATGGATCTTTATTTTGCTGCTCAAACTGATGTGCGCCGATGGATGCCAACTAAGCAAAAAGGTTTTCCAAATGTGGTACGCTTTGAAAAGAATAATCTAGCAACCGGTGTTGTCGGTTGCGTTATCTAGCAACGTGTAGGAAATACCCAGCCGTGGAAGGCTGCTGCCATCATCTTACCTGCTGCTGCTGAGACACCGATGACGGAGACGCAATTTTTGCGTCGGGTACAGATCCGCGTGCTGCCACCACCAGCAGCAGTACAAACACTTGGACCTTCGCATACATCTTAGTGCTGATGTTTATTGCCTTGCGCTTAGACTGTTTTACCACTAAAAGATTGTTTGTTACTTTCATAAAATAGATATTTATGCTGAGTTTAGCGTGTCGCCGATGGCCTTCATTCGACAGTATTCTTTGTCACTTTTCCCGGTGTTGTAGAATGAAAATGGACTACTTTCTTGGGAGTAGTGGGGAAATAAAGTAAAATAACACAACAGTCACTACACACTTATGTACACATGCAAACACTACATCGCAGTACAATTTGCTCAAATCTTGCACGAGCGCTAACGTTGTGATTGAGCTATTTCGTTGTTTGTCTCATAATATTCACACTATTATTTCACATACTTCACTGGTATTCCCCCGACAGCACATACGCACGCATTGCACCAATTTAGACCGTACACAATAGAATTTTCGCGAATGCACTGTGTCGTTGTTTTGGTCGGCTTGCTCTATGCTGTTGTTTGCCACATTGCATCATCCCGCACACAAAATGTGTTGTATTCGTGCCATGTCCTAACACACCCGCACGCACAACTTGTTCTAATCTGCAAAACACTTTACGAATCCATCGTCGGTATGATGTGCTTATTCCATGTTCCAAGAGTTACTGCGTCTTTCACGGCTTGCGACAGAATTGTACAACTACGCCAGAATCATATGCTTTGAGTTGGATCGCTGTTTTGTTGGCTGACATTCCTGGTCGTAGATTTGTTGTGTTAGGTGAGAGGGTTTACACTTCCGGTTTGTTGGCTGCACTTTGTATCGAAACAAGCGTTTCGTCGTAAGGTTTTTGCTGCACTTAATTAAAGATTCTCTCTTTGTATATCATCAGTAGAAAAGTTGTCATGTTAATCACCTCTTTCGTGTATGCTCCATAGAGAAACTTTGATGAACAAGAATGTTTCTAATAAATT
This sequence comes from Anopheles rivulorum, assembly GCA_018908115.1. Lineage (NCBI taxonomy): Eukaryota > Metazoa > Arthropoda > Insecta > Diptera > Culicidae > Anopheles > Anopheles rivulorum. The sequence continues at coordinate 12,679,823 of CM032177.1, forward strand.
AAAACCAGCAACTATGCCATAGAAAGCATTGGCTTGGCAACACTGCCACATGTAACGTGTCGTTTGACATTTGATTTACATCGGGGTGGCAGTTATTGTTTTGTATTGATACGTTTGTTTTTCCTCGGATGTTGATATGCTGGCACGAAATTTCAGCACTTTCGGCGGAGCAGCTAAAACTTTCGCGAAAGTAGTGCCGAGCAATTTGAAGGGTAAAAGCAAAAGCTCCCAAGAATGGCTTACCAGGCAGCTGAGGGACCCGTACGTGGAGCGAGCCAAAATGATGAACTACAGGTAGGAACCGGCGAATTGATGTGCATCAAACTTTGAAACTAACTTTATCCATTTGTTGCCTATTTTTCAGATGCCGAAGTGCGTTTAAACTGCTGGAATTGGATCAAAAATATGGTCTCATTAAACCGGGCTATACCGTGATTGATTGCGGAGCGGCACCCGGTTCCTGGACGCAGATCGCCGTTAAGCAATCAAATGCCGACGGTGGAATAGCTGGCAAACCGAAAGGCATGGTTGTAGGTGTAGATCTTCTTCAAATATATCCAATAGAGGTGAGAACAGACGATGCGTTACATTATTGCTTCTTTTTAAAATTAACATTCCCTTATCCACCGTAGCATGCGATTCTGTTCGGCAACAGTGACTTCTTGCGCAAGGAAACACAGGACAAAATTCGAACCAGCCTCGGTGACCGACGGGTTGACTGTGTTCTTTCTGATATGGCACCGAACGCGTCCGGCATACGAGCGTTAGATCAGGAAAACATAACGACCTTGTGTTATTCCGTCCTTCGCTTTGCGATACTGATGTCCACACCGAATGCATCCCTGCTGATGAAGGTGTGGGATAATGGGGATGTGCCAAAGCTAGAGAAAAGTATACTCGAGTACTACCAAACAGTAAAACGAGTGAAACCACGGGCGAGTCGTGATGATTCGGCAGAGAATTTTATCCTAGCACGTGGCTTTGTAGGCATCGAGAGGTGATTTGAGGGTCAAATGAGATAGTCGCTACAATTGATAAGCCATACCCCAGTCATTTATAGAATAATAAAATCAAATTTGTACTGTAAGGAAATAATTTACTTTAATTTCTCCTACTCGTTCTAATGGCTTTCCAACAAACAAACATTCGCGCTAATACACATGTGTAGAACAAATCACCTACCCCTACTGCTGGGCAAATCCATTGGTAAACAAGAGCACAAGCGCATCGCAGTGGATGGAGATTTCCACGCGATGCGAAACCCATTTTCCCCTCCAACAAATGAAGCAGCGGCTTTGCTTGTATGCAGCGCGCCCCCTCCATGGTGGTGGGAGTGGGATGGAGGCGCCCATCGAGTCGATGCTGGTGCACGCGCAAGTGTATGTGACAACATTGTAAACTTCACACAGTAGGCGATGCGCGTATCGCGTAGCATAAGTTGCGGCTGCATGTGTGCACGGCTCTGGTTAGTTTTTCCCCATATCTAGCAGTCATTTCCTGACAGACAATCGCTGCGGTCTCCATTCTGATTCCACCCTAGTTTAGTGCTGGGCTTCATTTGGGTTTGTGTGCCCGTAGCGATGGAAATTTGGATTTCACTTTTACTTCCCTACTCGTAAAGACATTGCATCAAGTTCAGAACAGTAGAAACAACAAATAATCACCACTGTAAAGACTGAAGGGTGCAGAACGATGCAAAGTGCAAATGTGAAAATGTGTGCGCGCGTGTGACGCCATTCGGATTCAATACGCTCGGAAGTGGACACATTTGGTGCCGCCACTAGGGGGGTTTTTTTTTGTTCTATGTGAAATTACCGAAAACAGACGGGTGTAGTGTTTGTGTGTTGCGGTTTATTTTGGATGTGCGTTACGCGTCGCACACAATCGCGACTTCGTCTCGTTGCCATTGGTTTTCCCACGCGACGGAATACGGTGCAAAACGCAGCACAGCCTCGACGCACAGCCGGCGGATTTGTTTGTTTCGTAGTGGTGCAAATTTAGTGATAAATAAATAAACCAAAATTTTCCCTTTTGGCGGACAGGAAAATGCAGCATTGAAAAAGTTACACCAAAAAGGGAAAACGTTCACTTTTGTGTGGAGCTACTACTGGACATCCATCCATCCATCCCCCCCCTGGTCCTTTATGGACGCCATTACGCTGTGGTGCTGCGTGTGTGCGTGTGTGTACTGCTAGTTGTGTGCGCTATTGTTACGGAGCAGATATCGTTACTCTGGACCGATTGTCCAGCCAATCTATCGAGAAGGAGACGAAAGTAAGAAATTTAAGTGCTAACCCAGCAAACGGGTTTGGACTCGTGATGAATTTCTCGGCATTCGGTGGACCGTTTTCCGGTATTCACCAGTTTGCGGCCAAATTTGGCAGCAATGATGGTGCGTTTACCAGCACCAACAGTCCCGGAATTGGGACCGCTGCCACTAATGGTGTCGGACTGGGTGCAGCCGCCGGTAACGGGGTGAGCGGTGTCGCGGCGACGGCAGGCGGCAATATTGGCCAACAGCAGGACCTGAACCGATACCATGGTGCTACGAATGGAAACCATTTCAATCAGAACACTACCTCAAGTAAGTTTAACCATGTTGGGGACACGTTCGGGGGGGGGGGGATACAAACAAACGACATTTTTATCGGCACAGCAAAAGAATGGCCATTTACATCCAAAACTGACCGCACGTAGGCAATTGTTCGGTGAAAGTTGTCGATGTTTGCTACACGCATCGTTATCGTGCAATCGAAATAAACAATCCACCGATTGGGGCTGGTGAAGATTATTAGCAGAAGCGCAGCAGGCGCTGTATTTTCTTTTCCATTTGACAACTAGCAAGCGATGACGAAGCGTGTTGGTGTTGGTGCCGATCCAACGCACACACGCACACACGCATCACCATTGTGCATCGTGTGCGGTGTACACTTGTGTGACTGTGTGTTGTCTGAGCGGTTATGTGTACAGGAGGATGAAACATTTACAACATAGCTGACGGATGGGGTGGGGAGTAGAGTGCATGTGTGAGTGTGTGTGTGTGGGGGGAGGGGGGAGGAGTAGTGTGCGCGAGACGGCATCAGGGTTGTTTGATACGCTTGGTGAAGAGTATGCTGCCGCAATGTAAACGCCGGCAGCCGGAACACGAGACATCAAGAATGGAGATGGAGCGCATTGCTGCCTTTGGTGCGGACTCGTTGCATGCGCGTCTGGAATGAAAAGCAACATATTTCACGAGGGGACTGAATATACACTAGGGGGATAAATACAGTAAGCTGCAAGCTTAACCCGATAAACGCTAACGAACTAGATTCTTGTAATTAATTTAAGAACAAATAGTTCGGTATTTAAATAGTTCAATGGGATAAAATGATTTAATGGCTTAAATCACAACGATAAACAATTAATTAATTTAATTTAATTTTAAGACCAATTTTTTGTTTGTCCCTAACTGTATGTCTGCCTAATACGTTTGACTTTCAACAAGCACAGCTAATAATGGAAATAAAAATATGTACTTATATATGTTTCCTTTTCTTACAGTGGTCAATACACCGATGTCTTACGGGCAAAACATGTCCCATCCGTACGGTGGTGCAAATCAGCAAACCACCAACGATCACACCTTCGGCAATGGTACCGCCTCGATGGGCAACGACCATCAGACGAAGGCCACCAAGGGTGGCAACGCGCTGAAGGTGGATCGGGACGACATGATCAACCAGCAAATTCTGCAAAACGTTAACCAATCCTGGCAAACGCTAACCAACCCATCGAACACGGTCGATTACTCGTCGCACCTGCTGTCGGCCACACTACCCATCTCCATACAGCACCTGCTAAAGTACTCCGACGCGATCAAGAAGGAACCGAACAGTGGATCGGTCGCCGGCTCGGGACTGAACTCACCCGGCCCGCTCAGCGGTTTGATTGGCGTCGAAACGAACGCATTCAATGTGCAGAAAGATTTGCTGAGCCTGAAGAACGGTTCGAACCTTAACCTAGCGCTCGGTAACGTTGCGGTTAGTGCGGCCGCTGCAAGCCTTGGCTTAAACCATCAGCACCTGATGCAGCATCATCAGCAGCAGCAACAGCAGCACGCCGCAAACGCCACCAGCCATCACACGGACAATGGGTTCCAGCAGCAACAAACGACGCTCGGCAACAGTATGGCAAATGGGCAAAATGTGGTCAGTTCGGATGCGCACAATTCGAGCAGCAGTACGATAAACGGTGCAGCTAATGGCGAGGAAGCGAACGGGATTGGGTCCACCCCGGTCACGGGCAAAACTAAAACGAAAAAGCAAAAGAAACGTAAACCACCGAAGGAGAAGAAACCGCGCCCGAAACCGGGCCAGATACGGGAAACGAAGGCGCTCGATGGATCGCCCCTGTTCTGCTGTCCCGAGTGCCAAATGGCTTACCCGGAGCGAGGTTTGATCGAGCAGCACGTAATCTCACACGCCGTTGAGCGCCGTTTCGTGTGCGACATCTGTAACGCGGCGCTCAAGCGAAAGGATCATCTCACGCGGCACAAACTGTCGCACATTCCCGATCGTCCACATATTTGCAGCGTAAGTTGTATGCCGATGTCGTCATCCATGTCAGTCGGGACATTTTTTTGATCATTTTTTTTACCTTTCATTCGTAGATTTGTCTGAAATCCTTCAAGCGCAAGGAACAGCTAACACTGCACATCGTTATACATACGGGAGAGAAGAAGCACATCTGTGGCGAATGTGGTAAAGGTGGGTCTTGTTTTAGCTTCGCAACGTTTAGCAAACGGCCGTATTTCTTATGCTGTTCTGTTTCATTTCAGGATTCTACCGTAAGGATCATCTCCGTAAGCACACCCGTTCACATATAGCACGGCGCGTGAAATCGGAAATGTCCGCTTCGAACGGTACCGGCAGTGGCAGTGGTTCGGCGAACGTTAATGCTGGCCAAAACAACAGCACCCTGGCGGGATCGCTGATGGCGACCAACATGCAAGGTGCACCGGTAACGGCCTCCTGAGGGTCGTACAAAGACTTTTGGTAAGGTGTGTTAGTTCCTCATCGAAAAAAGCAAACAGGATTTCACGCCCGGTGGGAATGTTAATGCGCTGATCATCGATTCTGAGTGTGAGATGAGTCGTAAGTTTTATGGGTATAGATTAGTGATGGGTAAATCCTCATTTTTCCCGGAGTCGGATTAATCCGACTCCGGAGTAATTACTCCGGATTAATCCATATTCTACTCCGAAGTAACTCCGAAGTAATTACTCCGGAGTAATGACTCCAAAGTCGCTGTCGATTGGGGATAATTTCCGCATTCTCCCAAACAAAATATTTAGGGATTTGATCTGTAATAGCCGTATTACATTTGGTAATTTTCGTCAGAAAATCGATTTTAACACATTTTACCATGATCGAGAAAAATGAATTCGGATCGACCTATGTACCTCTTGTCACCGTTATTACACACGATGCATGTGGTATTTTCTGCCAGACTGGGTGTTGTCACAATTATATGACACATTTTACCATAGATTTTCCATGGATGTAATTACTCCGGAGTTTCTCCGGAGTTACTTCGCAGTTACTCCGGAGTTAAATCCGGATTAATCCGGAGTAATTGCTTCGGAGTATACTTCAGATTTTAAAGTTCGGAGTCGGAGTGGATTCATTAATCCACTCCGGAGTTCCCACCACTAGTATAGATTTGCGTATTATTTGCAAAATTCTGCAAACTGGTTTGATATCATTTTCTATATGTTAATCATAATCTAATTTATTGGTTCCCATGCCGTTCTTTACTAAAAATTCCACCATCAACTCATAGTATATTACCCCGATATGGTCCCACCAGTTTGTTAATGTTTTTTGTTTTATTAAAAAAAGGATGATTACTGGGCTTAAATATCAGCCTTTTTTAAATTCGTGAAAATGACCAGGCCGTATATCTATGAATATCAGTAAATCATACAAAACATGTATGATGGAATGAACACACATGTTTTCATTTCATTTTGTTCCCTATATTCCACAACTTAATTTTTGATAAACTATAACCGTTCAGTTGAGGACCTAATAATGCTTCTACAGTATTCACAAATCTTCTCAATTCGACATCAGTGCTTAACAACCTATCCGTGCACACAATCGAGGAATTATCACTGTAAAACCTTATCCAAAAGTCAAGAACGTTTAACCACATAGGGTACGTACTAATTCAAAATGAAATCTTTTCTGATGTGTTTCCTTCCGCATGAAGTTCCAGAACACATTGTATGAGATAGCATTTTGAAGTAATATGACTGGAACCGTAGCTGTACCTATCGCGAATGATGGTTCGATTATTTTATGTGGAATCAAAACGGAATTATACATACGTTACACTAGTCACAGTAATGTAAGACTGGACAGCATATTTTCCAAACGAATACGCAACAAAACATGATCCCAAAACCAAAACGAGAGAAGCGAAATTTGCTGCGAATTTATCATGTTTTATCACGAACCTCGCATTCCATGCAGCAAACGGTGATGCTAATTTTGCAGCAAGAAGAACAAACAAAACAAAAAAAGACCTGCCAAACATGGTTGCGAACTGATATTTGCTTTCGAATTCTACATGCAACACAAAATTCTGAACACGAGCCAACCACCCATCACGGCGGTACTCGAGCCTAAAAGAAGCAGCAATAATTTTAAAGCATTGGACGGTGTAATGTTTTTGGCGTATTGAATGTTGTAAGTGCGGTGTTAAGATAAGCGAGCAGCGGGCGAGAATGAACGATGTTTTATCTTCATTTTCTTCAAAAACCTTCAACGGTTTACAGCAGTTTCGGTGCGACAGAGCAGAAGTAATAATCATTTAAAACTGCTGTTAAAAGCAAACTGAATGGGAAGGTGAAATTAAGGGAAAGCGAATGAAACCATTTTGCCACACGAGGAAACACAAACGAAACGAGATATATTGGCAACTGTACAACAAGGCTGCTTACATAGCGGACAAAGCATACACTATCAGGGAGAGAAATGCATACAAATACAGATGATAATCGAAGTATAAACGGATACGCACGAGACTTTAGCGCGGTGAAAGTGCAAAGGAGAACAGTATTTTGTTTATTTTCTAACAGATGATAAACTCGCTACAGAAGCGCTAACAGAGTAAAAGTATATATATTCATGTGTAATGAAAGGCAACTATATCTATATATATAATGTATCTACATATATATATATTGAGGGTATATATACATATATTTTGTATTTGATATTGGAATGGAATTGCATTGAGACAAATGACGACGGGAATATGTTGCACAGTAAAACACGGTAACACATATTTCACGTACGTGTAAATTGTCATCCTTTATCGATTATGTGTGTACGCAAAAGAGGGCAAAAAAAAAGTTTAATTCAGATGGTATTGGAGTGGACAGTAAATTTCAAACCCAGAACGGTACGAAAAGAGACAAACTCCTGGTTTAATGATCAGATTAAATAGCACCTGAGGAAAAGAGAAAGAAAACCCGTTCCGCTGTGGCGATGTTACCAAATGTATTTAAAAAGAAAACACACAGCAGCTTAAATGGAAGTTAATTTATGGAAAGCAGCTAACAAAATGCCCATTACAAACAGTCCAGATGTAACATAGTGGGACGCCCGGTTGCCGCCGGGTGTGTCGTAAAACTTTTCCAACCACACAAATAGCAACCCAACACGTCACGCTGAATCCAAAGTACAAATGGAAACAACTTAAATGAACAAAACCACAAACACACACACACACACATCGCAACATGTCATTAAGGTACGTCCGCAGGCTGAGCATAGGCACACAAACACTCACTTTCCAGAAAATTAATGCAAATTATTTTATCACTGTTGCCAGTCGGTAGAGTAGATGCGACACTGTTGAATTGCAATAGATTTACGCAATCATCCCTAATGGGCATTGCTAGCAGAGGGCGCGAACGAACGAACGAACGAACGAACGAATGATGGTCCTGGAAAAGAGGTATACATAGTTTCCGTGTTGAATGTTGAAACAGTACAGTAGAGTTCTAGTCAGAGATGTAAGCAGACATGGTCCCTAAAACGCGCGCTTAAGCGCTTAATACGGTAACGGATATGACGGTCGATGGTGGTGATTTTAATAAGAACAGAGAACGAGAATGTAACTAAGGATAATGAAACACAGTATATACGATGCTAAAGAGTAACACTAAAGATATATAACTAGGCATGTAGGGCTTAACAATTGTGTAATGGAGAGATCGGTCGGCGGGATCGTGTGCTGTTGCGTGAATGCAGCTTGAATCCCACGGTGGTAGTACCTAACATGATTGTGATTCAAATAGAAAACACGATTAAAAACTATTGCCATACAGCAAGAACTAAACAAAAAAGAAATCAACAAACACACAACAGATCTGTGCAATAATGCAATGCAAATATGTTTGAACTAGCGTTATGGGTAGAATTTAGTTAAAAGACAATTAACTCCCTTTTAGTTGATAATGGAGATGTTTTGTGTTGCGTTTCAGATAGGCTTCAGACAAAATGGCAACAGGCGCGGAGAAAAGAATTTGATTAATTACCCACAAGCATAGCTTCGTTTGGAAATGGTTCCTTTCCCGTGATTTGCGTTTCGCTTTACGTTTGCAATGTTTTTTTTTCACACCGGTGTGCGTGTGGATGAAAACCGCACACATGGGGAAAACCCTCCTCCGTACGTATAAAACTTTATCAAAAGACTTCGACAGTGGATGGTAACACGAAAACATCAATCAATCGGCAATGCTTCGTAGCGTCTTCGCGGATAGTATATACTAAATTAGCGTTAAGTCGGGAGCAGCGTANTACGGTAACGGATATGACGGTCGATGGTGGTGATTTTAATAAGAACAGAGAACGAGAATGTAACTAAGGATAATGAAACACAGTATATACGATGCTAAAGAGTAACACTAAAGATATATAACTAGGCATGTAGGGCTTAACAATTGTGTAATGGAGAGATCGGTCGGCGGGATCGTGTGCTGTTGCGTGAATGCAGCTTGAATCCCACGGTGGTAGTACCTAACATGATTGTGATTCAAATAGAAAACACGATTAAAAACTATTGCCATACAGCAAGAACTAAACAAAAAAGAAATCAACAAACACACAACAGATCTGTGCAATAATGCAATGCAAATATGTTTGAACTAGCGTTATGGGTAGAATTTAGTTAAAAGACAATTAACTCCCTTTTAGTTGATAATGGAGATGTTTTGTGTTGCGTTTCAGATAGGCTTCAGACAAAATGGCAACAGCAGCGGAGAAAAGAATTTGATTAATTACCCACAAGCATAGCTTCGTTTGGAAATGGTTCCTTTCCCGTGATTTGCGTTTCGCTTTACGTTTGCAATGTTTTTTTCACACACGGTGTGTGGATGTGTGGATGAAAACCGCACAGACGGGGAAAACCCCTCGTGTACGTATAAAACTTTATCAAAAGACTTCGACAGTGGATGGTAACACGAAAACATCAATCAATCGGCAATGCTTCGTAGCGTCTTCGCGGATAGTATATACTAAATTAGCGTTAAGTCGGGAGCAGCGTATTTATGCCTATTTATTAGTACCGTTTTTTAACGAGCATTATTATTCGAGCGAAACAATCGGCACGTGGCCGTCGCGTGCAAACCGCGCACCATTACACCATATATATACAATAACGATAATAATATATAATACTAATACATATGTAATATTTAATGCTATATTTTGATAGGCGTCTACCGAAGTAAAATAGGTTTTACAATTTGGTCGTGTGGCGGGTGTGAAATTTTGTTTCTTCTTTTCATGATGAAGCTTTGTTAAGAAACACGGAAAGCACACGCTAAATCACACACACACACACATGAATATGATATATGGTATCAAAGCCCGAGGGAAAATAAACTAAACTTGCGCGTTTTGTTTTCTAGTCACGGTACTACACACGATTTGTTTTAAATTATTTATTTATTCGCCGTTCAAACACGCTTTGCGTGCGAAAGTTCGGTTTGTTTTACGGCACACAACAGCAAACCCGAACTGAAGTGGAAGTAAAACAAAAAAAAATCAAAATAATCAAATGAAAAATATATCCCACACAACACGGGGATGACATGGTTCTATCTGTACTATTGCATTAACATTACTATCAAAAAAACATCCTCGTCAGGCAAACAGGACGGATGTAAAGATTTTAAACTAAAATAAACGTCCTCCGTTCGATAAATGAAAGAATGCAAACATGCACAAATGCGCAAATAAAGCCTGTATCGGCCCGTTGCTGTAACAGGCGAAAAGGCTACACAATATCCGGGCCTTGTTCAATGTTAAATCTTAAGACGAAATACAACTACTATCGTTCTATCGTGTTTTTTTTCTTCGTTTGTGCAAATGGAATTCAATCACGCGTATGGGTGATGCCCTACAATATACTTTACTCGTGAAACGAAAACAAATCGAAAGGAACGATCACGATCGAGTATACCAACAAAAAGGAATATCCGTAAGACACATACAACATAAAGCATATAGAGAGAAAGAGATACGAGCATAATGTTGTAAGTCAACAGAATGTATAAGACAACAGGAACAGGAACAAAAGGAAAAACAGCAAATGGAATGATATTTTGAACGTTTTACTTATTTGTGAAATACTATATTATTGTACGCAGTACAACACAAAACACACGCACCGTACTCGTAATGTGCAGGAACAATGATTAAGAAACAGAAAAACAAAAACAAATTGACAGACGGATGAACGGAAGAAAACTAACGTAAAATACATTTGTGCTTTTCTTAACGGTTTGTCTTATTCGATTTTTCTTTTTGTTTTTCATCTACTCAATATCACATTTTTGCTCATTTCCCTTTCGGATGTGTGTATTTTAATTTTAATCCACCACCGATCGCCTCTTCAATTCGTGCTTGGATATATTTTTCGCTCAAAACAACACAATTACCAGCACACAGCTTATCAATCAATTATCAGTAAGAGGATTTAAAGTGTTTTGGGCTGTTGTTCGTACTAAATTGTGTAAACAATTACTTCACGCGAGTGTTGGATGAATAATTTGTTAGTTGGTTTGGATAATACTTTCCATACTTCGTAAGTTAGTTAAAATTGTGTTTTGTTTTCCCCTTTTAAACGATACATGATTTGGCGCGTTCTTGTTTTCATCCGACCTTGCTTAAAAAAAGGTTTGAATGGGTATTACTACTTAGCAAACGTATTCGGGCAAGTGAAGCAATGTGTACACATGGGCAAGAAATAATACACGTATGAACAGAGAGAAAGAACATTTGCATACATTTGTTTTCAATAAGGATAATTTTAAATTTAAAAAGCATGTTTTAAACATTACTTAAGAGTCAACATAGCCACGTTCTATCGATTTCGAGTGTGTGCTTTTGAAGCATCGATATGTACCGAACTAGAGCATCAACATTAACGAAAAACCTTCCGTTATGGCTTACTTTTCAAAGTGCAAACGGTTAGTGAAACACGTGTCCAACAAGTAACAGACAAAAAATAGTATCCCCAAAGTAGTACACAAATGTTGCGCTATTTACTAAGTAACAAGTGCACACAATTTCCTAAACAATATGTTCGTTTTGGGTATGCCCCTAAATATGCCTCACAAAACCAGAAACAAAACAAGCAAAAACACATCGGGAAGAGATCGGATTGGTAGTGTTTTGTTGTTTTGTTTTTTTTTTTTACCCGCTATGGCACTACACAGGGCGACTTTGTTCGAAAGCGTAGAGTAGAAGTTTAAGTGTAGAAAACATTACCCTTTTAGGTTGGTGATTGGATCTAACTAAATAAATAGCTTTAAAATGCTTAACATTTTCATAAGAAAACAATTTGCCTAGATTTGCCTACGTGCGAAGAGAATAACATTGGAGCACATCAGCGTCGATTGCAGGCAGACAGTAGAAGCGAGTTGGTTGGTTGTGCAAAGTGGGTCATTCTTAGACGTTTTGTTTCATTTCCTGCTTTAGGCAATGTTTGAATGCATCCCAGCCTTCCGATTTGACGTTTGACTAAAATGAGACAAGAAGATACAATTACTTTCTTTACATTTGATGATTAAAATATATTCTTTTGTAATACATAAAATGTCTTTTATCATTTATTGGATGATGTATCGATCTTGAAATTTCTTTTTACATTTATTTACAAATGTTTATTATTAGTTATATATACACATAACAATATGAGTATTGTTGAATTAGAATAAAATAAATAGAAATGGAATATTAACGTTGACTGAAAAAAAGTATAATGTATAAAGTAACTTACCTGGAATCATGATGATTTTCCGGCTTACTTACAATTCTCGCAAGTGTGGTGATGCAAACGAACACGAATATGCAATTGTAACAAAACCAATGTAACATTGTGATATGGAATGGATGATTTGAACGAATCATAGAAATATTCGTGTTCGTGCATTGTTTTGTTCCGGACATGGCTTCGTTGATGCGTTTGGACGACACTTAATACCACAAATGTTATGCAAACGGATTAATGTTAAAGAATGCTAACAATGCTTCACAACACAAAGATGGGGAATAAGGACCTTAAACGTGAATGTAACAGAAAGATGCGAAACTTTTGGACAGTGGGATTTATTAACATAAACATATTGCTTCTATATAACAAAGGCACAGACGTGAATAGAGAAAAAGTAGGGAAAGAAAAACAGGACGATAATGTTGTTCACTAAAACAGCTATCAAAGCATAAGTACGATAGGCACTATTTGCTAATCTATCTTAAGCCACACAAATAGATCATTAGGAGTATAATGGTTAAACATTAGTTTCTGACCAGCCGTATTAGGGAAGGTATGGCTACGTAATGTACACAACACAACTCACCGTTCGCGAGCGGGGTAAATATTGCGGGATGTACAAGCTTAACCTATTACACAAACGGTCACTAACGCTAACTAGCGATAGTGTCGCGTGCTATCACTGTTCCCATGATCCGGATGATAGTAAAAGTAGAGCAGGTACCGGCGCAACCTTCGGCAGGCTCGCGATCGCATTTTGAGCAGCTGCCGAAAGTTATCCGCATAGACCGTACCCTTCTCGATATCATCCAGATAGTCTTCGACGACGTGCTCGTAGTGACTTACTTTGAATCCGCGATGAACGCGATCCTTCATGATGGCGATGAACTCCTTGTACGATAGCAGCCCATCGCCGTCCTCGTCGAAGATCGCAAACACGGTGTCGATCAGGTGTGAGTTCAGCTCGGAACCGGTGCATATTTTAACCGCACGAGAAAATTCATCTGTAAAGGCGAGCGCACGATTGTATCTCGATCGTTAAGCGATTGAAATGTGTTAAAACATGGCTATTTACCTTTTGAAATTGGTTGATCGGCAAGCGTGTACATGCGCATCGCGATCGAGAAGTCATCCAGATTGTTAAGAAACTGACAGAACTGTCGAAACTCGTCGAACGATACGCCCTTCTCTTTGGCCTCTCTGTCCAGCAGACGGTCCAGATAGTTGTCGTACTCATCGGTATCCTAAGATGTCATCACTATTAAAACCGAAAATTGGCACAGCGTATGATCAGTCAGTCACTTACGAGATAGGTGTAGCGGAGCAAGATCTTCGCAAAATCCACCTCCGAGATGCGTTCGTGGCCCTTGGAAAATTCGCAAAATTCCAGCTCGAGCACCTCGGTCTGGAGGTTCTTCATGAAGTTATAGAACCCGTCGTACTGCAGATCCTTGTCCCCTTTCTTGCCGAAGAAGTGTATCTGCAGTGATGTATCGACCTTATGTTTNTCGCATTTTGAGCAGCTGCCGAAAGTTATCCGCATAGACCGTACCCTTCTCGATATCATCCAGATAGTCTTCGACGACGTGCTCGTAGTGACTTACTTTGAATCCGCGATGAACGCGATCCTTCATGATGGCGATGAACTCCTTGTACGATAGCAGCCCATCGCCGTCCTCGTCGAAGATCGCAAACACGGTGTCGATCAGGTGTGAGTTCAGCTCGGAACCGGTGCATATTTTAACCGCACGAGAAAATTCATCTGTAAAGGCGAGCGCACGATTGTATCTCGATCGTTAAGCGATTGAAATGTGTTAAAACATGGCTATTTACCTTTTGAAATTGGTTGATCGGCAAGCGTGTACATGCGCATCGCGATCGAGAAGTCATCCAGATTGTTAAGAAACTGACAGAACTGTCGAAATTCGTCGAACGATACGCCCTTCTCTTTGGCCTCTCTGTCCAGCAGACGGTCCAGATAGTTGTCGTACTCATCGGTATCCTAAGATGTCATCACTATTAAAACCGAAAATTGGCACAGCGTATGATCAGTCACTTACGAGATAGGTGTAGCGGAGCAAGATCTTCGCAAAATCCACCTCCGAGATGCGTTCGTGGCCCTTGGAAAATTCGCAAAATTCCAGCTCGAGCACCTCGGTCTGGAGGTTCTTCATGAAGTTATAGAATCCGTCGTACTGCAGATCCTTGTCCCCTTTCTTGCCGAAGAAGTGTATCTGCAGCGATGTATCGACCTTATGTTTCCGCTGTAGACCCTGCTCGTCGTCAACGTAATCATCCTGCAGATGGTTCAGTGTTAACAACTATCCACTTAGCCTCGTTCGAGCGTAAGACTTACGTGCTCTCCCGGTTCTTCACCTTCCTTACTTTCGATTCCTCGCTTTCCCTTCCAGGCGAAGCTGAAAATTTTCTCCATCTAATCGGACAACGATTGACATTCATTGCGATCAGGGGCAAGCAATTGTGTCAGTGATGAAAATAAAAACAGAAGGTAACAACAATCAGTGAAGATGTAATGCACGCAAGGAAATTGGCGCACCAAATCAGTTTTTAGTCCCAAAACACTATACACATTGTGAGCTTCTACGGATTACGGTTTGGATGTATATGAGTACACGTGCACGCAACAGGTTACAGCACAAGAACCGGCAATTTGTCGCACCATTCGGACACACAGTTGGGTCGGATACCACCGATGAGGAAGGATGTTTTTGCTTCTGTACATTGAGTTATTTCCACCATTACCCAGGGACGGACCATTATCGACGGATGCTACACAGACTGAATAGGGTTTGCGGTCGGGAACAGACCGATCGGTATACACAGCTGAACAGCTCAACATTAACCACGGCAAAACAGGAGCGAAACAACGGACAAGACATTTTTACGACCAACATACAACAATCGACGTACGGACGTAAGGACAGATATTGATCAACCAATCGTATAATGTAGCATCATGATCGTCGTCTAGACAAAAAATAAGCATCAAATGATCACAAAATAGTTTAAAATTAAAGGTAAAGAATAAAAGTGTAAGAAAAGAAGGAATGGAAATTAGAAAACGATGCATAACTTAGGATCAAAATGTTGCACAACGTTCAACAATGGCTGGGTCTCATACACTGCAGGCAACAGGTATCCGTTCTGGATCGTTCATAACGCATCAACCCTTGTTGTCAAACACGAACGATGAACATTTTCATATACCGGAACTTATCGTGATTATTCCATGCACAGTTCATGCATCTTAGTACAAATATTGTGTTACTTTTGAAAATTGGTTCATGGTTTCCGATTAGTAAGTACTTATACATAAACCCACCCGCAATTATACTTTGGCTTTGTACATTGTCGCTCGCGGTTAAAGATGTGGTATCTTCTTTATACACAAGTTTAGCTTTTCTTTTCAAACTATTGTACACGTTTCAAAACATTAGAGATTTCACACGCACTCGCAGTAGTACACAAGGTGGGAATGGTACACGGTATTAAACAATTTAGTGGGATTTGGTTTAAAGGGAAGTGAAAATCATTAGCCTTATTTTTATTGTATATAGACGATAGACGAATAATACGGTATTTCACACTACATCAGTCAAAAGCAGAGCTTACCATGAAGACGAAATTAAATCGAAAAAAAGAAAAACGAAGGAGAAACAAAACTCAAATCATTATAAAATTACTGGTGTAACAAGTAAGGCATTGCGTGAAAACCAAAACATGGGAAAAACAAAACCAAAAACAACGAAAACCAACAAAAAAAAAATAGACACATTTCGAAAAACTTACTAATCGTGCCGTGATACCCTTGACCGGTGGCGTTTTTGTTTGCCCCACATCATCATCATCACCACCATCCCTGCCGCTCGCCGGTGACGTTTGGCCAGGTTTGCGCTGTTCAGCGACAGTCGTTTGCGACTTTCGTTCGTTATAGTTTTTCAGTAAAAATCTCGCTTGCGCACTGGTCGACACTAGATGCAGCAGCTACATCATCGACAAGTCGGTTTAAAGTGTATGCGCGTAGTGTTTTAAGTTAGCACATGCATGATATGTGCAGTACAGTGCCGTTGGAGTGCGTTTTGGTGTGCCAGGTGTGTTCGAGATTATAGAGCGCGAGTTATATTGTTATACACAAATAGTGTTCAAAAATGGGATACGATTTCCGCAACATATCCCACAAATCGTAAACATCGAACGCGCGCAGTAAAGTGATTTTGGAAGAAAAAAATAAATAAACAGAACAAAATTCATTGCATTAAAAGGAGCCATCTAGAAAGTGCTGTAAAACACACAGTTGTATTATACGCTCAACGGTTGTGTTTAGTAAACAAGAGAGAAGAAAAGTTGTTTTTTTTTATCAGTGTTTGAAAGAAAAGGGATAGTTTAAACATGTTTTCAGTAGTTAGGTTACCATTTGCAATATATTAATCATGATTTGTTTGTGGAAAGTGTATTTACTTTAAATTTTATTATTTGGACAACGAGAGCACAACATGAATGGTTTTTGTTAACGGACCAACATAAATACATTGACTTAAAGGCAAACGGTGTAGATTGACACGATTGAAGAACATAGCAAAACATGAGCATTGTTTAATACAACAGAGAAAGCAAACTACGTTACGTTTTGTTGGATCTATGCGCAAATTTTGAACAGTAAGCTTGTTCATTTTGGGGGTAGAATATAGTAGGAAACGTTAGGAAGGGAAATTGGGAAGGTTCACCACAGGTAAGAAGGTACTAAAGAATAACAAAGAAATCTCACAGCTTTACGCGTGGCCTCATCTAGATCACGATCCTTCAGCGATCCTCCGAGCAGCTGACGAATCTGCACCATCCGTCAGTTGCATCCAGTATTCGGGTGGAATTTTTGTGCGTGTTTGGGTGAGTGTATATTGCGGTTTCGGTGCACCGGGTACAACAGACCGGGTTTGGGTAGGTTGGTTGAGTCACCCGGACGAGTGATGTGAGTTGGAGCAAACAGTTCGGGACAGCGTGTGTTTTACGTGTTTCGGCCAGGCAACGTGCGAAACAATTGGTGATGCATATGGGACCGAGTTGGTAACCATTAACGGTGTTGGTTGTTTAATTTCATACCACAAAAGAGAACACAATAGGAACGGAACGAGCAAACGACGGGTGCCATACATAGAGGTAGAGTAAAGGGAACGTAAAAAGTGAATTAAATAAACAAAAAACACAATAGAAAATACTAAATAATAAAAAGAGATGATAAAGATGAAGAAAAACGATACACAAAATAACTTCATTCGGATGTATGAAATTCCGAACGCAACAAACTTCTTTCAAAAACCTTCGAAATACACTAGCGACATCTAGGAGGAAGTAGCGAAACGTATTACGAATATTCGAGCAGCTGCAAACACTGCACGACAATTCTCGAGCAGAATAACTCTGTTCCCGTTCGGTCGATCCGTTGAAAACATTTCCGTCTAAATAAAAGAGCTGCAATGATATTTGATTGTGCTTTTGTTTGTTTGAGACGCAAGAAAAACACTCACCACAAGAAACTCATCCTTGTCGACCCGTTGGTTTCCGTCCGTGTCGAACATATTGAAGGCAATGCGGAAACCGGAGTGAGGTTCTACAAGCATTAGGTTAGAGAATGTAATAAGTAAAGTTGTTAAAACAATATAAATATTAACAAAAAACACGAAACTTTCACTTACTTGTAAGTACGGAAAGAAGAAACAGATACTCTGTGTAGGAAATTATGCCTGTAAAGATAAAAACAATATACACGTGTTTGTTAATTAAGCGTAACAATGATCAATATTTGGTAGACACTATCGGGTCTTTATAGAAATTTATTACCAACAAGATAACTGCGAATTAAAAATGGAACTAAGCAATAATTGTTGGCAAATTGGGAATGATTTATTTATGTTCAGTTGCTCGCTACCAAACAAAATCGTCCCCGACTTGCAGCAACAAACAGCACAGACGACAATCGGCCCAACGTTAATCTTCGTGAGTATAAACTACCGTCCTCACGCTGCTTAACGCTAGCCACATGCCAGTTTAAGTTAATACTTTTGCAATAACCAATGCTTAATCCGATTGTTTAACAAGGGATGGGGTTGTGCAGCAATCAGGCCAACAAAAAACTCAACCACCAACCAACCAAGCTTGGAAGTACGGCGATCGAGCCGGAACCTGCTACTTCGTGGTGATGTGTTCTGCTCGCGATAGCTTATTTGTCTCAAAGTTTACGATAAAGCGACAAAGCTTTTTGTAAAACAAATTTCGTCTGTAACACTCAGTGTGTCAATTGGAAAGAACGCACTGGGCGCTGGAGTGCTGGATCGCCAGGATTCATTATTTTAGCGACACTATCGAGCGTGAACACCAGGCATAACAGTGCGCATGACAGAACGTATCGAGCGCCCTAAATGGGGACGAGAGAGCTATGCGGTCGGTTTCGGAGGGACCATCCACTAATGGTCTGCCGCGTGTTTGGAGTGTTCTGATTAGTATGGTAATCCACTCAAGAGCAAGCTGGAACTTGAACCAACGGACAGTCTTGTTGTCGGGAGATCGTCGTATTTGTCGTGATAAAGCAACGCGCCAATGTGACAGGTTGGCTCCTGGTGAATGTTGGGGTCTGTTTGATCAGGATGCCCGCTTCACTTACGATTAGCTTGTGAAGGGTTAAAGAACTCATCAGTTATGATATTTTATTTGCAGGTATCTCGACTTGTGTGGTATAATGTATGGTCTGACCATCTATTTTATTCTAATGAAAGCTTGAAGTCATAGAACAAATTAAACTCATCTAACAACCAACAAGCAAGTATTTAAATAAATCATTAACCAAGCCATAATTGTAAAGAGCATTTCCATGGCATTATGCCCAAAAGCTCTATAGCAGCTTTTAAGGCACAAAGCCACTCGGTTACAATTTTTTGTTTGCCGATAAACCGCCCGTTTACATTAACCACTTCCGAGCGAACGTGTATTATCTTAAAGCGTTCCGATACTGTTTTGCGATGACGACACTGTCAAGGGTGTCTGGCCAAACCCGTACCGACCAGCGAATCCCCGTGCGTGGTCGAGTTCGCGCCAGAGCGTACCAGAGCAAAAAGNTTGTAAAGAGCATTTCCATGGCATTATGCCCAAAAGCTCTATAGCAGCTTTTAAGGCACAAAGCCACTCGGTTACAATTTTTTGTTTGCCGATAAACCGCCCGTTTACATTAACCACTTCCGAGCGAACGTGTATTATCTTAAAGCGTTCCGATACTGTTTTGCGATGACGACACTGTCAAGGGTGTCTGGCCAAACCCGTACCGACCAGCGAATCCCCGTGCGTGGTCGAGTTCGCGCCAGAGCGTACCAGAGCAAAAAGCCTTGCCTACCTACCTTTGTCCCGAAGGCTGCGGAAAAGCTGCGACGAACCGTGCTTCAACGGTGGCGTGTAATCTTTCAGCTGCTGAATCTCGCCATGCGTTAATGACTTCCTTTTGAGCCGCGCTGCAGAAGAATGAAAGTGTAGAGCAACGTGGTGAGAGTGTGCGCGCGGGAAAAAAGGCGTAATAATGTAAATCGGGCCGGGAAACGTGTTCCCATAATTAAAGGAACTTCATATGCTGGAGCGACCGGTGCGACCTTCTGATACTGCTGCAGTTCCGATAGGCACCACACAACCCACGCATGTTTGGCTGCTGTGTGCGCTAGCGGCACCAACGTGTTTGCAACCATTTGGGCAGTTGTGGGGCCGAACTTGGCGACCTTTTCGGCAGCGACCCCTTTTTGGTGCCTTGTCTAATCTTCCTTTTTAGCCGGGAAATCCTTTTTCGGCACAGTTCTAAGGGTGGCTTGTACGGTAGGGTGAGAAGATTCGGCTGCAAAAGAGAAAGGCAGTGTGGAATGGGCAGGAACGATGGTACTTACGCCGTGGCTCCTGTTCGACCACCGACTCCAGAAAGTCTTGCGGTGTCATGTAAATCTGCCCATCGAACTCGACCGAGGCAAACTTGATGAAGCGTCGCTCGCGCGCCGTAAGCTTAATGGCCTTGTCCGCAATTTCATCCTGTGGAATAGAGAGATGAATAGCACGAGCATTAGGATCGGCGAACAACTTTGCACAAGAGATTCGTTGCAACGCATGGCAGACATGTTTGTTTAAATTTTATTGCACCGCGTACAGCTGGTGGACGGTGGTCAGTTGCTGTCATTTTCTATGCATGCGTCTATCGTTCATTCGGTTCCTAGTGAACTGTTTACAGGCGCCAAACGTTCACCACTCGACATGTTTACATCTCAGCAACGCCTCTTTCGGAAGGTGCATTGGTGGCCAAGGTTGCCAATAAATCTTACGCTCTGGAAGACGCATCATCGTACCGCATGGCGTGGAACACGCTTGGCGCCAACAGCAGACGATGGCGAAATAAGTTTCTTCTCCAGACCGGTGAAAACCGAACCAGCGGACATTAGAGGTTAGTGGGACATTCGTACTGAGTTGTGCAATGGGAAGGATTTTGTTTACTTTATGGACGTGTAAGCGCGATCAATGGTTTGATTTTCTGAATGAAACAGTGTTCCACCATTCTCTCTCTCTCTCTCTCTGGCTTTAACGACCCACTCGGTCATGCCGGCCATCAAATGGCTTACTAGACTATTAGATACCACGTAGTTGCATAGTCAGTGCTCACTACGGGGGGACGGTCCGTATGGGATTTGAACCCGGTCCGGTCGTGTTAGGAACTAGCGCCGTTTCCAAATACACCACCGAGCCGCCCCAGAATTCATCGATCATGATTAATCGGTGAATCGATCAGGGAAATTCCCGCCAGACAGTATTGAAAAGGATCGTGCCAAAAATGTTAAAGGAAGTCCATAAGCTTCCTTTTCATGATCCATCCTGCTTGGTGAATAGTAGTGACGCGTGACTAAAGGCGTACGTGACTAAAACCATTCAGCCAACTCGTAGTACACACTTTGCCTAAGCGTGGAATATGCCCTTGACTGTACGACCATTACCATTCGCACACTTACACACAACACCTTCTGGGACATTCCGGGCATCGCTCATGTTTCCCTCATCGTTCGGCTTATGTTTATTGCATTGCATTACTGACTCACGCTAACTATCATCATATGATGTGCATCGCGGATGCAACGCGATCATATGATCGAGGCAAGGGGATGCAATCTATTCTGACCACTTCCACCCTCCCATTGGCTTCCGTCACCGATGATCGATGCAAATTCCGGTGCTGCTCTACAAACTGCAACTGTACTCGGCCGACCCGTACATGCAATCGTTTACGCTGGTTAACTGGCCGGCTGGCTTACGTGCATTTTTGCACACATTTATTTTCCACATGCCGCCGTCACACGGTATCGGTGTCGTACGTAATGTCACGAGGATTGGGTGCACTGATTTCGTGTGTGTATTTTTTCCTTGAACTTGAGTGTGGTTTATGGGCCTTTTGAAGCCATGCCGATCGATGTACACATTTAGACGACGTCACGTGAATGCGCCGGTTTCGTCACCGAGTTGCCGAACAGTTACCAGAATAGTTTGCTTTTCCTGACAGATCACGTAGTTGCGGTGGTTTCAAATATTCTAAATGTTGCGTAAATTGCGTTCCTGATGACAGGCATTTCTTGTAGCTTTATATAAAATTATTCAATATGTTTTATAAAATTAAAAAAATAAATCTTATCGAACAGACATAATAATATCTCATAAATCTTTATGCAGCATGCCTGATTTTCATTTCACACTAATATCGTGACATATTTGAGAAATTTCTTTACCATTTGTTCACCATCACAGCTTCCACCTGTTAATGAACTGAATCAAATTGTGAGATACTTGGAGCAACGTTACTCTACGAAAGATCATGATCAACCTTAAATTGCTACTCCTACTCAAACCATAGGCGACAGAAAGAGTAATACAGTACATTATGCTCTGCTGACACCACGACGGTCTAGAATAATTTTGCGACGAAAGATCTTTTCCTGACCAAGGTTGACTAGAATTCCATGCATGTTGTACACCTACAGAGAGAATAGTACAACATAAAAATGGCAATCACGACGTGTAATCAATGATTGGGAAGTGTATCTCAGTGAATATGCTTACCGTAACGGACCGTCGACATAATGACAATCACTATGACATTCGCGAAGGTCTGCAACTTGATCATCCACCGGAAAAGATCCAATTTAGCGATGGTGTCAAGCGCACCTTGTTCATACGCGACGTTTTTCTTCTACTTCAAAATAACTTCAGTAACATTCCATTGTCCGATCTATCTTTGATTCGTTGTAGATTTAATCAGTGCGATTTGTGTATTGTACTTGATGTGGGCCGTTCCATGTTTAACGCCTTCGAAGACTGGGATACAATTGGAAGATGGCGATGTACAACGAACATGCAGAGCATGTGTTTGCATCAAATAGTTTCAAGGAACTTTATGTCTCGTGAATTCTTCAGAAGTTTTCGTTTTTACATTTAGCTATATATAATATGGGAGGTCTGGCTGGACGTGAATTATCATTCATGAGTAACGTAATGTAATGGGTTAAGAATATTCCAGCGTCTGAAATGTCCGCAGCGCAGACTATTTCAGTTCACCGACTTGGTCGCCACGACTTGGTGCAAAATATATGGCCGAGATAGAATGGTGTATTAAAAGCCATTTCTATGGCTGGACTCTGCTAATTAACATAGTGAAATTTATGTGTCTGCTCCTAACGTTCAGCCAAGTTCGAAATAGAAGCAGTGGGAGGGAAATAGATATGTTCTGTCCGAAAACGATGACATGATGACTAGCGGCGTAGCTAAGTGAATGAGTTCCTGCAACAATACCGAACACGGTTGGCCGTGTTGGAGAACGCAAAGATTCACGCCAAACTTTACGCGCCGGTGCAGATTTATGTCCATTTTATTAAGTTATTTTTGCGCGTTCGAAACAAATCTTCGATCCTAACCACCGGACAATTATGGACATTGATCAGATAATGCAATTAGGCTTCAAAACTTCATCAAGCTGCACCCTTTTATGGATTAGACATTAATTACCCGAACGCTTTGGCAGGTTATGCGCCTGATTTATTTACCATGCGTTGAACTTTGGTCGGAATTGTTTAGTCTTGATTGTTGCGATCACAACGCAACGATCATATTTTATAATGGTTCACAACACTTTTTCGCATANAAATCTTCGATCCTAACCACCGGACAATTATGGACATTGATCAGATAATGCAATTAGGCTTCAAAACTTCATCAAGCTGCACCCTTTTATGGATTAGACATTAATTACCCGAACGCTTTGGCAGGTTATGCGCCTGATTTATTTACCATGCGTTGAACTTTGGTCGGAATTGTTTAGTCTTGATTGTTGCGATCACAACGCAACGATCATATTTTATAATGGTTCACAACACTTTTTCGTGTATTTATTTATCAATCGTGGAACATGCTTGGTGCTCGTAAAATGTACGACATTCCCTCCACAAGATCCTGCGCGAGATTTTAACATATTTGCCCATGGGTAACCCGTGGCTGGCTGCATTACGCGCCACACACCCTTTATTGAAATCAATAGTTTACATTACACTTAATAATGCCATTAAAAGTGTAACAATGTCAATAAATAATGCATCTTTCCATGCGAAGCGTAAATTGTGAGCGAGAGCGATCGCGTGCAACGAAGATGAAAATCCTGTTCCGTTTGCAAACACTGTCCCCGGTCGTGTACAAAGGAGCGTAAAAATAATTAATGTTTATTAAACGGTTATTAAATTTAAAGTTCCGATCGAAGGGGTCAGGTCGGGGAAAAGGGTTGCTGGTGCGTATAACAGCGGCCCATTCAGTTGAGATTGCGCAGAATGGGCAGACGAACGTACTGTAGGGCAATGTTCAATTCATTCTGTTGCTTGGGGAATCATTTATTGAAGATGCTTACATCTACGATTCGAATGTGTTATTTGTATGATAAATGGACCAGGTAAGGTGGATCCATGTTGTGATTTCTTATGCATGATTTTCAATTAAACGGATTTAATAGAGATGTATCATGGGAGTACGATTTCTTACAGGGACTTTGGCTCGACATGAACAAGAACATCTTTGATGCAACTTTGCATTACCTTTTCATTGATTTCCTGTATTCTCATACCAAGAACTTTCATTCTCGTTTGCAAATGTTAATTCTGAACCATTTTTTTCCATCTAGTTTTATTGGCCAGATGATATTGCGTGTTTAACTTTCACTTTGTGCTGTCTCATAAATCAGATTTCATGCTGTTTTTTTAAGATTTAAGAGTGTAGGATGTTCAATTTAACAGCACAGATGGTCGGTGTGTTTTACATATTCCATATTAGTTTTTATAAGTTTGAAGAGGAATTTTAACTTGACTATTCCAAGAGTATTGCAAAACTAAAAAAACAACCGAAATAAACACAAATAAACTTGAAAATAAAATCTCATTCATCTCCTGACATATTCAATATCATTCAACCATTGCCTCGATTAGATATAGTTACTGTTTTGATTTTATGGCTTTTGCAATTAATTTGACCAAAGCTGACATAGATAACCAGTGTCTTTACGTTAATAACATTCGAGAAACATCCTGCTGTTTAATGAAATGTGCTGCACAAAATTGATCGTTAATCAAAATGTGTTTCTATTAATGTTTCAACACTCGGGATTAAAAGTATTTAAAAAGGAGAAGAACAATAATTACTACATTAAAAGGATACGAGTCACCTCAATTACCAATCGAATGTGATCGGCCTGTAGGCCTTGGTTGGAGGGAATTGGACGCCGACTCGTCCCAAAAAATTGAATCATATCGAACAGGATCGTAAAATGGTTCGGTTTTGATTGGATTTGCTTCATCACGGATATTGATGGTGCCAGCTATATCGTTCGCTACAGCGTTTATTACTTACGACCATTCGATTCATGAGTATGGCTTCTTTCGATAATCTCAACACAGTTCGATAAGTTACTCTTGAAAAAGCGGAAAATTTAAAATGCACCTAACGTCCATTGGTACTCAGGTGCGATCTCTTTGATCAACCCACGCACTTTTTTACCTTAAAATACAAAAAACAAAGCATTTGATTGCATCCATTTATATAATGCCTTTTTCTTTATCATGTCCTTTTTACTTTTATAGCTTTAACCCTTGTTCATTCATTTCTGCCCAGTTTGAGTCTGATTTGTTATTTTTATTTTCTCAATTTCCGGTCGCTCAGGATGATGCTCGCGAACGGTGACAAAATATCAATAAAACATAAATTAATTGCCATAATCATAATGGTTCCGGCCTTCTACCAGCCCGAGAGCTCCATCCATTTGATTTCCTAATCAGTGCTTCCTGCGAATGTGCTATTGGCGTTATGGTTTTAATCTTGCTCGACCATCGCTCGATCATATCCTCCAATGTTTGACCGGGGCAGCGATAATCAAGGGTGTTTAAATTAATTGCTATCATTAGCACACTTTATCATCATCAGTATCGTCGTATCGTTTATCGTGCTTTTGTTGTTGTTTTTTTTTTTAATGTTACTTTGGCTTGTGCCATATACAAGCAAATTAATAAGCTGTATGAAGATGTTGCTTTTTCTCCTTTCCTGATCTGAAAAATTCTGAAGCAATCGTTGGTAATAGCTGTTAAGAGCTTTCACAATTAGCCCATTTGAAACGGCTCATTTGGTGTTCGTTGCGTGAAGCCAGCGGGCTGCTTGCTTAATCGCCCGAAACATCAGTTTCTCGAAAACGATTACCTTCGCTCCTTCCCGAAAGGAGTCTTTCCTGGTCGGCGCGCCGGGTTCAGAGCGTGCGCACACGCATCACCGTGTCCGGTTGGCACGTCATAAATATCACCCAAAAAGGCTCACTTTAGTTGCGTGTTATGACAGCGTTACAGTATTTGTTTTTAAAATACACCGCTCCAACAACGAGATCCCGACGAGGATCTCTCAAGATTTGCCGAACCGAGGAAGCAAGCAGAACAAAGACTCATAATTAATGGCCACACTCTCGGCGTGCCAAGGTTTGGTGCATAAGGGGAAGATAATGTTTCGGCATCTCGCGATTAGATAGTGCACCGAGCGCTTGGGTTGTATTTAACGCCCTCCACATTACCGATCGACTCTCGTATCGTATGCGCTAAGCCACCCAACCAAGGCTGAACGGAAATAGGACTTTTATTCACTTTTCGTGACCTTCAATTGTTTCGTTCGGGCTTTTAATGGATCTCGTTAATGGAGGTTCAGTACTTGGTACTTTGGTGTGTCTTAAATTACCGCTGGCTGTTCGACGGCGATACGGTAACGCGTGATAAGTAGACTGTACGTTATCGATTATTTATGAGTGTGAAAGGGATCCGTATGATTGTCACAGATTGTCACAGCGACTATTCCCGTCACCAAGCCCACTTTGAGAGTTGTAGAGACGATTTGCTGATTTATGTTTTCAGTGCCGATTTCCGTCTGTGGATCTATCCTTTCGCTTAAAGGCCATCTTTCTAACATGCTGGTATGGCTGGGAGCTCACACGATCCTTCCGCTTCGATGGCAGGATCGATATCCCTTCTTCCAGGTAGCCCGCTCACGGGTGGTACAGCATATAGGGATCTAAAGCGACTGTTTCGGAGCTCGCATGAAGGAACTATTGGAACCGTCCGTTGGTTGGTTGGTCATCCATCATTTCAAATTGCTGCCATTCGTTTCACTGGAAGGAGTTATGCAGTTCTGTTCGCATAAATCCACTGGAATTTGGGATAAAAACGGAAAACTTCGCTGGGTGGCATTAATGGGTTCCTAATATCCCTTTTTGCCTCTTGCGAGAAATTTGAAGCACGGGGTGATCACCTTGGTGCAATCTATCATTTTGGATTGGTTCCATATGGAAGGATGAAACAACACGGACCATTAGCATAGCAAACCATCAATAAGACAATTTAATTTGTGCATCTTTCATCCATTTCATTCATAGGGTATACAATTGTTTAGTATGGCCTTTTGGTTAAGCTCCAGTTTCTAGGAAGATAGAGAGATGATCTTTACCCGTTTGTAAGTGAATCATGTTAGCTTATTGAAATAAAATGTACACGATACAAAGATCTTTGGTACATAACTTAATAGTGAATATTTACATCATTTCAAAATCAATGAATTATGGTTGCTTTAATTAATTAATTGTTTATAAATTACAACTTTATAATTTCAAACAAGGCACCATTTTTACAGCTCCATTAAAGCGTAGCAAAAATTCATGCAAAATTACAAAATCCACACACATCGTGCACCGAACTGTTCACGGCCAGTGACCTTGACATTTTTCTCACGTTCAGCGTTGGTCTGTCTGAAAAAAGAACGACAGAAAGATCGCAGAACCATAAACGAAACCAGAAGTGGCAGCTGCGCCCGATAAACAACACCTAATCCTAGGGCTAAGAATGGTGTATTTCACATCGAGTTGATGTGTTCTATTAAGAACATTTGTTTTTGTTTCTTTTTCGCAAATGCCATCTTGTCAATTTGCGAATTTGTGCAAAATTTTTTAAATCTATAATAAACACTTGTTTCAAATTTGCTTAACAAGCTATCAATCAAACGTGCCTGGGGCATAAAGGAAACCAATTCATTAATTTAACGAATGACTTGTCATCTAAAAATGTCATCAGGGCAGTTATCATCTAGCCAAGCGGTAAGCCCAGACAGGAAGTTGTAGATAGTTTAGAACAAAAAAAAACTCTCATCTGCTACTGTAAAGAAGAAATTTCCTCAGGCGAGAGCCTGACATTGAAACTGTCGCCGAGTGAAGAATGCGTGACTAATATTGCAAGATTATAGATCTTGTTGACGGACAGAAGAGTTCTAGCCTTCTGCATATGAATTCTTTTCGCTAGTTTCAGGGCCAGTTTTTATGAATGCACGTGTTGAGGCAAGAAAAAATGTGACTAATAACATTTTTCCATTAGCGAAAGTGAAATTCGCAACATTCGGGATGTAGATTTTTTTCTTCTTAAAAAGCATTATGAGACATTGCGAAATATTTATGTGCGAAAATCCTTAGTGACACAACAACAAGTGAGGCTTGCAAATTATGCGATTGCGTTACGCTGTAGCAAGCATACAAAATTAACTATTCCGCACATTGCTTTCTCACATTTTGCAATGAAGTTCAAGTTCAACGGAAATATCGAACGATTTTATTCCGGCCGCAGAATGACCAGATGTGTTTAATGGCTACGAAAGTGATAGTTTGTTGTAAAGTTCTTGTAGACAGGTTTCGACTGAATATGATCACAATTTATAGATTGCATTTTGCTTACCGTTGTAAAATTGTGCTCATAAAATCGACTCATAAGCCATAAAGCGACACAGCAGGAGGCCAGTTGTTCATCTGCCAATATGTACATTAATGGCCGTTACTGTTTAATTGTTCTTGGGAAACCTGTACCAATCAACTTCTTTGAAGATGGCTTGAGAACTCCTATAAATTTTACCAAAACACCTTAACCAAAATGCACAAGCTCCTTAACACCTTAACAATAAATATATTATATTTTTATCAACAATCAAATAACAATTTGCAAATAGTGATCAAGTTCAGTTTAAGTCGTGCACATGAAGTTTCTGTTCATAAGATAATCGTTACTCGATCTCTGGGATAAAATTGACTCTCCCTGGTGGTGAGTCCATAGGAAGTATTTGGGCAACTTATAATCTTAATCCAAGAAGTTTTATTATAAGAGCAACCATGTAAAAGATACTATACTGAATCTTATGCATATACTGCACCTTAATCCAAAAAGGTACGTAATGAACGTTATAAATCATAAATCCTTTTGTGCACTAATGTGCACTAAACTACAAATCTTTAAAGAATGGGAAAAAATGCTTAATTTTGTTACGCATTCGCTACAATTACTGCAATTAAACGGGAATCACATACGAATTCAACATTGTCGATCCACTGCATTAGCAATGAAACCGGTTTCCGAGCAATTGTAAGGTGAAGTTGAAGAACAGTTTTTTGGCCATAGCAATGGTATGAATTTCAAGTATAATGCAAGTAAATTGAAATTGAGTCAACTTGCATCTTCATTAAGATGCATGCAAAGAAACATACACCATGCAAAATGCATTTTCACATACATCACACGATGATTTATCACTTTCACTAATGCTGAAGGTATATTTTTGAACGGCAATCTTTCGTCCACAATTCACGCGAATAATCGAACAAAAGTAATGTTCGATCCAAACGGCAGTACCATGAGGAGAAGATATATCCACCGTAGAAGATCTCCACCGTGCAATATTTGCAGTTTCATGATAAACTTTTATCTTTGATTTATATACGGAAACCGAAAGAATTTAAGAGAACCGGAATCTTTGCACCATAAAGTTGTTTGTACGTTTTTTAACTGATTGCCCAAGAACTTGCAATCAGCAGCCGTTGCTGTCATTCCGAGAGGGGTACATTGCACGCTTCTCAGAGAATTTTCAATTACACGACAGAGTGCAGATTGTTTGCCGGCTTCACTTTCACATTGAAGGGAAGCACCCGGCAAATTAATTCTGGCTAGATCGTGAACGTTTCAGGCCACTATTTTTATGTTTTGTTTTCATCTCTAGCACTCCCGATCAACATCTTCCCATTTAACACGTTCCTCGGGGGAAGTTTTTTTTTTGCATGCTGATCGTACAAATGATCTACATACGCCTGCAACCATTTATAATGGATGCAGGCAGCATCTCCTGTCGACAGCACTGATGCCACGGGGATCTATTAAAGCAATGTGATTGGTATTCTTGCGCACCACCAGCACGTCAAGCGTGATCCTTCCAGCCTTTTTGCTTGACGGATCTTTTACACCTAGCCAGTTTGGTCCACGCACACAGACACAAAATGGGTCCCATGTTGGTCCCATTGCGAACGTTACCATCGATCCGCCGGAAACGTGGAAACGAGCCGACAAAAAAAAAACACTGGCAAAGTTGCGGCTCTCGCAAGAGGAAATTAACATTCGTTATGAGCACATACATCAACTTGTCAGTGGTGGGCTGGGATGTGGGGTGCGGCATGGAACAAGTGTTGTGAGTCAAATAATGAGTGAAATTAATCAAAAAAGGGTTTTTATTTGTCCGAGAGTGTGAGATTGTTTTTTATTTCGTCGTATTTCTGCAAGCTTACATAGGTCGTCAGTGGTTTGGAGGAGCTTCTTTTTTAAACTTCGGCATCAGAACCATACCATCTTCATCACCAGCTTGCCGTCGTGTTTGGGAACCTCCTTGGTTACAAACCTCCCCCTTTTGCCATTCGACGTCGATATTTTACAATTTCTTTTTTATCTGTTTTCTCTTTACCGAAAAAAAGTATATATCTCTATCATTTCCTGCATAATGCATGAAGCAGAAGCAGTGTAGTGACAGGTTGCAGCTTGCGGTTGCCACCTTTCTCGTTGCATTCTGATGAGGTTTGGCAATTTTATTTATCCCGATTCTCCCTCGAAAGGAAGCGTTCCGTCTTTGAGGTTTTGTGTTTTTATTTCGTACCTCAAATTCTCCACTTACTGCGAGCTCCGAAATAAGATCAAGCATACCTTCCTTTTGCGGTACTCATATCCAGTGAGATTGCATTGGACGTAAGCGAGAATGGTTGAAATATTTTGACAACTCAATTACGATGCTGTGCTTAATTAGCCCAGCCCCCGGTTCAAATGGTCAAGGGAAATTGGCACACCGCGAGGTGTGCCTTCGCACTTCATTCTAAACAGAGCTCGCGTAATGTGTGAACAGTGTTCACACCTCGTCTACCCAATCATCATCAAATATACTCCTGTACGGATGAAGTTCCTTACGGTCTCTTTTGGTGAAGCGAGGCAAGCTTATGACTTATAGCTACAAAATGAACTCTTTTTCCTTCAGGGGAGTAAAAAGACTCCACTTGTACCTTACATTAATCTTGCTCCACAGTGTATCGCGACCGCTTTTTCTTCTCGGGTCACTCAAATGGTGAACCAGAGCGCCTAACAAGCCATCTGCCAGAACAAGATGCTTGAAAGATGATGGGAAATGAGGTTAAAAACAATCAAATATTTTGATAAAGCGTATTCCTTAGCCATCCAGTGGCTCTGCAGCAAAAAATCACATTGTGTTTTAATCCTATCATTCAGCACGCCAACATTGCGCCTGTGGTGCTGCGCGTGTCACAAATGAGAACAAGATACAAAAACAAGCAGTTTAAAGAGACAGCCGCAAATCGCTTAATTTAATAAATGGAACTGAACATCAAACAAAAAAGCAGAACAAGAAATTAATCGCAAAATTTGTCATTAGGATCTTATTATATTTTGTGCATCATGATTATGCTATTACAAAAATCGCGCAAGTGAATATGATAAAGGTGGTAATTTATATTGAAACATTGTCTGTTGTTTCTATTGATTCTATTGATTGTTGTTGTTGTTTTATATTGATCAATGTGCACAATTTCTGATCAGTGTCTGATAAATTCGGACTGTGGTGCATGCGCAAACAAGCAAAATTGGACTTATAGGAAGCTTATTCTTCTATTTTGACACTGCAAGCAGAAGAGACTTTAGATATAGGAACAGGAACTCGTCCGAACGCGATTTGGTATCGGTTCTTATCGTATGAGAAATCAACCAGTATTTTGAAGTTTAACTCATCTTAAATTCACACAAAAACCTTTGTTATTCTCAGCAGCAAATATTGAAGCCTTAAATCTTAAACTTTGAGAAACAAACAAAAAATACACCCACTGCAAAGCATATGTTCACGATTTATTGCTCAATTCTACGTACAAGCTGTCGCAGTTTGTCGTTCCGCTCCCAAATTGTTGTTTGTTCTACATCATTCTAACCGGAGCACACAGGTTGGATCGAGCAACAACGGTTTTATCAGACGGAGGTTTCTCCTATCGACCTAACCACAAATAAATCTCCGGTGGCTTCCAATTTATCACACTATTCACCATAAATCTATCATTTCCGTATCAACACCATCAGCTCTTGTTGACGCCACACCTGAAGCGATGGCTTCGCAACAACGATCCCGACGCACCATTGCACCAACGCGTTTGCGATTCCCATGACGCTTTCGCTTCAGTTTTCGATACGAGGATCGACCCTTCGATGCCTCATTTGGGGTCTTCCTTTTCTCGTATGTCAAATGTCAAACCTTTGGGTTGTGGGTCACACTTGTACACGTCGGTAGTTAGGCTCGCAATCAAGCATTAGATCAATTCGTTTTTCTTGTTTTGCCTTTCTTTTGACTGCTTACAAAGCCAACATACAAGCGGGCGGTCCCACTAAATGGTCGTACAAACAAATGAGCTGCTTCCGTTTCGGGACACAAGTGGCTAACAGGAAGATTACGCAAATTCCTATACATAGAGAGAGAGAGAGAGAGAGAGAGAGAGAGAGAGAGAGAGAGAGAGAGAGAGAGAGAGACCCAGTAGGCCAAAGACAGGGATCGCGTTGTCCCTTGCTGTGTGGGAAATTTGACCTGCCCGCCACAGGCGTATAGCGCTGTAAAGCGATCATTCTTGGAGATGGGTTTCTAGGGCTGATCGAACGCTTGTCCTTCGCTTCAGTGACATACATAGTAACAGGCTGCTATGCCCTGCAACACATAAGGGCACGAAACACGCGTTCAAGAGCCGTCGTTATTTATGTGCCACATTGCTGGAAGTTCGTGGATGCTTCCTTGGCTGGTACAATGGTTCTACATCAACGCCTTTCTGAATGCGTGTTGCTGTTTTTTTCGTAACTAATGCCATTGTCTTCTCGCACGGAGACCAGATCTTGCCCACAGACATCTTTTCTGGCACGCCGAGGATTTGAGAACGCGGTCATATGGTTTCCCGAGTGAAATGGGGAGAAAAGAAGATTGTCTTTGCCTTCAATTCCATTACACCAAGCACCAAGAAACCATGATTGGCAGACACGAGGGGAAAAACCGATAGTTTTCTCCCCAGGCAATGAACTCACACTAGATGCATCAACATGTGACGAACACATCACCATACCCCCCCTTAGGTAAGTAAAACACGCTAGGAAAACATAAAAGCGAACATCACCGAGCGCCTGGAGATTCCAATAGCATCTTAGGCATCTCGGTAGGTAATTATTCGATTTTAAACTCATTTACACCCTCGCATTATGGTGGCTGCTTTCAAGTCTTCCGTCATGTCCTGCGGCACCCTACACGGCACAGTAATGAGTATCTGCCGCTGGTGACGAAAGTCGGTTAAAATACTGCACCCGCAACTGTTCATGTTTGTGTCGCCTGCGCCACCGGAGTTCCTATTTCAAATTAACGCACTTTTCTCGCGACACCCTCGAGGCGCACACCGTGCATATCAACATGGGATAATTATGAACCTTCGAGTGCGCGCATTGAGTAATGCAATTCCAAAAAAGGGTCATTCGGGACATGGGTCGCATGACACTTTTCCAGGCACGTTGTAGCCGTTAGCAAGGAGGCGCGACGGGCGCAAGGAATTTCCCATTTCTCGATACATTTAGCGTAAATAATGCATGAGAAAGCATGTCGCAGCCCTGCCTTTGGTGGGTAATGCTTTGTTTTATGAAGGCTGTAAACAAACATTTGTCAGCCAAAGGGTGTGATGAGCCGAAATAGGATAAATTCTTTGATGTTCATCGCTAGCACCACCACATGTGGGATTACATTTTAACGAAGATTTAAATATTGGAAAATTATTTAAAAAAAACTATACATCATAAGATTAATTCCACTACTGTAGTTAGTGAAGATCGTAAATAAATCGTTGTTTGATATAAGATAAATTCTCGAATTTTCAAATTCCAAGATAAAAGACGAATCTTCAAGTCTCATTCACCAAATTCATAACGAATACGATCACAATTAAATCAAGACAATCATGGAATAAGAACACACTCAAATCAACAACCATTTTACGAGCCATTTTTCATCCACAACAACTGTAATATATGTTATTATCAAAATATTTATTTTATTGATCTCTCGTACCTGCCGGTTGTTTCGCCGAAGCGACCTGCTGCTTCCAAAGGGTTCCAGAACGTATGCAAAAAAAACAACCTCATATCTCATAATGTGTTAACCGAGAGTTTTATCTCCACATGCTATTCCTACATGTGATGGCAAGCAAGCAGGAAAGAAAACAAAAGCACAAAATCACCAACCAAACCACCCGAAACGTCTAACGATATTCCCTTTGCGATCGGCAGTCTATTTCATTTTTGAACGCCAAAAGCACGCCAATGCGTATGCGTGCCTTTTTGTCCAGCAAATGAGCACGATGTTGACGATGCGCCGATGGCGGCGTATCGTAAAACATCAACATCCTCCGAATGATCGTACGTAAAGGAGGCCCGTGTTCGTGTTCCCGTACCCTGAGGTCTAATGGTTAGAAGGGCCTCCTTTATGTGCCGTTGTGTGCCCCCTGCGAAAACCATTAAACAAGCCAATGAGTATGAAGGTATCTTTCCGCGGTGCAGGTTCCAGTGCGCTGAAGTATGGCCGTGCTCAAGGGGTCGTGAGACAGTTCGACGAAGACGTCGAAAACCTGCCAGCAGCACGCGCAATCGAAACAGCGCCAAAGGAAGGAAGCAACCGCTGGGAAGAAAAACATTCACCAAAAAAAGCCCTGGTGCCCTGCAGCTTTCGCTAAACTACATGCTACGACGGCATTAGAAGAAGATGCGCCTCATGTCGGTGCAAAACCTTTGACGCCCATTCTGCAGTGTGTATCGAGATCTAACGCATCTGATTAAGACATCAGAAGCGATCGAGCGTACTGCCTCCGCGTGTACGGTGCTACTGCTCATTTATCTTCCTACAAGAGCGAGCTGTCCTTAGGGAGTTATACGAGGGAACAATTTTGCTTAGAAAACGAAGCTCAAGCATGCTGGAAGTGTTCTGCTTTTTGCATCCTAACACAACATGGCCATTTCCGTAGTTTAGCGGAACGGTCCGTGCTTGCGTTCGTTGAAAGAAACATGCAGGGCGCTGGTAAATCTTTTTATTTTTTCGCACCTTCACAAAAGATTGCAATGATTCCCCTAACGATGTGTGAATATATCGAACGCCCAGTTTTCTTTTCGGCACAAGATCAACCACCCTGCGGGTATGTAGTAAGTGAGCCGTGCGTTTCCTTGTGGCGAGCTTTTCTTTGCATAATAATCAGCTGAGAAAAGGCGTTAATTTTCGGTACTTGATCAGTGTTCGTCTTTTTTCGATTACGGAGATTTCCACGATTTGTTCCGAACGTAAAAAAGGGAAACAAATCGCAAACTAATACGAGCGACCGGCGTGATCTTGCTGAACTAGAGGAATCCACCCGAAAGCGGATGGTTCGTAAAGCAATCTTTACGGCGACCGAGCTTTGCAATAAACGCGGTTAATTTATGGATGTTTATAAGCATACAAATTACCCATTTCTGCATCTTTCAAACGACCACAGAAGCGGACACGCTTCCACGAACTGGCAGCCAAGATGCTCCGGATTCCCAAGATCACCTTATAGCTACCAAAATAGCTTTGTTGTTTGCCGTTTTGTTCTTTTTTTTTGCTAGTACCATTAAAAGTCCCAAAAGCAGCTTCAATGCAAAACGTTTTAAATTTTCGCCAACCCTACAGCAGAAGCGAAGCAGTGAAACGTTTAAATGGCTGTAATCGTTAATAAAAAAAAACATCACAAAGTACTACTCCGGTGGTGGTCGAGCCCATCGAAAATTGCTCATCGATCGTTCGCCAACCAAATGACTGACCACCAATTTCGAAGTGAAGCGTAGAGGACGTCCGCAGCCAAGTTTGTGTTTGTCGTACCAAACAGGGACATTGGTGAACCGCCCTGTCAACACCGGTTTGTACATTCTCGCCCAAAAATGCCCTTACAAAGCATTCGCACAGATGATCGCACGGATCGCAAGGTTTGTGTGACAGCCCCGCCGTCTAATGGTGATTTCGTTGGCCAATTAAAATATGGACCATCGTAAACAACTCAATAAGCCGAAATGGTTATCGATTCCTCTTCAAACCTGCCTGCGTTCGTACGTAAGCACGATCGAGAGATGTTTGTGGATTGTTTTCCTTCTTCTTTACCTTTCTGTTTGCGTTCTCAACATATCTCAACCAATATCATAAATCTGTTCCTATGCATATCGATGTCGACTGTACGGGGCGGCGATTGGTGAGATATAGACGTAAAGGTTGAGATGGATTTTTGAAAAGTGTTTTTCACCGTACGCAGCCGTTTTGATGCATTGCAGGCCCGAATGATTGTACGTAAGGCAGGCACGAAGCACACAAAGTTTGACACGATCTTGTGTTTTTGTTTCTCGCTTTTTTTTCTCCTACTTCCAAAACATTTGAAGGATGGAGCATGCAAGTGATTTATCTCGATATCGCTTGATCGACGCAGTCTAGACTTCATTTATCTTTCTTTTTTTGTCGTTGTACAGCTTTGGTACACCTTACATTTTTTGGCATATGTGAAGAGATTTCCGGCTGCACGATGCACCCAAATGCACGATATCAAACGTTTGAGTAATGTGGTGCTAGTTTGCAGCACAAGTTCACGGACACAATCGCTTCGATCGGAGTTGGTGATGAATTGATGAATGTACGCGCCTGCGCTACACGTTCCGAATATTTGAACGGAAACTGGTTTAGTGGGGCATTTGTTTTATTTTTCTTTGCTGTGTTTCACACTTCCGTTCCATTCTCTGCCGATTGGGGAAGTTTTGGAGTTGGACCAACCCTTGCATTGATTAGTTGTAAGGGTGCGTCAAGGAACAAATATTTCGTTAGCAATATTTGATTGACGTCTAGAGAAGGTTTCGCATGCCGAGAATAAATGAACACTTTGACAAGTGCACATAAATATATTTTACATATCCGCGATCACTCCGCGATCCTTTGTACAGACATTTACCGCTGAATTGGATTAATTTTTGTGTGAAGACTTTTAAGTCACATTCCGACCCTTAGCGGTTAAAAATAGATTCGTTTGCGATAATTAAGACACTACCAGGCGTATCGTTTTCCAGCGCAGTTCATAAAGCTGTATCAACAAAATGGTTGGCGAAAGGAACTTCAGTCCGTAAAGAAAAAGACAAGCTGAACCACGGCTTGTTCTTTTGCCCGTACGACATAATCGGATCATAATTAATTGACTTTTAAATTAGCAAAACATGTATTACACGAACCCGTTTGTGGCACGGACCCGGTGGCACGAACGTTGGCCGTTTGTCTCCGGTTTCAAATTGCTCCAGTTCCGTTCCGATGACAGGTGACAGAAAGGTTGTCTCAGTGGTCGTGCCTTTTTTTTACGCACACGGCCGCTGACGGTGCTGAAAACCATTCTTCAAACATTTCAGCACTTGCGTACGTGCTGATAGCCTAATGATAACAATCCGGCATGAAAGCAATATTTAAGGTCGGTGGAAGTGAAATACGTACGTAGGAAACTGGTCACCAGGCTTCCTTGGTGAACGAACGGACTGGCGGCCACTCTAGGTCAACCGTATCAATATCTCAATGGGACGCCTATCCTAACTCCTCATTAGGCGACCGAACACGCCAGCCGAACCGCGCCGGTACGGGGTTCAATTGCGTTTAAACTTTAATTGAACACCTCTTAACAAACAGTAATTATCACATTATCGCAACACCGTACACAATCGATACCACCTAGACTAGCCGCACTGTGTTGAAAAGTGAGAAGTGTTGCTACAGATTGAGATATTCAAATTAGACACGCGACCAGCTGGCGCTTTTCGTTCGACCTGCGAGTTTAAACTGGTGGCACAGCGAACCGTGCAAGTGCACGCTAAATTGTTATCGGCCACAAAGTACTATTCTGTGTTCAAAATATGTTTTCTGTTAACCCCTTAGGCAAAGGTCAATGCTTTGACCTAGAAAAGGGAACTGAAACAGTTGCAGTGAGCATTTTTATCGGAACCCTGTTGCATTTTGGGTGCAATCCTTGAAATAATACATCTAAATTTGATACTGATTCCCTTATCAACTATCGAATTTAGCATAATAAATTGTGGTTTATATTGAGGGTAAGTGCAACTAAACATTCGTCAAATAATGCAAATGATCGTGTCGCAGATCGTGTCTATAATTGATGTATTAACCAAAAAGACACAGTTTTAGATTAATGAGCATGCATCAAAACAAGATTGTATAGGTATGACCTTAAAAGTATTTTTCAATGTCTCTGTCACATGATTCGAACCATATTTATAGCCAATCATTCCAAATTACACGGAAATTAGCACTAGTAACACGGTTTTTTAGAATAAAACATACCCATATCACATACTGAATTCAGAATTCATGAGAACACGAAATATTTTCATTCTAATTGGATATAAAAAAATATCCTTGATATGTTCGCGAAGGAACCACATTTATCTCAATATTGAAATCAAATGCATGTCTGATATTTTTCCGATACCATTTTAAAATCAATATTAGACGTGCATATTGGTGTGTTAAGGAAATCTGGGAACTCTCGAATATATTGATGAAGACGAGGAAGTTGTATTAAAAAATCCTGGGAATGGCCTTTTTAGAATCGTTACTCGGTCTATTCGGATACTGTAGCGATCAGTATTGAAAAAAGAAACAGAGATGCATCCAATGTTTCTTGTGCTGTTTCTTATGTCTCTGCTCTAAGTGAATTTCTGTACCGATTCTTCGCCGGACATGAATCGGAAAGACCGGGCTAATAAATCTTCGATTGTGTTTATTAATCAGACGACGTTCCTCTCCACGCATTGGTGCCCCGGACACTGACGCTCGGAGCGTAAAACCCCGAAGTGGGTGTGAGAACCGTTCGCCTTCGATTGCAGACTTCCAAAGTTGCGTCTCTGTGACACGGTGGAACATACTGCGCTGGATGAAAAAAAAACTAACCCGAATAGATGACCACCACCCGTGGTAACAGGCCCCGGCTCAGAAGCAACATAAGTTATAGCGAGTGTCGCGCGGATGTGGAAACATGAGAGAAATTTGATACTCTTTTGGCAAGGAACTATCTCTCTTTTCCCACCGGCGACATGGGAGACGCATCGTCAGGACACGCGAACCGGTGCCTTCGTTTGCCTGCATGCGAGTCGGTATCTCTAGCAAAAGGGAGGAACCCAACACGGCATCTAATTATTGGTCACTTCGCGGTGGCATACCGGGATGCCATAATTCTGGTGCTCAGGTTTCGATGCGATACGCGTTTCGTTTATGTTTATACCGGCACCGGTTCAGAGGATCGATGAACAGTTTGCCGATCGCATCGTCTGAAGTTNACTGTAGCGATCAGTATTGAAAAAAGAAACAGAGATGCATCCAATGTTTCTTGTGCTGTTTCTTATATCTCTGCTCTAAGTGAATTTCTGTACCGATTCTTCGCGGGACATGAATCGGAAAGACCGGGCTAATAAATCTTCGATTGTGTTTATTAATCAGACGACGTTCCTCTCCACGCATTGGTGCCCCGGACACTGACGCTTGGAGCGTAAAACCCCGAAGTGGGTGTGAGAACCGTTCGCCTTCGATTGCAGACTTCCAAAGTTGCGTCTCTGTGACACGGTGATACATACTGCGCTGGATGAAAAAAAAAACTAACCCGAATAGATGACCACCACCCGTGGTAACAGGCCCCGGCTCAGAAGCAACATAAGTTATAGCGAGTGTCGCGCGGATGTGGAAACATGAGAGAAATTTGATACTCTTTTGGCAAGGAACTATCTCTCTTTTCCCACCGGCGACATGGGAGACGCATCGTCAGGACACGCGAACCGGTGCCTTCGTTTGCCTGCATGCGAGTCGGTATCTCTAGCAAAAGGGAGGAACCCAACACGGCATCTAATTATTGGTCACTTCGCGGTGGCATACCGGGATGCCATAATTCTGGTGCTCAGGTTTCGATGCGATACGCGTTTCGTTTATGTTTATACCGGCACCGGTTCAGAGGATCGATGAACAGTTTGCCGATCGCATCGTCTGAAGTTAAGATTTTTTTGTTGTTGTATGCTAAGGTAAACGTGTTTGGTGATCATCTTGTGAAGTAATTACGTACCTGCAACGAGAACAGAAATGAGAACAGGTTGAGTTACTACGAGAAAATTGAGACAGCGCTAGAACATGCTTTGAATGACAGTTTCGGTGTTTGGATGGTAATTAATTGCATTCCATGAAAGACATGGATTAATTAATTTGATACAGTATAATCAATCAGTTACTCGGACGAGGTATTTTTATTCTCATTTATGCACCAAACATTTACACATATTCAAATAAAGACGGATATAGCCATGACATTAAAATTAAAATTAATTTACAATAAAATTTATTTCAAACAATACAGACAATTTAATAATTCAAAACGACTGCCACGTATTCGCATGCAGAGCAACGTTTTGCTTTCTATAATTTAAACAGACGTTTACACAAATTAATGGTTCCCTGCGTTGAGGTGTCGTATTTAACTATATGTAAGACACATTCCATTCCATTTTTACCACACCTCATACTACGCCATCAAAATAGCAGCGTTTTAAGATGGTTGTAACTCATTTCTCGTAGGGCTATGGGAGGGATCGTACAGGGCTTCCGTGGACATTCCTGCTCCTCCTACTTCCGTCCTACTTCCACCGACCGACCTGATACTGAATCTATTCCCAATACATTCCACGTGAATCCCATCTTTCGCGGTGATCGTCTTGCCCGAACACCAGCCAGGCACTACTGTGCCTGATCATACTATTTATGCGGATCGTAACAATTATGACAGCATAAATTAGCGTAAATTATTGATCATCATAGACACGCTCGCATACACGCGCATGTGTCGGCTTTGCAAGATGCCGATCCGCGATACCAGCTGGGGCTCGATCCGGTTAAACACAACTAAACATGCCCGGTGAGGAGTTTGATTTTCTCTAAACGCTACATAACCCACCCATGGACTTGATACAATGTGTTTCGGCCATGGCGGGTAAGCTTAACATCAATGGCAGTATAGGTTAGTCTTGGAGCGTTTTTGGTGGTCCCTTGATTTGGCATAACATAAGAGCTTTAGGGGAAACTTTCGATTATCCTAGTGCTTCGAAGTATAGTTTGATCTCGTTTCTATTTAAATCCACAACTTA
Organism: Anopheles rivulorum; assembly: GCA_018908115.1. Lineage (NCBI taxonomy): Eukaryota > Metazoa > Arthropoda > Insecta > Diptera > Culicidae > Anopheles > Anopheles rivulorum. The sequence continues at coordinate 12,721,378 of CM032177.1, forward strand.
AGCTATCTTCTGTTGCCCTCTATTGGGACGTGTTTCGCGAGAATCTGCATCAGCTCGGTTAAATATTCAGAAGCGAAGCGGTTCAGCAAACACCGCGAGGCGTTTTCTCCTATTTCGCCGTGATTTGCGTGCGTATTATTAATAAAGAAACCATAATTGAATTTGGTGCTTACAGTGATTCAACCACGTGTCCACGAAAACACTTTGAATCAATCGACAGATAAAACACTGTGCCTTTCCCGTGCGACGGTACCTTCAGTGTGGTGGAGTTGAAATTTATTATTTCATATCTGGAAAAGTTTGAAAGTGACTTGAACCGTACTGCCCGCAGCCAGTCAACTTGTTCGCCCAGCAGTGGTTGACCACCAATAAATTTACGTCTTTTCCTATCCATTAAGCTTTAAAAAGCGATCGTTTCTATTTATACGCAAAGCATTAGGGGCCGATCGGTAGGCACACTTGTTTCAAGATTAAATCAACGGCCTTGCTGCGCGGTCCACATGCAAATCCTGGCTGCCTAGGTAGAGTAAAAGCCGTATTTGAGAGGTCGTAACTACGTCCAGCTGTCAGCTGTCCTACGTTTAAGCTGATTCTTTTAACTTGTGGCGTGTGCCATAGTGGTGGGCAGCTAGATGAAGTTCTCCAATATAACACCGCTCAAGGTAATGAATGAACATTATAGTTAGTTTGAAACGACGATACAGGTTTACTAGCTAATGGGCGTTTGATTTTTTACGTAAAGAAATTTCACAACTTTCGATTACAATTTTGAGCTATATCAAATAAAATCATGCTTGAAATATCTAACACCTTCAGTCTGATTTCATCCTATTATCTGTCAAACATAATTTCATGATCGTTTGATAATAAATTGAACCAATTCTGCCCAATGACATCTAGGAAAGTAACAATCCTAGCGCTGATACAGCAACTCCACCTCCACTGTATCGGATACTTTCATATTTGATCATAAATCATCATTTCGTTTGATCTCGAACATTGATACACCTTTTCATTTCACGGACGCATGAACGTGGTTTGTCGTGCCGTGAAGACTGTTAGACATGTTCTAGGAACCATCTAGCTTCTAGGAAACTTGCGAACGGAAGACTCATCTCCGGTGTAGAAGCATCTTTACTTAAACCGTTGTGCTACGATCGTTTGTCTACGCTCACGATACCGTTTTTCATTTTTGCATTTTCACACACTTCCACAGCGGCAATCGCAGGACCTTTAATTTACTCTAATTAATTGAGTTATCATTTCCCCTAATCGATCACCAACTACTCCCCCAAAACAAGCGGTATATCCGCTTGATCTTTTTCGGGTGGTCGTCCTGCTCCAAATCTGTCTGATCTTGAACCTATGATCATCGATCGGGTTGACCGAGAAAAAAAGAAAACATGCACAAGGAACGAAATAAATCGTGCCAGCAGTCGTGGCGTTCGCGTTCGTTCCACCTACTTTACACCTAATACAACTCAATTGATTCGTCCGGTCACCAACGGAAGACCCGCACTCAGCTCCATATCGCGGATCGATATCGACGGATCATAACAAATTATACTGCGAGCGAGTTCTGTTCCGCCTTTGGGGGCAGTACGATCCCATCGGTACAGGTCCGGTACGTTTCACGAAATCGATTGTGTATCTCCGGCGATTTCGGACGATATACATTATAATGCGTTCGGATTCGCCGGGTGATTTGTGGCGTTTTCTTTCTTCATACTCGCATGGAAGTAAACTTTTTTTTTAAACCGTTAATAAAACGTAACCGGGCAGAATTTGGTTAGCAGGAAAATTTATTACCACTAATAATCCATACACACAAACAGCGAACAATCGAAAATGCTGGAAAAAAGCAGCTAAGCTGGAAGGCGTGCGCGCTTTCCGGCAATTGTTTGATGCCGTGATGTTGCCGTACAAGAAGCTGTTTCTGAATGCATCTTGATCAGCCAACCGAAAGCGTTTGTAAGATGGTAAGATGCTTTTATTTAGCTCATTAAATAATCCTTCGAACGGTGTGCGTGTGTGGGTGGTCGTAAAATGTTAAAAGTCAACAAAAATGACAAAGGGGCAGCCATCGCGTGCGCAATTGATTAATTATAGCACGTAAACGGGTATTTACGAAAAGAGGAATTACAAAAAGTAACCGGCGAGTTCGATATATTGATGGGAGGCATTAAGATTTTTCAATTTTGAAGAGTTTGTAAAAAAAGCGTATGAATTTCAAATTCCGTGTCGAATGTGGCTACTGGAGGAAGAAATCTTTTCGGACATCAGCTTCCTGATATGTTAACCTTCCATTTAGAGCTTATAATATGACATTCACCAGTTCCGCGTGTTGTTACATTTACAATATAAAACGAACCAAATCTAAACAAACGAAGACATAAATTTAACCCCTTATGTCTGCCAATATAAGCAGACCCTTCAGCTATTCACGACTAATAGCAGATGAGATGAGCTGCGCATAAACAATAACACCTACACCATTAACCTTCACACCCGCGGCGGGTCGGATAAAAAGAATCGCACATCGACACATTTGCAGTCCGCACGAACTCTTTCATTTCCGTGTTATGGTGTTCCGTATGGCGCCAACGGTGCGAAGGTGATCCGGGCCGACACACTTTAATGCGGCAGGCTTTCCAAGCTCTAGTCCAATCAAGGAAAATCGGTACGATCATACATGTGCCTAAAAGCAAATCAAACGAAAGGTTAAATGTTGGACACACACTGTGTATGTGTTTCTATGTTTATTGATTTCCGTATCTGCTTGGGTCGCGTGTGCAGTAAGATCGTAGGCCTGGTGGCTGATGCTGCCTTTTTCTTCCAGTGTCTTACCAATAAATTTTTCCGACAACGTTGAAGAAAAAAAAAGAATATTAGGGAATAGAAAGATGCAGCAAGGAATGAAGTGTGATCGAGGCGTGAACGAAGAATATAGAAGATAGAGAATTACAAAGTGCATGTTAAAGGTTGTTATCCGGTGAAATGGATTAAGATAACCTTGTCCGTTTACCGATGCCGACCTCATCGTTTACTTTCCCATCCTTTGGTAAATATGTTTCATTCAATAGTGTAAAAAATTGAATAAATAGTTTCTGAAGCCTTTGAACATCGATGGATTCTTTGACTTTGACTTGCCCTGTCTTTGGCTTTGACTTGCCCTGTCTTTGACTTTGACTTTGCACAATCATAATTAAGGCGCTAGAAGGAAACCATACCGGGAGCATAAAAACATATTTTGTTATCCACCAAACGGTCACAAACAGGTTCTTCTCCCACCAAAAAGTGTGTCTAGAAGAAAAAGAAAATTTGAAATATTCTTAAAGGGTTTGCTGTACCGAATACGATCGAACCAATAAACGGAAACGTTTACCTGACAGTCATAAATATGAAGCCACGAGCCTCATTTTAGTTATGATTAAAACGAACTGCCTTGAAAACAAAAAACTTGGGGAGAACACCTGAAACTTGGAAAGATACGATAGCAGTGGGTTGGGAAGGGATCTAGAATAGAAATACTACTACCAACCAAACCAGTTCGATTAGCTACGATTTACTTCATTAAAATGATACGCTCTCCTGTGGTGTTGTTTTTATACAAAAAATTCAACACCTTCAGTAATGAATGTAAACATGGCTTGACGAAGATTTAGTGAGGGTCCTCGTTGTATCGTGAATTACAGCATAAAACTGCTGACTACAAAGTAAGCAATTTTTGGTAATATCTTTCTCTCTTCGCATCGCATATCATTGTCATTGACTTTAAATTTCGCATTAAAATGGCCATTGTACACAATTTTTATTTCTTCAATCAATGATGGAAGCCGATTTGTTCTTCCTACCATAAAATAGTCGCTCTGACCGTAGAACATTGTGTCACACCATAAAGATCAAAGTGTTACTTTATTTTACGACTAACCAATCATCGGAAAACTATTAACATAAGGTTGCATGATCAAACCGATCCGAACGTCAAATTTGTTTGCATTTGTCGAACTGATTTGCCGACAAGAGAGTTCCCGAAGTTCGTTCCACTTCCAGAGAATGGTTCTGAAATTTTAGATGGCAAAACGAATTCTGACCACACAGCACCAAATGAACCATTAACGTTCAATAAATTTCCCATTTAGCGAATGTTTTATTATACTAGTTTGATCATGAAAATGCTGGCGACTTTGGGCAGCCCGAATTGAAGACCGCAACGAAATACGAGCGGGGCATATTTTATTAACCAAATTATTTTCCATGATGCAAACGCGACAATGCACATGCAGTTTCATTGACGCATGCTGTTGGAAGGAAAAAATAAAACCCCACGTTTGATGGACGTTGATTGTTGATGGTGTTTACCACGGACGAAATTTGCTTCCATCAAAAACCACTTATACGTAACGATGCAGAGCCCGCTAAAGGTTCAGGCGGCCACATCAGCTGAACAGCCAGCGGAAGCCGGAGATTTCACACAAAGCGGAAAACAACATGGATACGGTCAGTGTGAAAGTATGTCCATTTGAGATGCGATCTCCGTTCGTATAAACTAACGATCTTAAACTGTCTCCCAGCCTTCCTAGCCACGCATCCATTTCTGCCCACGCGCAAAACGTTTGATTCTTGACGACGACCACGACGACGAGAGCCGGCAGTAACTTTAAACCGGCGAAGCCTTTTTTTCTCCTGCGAGAGTTGCGGCTCAGATTGAGCCATTTGATGCGTGCTTTATTTTATAGAAAAGATTCGAAATTGAACTCGACGATTTAGATAGCGCAGCGAAGCGATGCGGAATGTGTGTGTGTGTGTGTCGATGATTTTTATGGTGATATGGTGGCATCGTCTTCGGTAAGTGTTATGTTGACATAAATTTCAAATAATGTTGAGTATACCAGTAACGGGTGTATCGATCGGTCTATTTTAAAAGATGGATTTCAATAAATTTAGTTCAAAATTAGCTACTACCTTAATCGAATACACTGTGAACAATCATTATGCATTCAAAATAAATTTAATTGGAATTAACAACCGAATGTGATAAAAAAAATCACCCAGAAACATCTAAAACATTACGTAATTAAAGATGTTGGAAAAAACTCAATAATACGAAAAATTAATTCTTTATACAGACTGTAACAAATTTCCAACCAAAACGAGCACCATATTATTCCACAAAGTGAAAGCAAACTCATCATAACGCTGTATAAGATTCTTTAGAAATTCTTTACTACACGCAAGAACTCAACCAGCATGAGGCGCGTGCTCGCGCATCCTAGAAAAGCACTCGAATATGCCCACTCTCCATACACCCAAACTAGATCTAGATTGATAATTCCGTCCGCGCATAGCCCCAATATCCCACCACATCTTACACCCGTCGCCCCCTGGAGCAGAACAGAGCTTGCATGCAGCCGGCAGTTGCATCTTTGGAATGTTCCGATCATTGCGATGCGTGCCTGTTGTTCATGAATCACTGAAATGTATCTCCATTTCTCTTGCTGTGTCCCCCGCAGCAGCAAACGGGGTGATTCGTAACCTGCACCAGTGCACGTAGATCTAGATTTGCTGTTTAGATGTCGGATGCTGAAAAACTTGTCCCAGGTTCAAGGTTGATGCGCCATCTCCCTCTCTTCCTTTCTCTCTCTTTCTCTCTTCCCCTTTGCTACACTTTTGCTTCATTTCGAATGGAAGGTGTATTTTTTGGGCAAGATTGATCAGTCAATAATAATCCTTTTGCGGGCAAGGAAAGCTGTATGCACAGTGTTTCGTCGTGCGGTACTGCGTACTGCGGCCGTGTCATTGGATGTCCGATTTCCAGCAAGAGATTGACGGAAGTCGTGACCTGCGCTCGATGCACAACTATGGTTGCGTACCGTGAGGTAAGATCTAAACCATTTGTCAGACGGTTTTAGTGGTCCGATCAGTGTGCAATATAAACCTGTCGATATCCATACCAATTCCAGCGTCAAATCAGTGCCAATCAAAATTACTTTGGTGGTTGGTTAAGATTATCCGCTTCAGACGGAACGGAACAACTTCCTCAAGAATAAACGTTAATGTCTTCCTTTTATTCCTTAAAGGTAAGTAAGACATATACTTTGCTAGTGGGGATTTTTTTTTCTTCAATTAATACAGTAACCAACCCGTTCCGTTTTTGTTGCCACATTAAAGCGTTCCGATTTATCACAACAAGATTTGTGACTCACGAATGCTTTTTAGTTTAATTTCGGGGGTTCGGGATCGCGGATTGCCTTTCTCTGCTCTGGCACGATCGAGTGCAGATTGAAAGCGCCGATGCAGATGAATTGAGCTGACCATTAAAAATAAAATCCCCCCGCGAATGATCGTACGTACGCAAAGTGCCAAGCGACAGTCGCGAAGAGAAGGGTGTAAAACTTGCACTTTTATTGACCAATCTGCACGAACGGTGATACAATTTTATGGGTCCGGTTTTTGTTTTTCGAACCGATCTGGAACTGCCACATCCACCCGCAAAAATCGTAGCTTCTCTCTTTTTTTTCTGTTTGAAAACGGTTTTGATTTCATTTTAACACAAAACTCTTATTTGGAGCACACTTCTTCTTTGCCAAACGTTTTTGCGCGTAGGTTATGCGGGAAACATGATTCCTGTTTGTGAATTTTTGGCCTGATCGAATCGGCTACGTACCCCGGACATACCATACATGGACGAGATATGCTGAATCGTTTTCGGTGCTGAACTGCCTTGACCATGACCCTGACTTAAATAAGGCTCATGATAGTAAATGCTGTTGATCACTTGGTTTTTAAAGATGCGATCAGCCGAAATGCTTTTTAAGCTGAAACTGAACATATTTTTGATAGCACAATTAACAATTTGTTTGGGTTATTAATTTTCTAGTTAAAATAGTACTGACCAACTGCTGAAGAATTCAACTTTTTTAATAGAATGTTTGTTATAACCAATTTCAGTTTATACTCAAAACACGAGTTGGGATAAACGCGTTGCTTACGTGCTAATGCCTCAGATGCGATGGAATTTCGGGGGAATAAAGATCGCAACAGTGGTTTATAGGTTTTTTTTATGCATCTTCCGCCCTGGCATGATTATGCAAAAAAAAACTCCTCCTCGTCAAGCATTTCACGAGCTTACGAGCAATTTCGCACGTAGGCACCAGTGTTTCTCTAGGCGCGGGTGGAACGGCCATCTCTGCCAGCAACGGCTTTGAGGAGAAGGCAATTTAATAATACGCAACCGGTTAGTTGTGCGATCCGTGCGAATGCATTGATATGATTTATCATCTGACAGGAAGGAAGGTTATGCCGCCATACGATGCACGACAGTCGAACCCGCGTGGACGGAGGCTCGTTCTGGGCGGATAATACTCTTCGCTGACCTTTCGCTGGCGGTTTCGTGTTGCGTGGAGAATGCCTAGCCAGGTACTCGTGTTTGCACGCAGGGTTTCTACTTTCATTGTAACCCGACAGGACTGCTCGAAATGGGGGTAACGTGTTGGTTTGTTTTAGCTGTCTCTTGTGAAGACTCCAATGGGTCCCAATGCAGCTTTTTGCACGGTGGTTTTCATATTCAGAAGCAAATCAACGTGAGAAGGGGGATGGTGCGTTTGTGTAACCGTAAAGAGGAGGAAAGGTAAGAAATCATTTATTATAAAATTTATGGCACATCGGTTGCTTGGGCCATTCATCGTTGCACGCAGAGAGAGAGAGAGAGTGTGTAACATAGAAATACAAGTACATGATGCTACAATACTGGAGATCTTCTTTAAGAGGACAAGAGATAAATTAAGTTGCATTAAGTGTGATGACTCCACTTACTGTCGAACAATTACTTCCTAATTATGGTACTATACCCTAAAAGACTACAACAATCTTGGTACGATTCCCTAATACGGTTAAGACACCTCAATAGCTTTGCGACCTGTTTGGTCCCTAAAAAGACTTTAAAAACTTGACATTCAAAAACTTGATCGTTTGGTGTCATTCTATTGACATGACCAGAACAACGGAACCGGCCTTGTTTGGAAATCAACTAAGATCCTTCTATGACCCATAAAGCTTGTCATTGTAGCAACTCTTGACGGGATCAATACATTTTCAATCCAAATGATATATTCGTCAAATATGACCAGAATCTAGATCACAAAAGGACATGATCCCAGCTTCCATCGTCGCGCGAGGTGTTTGGATGGAGATTGTAAATCTTATATTAATACTTATGCAATCAGTTTTTAATAACAAAAAATCCGTGCAGATGCTCAGTGTGCTAATAATTTCCTTTTGCAACAATTTAACAACCATCGCTGGCGATGTCAAACGCGCTTCATGCAGACACGCGAAACGTCAGCTAAGCCGCGAACCACCACCAACGGACAACGCGCGGAAACTAATCAACGCCAAACGATACCATCGTCAATCATCGGCGCTGTAATTTACGAAGTGTTTTTACACCGACACGTTAAAAACGATCAGCACAACAACATAATCTCCGTAATGATGAAACTGATGATCACTGACGGCGCGAGCTAATGTGCTCCAGATATTTCATCGCGTCCAGCAGGAGTTCGTAGGTTGAGGCTGTGACTATCAGATCAGATTCCGAAATATGTATGGCCTGTTTGCTGCGGTCGCTAGCATAAATCTTCGTCAAGTACGTTTAATATCTTCATATCGCTTCCTTCTCGCTGCCCTTAAGTTAAACCACACTCGGTACCCGCTGTACCGATCCGAAACGCGCGCCGGTCACCCACAAACGCACCCAATTGAAAGTGATTGAGAGCGATCAATAAATTGCCCAGTGCGATTTCGATCTCTGCTTGCCCGGACGGCCGTTGTTGGCCTTTTTTTAGCAGCGGTAGTTTGGCGGCATCGCCAATGGTTTCCATAAATTACCTAGTTGATGAAAACAGTTGTCAGCTGGACCTTTGGGAGAGTATGCCGCGATTTCGCGATCGCGTTCGCTCCATCGATGATAGCAGTGGCCGATTTTAGAAGCGTTCAGTAATAGCATCCTGCTTCTAGCACAATATTGGATCGGGTGCGGACGGGATGTTGATTGGTGGGTGGCGTTCTAGATACTGCAATTAAAGTAACCAACGGTATACCAACTCCCGTAGATATTGGCCACGAAGAGACATTCTGATACAGTTCAATAACCTTTTATGTTGTAGAGAACTTTCGCTATTAGACGCTATTCGTTTTATGATAAAGATTACAATATCTAGCCATATTTTAAGAACTGAGCTTTTATGGCTGAGTTACAGATATTGGAAATTTGGAGACATTTCTCGCAACGATATGCCAGGCCTTTCTATTTACCATTTTTATCTCTACTTCTTCAATTAGATTAATAGGAGTAGGTGTTACCAAGATGGAAAGAATAGACTTTAATTGAATAGCTTCAAATGTCATCTCCGATAAGGAGATGGGTACCGCCTTATGGTTTCGAAAGGCGTGCGTCAGATTTGTATGACACAACTACGAACCTGAGCTGTACGGAATCGTACCCTAAGGGACCTTAATCACACCATATGAATAGAGTTCCGCGTGCAGTGTGTCAAATGGAGACGCCCCAACTATTCGTACGAACGCTGCCATGTTTATCTGTTTACTTCCTTCTAATCACCGTAAATCGTTTTCGCACCGTATTTGCAAACGACTTCACGAAACTTTGCTTCGAGCTGCTCATAGCCGATCATAGTCGATCAGCACGATCAAAGAATGGGCTGCGATAACGATCGTGCACCGAGGCGAGTTTTGCGTTGCAGGGGCGGTTTATTTTCCCAACCTACCAATTTCCCGGACGCCAGTCGACTCCTCCTACTTTCCGTTTCACTTGCTGCTTGCAGAAAAATTGCTGTCGCCTTTCACACAAAACTGAAGTAAAACGGAGGGAGGCCAGAGCTCGGAGCGGTGCATAATAATTTCCAGACCAGCTCCGTAAACGACGACGCCGGCAATTCATTTCTAGACTGCATCGGCAAGTTCCGCCAAATGATGCTTATTTTCTAGTGGCAAATAAAAAATGAAGGTGTTGATTGAATCATTAGGAGCAAATAATCATCATTTGATATTTCTGTTCGCAATATTCAATTACTTAGTGAAAATTGCATGGTAGAATGATTATTATTTCAACACTATCGCTAATATAGAGCAAAAAAATGTAGCTGAATATTTATAAGATTTTCGCAGTGCGTCATTATATTTATAAAATTAAATTCGCAAACATAACACTAAACAATAGCCTAACATATATTAAAGACTATGAACAGTTTCCCACAACTCTGCCCAATTTTTATTCCTTATATTTGTATCTCGAGTACCTATCAATTTCATAAACTTCACTCGTTTCAGACATCAAAACAAAAAATGCTTCTAGTTAACAATACATTTAATTATCATTGGGTAGACTCCCCACAATCATTTGCCGGATGCAATCACAGACTGCAGCCAAGCTTGATGGAATAAAGGGTGTTTCCGTGCTGTCCATTACAGGACTGTATTTGCTCACGATTTCAACAGCAATCATTATAGTGCAACAAGTTCAGCACAATATTTGAGGCTTAGTTTAACGACGTTCAACTAAAAAATCTAGAACTGCAACCGAGATCCAAGATTGCCCTCTTGCATGTAGCTTTATAAATGAAGATCACCCACCAAGCACAACTGAAGCAAAGTAAGGAATCAAAATCGCTCGAGATCTAGCAAGCAATTGGGCACATATTTAAAAGGATAAGGTAAAATCATTAGCAAAAGCAGCTTTGTAAAAAAAAAACAGCCACCACAAGTCATATCAAACTGCCTGTCTTCGGTACGTTCCTGCAGCTGTAGGACGTGAACGATGACAGCAAACCATGACCGAAGCTCCATCCCGTAAAACCAGCTTACGCTTACCCCGTAATTAATGGTTGTCGTAGAAAATAAAGTTTTCTATCATTCAATCATAATTGCCCGGCTGCGGAATTGTAAATCAGATGTGCTGCAAAACGTTCTGTGGAATGTTCGAACAAAAACTGGCACCAGCAAAGTTAGAAAAACGCTGGAAGGTACGCATATTTTATAACCCAGCCACAGTAAAATGGCTGGCAGCGTAGTTTTTGAGCCGATTTCGTCAGGGTTTACAAAATCTTGACAAACCTGTTTAAAGTTGCGCAAATGTACGAATTTTATGGAGCTCTATCGTATCATAAAATAAAGCTTTACACACATAATAACGTAGTATTAATTCTCTGACTCATTTGCAGTGTGTTATATGTTCTTCTAAAGGTGCAATGGAGATTGATCTGGAAACCAAAAACGTTCTGATTCATTCACCATGTCCCAAGATATGGGAAGTTCCATTCATGAGCAAAGCATCACGACAAACGCGAAATTTCACGACAAACAGGAAAAGTTATTGATATTCTATTGTACGCTATTGCTTTAAGAATTATGGACACTCACGGAAAATCCCAGCTAATTCCGCACATCCTGCTAGAAGCGGATGCACGTCATGAATACAAAGTTTGAAATCATTAACACATGAGGTGTTTGTCATAGGAAAAAACGCATTTATTAAATTGTCGTATCAATTTGTTCATAAGTTACAATTTAGTAGCTATTAGGCAACCAAATAAAGGAAACTGTTAAATTTTAAGGTACAAACATAGAAAAATGGAACTTTTAACCAAATGACCAATATTTAACTAGATCAGTAAATATTGAAATTGTAGCCATGGAATTGTGGACTTGGAACACTCTCAAGCCGCGATAGGCTACAAAGCATTTTAAATAACAGTAGCTCTGCATTATACATTCGTTTTGACAGATGAGAAATTGTAACAATTAGTCAAAAATATCACCCCACTCCAACCGACGTAAAGGCATCGCGTTGTTGCACCGATGCACTTACTTGCATTCCCTTTCGTCCCTGTTCCTTGCAGACCGCGACGGTACCAACAGAACAAAAATCCTGAAAAACCACACCAGCGTTGTGCGCTCTTCGGGGGTTATTGTTGTGATTGCGTTGATCGCAACTATCAGCGATCGTTGAAAGAGGGATCGATCACGAAGTACACACATCGTAGCGGTTTGCAGGTTATTCTTCCCATCGGTGCGTAACAAGCGAAACCAGAACCGTGTCGAGCTGTTGCGTCGAGTTCTTCGGCGTGACTGGAAGGAATACACGTAGGGGGTACAATGGGCACTGTGAGAAAAGTACCATGATTGATTCTCGCCTGTCAACCGGTTTAATTAGGTGGATTAAGACGTTTTTTCAAGAGGGTTCAGCTTCGGGACATCCCAAGCGGACCGAGTGGAAGCGACCATGTCACAAATTTGTCACTCTCGTTCTCGGTTTCCGTTCACGCGTTTGTTGGCAATGTCTTGTTGCGGAAACGGCAGCTCAAACGCTATCTTCTCCATGCGACGAGCAACCGGTTGTCCTTTGCTACCAACTTCACTTCTTGGTTCGGGCAAAACAGTGGTTGGGCTTTTATTCTTGTCAAATAAAGGAAGGAACTTGTTGAAACTCTTAACAGGATAATGCCATTCTGGGTAGGAGATGACATTTTCGCCCCGGAGGGAAATGAATGAATACGCCATTCGATTCGAGCTGTACATGGTTCGACAGCACGTACATGGTATGCACGGTACCTCGTTACGTCGTAAGCTAATTTCGAAACCCACTGGACAGGTGTTTACTGTTGAGGACGTATGCGTACATACATATTGCTGGAAGAAACTGGAACTACTGTTAAACGTGACAGCATTTATTGAAAATACGATCTTCGCTCTAGATTTAGTCCAGTCAGTACGGTGTAGTGTGACATTGGGCTACTGTACAGAAAGTCGATAAATGAGTCTGGCTTGCTGATAAGAATCAACAACGATGAGAAAACTGGTCCACAGATTGCATCATGCTCAATATTAAGCGAGAAAAAATTTGCACATCGGGATTCGCAAAAACAGACACAGTTACCAAGATACTGTCTAATTACTTTACTAATTCTGGCATTCTTTATGTAGAGCTAACAAACGATCTTATCTTTTGCGCGTAAAATTGATCTTATGTAATTATTTATTTGAATCAGCTTTGCGTAATATGTATGTCAGTATGTTAGTTTATTGAAGAATGTTATCAAGGTGCATTAACAATTGTTATTTAACAAGATTGTTAATATTGTTCACACTGCATTTGGTTACGCATTTACAAACTCTCGGAATGCGTTTAATGTTTCCGTAAGCTTCTCCTTAGAAGTACACGTTTTGTTTGCCTTACTTAAACTACCGACCGATTCAATTCAGGTTCACTGACTGATAAGGTATACCGGTGTAACATGGTGTTTGTAGTCATAATCGAGTATCTTATCGCACGAGTTCTTCTAAACCATACATTAGGTAGGAAGGGTGTTTACATGTGTTTGAAAGATATTTTTGAATTTTTGCAAACACAGGGTACAAAGGCTAGGTTCATTATTGACAGGAGGGATTAGCGAATCTTCCTCATCGTACAAAACATTGCGAAAGCGGGCGAATGTTGCTCAGCTGCGTACGATTGCCTAAGGCAAAAGATAACACAATATACGCAGTTAACGAGGGAATGCAAGAGGCTCGTAAGAATGTAACACCGAAATGCAAATTTCGATAGACAATTGATGAAACAGGTAAACTTCTTCACAAACTGTACTATATCGTTACACATATTGCACCATAAAATATTCGACGTAACAAAACCAACGGTACACGTAGAATAGCACATAACATAGTTCAATGACCTAAAGGTAAATTGCATTCCTAGCACTTTACATTCATAACCCAAACATAATTGACCCTGACCTACATTAACACGCTGTAAACAGTCGGTTTTAGTACAATCCCTACTGAGAGCCCTGCTGTGCTAAAACTGTGCTCGCTCCGTACCGCACTCATTTGACAGCCACTCACCGATGCTTCTTTCACGCACACTACCACCATTCACACGCTCGCACACAGCTGAGTGCGAAAGATCAGAAGGAAAAAACTACACAAAATACCAAAAATAGAACGAACGGAATCGAAAATTTTCAACCGGTAGCCGCAACACACATTCTCAATTACACTATTCCCAGACAGAATATTCTAGCCAATGGCCGGGAAATACACAACTTATGGGATAAATGTTATCACATACGCGACCTTTCCCACGATGATTCAGCGACGGTTGTCACGGGTTGGTTAACTAAACAGATATCTTTGTGCACCAACACTACACATACAGCGCACTATTTCCACTGCATTCACGCACAGGCACCGACCAACGATTGTATTCGGCATTTGACGGACTGATAAGAAACGATTCCGGTACAACATTGAACTTGACCACACGACACATTCCGGCAGAGACGGACTTACCTTTCGCAGCTGGAGCGCATAGACCTTGGGACGGTTTCGATAGGTCGCTGCAGTGAACGCGAGCAAGCCACCACTCACCAAACAAATGTACCGTACGGTCGGATGCTGGTACCATTTGCGGGCACTGGAACTATTACCGAAATTACGCGATAACACCTTGAAAAATGGATTCGATTTCGAGCAGCGTACAATTCTGTTTGTGTACATCGCCATTTTTCTTCCCGTAGCTTTTTTTTTGTTTCTATTGCGAAAAGTCACTGTGCGATTTGTTTACATTTTTTTACTGCGCCTGTCAGACGTGAATGGCTGCGTTTATACCTGTGGGTCAGCGCTTCGCGGAGCGATTCAAATCGAACGGTGAACATTGGAGGTGATTTACGAAGTGTATTTCATGTTTTTCATCTACGTTTGGCATGATGAACTTGTATTCTAATGAAATACAAAAAAGCACGTGTTTTAAATTAAATTGGAAAACAGACCATTTATTCAAGCATATCAAAACTATAAACATAAAATAATTTATGTAATTTTGATAATCCAAACATGGAAACTAATAAAACTAAAACGCGGTAACACACAAACACTGTTTCAGTCCTTATTGCATTGTTGATGCTATTATTCAACAGAGGCATATAAATTATTCACAGATAACCCCATTGCCCGGCCCTCCAACGAAGTGTGATGGCACAGTAGCAGTACCATTTTACTTCCGCTGCTTCTGATTTGCGTTTGGTGATGCGTTTGTAAAGTGTTCCAACTGCGTCAAGCGATGTAGCGATCTAGCTTACAAAGTAACACTCTTTACTGGTTACAAAACCAGCTCGTTTCAGACGCCTCGGCACTAGCGAGTATATTCCAAGTTGAAAAATGATCACCTATTTGCGTGCGATTGACTTTATCTAAATTCAATAAATTAATTTCACTCACATTTCTTCCGATGTTGGCTATTTTTCTTGCTTGCTTGGCTTGATTCTGCATGCACTTGACTACGGCAAACACCGGAATACTTAATGAAAAGTAGAGCATAAACTTTCCGCTTCAGGATTAATCCAGTTTGGCTTATCCTTGACTGGATCCACTATTAAATCAAAACGAAAAAAAAGCAACACTGAACTGGTACTGTGAGGAACGCTTTCGCAGATGACCAGATGAGGTGCTTTGGATCGGTTTCACGCCATGGTGGCGACGTAATTAGTATTAATTGCTCCGCGTTGTATCGGTTTATCATAATCGGCATAAGTAATTAACTATTACTTAGCTTATCGCATTGGAAGCGAGTTTTACAACTCTCGTCATCCAGTGTCTGTCACAGAAAGTTGTTCGTCGATGAAGTCTCACCGATTACAGGTGGTGGGTAAACCGTCGCATAAGGTTGCACACGCACCATGATCTAGCGATTATCTTTCAAGATGCAAATTCATCGAAGATCTTATTGCATTGGGGATAATAAATTATCGTATGCTTTCTGCATCTTTCCGACTCTCGACGCAAAGTCTCGTGGTAGAAGCCGTAGTCTATCGAGTCGAAAGAGTAGAACAGAGATGCGCCATTATGTATCGAGCAGGAAATGGAAATGGCTTTAGATTTATCGAAGCTAGAGAACAAGCGATCACCCACAACTTATGATTTACGATCATCGACAGCCCGATCGTGGAAACACTTATCGGAAATGTTTAGCAAATCAGTAACACAAATTTTACAAGCTGAACGACTATCGAACTTCGCACGGGATGCGGGATTCTGCCGGCGATGGGACGATAAATCTGTCATCGATTTAGAACACGCGGGAACTATGCTAAATGCCGTTCCAATAAACATAGCACAAATCGAAAGATTTAGACGAACGAGAGATAAAATAGAAACGGAAACAGGGACATGATTCCCCCGACCGTACAAATTGATTGCTGAAAGATAAATTATTTCCCACCTTGGGGTATCGCGGGCATACATTTGTAACATCATTTCCAGAAATCAGGAATGGTACAACAACAACAGAAAAACGACAAATTGAACGATTTTCTCTCTAGGATTCCATAGATCTCGTGCTGAACTGGTTGATTTATTTTTTTGCTAGTTGGTGGACATATTAAGAAAAAGGTCATCGTATACATTTAATTCGCACAAGTTTTTATGTTGGTGTGTCGGGACCTTTTGTTGTATATTTTTTCAAAACTATTTGCTTCTTTTATTCTCTTTTGCTACTTCATTCACTAAAGCACGACTAATTCAAACACGCCAGAAATAGATTTCTAGTTGTCGGGTTAATTAATTAAAAATAATCAAAACAATAAACAGGCCCGCTGGCAATCAGTTTCTTATCAACGGTACCGACCGGTGGCTTAGTGGCGCGCATAACTTACCGCCTTCAATTCATAATCGATTGTTTCCCAAACAAAACGCACACACCCACAGGCACACAGGGGTTATTTTAATCTTTGAAACATAAATCAGCGCTAATCTGAAAAGATTTTGAACTACAGCAGATAGCCCTCCGAGTGCTTCGATGGTAGTTTTACATTGAAACCGATCGCGAACCCTACTTACGGCGGAACGAAACCATCGTACGTACGGAAGGTGATACGGGACATTGTACATTGTTGCGTCCGCTTCATTGTATTAGTCATTCGAAATGTGATTTTTCTACGCTGAATACGCTTTTCAAAGTCCATCTTTGTAACGGGAAAAAGGGGGGGATAAATGAAAAGAAATCTATTTGGAAGGTTTAAAATCAAGCCCACTCAAAAGTCCACACTAATGATGTCCCCGGTCGGCCTTTTTTTTGATTATATTTTGCAATATTCCCGCCTAGTTCTCCGGTTGTTTCACCTTCCAGCTACGTCCGTTTTGTTGTGTGCCATGTGCTTTTTCCGCTAACATCCACTGATAACATCCACAACCATACGCGAGATGCCGCTAGATAGAGGAAATAGTATGTGTCCGTGTGTTAGTTCGAAGTATGAAGGTAAGCCACCGTTCGTCAGTAGGTTACGCGTACGTCACGCAAGTTGCCGTGGCGCGACGACAACGACGTTGGCGACGTCTGCATCGAACGCGTGATAATCGGCAAACGTCATCGGACTGGCGCAAAATTCTAAGCAAACTCGGCTTTTCTTTCTCGCAATTTTCACCTGTTTTCCTTCTAGGAAAACATAAGGGAAGTGTTTTTTTTGTTATACTCTTACAAACCTTAACAAGAAGCCGGTAGCTTTCTTGGAATCCGAACAATTAATTTTAAACTAATTACTAACAACGGTGAAACATTTCGGAATGGGTAAATGACCAGCGTGTGAACTGCATATTTTTGTGTTCTCGTTTTTTTTCCCCCTATAACACTCTACTCGGTCAGCCATCTTTGCGAGAGGTGGAAATGGGTGGAAACTTGGGGCACGGATGCTGTGTTGTTTGCGTTGATTGATTGTTTAGCTAGTTGTTATTTGTGTCGTAGCGACTTAACACATCCTGTTCTTCCTTTTCTTAGTGCCAACTCTTTGCGCCACAAGTTCGTTCCCCGTCGGACAGATGCGTTATGGTAAACAGTGAGGTTGTTTTTTTTTTGCGCAACCTTTTGCGCATAGTGGCAGGTTGCTATTCGGAATTGATTACTCCGGTAGTATTTCGCGATCTTGGACGGCACCACGGCCCCCGCCGGTATGGCTGTGTGTGATATTCGCACGTATGTGTGCGTTCGGTATGGTACCGGTTGGTAGCAGTGGTCTACGTGCCAAACGGCAGCTCCGCCATGGATTCCTCGCCCAAAAGGGGGTGGCTGTTTCCACGCGTTGCGCAGTGAAGTTTTTTTTTTCTTTTGCTGTGTTTTTTTTTTGCACTGCCAGGTTTTATTTTGCTGTTGCGAATCGAAAGCTTGCAGAAACGCGTAAGCGAAAATAAAAACAACAAGAAACCTTCCACACACAGACACACGCCGCATTGTCAGCGAATTGTAGCGAAATGACAAGATTATGCGAGAGAGCACGGGCACACGTGATGATGAACGAATGGCTATTAACGTAGAACACGTTTTTCGATGGTGCGTCGAAAATCCCACATGACGTCATGATTCGCATTTTTTTCGTTTTATGCACCGATTTTTAAAGATTTGAATTTTTAGCAGGCAATGGTGATGTGTTCGTCAAAGCCGGAAGAACGATCGTGTTGATTGTACAATATGTCAATATTAAGTTTCCTGTTGAAAGTTTGTAATTTAATACAATGTGTTTAAAACACTTGTAAGGGCCTGTAAATTTGCACAGCACTTCAACTGTGGAAAAAGCGAATTTTTAGTATCCATTTTGCGCTTCATCTAAAACTATCGAAAACCACAAATTTAGATTTTTTTTAGAGAAAATAATGCAATCTTGTTCCTTTGATACCAAATTTTGAAATTTAAAATTTAATTACAAATTGGTAAATGCTTTAAAAAAATGGTTTTTGAAATATATCCGGTTTCGCATAAATTTTGATTTCGACAATTTGACAAATAGTTGAAAACTATTAAAAATATGTAGTAAAACTGACATGTCATTTCTTAATTAATAAAAAGCAACTTTAATAGCCTTCTACATCGGTATTACATGGGCGTATGAAACCAATCTAATTCGCTTTTCCCTTTCCACTTTCTCAAGGTTCAAAAATGTTGTCCCTAAGTTTGCCTTCAGTACGGAGCACTGACATTAAATTGATTATACCAACGCAAGTTGCAAAAAAGCGATAAATTATCAATCGTTAAGTCATGTCAGCTGGATTTGAAAGGACAAAGCTGCGCGGTACATTATAGTCGAAAGATTAGAACAAATTCAATTAAATGCACATGACCGACCGAAACTTGTTTCGTTTGCTATTGATTTGTTGCATTCACTGTTACCGCGAGAAGAAATCAATTTACTTACCTCCTTCTTAACGAAAATCACCAATTGATCAATGAAACACAACATGCTATTGTTTTCTACTAGATTTCGTATATTTTGTATAGCATTATCGTTCCACTTTAACATTGTGTTTGCGTATTGTACAATATCAGCATAGTTTAGACTGGTGGCTTATGTTTAATTTGTTTCTGCTGTTGCATGTTTCGCTTAGACATAGACAATTAGTTGTGTTTACATGCCCCTTTTGCTTACGCGTGATTTTACAAGCACATTAACTAGAGGTTTAGCAGTTTTATCATTTTCTTCTTCACTTACTTGTAGCGCTTAATATTCGTTGCCTTTTGTTTTTAGATTTTTGTGTTATTGTTTGTGGTTTGTATTATATTTTTTTCAGTTTTTGAACTCTTTTACCTTCTACTATTTACAAATCAACAATTTCGATTTTTTTTAATTGCTTTCAATCATTTCACACATTGCTTGACTGTAGTACTTTTTTTTCATTAGCTTCAAATTTATTTCTTTTGCACGAGGAAAAGAAAATTCTTATCTGTCTTTTAAGTCAATTCCAATGCAATGGTAGTTTACGTTCGTTCAGGTTCGTATTGCAAATGTATCTGTACAATGTTGCTATGTTACTATGTGATGTAATGAAAGAACGATCCATGAAGCTGCCCGTGTGGCTGATTGCGTCATTTATAAATGAGCCGGCGTCTCGTGATGGCATTTACTTCTCGTCAAGCATATAGTCTTTGATCAAGCATTTCATCCAGGATAAATTTTTATGCTGCAAATCATTGATGAAAACTAGAAAACTGGAAATTTCTCGAGAGAGTAATGTTAGAACAAATGGAAAGTAACACTGTCAGAATGAAATTTATGAAAATTATAATTAAACTTTTGATTTATTTAGGCAGGATGGATGCTGACTTCAAGTGCTATCGCTTGCATGACGCTAATGCATTTCAGGTTCTTTTTCTACAATATTTTATGGCACTCAGTTCTTCGATACTGTTAGGCATTGACTTATTCGTCTGCTATTATTATGCAGCACTTACTGCAGACTTCCGATATTTCAGCTTACATTCCTTACGAAACGAGTGACCAAACGCATCCAAAATGTGCGTACATCATAAACATCTGCTGTGTGAGTGTGTGTGTTTTTAAACTACCTATGTGATTAATGCCTTAAGCGATTCAAGTTGTGTTGAGGTTTTTTAGGAATTTATTTCGAGAAAAGTCAGTGGATGTAAATTTTGAATATTAATAAAAAAAACTCAAACCCCTAATAGTTGATTAAAAGTAAAGCACAATCACACGATCGTTCTAATTACCGCACAGTGCTGGGTAATGGGTTTAGCATAACTAAATAAGTTATTAATGACTAGAGCAGTTAAAGTAGTGTATTAAAGAAAAATACGATTTCGCAGGAGCAGGAACGCAGTGGACACATGAAGTGAATTCTAAACATTCAACCGTTCATGACTGTTTCTATTGGCAGTTGTGAAAGCAATGGTATTGTTGCTTATAACAATAAATATTGTGATCGATTATGTTCGATCAGCATCCCAAATGTGACTATCAAATGACATATGATATTATTCGTATTGAAGGGATACGATATCCGGCATGGCTGCAGTTAACTAGTCGTATTACTTTTGCAATGATTTTCGTTTGTTTGTTATATGTTGGATTATCTTACGGAGTAAAGGCGTTGAAGCGTTGGATTTTGTTTTGTTTTCCTGAACATGTAGCATATTATTGTCTATCGTTTGCTGTTGTGAAAACGAGGTAAGGCTTTTAACGTTAAATCTTACCACACTAGGCTCTACTAAGACTTGCACTATTTGGTATTACTTGTGTTTTGTTCTGGTCGTTCGTATGCGGGGAGGTTCGAATGCATGGATTTTCAACGTAAAATCGAACGATCGACTCGTCACAATCCTGAACCGCCCTCTCCAACCGTTGGCTCGCTGTCGTTTACGTTTCTTCGTTCGATGCCAGACGGTAGCGTCTGTTAAAATGTTGGGAACGTGCCTGTCACCTTTAAAAGGTGTCTACACCGGTTCGCTTAAATGTCTAGTAAGTATTGTTCGAATTCTGAACTCCTGAGTAAGATCTCGTACAAGATGCTGCTTTTGTTTGAGTATTTTGTTTTTCGCCTACGGTGTGACATCCATACGAAGCACACGTACTTGTTAGCTGGTTTTTGTTGGAACAATATTCGGCAATGTCTGTCGGTAAACTTGATTGCAAAGCTCTTGATACCTGGTGTACGATTGCCTCAAGCATCTAACGTCTAGTATCTCTCAAACGTCTTACACATTTAAACATCTAATATGTCTCAAACGTTTAAAGTTACTGTTCACTGTAGATATTTATCTAGAGTCAGATCCATTCCGTTACGGTGTTCTACTGCATGAACTGAAATTCTACGATTTTGTGTATCAAACCTGTCGCTAGATTTGTGCATTCCTGCCGTAAGCAAAGGCCCCCAAATATACAAAGCATCTGCTCTGTTTGCAAACAAACAAAGCACAGATTCTGAAAGTGTTTTCCATCTCTCTCTCTCTCTTTCTCGCAAATAAATCGAAATTGCGATCAACATTTACAACGAAGACATAAATAAAGTTTAAGACACCGGTATCAATTATGGCTAGCGTATTGGATGACTGTGTGGACAACGATGCAATACTTTTAACCTCACTTACTCACTAGCTATGTACACTAGCAGTGCCGAATAGAACCGAAACTTACTACGGACGCTCGATCGATGCCATTTACTACTTCTGCAGCAGGAACGGAAGCACTGAATCCATTCGTGAACCAATCATTTAGAATATGTTTAAATAGTAAGCTACAGATATAGACGTCATGGAAGTATTTCAGAACCGGTAACAACTAACCTAGGACCTTGTTTTATTGGTCCTTGCTGTGTGATGTAGGTGTGTGTGTGTGTCGTAGTATGTCGGGTATTTGATCTGACATGATGTTCACCTGCAATAGTTTACTGTAAATGTTAATTTGACAATGGATAATGTTCTGCAAGTTTGGAAGCAAGCTGCAATGGGCGAGAGCGAGAAACGAATGAATAGCGTGAGACATAGTGCCAAACATCCAGCAAAAAGCATCTGCAAAAGCGTCTCACAAATCAATGCATGAATTGAACTTTGAACGGACGCTACCGACAAAACAAAAACATTGGAAATCGAATAAATCATCAGTCTGTACCATTTATCAGAGTGGTTTGTCACCGCGTTTGAATGAGATTTTTACTTCCCCTTGATTTTTTCGTTCACCATATTCGTACTGCCAATTGGTTCAACAGGTTGATCAACAGGTTCCGTCAACCTTTTTCCACCACTGACCACGGTGACAAAGCATTGTCGTGCTTGGGCACAGCGCAACCACCACCTGGTCACTGGTTTGCTGGTTTGGGATTAATTTTGGTCGTTTTTATCGTGCAGTTTGGTACGTGACAGATGGGATGCATGGGCGGCAGTGCAACATCTCTTCGATCGCCGATCATAGATATAGCAAATGCGCAGTGGCACCGTACACAACGAGAGTGCTTAGGCTAAGGAAACTACAGCAGGATAATGCTTTGTAGCGGCTGCGCTGCTCGGATACCGAGCTGGTAGGGAGCAATTCGTGCCAGGAGGAAGCTGTGGGAGATCCTGGAACTGAAAAAAAAAAACAGCGGAATAGAAGAACAGGAAGGTTTCGAATTAGCGCGCGACGCTCATATCCCACAGATGAAGACACACACACATGGATACGATTGTACGGTTACAATACATACAGAAACACACCAATGTTGATAGGAAAACACAGACATTCGATCATGTTTCCCATGGTGGTGAGACATGCGATCATGCTACTGGACACAGGCACAACAGACAACAAACAAGAAAACATGCACAAATCACAACAATATCAACCACCTTGGGACCATCGGCAACCATTCAAGGTGAACAGGACATGCCATGCTATCCGAAAGGTCCTTCATGTTTAGCGCGATGCCGAACGCCATGCTGCTGCTGGTAGGTTAACGTGCAGGATGTAGCCGTTTTGCGATGCCGTCCCGTTGGAAGCACCGGTTTAGCACTTTTCCGGTTGTTTAGGCATGCTGCTGTTGCTGAAATCAAACATTACTACAAACATTACATACATGCATACACACAGCAACATTCTACAGGAAGAGCCGAACGGTAGCCTATATGCGTTAAGACAAACATGGACTAATTATAGCGATATTTCATGCAAGTTCTTCTTCACTGATGTCATGTCGTACTACAAGCTTCTCATCGGAATGAAGATGTTGGACATCATGTGATGATTGGTGTCTCATGTTTTAGGACGCTCAACGCTTGCAAATGGTCGATGTTCCTTGAGTATGAGCCATAGAATATTGTTGGAAGACGTACCTCAAACAGAGCATCTATCTGTTATGATAGTAAGACAGATGAATAACGAGTTTCCAAAAAGAAACTGGATATTTTACTCCAGGCGCGAACGGATTTTTGGAAAAGAATTAGTAGATCTAAGAATTAGTCCATTTTTGTTAATACATACGTAACGTTAGCTCTATCTTTTGCAATCATCAATCGTAGCTAAAGACATTAGAACATGCTTACTCCAAGAATTAGATACACACAGAATGCAACGACATGTATCGACACAAGAATGTTTCCATGCGAAATTTAACCTTAAACACATACAATAATACAGATTTGGGGTAGAACTCAACCTTGCTTCATGCTCAAACATCTAGCATCTCAAACGAATCTTGTGCGGAATTCGTATTTTTTTGAGTTCAAGTCTCTTTCGGCTAATCAATACCTGAGGGCTGTGTGGGCGGTGCATGCGTTAGTGGCAAAATGTAGCTTGCAGTTCAAACACGATCATTGTTTGGTGAACGGATGCAAAAACAGAAACATGGGTGAGAGAGAGAGAGAGAGATATGCAGTTTCCGTATGAGCGTGTTGGGAGACATGGTTTTGGATGGGGATTTAGTTTTGTTTTTGTAGCTTTTTTTATCTATGATCGGATAACGTGGAGCATCATATGCAGGAAAAGAGACAGAAGAAGAAGAAAAGCAAAGGTGCATCGCGTTCGTTTCAAAAAGAGTGTGAACGAAGTAGCAAAACATCAAGAACCTTAAGAAAGTGTCACCAAAAAACTGCACGAAACGTTTGATACGAAATAGAAGATAACCACGATAAGAGAACCAAGATTGGTCATTAGAGCATAGTGTTTGATTTGTGTTATCGCATTTGCTTGCAAAGGTAGTGTGATACTTTCTAGTTTAGTAGTTTGACCGTCACGTTCTGTCAGTTGCAATTCCAAGGGCGCATGCATAACTGGTGCTGCATGAGCTGCTTGTTTACGCTCATCCAAACGCTAATACCATCCTTCATCCTTATGTTTTGCTTGATAGGTTTTTGGTTAATAGTTTAACGATTTAAATGTGTTTCGCTCTGTTCTGATCGTAGCGCTATTACAGGTGTTGTGTGATTTACTCGAGCACAAACTGTACGGCTTGTTGTACGTGTATGTTCCAAAAAACAAAGGCAAATGAACCAAACTAATGCAAGACACTAAATCAATGTTTTACGCCAAATACGATGTGTACCCTTAAAAATCCATATCATCTACGTCATCCTCCTCCACAAAGTTGATAGCATGACCGGGATGTGTAAGATTACCTTCGTCGAGCTCGTCCAGCTCGTCCACGAGCTCGGCAGACGGTTGCAGCACGTCCTCCATATCGAGCTCCGCATCGGAGTCGGACTGTTGCGAGGTATCCTGCAGATCGTTGCTCACCGTCGTCGGTTTGGTGGTGGGCCGGGCCGTCACCAGTGGAAACGGTGCCGTGGGTCGGACTGTGCGTGCGATCGTCAGTGAGGCTGGCTTCGGTTGGCTCAACTTGCCGGTCACTATACTCGCACCCACCAGCCGAGTCTTGGTCGGACCAGCAGGTTTGGTGTGATTGCTGCCGGCTCCGTTCCGCTGTTGGTTGGGTTTCTTCGGCTTCCGTGTTGCGCCAGCCGGTGGTTGTGTTCCGTTTCGCGCACCCGATTGGAGCTTTTTCGTTGGTTTTGGCTTCCGGGTATTTGGTGTTGCTGTGAGTTGGGCGTACGGTTGACCCGCGCGGTTGGGCCCACCGTTGCTAATACTTGCTATTAGACTATTTGCACTGCTGCCGTTGCTAATACTACTACTGCTGCTGCTGCTGCTGCTGCTGCTGGTGACATTGCTGAGAATGGCTGACTGGTTGGTGCCTGCGCTACTGCTACCTACGGAACTATTGCTACTGCTAGGGCTGATACTGCCACTATCGCTACTAATACTACTACCGCCCCGGGGCTGTCCCTGGTTGGGGCTGCCTGCCTTCTTCTTACCACTATTTGTACCACCTACGCCCGTGCCCGGCGCACCCGGTCGGAAGCAGTGCTCGCCCGGCACCTCATCCTCGCGACATTTCCGTCGCTTTTTCTTTTTCTTCTGTCGCAGCCCTTCCTTTTCGTCTTTGCCAGAAGCATTCTGCTGACCGTTCTTCTTACCACCACCACCACCCGCGGTTGCTGCAACACCTTTGGCCGTTCCTGCCTGCGGTCCACAGACCGGTCTCGGGCGCATTTCCTTAGCCGTCAGCTCGACCAGCGGTTGGCCCGTTTCGCACAGCTGGTTCAGCCCGTGCCGCACGTGATCCGCACCGAACAGCCGCGAGATGAGCTGCTCCACACGGTCGTGGGCCACCGTTTGGGTGAGCGCCTTTGTGTAGGTGGCCAGCTTGCCGAGCGTTCGGTTGACGGGAATCTGGATTTTGCGTGGCTGGCCCGTTTTGTTGAGCGCCAGATAAAGCGTTCGGCGCGCGTTCGAGTGCTGCGTGGACGAATACGTGTTGTAGTGATGCTGCTCCATCTGCTCGTTGAAGATGCAATCGTCGGTGAATTCTTTCTGCAATGGAGAAGCAAAAGAGGAGAGATACAGAGACTTTAGTCAAGAGGCTGGCACTACATCTTAATTTGGTGTAAAGTACGGCGCCACCCAGAATATGCGCCCTATGTGTGTGTCTGTTTAGAATTGTAATTACGCACATCGGACCATTGCAGCACGCTTTTTGGTAGAAGCGGCACTGCTTTTGAGCAATTTGTGTTTGCGCGAGATAATCGAGTTAACGCTACCCGGCTTAATGTCTTAATATGGACCACTCAAAGCAACTTACAGCGTTGCACATTGCAGTTGACACTGTTTTAATCATTCGCACCATTTCGCGTGGACACGAATTAATTAGAATACATAATTGCGTTTGGGACGGACGGGGGAAGCATGGTTGGGAGCTGGTGTTGAAGACATGTACTCCGTGGTTGCCCGGTTGTGAACGAGTGTCGCCGTTAAATGATATTCTTCCGGGATGTTTACTGTCGGTGAAATTCAATCTGCCTTCCCCATTTGGTCAAGTGATGATCGTGGCTGAGGCACAAGCGGCATTCAACGACTGTGTGATATGACAAGTGCATTGCGGGCAGCAGAACGCACATTACGAGCGCTTCTTGCACTCAGACACAGCGACTTCCCGCCTGATGTCGCCATGATACCGTAAAGAACCTTCCGGGAACTCGAGGCCTCGAGGGCTGCTGCCGCACCAAACAAACGAAGAAGAATGTCGCACACGTTCCGGGGCGTATCAATAGGATTGGGAGTGTTTTTTCGAACTCTATCACGCGTGTGTTTAGTTACAGCGCGATAGTTTTTCAATTCTCCCAGACAGAAGCAACCGTCATGACTACGAGAAAGCAAGGAAAAACCAATGTGAAGGAAACCACACAAAAGTGTACAAATCATCATCAATCCCAATGTCCCGTAGCGCACAGGTGTGTTGGAAGGATCACCGCTTGGTGTCGTCCTGCAAGCGAAAGAAAGAGAACAAGAAAACAGGCTGACGGAGATATTCTAGGTGTAGGATCCTGGCTGAGACATACCGGGCCGGGTCCGAGAACCACGGGACCATTGGAAAGGTAATAAAATTTGAATGTTTATTGGACAGGTTGATAAAGGGGTAAAGGCAATCCGAACGATTGTAGCTAACGAGACGATCAAAGAAAAGTATTATTAACAATCAATATTGGGACATCGAAGTCGTTAACGCCACAAAAAAGGTCGTCATGGTCAACTGAGAAAAGGGATCGCTGTCCACCGCTTCTACCGTTTCTCTCGGTATATCTCTTTCGACACACCTTCGATATCCTTTTTCTTGGGAGACAATTCGAAGTAAGACAAAACTTTGGAACTATATTTTTTACTCTCAGGAAAGTTTCCAACGACCTTCGATGGCACTTGGTGTGAAAATATCAGATGATTGTACATCTTCACACCATGATAAAATTGCTTACAAATCGCATGTCTCAATGGAAGAGTTTGAGAAGGTCCATAAAAGTGATTGGTGTCGTTTGAAGGAAGGTATTATCATGTGTGAATATCTTAAATTCGTGTCAAGTTAATCAGGGGATTATTATATTTTTCACACCTTTACTCCTGCATGCTCTCTACTGAAAAGAAGTGAGATCATTGTGTGCATCAGACGATAATTCCATTCAAGAAGCAGATCAAAGTAACGCGATCATCTGGAGCATGAACGATAAGATGATCGTTCTTGTGGAGCGGAGATAAAGATAAAGTACGCGAGCTGATAAACCATCAATCAATCATTACTCAGTAAACCATCAAACATGACGGCGGCAGATCCATCATTCTCACCAGTACCAGCGCTACGAGAGGTCATCGTCACCAGTGCTGACGAGCACGTTATACAGCCGGTGGTCTCGCCGTAAATGCGTTTCACATGGATTCCCCATCCGTCACATCTTCTAGACCGAAGGGCTTTCACTTTCGACGGAAGCTGCTACCGTTGCTAGCGGCACTAGGCAAATAAGCAACCACGTACGCTGGGCAATTAGCTTGTCCATACATCATTGTACACCTTGCAGATCCGCCGATTCTGCTCCGAACCGACCCGATAGCGAGTTCGTTACGGCGAGTTTTATGGCTTAATTTAATTGCATTTGTTTTATTTAACCTGCATGTCGCACGAGACGAAGCGGATGGTTGTGGACTACAAATTGGTTATTCCCCTGCTAGTGGTCCACATTTGAAGTGCACCGTTTGCACCGTGTGCCATTCTAGAATGCATTCTCGATTCTGCAGAATGGTGTGATTGATGATCCAGCTCGTTGGGTGGAAGAAAACGTCTGACCAAGGATCGGCTAGCCACACTCACCACACTCGGGACGGGTGGTTGTGACTCGGCCAGAAGTCAATCAGGCGTGAAATAATCGAGAGACCGACAGATACTACTAACGATGAGACAACCGAGACAAGATGCTGGACCCGATTGAAGATGGTACGATTGACAGATGCTATCTTGGGTTCCATCGAATGGTTCCATGCTACATTTTTTTCTCACTCTCTGACCACCCAGCCTGTGTCTGCTGTTGCAGACTGACCCACAGCACACAGTATAGCGTTAATGCTTGCCACCGTATTCCGCCGATGAAGCCATTCACAACAAATAGTGATGGTGGGTTAAAATGAAGCTGCAGTATGTAGTGGAGCAGAACGCAACTCGAAGAACTCATCGGTCTACGGTTAAGTCCTTCCCCCTTTTCGGGAATGCATAATGAAGACATAGGCATGAGCGGCCAGAACCAGTCGGTGCTGGGAATAAATTACACTCATTTATGCTTATTTATTGCTATGCTTTTTCTCGCTGCTAAGTGGCTTAACTGCTTTGCGGTGCTAGCACAGAACTGCTCAGAAGCGTTGCTGTGCTGCCCAACCTAGGCAAATGGTTTGTTTTGCATTCGGCCGAATGCAATTGCTGCGCCGGGGCCATGTCTGTTCCCTGGTCTGGGAAGAATCTCGTTATGATAGAGCGAGGCACAATTACACTATTTTATTACTATGATGCAAAGTATGATCGGTCGATCGATCAGTTATGGCAGTTTCAACCAGTATACTGGGAAATCGAAAATTAGCATCATTAATAATCACACGATCATTCGCTCAATTGTTTGTTTTGCTCTGATTTTATGTACGTAGGAGTGAATTTTATTCCAGATATCATATTAATCATTTTCGATTCCTTTGAACGATAGCTAAATTTTATGAATATTAGTCTTAAAATATTGTTTCCTCCAATCGGAAATTGACTTCCCATTTTTTTAACTTTTGCTTTGTTGAATTAGTATTCTCTCTTCAGTGCGAATGGAACAGCTTTAATGAAGCAATCAGGGTCAACCCAAATATGAATGCTTTTCGATAAAAGATCGCCTCCTTACACCTTTCTCCTGCGTGTAAAGAAGTGTGACTTCCGCTTAAATTTAAATGAATTTTTTTCTTCTCTTGTGTTCAACCTTCAAATAAATCACAAAACGAACCGACAGGAAGATTTAAAGAAAGGAAAATGCTACAGCAAGCACAACTCGCAGTGAAGATGCATCGAAACCGGAGAGGGTTTATATTTTTTGCTCCTTTGTTTGGACGCTACAACGGAAGACACATATGGATAGCGTGATTAAGATATGCAGCCTTTTTGTTCGCAATTTTCGGTAGGCTGCTGAAGGGTTTTTGTTTCATTTCATATTTTCTTTCTTTGTTTATCGAAGACATTTTGTTACTTGTTACGGAGAAAGTAACCACTGAACTTTGTAGTTGATTAATACAGCAAAGGAATGACTTTTTTCGTCGATTACTTTGTGGTTCAAAGGAGAGTTTTTAAAACGTATTATAAATGTTACAATCATTCAAGGCCAGAAATGATGTGATATACAAAGACAAAAGCCCTAATATTACCACCCAGTGACCACAGATGCTAAGCAGTTTCTGTCAAAAGCTGTTGATCGATTCCATTGAAACTCGTTTTGACTGCAAGGAAACTTGATAACTTCGTTGGAAGATTGCATCGTTTCGACCAACCCGGCCAAGCTCCAAGTGTCGCACCACAGCAGCTTATCAACAGGCAGTGCGTGAAGCTGACCAATCAATTAGGCATGGTTACGCAAGGGCGTTATGCTGCGGGAAGATATCGTATAGCTGGAATCCTACCGTCACATAAGAGGATTTAGGGCTCCGAACCGCCCAAAAACGATTGCATCGAGTGAAAGTGAATGGGATCAAAAGGTACGAGTTTATGTTGTGATGTGTACGATTAGCTTACACTGTTCGGAAATTTTTCTATTGTAATCCATTTTGAATACATTATCTAAAACTGTGTGATGGGAGCATAATTCATAACAAATAAAATGGCAGTAGCAAAGGTGACATTGTTAACGATCGGATTAAGATTTGATTATTTCACGGAATTTGCTCCAATGGGTTTGGCTATTTTCAGCTGAGAGTTTATTTGGTTCTCAGCTGATTATGACCTACCTAGGACCTACCTTTCTGTGACGTGATGTACCTATTTCTGGTCTTTTGTGGGCAAGTTTAGCCCATCGTCTAAAGAAGCTAGTTTAGTTAAAATTCAAACTAAACTAATGTAAAATCACTAACAAACTTAAGCCAATTCCTCTTCATATGTATCCATTTTTATAGAATAAAACTGTTTACCGTACGGGTTTGCCAAAAACTACAGCTAACACGCGCAGTACACAGTCTTATCAAATAGCAATATATTAATAGCAACTAAATTCTTGGTCCCGAAAGAAACACATTTGACTAACAAATTTTGTTAACGGTTAGTGAAACCATAGCACGATCGCCAGCTAACTGAGCCATGTAAATGGTTCGGTGAAATGGTTACGCGCCTTTTGCATTTCAGGCCCGTCTGCTAGACGAAACTGGTCAAACAGCTAGCGAAAAGTGACTTAGATGCTAATTTACGAGCGTTTTGTTGCCTTTTGTTTATCATTGGTTTGGTAGAAGACGAGTCGATGTTTATTGGGAAGCTGGAACAAAGGTATCGTCTCGCTTAGTTCTTGTTTATGGGATATTTTCACCCGCCTTGATAAGAGCTGGAAGGATTCCGTTTGAAAATAGTCATGACTATTTAAAACATTATACTACCGTACGGTGGTCAGATCCTGTTCGGTGGGGGGAGAAACTTTATTTAAACCACAAAACTAATCAAATTACATCGGATTCTTGTGCATATTGGATGAATTTGGGCCAATTCCACAAATCCTTGAAGTTATTATTCGATGATATACCATTAAGTGCGGATCCACGTAAATGTGCCTAGCCATGGTGCTTAAGTACGTACGAAACAATCAATTTAACGATTTTCTTTGCAGAACCCATACTGTGTATTTCCTGTTATGTGTAACTCACCTTACTTACCAGGCACTTTGCATAACTTCATACGCATTGTACTTTATTTGGACATTGGATTTTCGCTTGCAGAAGAACATATTTTTCTTTAAATAGTACTAAATTTATGCTAAAAACCTGAACCTGTTATTTTGCTTAAAACATAAAACATGTTGTTAATTATCATATCTAAAACAAAAACTATATTCCCATTTCCAAAGCGTGCAAACCGCTAGGGGTTCCATTTTCAGGCAAGAATAGAAATATTTCGCACGCATAACCGACAGTCGAATGCAACGCAAGCAACCCAAAAACGTGAGCTGACATACCTGACGCATTGCGGCCATAACATAAGAAACGGTCAGTGCACTGATCGATGACTAAGTGTTTTCCGGTGCCATCCCTAGACAGTTCGGAGGGTTTTTTTTCTTTTCCTTGCTTCTGTTCGGTCAAAAATAGTGAAACGCGTTTGACAAAATGGAACACCGCTTCGATGGATTATTTTCGGTGTAGAGAAATCAATGCGTGATGCCGCATTGGTTCCGCTAGTCGTTATTTATCTTTAATATGTAAGCAAATCAGTGATGTTACGATCGTCTCATAACCATTATGCTGATCTTAATATAAAAAAGGCAAAACAAAGTTTATAATGCTTTGGCGCCACTTACACTCCTAACGATAATTAATCCGACCTCAAAAATGTAGTAAAAAATTTTCCAATATTCGACCGTCACTTCACTTCAAAGAATCTACCCGTCCGAAAGCTCCGTAAAACCCAACTTTACAACGTACAACGTAAAACCACACATTCCGCTAATGGTACCGGAATCTTCTGCAAGCATCCCTGGGTCAATGACCGCCACGAAGCAGGCGTGCGTAGAGATTGCGTATGCAAAATGCGTGGATGCCATCCTCTTAACGCCCGGGGTTGCGTATGTCGCCGGTGTTTGTTGCGTGAGGGGTTTCCCTGACCCTTCCGCTACCTTCCCCCACACCCACCTTCTCTCCCCTATCGTTTCGTTTTGTTCCTCATATTTTCTTTTACGACCTATAATGCGCCGGCTATTCCGATGGCCAAACACAGCGAACGGATGGCGACGCGAAGTGAAAACTCCAATCCAATCCGGCCGGTCATAAAGCTGCGAAGTGAAATCATAAATCCTGCCAATGGTTTTGGCTTCGCACTGCCAGTACGCATCGCGATTTGGAAAGGTCAAGAATGTGAATGGGTCCCTTTCATATTGGGGAAGGTGCTCACGGTCAGCTTAGCACAGCTCAGAAGTGCTACCGTAACGCACAAAACAACGCAAGCGATTCAACGAAGGACTTTGTTTTGATGGCAAAGTATAAATTTAGTGCAACTTAATGATGTTGAGATGATAGTTGGATAGTTTTGAAAATTGGAATTATTTACTCGTGCAGTGGAAAAAAAAGCCGATTCTTGACATGTTTAGACGCTTTTTCTCTTGTTCTTTAGAGGAATTACGCCTTTCTTTAAAGCACTTTGAACAACAAATAACGCCTTGAGAATGAACGCACTAAAACAGCGAGAGATACGGACATTGCTAAGAACAAGATCGATCTTTTGTGAAAAAAGCCAAATTGCTTACTTGAGTTAAAATATCGCATTGACAGTTTGTTTGGATTCGGAACGCTTTTTGAATAGAAACGAGCCGATGTTTTGTTTATCTCATTCAACTGTCTTGTACCGTCCTTGGTGGACCTCGTATCTTGTGTTTTTGAGCTCTCCGCATTGCTAGCCGATGGCCATTAGCAATCAGTAGCGCCAATTTTATTGCATGAACAGCGCTGACCAGGAGATCGTGTCAAGTGCTCCGTACAAGAAGTGTCACTTGCTCGGGACAGGTGCAGAAGGAGAGTTCATGATCTTTCATGGGTGGGGTTAAAAATACATTCATTCGCCGAAGTCTGCCGTGCCGTGGTCATTTCGAATGAATTATGTGGCGATGCGCGTGTCACTGGTTTGCGTACTTACGGGTCGGGATCTTAACCGATGTAAGTCACACTGACAGGAATTGCACATGGGGCACGAGAGAGAGAAAGGAAAAGCCACGACCGATCAAATGGTGAATGCGGAAAAATTAAAACGAAATTGTAAGAAAGTGGGCGACAGAGAAAGGAACCGGCCACTTGACAAAGTGTTGCGTGGCGCAATTTCAAGTTCAATGTCTGGTGCGTGTAGACGAACAGTATGCGAGCCAACAGTGGGCTTGATGAAGTTGTTACTGAGTCCGGCATGTTTGACCTCTTTAAAGTGTGAGAAGAAAAAATCTTGGTTTGCCATTTTTTTCTCGCCTCAAACAAAAAGGTACTTTCTCGCGAAGAAATAAACTGCCACTTACGCAATGCACGCATGTTTATCTTGCGCGTGACTAAACGCTTCACTTGCCGCACCGACCGGATGCCGGTTTGGGTTGGAATTTGGCAAACAAATTTCGCTTACGCAGCGTAGTGCGAAGAAAATGTTGCGCCCCAGCGCTCGGGGAAAACATTTCGAAAATTATCGAACTGCTCCTGTGCGAATTGTGGGAATGTGGTACGAATATGCATTGTATTGCTTTTTTGTAAAAAAAAAGTACAAAAGCGGTAAAGGTCATTAACCGCAACAAGGTGTGCAAATGGTGTGGAATTCGTTGCGCAAAAATAGCAACACAATTCTTCCAAAAAGGAATGCCGGCTCTGTGTGTGCGATTTAAAAATACATTCAATTGCCGAATCTATCGGTGCTGTTTACTTTCATTGTTTTGCGAAGGTAAAATGGATTTTAAAGATTAATTTGGCCAATAATTAAGGTAAGAATAATAACTCTTTACATTGTCTGGCAATCAGAACCGATTTAATTTGGATATTACAATAAACAGCTCAATTATGATCACCAAAGATCAAACGATCAGAATCTAATCGGATTGGTTGCATTTCTTCAAATTTCCAACTCCTGTCTGATACCTATCTGCCGTTTTATAGTTCTGAATGAAGTCATTATATTGTACCAATCGAAAAGATCATAGTGAAAAAATTAAACGCCTCTCAAGAAACATTCCACGAGTGTCTCTTTAAACCGGTGGCATCATCTTCATTCCCGTGAATGCCCTCGACCTAGAACGAATAAAATGTAAACAGTTTGGAAACTTCGATATAATTTATGACTTCTGCTGGAACGCGTTGCGTGCGATATTTCCCAGCCGAAGGGACACTGACCTGGAGATCCCAGCACTCCCATCAGCATTTTGTTCCAGCAAAACGCACGGCATGGGTTCCGGGAGGACATCGATGCTGTTAATTATGCTAGGCGTTTCGTTTAGACAAGTCTCGTTTTTTTCTCGTCTTTTCCGATACGCTACGAAGCTGGAGGTTTTTTTTTTCTTCACTTGTTTCAATCGAAAGGAATGCAACTGAGAACCATGAAGGGGGAACCGGGACAAATCTTTATCAAATCATTTGCATCCAAACTGCTAACCCCGTTGGCCCGATTGGGATGATTTTTTTTTTTTTGAGGTTAACCGAGGTTAACCGTGCTCGCCAGAGCATAATGCAATAAAAAAACAAAACTAACCCAACCCAAGCCTGCGGAATGATTTATCGATTCTAGCTTCTCCGGCAGGCATTGCAGGCAACCAGACCACCGTTGGCCACCGATGGCGCCTGGCCGAGGGGTTTGGATTTTTGGGACGCGATTCCAAGCAAACCCGCCCCGTGGACGTTACAAATGAAGATGGAATCAAAAGGAAATTGAATTTTAATGATGCTTTAAAAACATTGGTGACTTCTGATGTAACAGTGGTAATACGACTAACGCCACGAGACACGCCTGCCAAGCCGTATCGAATTTGTTAAACTTCAGCATGACCTAACAAATGAACTACTGTCGTCTACTTTACGCGCCTAAATTAGGTGAGGATTTTCGTTTTGTTGCTTCAAAAATGAAAAATACGTTTTCAATGTTGGGAAAGTAGTACAGCTACACAAAAAGGAGATACTTGAGTAATTAAAAACAAAACTAATGTTTCACAGCAAGATTCCGTTGAGCAATGAAATTGATCAAAAACACAAAAAGTTCATGGTCTAAGAGTGATGCGTTAATGCGTCGACTATGGGGAACATACACAACGCTTATGAGAAACATGCAAAGCAACTTACCAAACCGGAGAATGCTATAAATTAGGAAACTTTTTACCCAGAAAAACAACAACAAAACACAAAAAAAAATGACAAAAAATGCCGGAACTGAATGGAAACGATTGTATTATTCTCCTGGTAAGATCGCGCACGCACTCACTACCACTACACCGCGCATGCATGAAGCGCATCATTAAAACTGGATTAAAATAGGATTACACGTATTTAAGCCCAAATAAATCCATCAACACTGGCGTGCATTTGCGATAGGGGCAGTTACCACGATTACCTCTCCGAGGGCCGACCACAGCCAACGGTGACGTTTCCCTAAGCCCTCTAACCACAACGGGAGTCAACACAAGCGCACGTACATCATCAACAACAAAAAAACACAGTGACGACCCTTTTTTTCTGCTGCGGTGCACGCACACGAAGACGGGCAAAACGAAATTAACATATCAACTTTTCCACTTTTCCACCACAAACATTTTCCCGGCGGTAGAACGCAGCTAGCCGAAGGGTCACGGTACTCGATCCCTTTAGAATTTCAATTACTTGCTTTCGGTGCTTACGGCAAACGCTCCATTCAATCGGTCGGTGGGTCGTCGTGGTAGAAACCAATGTCAAACACATGTTTGTATTGTTTAGATCCCGGTGCCTTTAAGTACGGTGTCCCCTTCGACTTGCCACCGTTGCCCCATTCGGTGAGTGCATTTCTGGTGGTGAGCATTGCTTGAGGAGATATGTTGGATGGTCGCACCTTGTCGCAAGAGCCAGCGCGCGTTGTTTCTTGTATTGTGAATTTTGTTTCGACCAGTAGATAAACAAACAAACCATCCCCGCATCTGATCGTGTGGTAGTGTGGCGAGGATCAACACATTTTTCTCTTCAGCAGGATCGATTAACAATGGGCATGTGTGTGGAAAAACTGGGAAAAACTGCCGCCCTTTCGGTATACGTATGTGACGATCAACAAACAAACAAACAAACCGTGGCATTGTATCATAATAAAGGAAGGAAACAAATACGATGCTCTGCTACTAGTTTATTGTCCAACACTTTGTAATGTAAAGAGTTTACTCTGGTAAAGTGGTAGAAAAAACCACTAAAACCTCACAACATGCGTGATGGCGTTGGATGGATTTAGATTTACGGTGATAATAAAACTGCCTAAGCAAAAAAACCGAGCAAAAAACAGGACAATCAACATTCACGTCTACTGCTAATTTATCAAAACACATTTCTCATCCGCAGCAAGAGATAGCAAGAAAAGATACAGCAGCAAGAGAAGCAAAGACAATAGTTGTCACCCCTAGAGCAACATGATACTGTTCCGAACGACTTAGGTGCGTGTCGCATGGCATGTATCGTGCAGCGTGACTTAGAGACACTTCCCTCACTGCTCGGTGGGCTGATGAGCGGTGAATGGGGTGATAAATAATTGAGTGATTTTTGGGGTGGACAGACGTCGTGCGTAAATTTTATATTTTGCCATTGCCGACACAGTTAAGACATTAGCTGTCACTGGCGTGTAAACGAGAGACGATTCGATTGTTTCAAATTAATTGGACTGTCACCGAGTTTGTCCACCTTCGGGTGGGATATCATTTAAAGGCGTACGAGTTACGAGTTGTCAAGATTTACACACTTTAGATGTATGACAGACACACTCTGCCTGGTGGTATGTGAAATAAAGGAACGAAGTATGCTTCTAAATCTACTCCTGATTTAAAGTCTGCACACCAAACAAAGACCCGATGAAGTTGGCGCATCGTGACATCCGCCAGTCTCGTCTAGACGAAATCAGTCTTCGCTTCCTGGAACATAACGGAGTGCACTCCGTACTACACCTTGTTAGGTGTATCTTTTGGCGCATGTCCGTGTGCATCTATGGCAGCTTCTCACCACTTAATTAACTGAAGATTAATGTTGCTTCTTCAGGATGGATCACCAGGTTCAGGTCGTGGCCGTACACGAAAAACCTTGGATCGCCCAAGCTGATGTGGAGATCTTTGGCATTTTGACGCCTGTTATCCCGTTGCATTCTCATCCTTCCCCTCCCAGCAAGAGGTTCGATTTGATCAAACGGCATGATTAATTGATGCAGATTTGTGCAGGTGGCGCTCGGGTGCTGCCGAAAGCATTCGTCTTTTTCTGGGCCTGTCACATTCGCTTCAAGGTGAGTTGCTCGTATCTCGCTTCTTTCCTCCAGCATTTTCAAGTCCAAGTCCACAGTTTGCAGCACGAGAGCACATTCAAGATCACGAACCTACCATTTCCAGCGCGGTTCGGCGTGACTCCTTCGGGTGACAAATTCTTCTCGTGTCGCTTTCAATCTGACGATCGCACGGCCCCGTGGAACATGCAGCCGAAAATTAATTTAGCAGCTGTCCAAAACCTCATGGACATGTGATGCGCTCACAACCGGCTCCGGGTGTGGATGGTGCGCAAGCCAAACGGCTGTAGCAGCGAAGAATTAGCCCTGCGAAGGCGTCAACACTCGATACGTTTATCTCCATCGTATGCTTAATTAAATCCATGTTGGTTGTCGCGTTCGATTCCGTTCGATTGACATGTCACAACCGCGAGTGGGTTTGAGCAGCGGATCCCATCAATCGCACCGGAGTGCGTCGTCTCCATCAAGAAGCATTCTATGAAACATTCACCAAGCATTGTAAATTGTATCGGGAGGCATGAAGCCAAGAATGTCACTCACGTGTTCTCGGCTGGAAGCTGCTGTGTGAAAGCTGATAAATGTAATAGTTTCCCTAATGAACGTAATGAACTTCATTTGGTTTGATTTCACATTAATTCTACCTATCTGTCCAGGGATGCCCGATTCTTGCTTTCTAAAGAATTCTCGGTGGGAGTTTCCCGGGTGCTCTGCCGGGTTGGATGTTCATATGACAAGATTAATAACCGTTCATTTGGTTTGGACCGGTCGTGTAGAAAAGTTGTGGTTGAAGATGCAATCGATGAACCTTTGGCTCGGATCGGTTTCAGCTTCTTGTTTAACATCAAGAAGTTATTGTGATAAGCATTTAAAATATGTATCACACTGTATTATCGTGGTGGTAAAGTTGCCAATTTTATGCTCATATCGATGAGATTTCTCCAACAAAAAGAAATCAAATGATAGTAGTATTGCTTGAAATTTGTCGCCTTCTTTCTGCTTATTCGGGAACAGCCAGCCGGTTCGAACCGGTTCACTGACGTTTGTTATCTTAGCTGTGGGTCTTGTCATTTATCAGGCCACCATCTCCGTACACCGGCAATCCTTTTGCCGTGTTCTCGTACGTCCACTGTCTGTGCCCGGTGCCAGGGCTTTGTGAGACTCTGTTCTGTTACGGAAACTGGTTCGATTGTCATAATTGATATCGATTACAGCGTGAACCAGCGCGAACCGCTGTGGGATCCCTTTTTGCTCTCGCTCCTTTCACGCGACCGTTAACAGTTTTGTCAAATATTTCGAAGAAAGAGAAAACGGAACCGACCCAGGGTGCAAACGCTTGGTCTCAAGGTCTAGCGACATTTAGCCGACCGTTCGTCCTGCACGCTTGGATGACCGTGGTCTGGGCCGATCGAACGGTTGATCTTTTTTTAAGAAAGGAGGAAAACGACAAAAGTGACAGAACTAACGGCCGTGACATGGCTGGCTGAAGGTGTGGTAAGGTCGGAGAGATACTCGAAAGTGCTAGAATGTCGCACATGTTGCCATGAGAGAGAGTGTATGACGATGCTTTATCAGGTTAATGATGTTAATCAATAATATTAACACTTGTTCCTGGTGCAGGAAGCGAATCGCTGTCGCGATCCACTGCACATAGGGTGCATTTGTCCTCTCGAAGGTCTGGATTGTATTTACCACTTCAATTGCCGTTGTCCGGAAGCTATTGTCAATTGCTTATATATGTCGTCTCAGAGTTAACACCTTTTAATTATTGTTTCCAACGGTGTTCTCAAAATTAACTCTACAGCATCACAATGAGATTGGATCAGAAGAATAACAATAATATACATTGATGAAGTGACATCAGCTAATAAATCAGAACTCCCGAATGATCACTTAAATTTAACGAATATCCGCTTCATCTGTACGATCGGCAAGACTTTGTGCCACAAGCATACAATTTTTAGTGGCCAAAGTGAAAGGGGCTTAACATATCGATCATAAAATGTTTTTTCTCTCATTTCCAGCCGGGTAACGGGACATCCAGTGTTGAAGATACGGCGATCAAACGAACGATGTCTTGAGAAATCAGATTTTACACTGCTCGTAAGAAAAAGCATTATTCAACATCCTACAAATCATCACAAGCTGCCCTATTAAATGATCATTTTTGCTGTTCAACTTCGCATGATCACTTCTTTCGAAAGCTGCCTTAGAACTCGAACATTTGTTCATTCCATTAACAATTAACATTCTAAAAGTCGACGGAACTACCAGAGTAGTCTGTGTAGAATTGGAGAGCTCATGTATGCACCGTCTCTCGGGACTTAGTCACAGCATTAGTCACGCTAATCAACGGCTAGCACAAACTCAATTTCATTAAACGGTATTCGAAGAGGCACGCTTTTAATTGATTTCGGTTTCCTGAAGTGGCGTTCACGTGCCGTGCGTGGCTAGCACGAGCAGGGAACACAAGCTAAGTCGAAGATTCCCAGGAACGCAACTCCCTACAACTTTTTTTTTGGGCGGCATAATGCGCTCTCATAAAGATATCAATTTCAATCAAACGCTTCTGCTGCGTGGAAATTCTATGCTAGACATTGCGTGGCACTAACTTCTCCGTCCGGTTATTGCACTTGTTCCAGGGCTGGTTCCCCAACAAATGCGAATGAACTCTAGGCCAGTGTCGCGAAGCGCTAGACAAACTGTACCGCGCTCGCATACAAGTTGTCAATCATCATTTGAGGGTGCGCCGAATCAGAAAATTGTCACCCTTCGCCACCGGTCAGCAGCAAAAAACAAATGCATGCCTACCCATTCTAAGCGCTCATCATCGAAATGCATAGACCACCGCCGTAAACCGTTGGAAAAGGTCACTGATACGGTTCATCGGAAGATTAATATTCTAATCATCGTACCATTCGCGGGGAGTTTGTTAACAACTCCGGAGAGCGAAGCGTCTCCGTGCCAGGGCGATCCAATAGCCCTCGAATCCGTCGTCGAAAGCGAAAGTTTAGAGAAAGTCGAAGAAGCCAACCCCGGGTGTGATACGGATACCCGATTATGAGCGGGGATCCTATCAAAACCCCCTTACTAAAACGTCTGAAACACTAATGCAGAGTGACAGTGTCT
This sequence comes from Anopheles rivulorum, assembly GCA_018908115.1. Lineage (NCBI taxonomy): Eukaryota > Metazoa > Arthropoda > Insecta > Diptera > Culicidae > Anopheles > Anopheles rivulorum. The sequence continues at coordinate 12,762,358 of CM032177.1, forward strand.
TTTGGCTGAGTTCCGGGCGCTTGCCGGGTTCTCCATTCGTTTCACCGAATGCACTTTGGCGTGGCGAACGTGGCATTGTGGCTCATCAGTGGAGAATTGCTTAAATTAAGCGACTGTCATAACTGTTTCGATACGTTCGGCATAGCCGTTTTGGATCGGATCGCGCGCCGTAGCAAATTGTTGAAGGTTTTGGTTTTGATGCTCAAGTTAGTGAGTGTTCGGATGCGGAACAAATGGGAATACACACACGCATATGCAATCAGCTTAATTAGTTGTGCAATAAAAGTTACAAATTTCATCCCTTCTCGTTCAAGTTCTTGCCAGTTTCTTCGTGTGAGAATTTCTTCCGGGGAAATGGCTAAGAATTTTGTTCCGCTTTTTTGTAGTGTTTGATGCAAGAGTGAAATGAAAAAACAAAAATTCTTCAGATAGGGGGAAAGTTAATAAACATATACATTCAACAATCTCCCACCAAACAATGACAACATGCAAGCATTTTTATGATCGCCGTCACTGATCGGTCAACTGGAGTGGTACAAATCATTTAGCGTGTGACATTTGTATTCGCTTAATTGAATCCATAAAACAGTACATCTCGTGACGGTCACAAAACACAGCCCTTCAACCCTATTTCACTGCTTTCTTTTGGCGTCACACGCAGCATATAGCTGCATTAAGTTATTCCCATTCGAGGGCTTCGGATGCCGGATTTCGGTTGCATTCGTTGATAAGGGTCGAATGGTAGAATACCTCGTTCGTGTCGGGAGTTTGTGGATTTTACGTTGTTTTAGGTGATCAGCATTGTCCCCGACCAGGAAGTAAGTCAAGTTTGTGTCACACCCTTAGTGTCACATTTGCATTGACAGATTTATCACAACGAATCTTTGCAAGCGAAAGAAGGTGAGAACATACAGGACCGAAAAATGCCACCAATCATGTTGAGTTGATGTCTTGACACGCGTGTGCCGACGCGGTCGCGTTTTATTAAGATGGATGAATCTTCGGTCCGAAACACGGTGAACGATAGGAATACATCGAGTCCGAAATTGTGGCAATTTGTCAGCCACGCATTGCGTACCGTAACGTTCCGGTGATGGACCCTTACCAGAAAAAATAAAATCGGTGTAGGTCAACTCAATGGCTCGTGGTAGCAGAAGTAGCAACTTTCACTTTCCGCGTTACGGTCCAAATAATAGGGCTGCTGCCAACCCTACCATTAATGTCCCATTTTAGGGCATTAGCCGTAAAGCTGTCAGCGATTCCGGCGTTGATGTTGTGTGAAAATTGACAAACAAAACCGCGTACACGCGGAAGCTAATCGATGTTCAATAGGTGGAATGTGTTATATGATCGGGCAGCTAGCGTTTGAAGTATGCTGTACACAGAAGACAGATATCTTCTTCATCGCTTTCCTTTCGATTCTCCTTTCAAGCTGATGTTCAATTACGACGGGCAAGTTGTTCCATTCTCAACAAGGTAACACGCATTGTTACAGCGATTATTTTCCCGAACGATCAGCTAAACCTTTGCAACCACTTATGCAAGTCGCTCAATACCACATCCACAATGAACGGTGTAGAAAGCCGGTTTGTGTGTAATTTTCATGGCAAGTACTCAAGTACATTAAAAATTGCCTCCTTTCCCAAANTTCATCGCTTTCCTTTCGATTCTCCTTTCAAGCTGATGTTCAATTACGACGGGCAAGTTGTTCCATTCTCAACAAGGTAACACGCATTGTTACAGCGATTATTTTCCCGAACGATCAGCTAAACCTTTGCAACCACTTATGCAAGTCGCTCAATACCACATCCACAATGAACGGTGTAGAAAGCCGGTTTGTGTGTAATTTTCATGGCAAGTACTCAAGTACATTAAAAATTGCCTCCTTTCCCAAAGGGCAAACATGCATTTTTAAATATGTTTGGGACGAACAGAAATGACATTAGGTGTGAAAACTTTTGTTGGCAACTGTTTTCAATCCACGCAACGCAGCAGCGGTAGAATCAAGTTAGCAAATTAAAAATCCAATCCACCACAGCTGGTAGCATCCCTGCCATGCGATACGAGATGAGCTGTCAAGGACAGCAAACTGTAACATAAAAAGTACTTTCAAAGCACGGCAGGGAATTGCGCTAGGTCAAACAAAAAAATTGGAATTTAAAAGCCTTTTGGCCCTCTTGTTGCTCATAGCCTGAACTTTCCTGGAAAAGGTCACTAACCTTTGCGATAGGTTAAACGCCGTGTCCTGATGGTGTGCGAAAATTCAGGAGCGAAGTGAAGAGCGAAGAACCAACAAAAAAAAAACACAGGGAAAAGTCCATCCATTGCATTCAAGCGTAACGTTCGTGTACCGAAATAAGCGACAGGACCGGCCGGCCGGCCGGCTTTCTTTTGTCACCCAGCCGCACGGGTATGGGAAATCTCGTTCCAAAGATAAAGAGCCAAGCAGCACGCAACCGACCCGGTAAGGAACCGGTCCGATCCGCTGGTCCTTTAGGGCCATTATCCGAAATTAAAACACGCTTCAGCAAGAATCTCTTGGGCAAGGGCAGCGTGGCGTTCAAGCAATGGGTAGGACTTCATCAGGAACTTTCCTACCCAGTTGATACCAATTCCCAGGAACAACTTACAGCAGGATCTCATACAATCTCTCGAAATAGGGAGGAGGGGACACCTGTCGGCATGTTGGATCGGTGCGGAGAAAAGGAAAACAAAATCTGGAATGTCGCTTTTTCTGTTTTCTTACCCCAGCAGGACTTTTCCAACTACGATGGGATTCGTAATGTCTGGGGGGATGCCCGAGGCGTCACCAAGGTTTATTGAATTCTAATAGTCAGGATGAGCGTGTAGGAAGTGGCGGCGGACATAAATTAAATCCTTTTTTTTTTCTTACAAAAACCATTCCAAAAACACACTCTACCCGGGGTGGCAGAAGGCTGTGAATGCCTTAACTGAACAGTATCGAATACCCTTCCAATACCTTCGAATGATGGCGATAGACTAATAAACAGTGTTTGGTGGAGGGCCAGCAACGAAGAAAATAAAAGGTTTGATCAAATATTTAGATCGAAGATAAGCGGCCGATTGATCTCGCTAGACCGGGCACAATCGAATGCGTTGGAATTGGGCGCAACACGTTCACATTTTGGTGGCGCCAAAGCGCAAGAGGAACATTGTACGCAGCAGGAATAGCTTGAGTGTTGCCAGGTGGAATTAATTTAATGCCGTTCAAGTACACTTATCTTACTTTTTAAGAGTAAATGAGGGAAATGAAAGAGAATTCTTTAAAACATCGTTAGGGGATGAAATTTGCAGGGGTTTTGCGTTAGAAATTTGAAGGATGAGAATCACTTTTTCCCAAACGTTTAGATATGTACGGATGTGTTCCTCTTGAATGGTAAAGATTATACATTGTACAAGGGTTACCCACGCGGGCATCGACAGCTTGTATCATTAGCGGACATGTAGCGCCGCACTTTACATAATGAACGTTTGATCGATACCGAGAACCGGTATGATAATGAAGCCGACTGTGACTGTGATCCGGCGCCTTCCCGTACTGTACTTACCGAACCGTAGACGCTACCGCAGGTGTCCATGCAGAGGAACAGGCACGTCGCAACGGCTTGAATTTTGATCTGCCCTATCCCGACGGTTGTCCGCTGTAGAATCGCTGCAATGATAAAAATGGAAGAAAGAAGAAAGAGCATTAGGATAAATACCAAACTGTCAGTTTGAAGCGCTCGCGTGAAGTTGTTTTGTTTAAATGTCGGATGCTTAAGATACGCCAAGACCCTTGATGGAACACAGTACGGTTGGAGATACTTGCGCAACTGCACAGCGTTTCAAGTTCGTAAGGGATGCTTTTCACGGCTTGCTTAGATTCGCTTCCCGCATGAGAACAAGCGCGTGCAGTAGTAGCGCTAAGCCAGCTGTTAACGAAATGACAGCACCAACACCAGCGCAGTGACGTGTCGTTATCAGCGCACCGGTAGCGCAACGCATCAGTAGTTGCAGTTTGCCACTGGAAACAATACGCCCGGCGATAGCTATATGATGCAGTGTCATCAAACGGTGCTACCTGCTAGACGGCACGTTCTCACGCCAACGGTGCAAATTTTGTGTGAGTGAATGACTGATTCCCTTCTGAATGACGCGTCACCCCACATGACGTTGCATCAGTGCAAACGTGCGCCAAATGCGCTGGTCAAGATATGGATGGGTGCAATCGAGAAAAAAATCGCGTACCCCACGCCACACCGATTTACACCCGATGCTAGACGTCAGCAAATTTTGTTGTGCGAGTTACGGTAGGTCAAGTCCACTCCACCACTTGTCCGTGTGTCATTGGACGAACTTTTCGAACATGTGTCTGGTGTGCATTAAATTCTTTTTTTTTCTCTCCTTCACATTTTACACCACATTCCCGTGCCATCATCATTTCTCTTATCGTGTGAATTTGCAAAACAAACAAACACAGACAAAAAGTGCATTTTAAAGTCGACACGCGACTTTCGGCTCGCAGCCGATTGCGCAATCCCAGGGCTGGGGGCTGGAACTGCCGAATGATTGATGGAATCACATGCAAGCGCCAAGCGTGTTTTGTCTGGTTGTGAATAAAAATAAATTACATTCATGCCATTCCTGCGTGATGGAATGGCAAAATAAATACGATTTAGTATCGCTTCGAGATAGCTTTAACTGCTAATCAGCAGGTGATTGCTGGCTGTTGTCAGGCATAATCGACTAATTAAATATAATTTGCTGATCAGCTTATAGTTTGTTTTGGGTGAAGCATTGATATTATCGATCATTTTTCGTCCATTTCAAACAGCTTTTATGTGTTTTAATTAAAATTATTGATCGATCGTAAAAATAACAAACAGAAAAACGCACATGCAGCAGAAGAAATCAATCAATAAAGCGAACATTCCATTGCGCTTGCTTATCTTACTAGACACCATCGTATGCACCCATACTTCGTTACGCTTGGGTGAGTTTTAATTGCCAGCAATAGAAAATTCATAGACTGACGGCGAGGCGCCTAGAGACTTAAGACGGGTGCGATATCCTAGATTGATCGAAAAGCATAATGCGTTTCGACGAAGCGAAACGAACACAATTTTTTGTTTGTTTTGCTATGAATTATTTGATTGATCAGTCTGAGCAACTAATTGTCATTAATTGATTGCAATCGAAGTGCGATCGCGTAATCTAAACAAGTATGCGCGGAATGTTTCATACTAATGATCATTAAAGCTTTCCTTCTACATCAGACTTCTTTTTAAATCGTTAATCTTTTTCTGTTACCATATTTGTGTCATATTTGGAGCCTTATAATCAACTTCCGTCCAAAATTTCACGCACAAAAAGCGTGTCTCACACAGTAAAGTTTGGCGTAAATAATTACTTAACTTCGGAAACCTGTTTGCCTAATGTATGCGCACATTAATCGTTTTTTTGCATCATTACCAATAATTTAAACACACACACACACACACACACACACACACACACACACACACACACACACACACGAACGCCATTGAAAATGTCTGCAAATTGATAAATTACTAAATTGCATGGTCGTTTCATCTCGATCGGTGGTGAACTTATTTCTCGTTTGTACTTTCGCTCGAATCTTGTGTCGCTTGTCGCGAACCGATCGATCGCGGGCATGGTTGTGGCGTGTCCTTTTTTTGATGAACACACTTTCATGCGACTTCTCCACTTTTTTTTTATTTAAAATCACTTCATGATTAATCAGCGGTGATATTTTCTTTCACTCCAAACCATTCCAAAGTATTAAAGGTGCACAAATAAATTCAGTTCCGAAAGCATTGCGCAGATCTTTGCTTCGAAGTTGAAGCGTAAACTCGTTATTTTGCACCAAGTAAAAGGCTTTTTTTTGGCTCTTTTTTCCTGATCAGCAACGGAAACATCATAATTAGAGTGTTAAGCGATGCTACCATGCGTGTTGGACGGTTTATTTCCTTTTAATGTTCTTTTACATCATTCGAGGGTTGAAAGGGTGAAAAAAGAAAATGATCACCTTCGAACGGTGGTACGGAAATATCTGACCAATTGTATCGAATTGATACCGCAACTTTTCCCCTTTTTTAACTGTCAAATGGACCCGCCCAAAAGGTGTCTGATTGGTAAGTTTGAAAACTTTACCGTAAAATGAAATGAAAAATTTACACCGCACATTGTCCAAGATCGTATCGCTCTGGTGGGCGTAATTTTGAGGGTTTCACAAGTCCGGTGCGTTAACATTTGTAGCATAATACAGTGCGAAACATAACGCGCCACGGTCAGAGTCGATGTTGAAGGTTGTTCCCTGTTTTCAAGAGGCCTCTTTAATAAGCTCTTAATCCGCAAGTCACGATGACGGCGTCGATTTCCATCAGAATGGTGATGATGATGACCATGCAACTGCACAAAACAACGCTTAAGAACAAAACAAAAATGCCCCTGTGGGGCATTTAGGCAAGGAACAGGCTTGCCAAACAAGCCGACCGTAAATGGATGGCTTTTATCCGCGTATAACTGATGCCGTTTAAGTATTTAAACAGTTTCGAACGAAACGAAAGAGCCAACAAAAATGAAGCATATCGATATTATGTAATTATGGCAAATGTCTTACTTCACGCACAAAGGGAAGCCGGTTCGTGCATGCTGCACTTACGGATACACTTTTTCTCTGCTTGCAGAGCATGGCGAATGAGTTCCTTAATCGATTGCCAATAATGATTTGCACACCTGCAGAGAAAGAATACTGACTGGATTTCAAAAGCACTTTAATTCCATCAACTATTTTCCCAAAAACTTCATTTTGGTGCTCAAGATTTTAGTTATTTGAGCTAGACTTCACACAAAACAACCGCATGTAGGTCAGGCTAACTACTATCAGCTGCACATTTCACTGAACTTTCGCACTTTCATGCTTCATCGAGCAAAGAATTATTAGATGCAGCGCTTATCGCTCATTTTCGCACCATCCACCGAGAGTGGCAACATTGTTGCAAACGATTCGGATCACTGCGGCTACGTTGGCACAGCACCTGACCTCACCGAATGGTGCCAGCACGGTGGTGAAGTCATTCGCGTGTACTTACCATGAGTAATTACAGTGCGACGAGCAATGTAAGACAAACCTTCGCCAACTCTGCATCCAAGGTATTCTGGAATTGGTAACGTGTCTTTTTCGTACCATAAATCATCGAACCACACCAGACGTTCGTGGACGAACGAAACGTTGGTTTACTTGGATGCAGAGATAGGGAAGGAACTCGCAATGGAGATTCTTCATGGTGACAAAATCATTTAAGTAAAACGGACAACAAGGATAGGGTAAATGGTGAGAAATGCTTCATTCGCCTTATACCTCGAGGCACCGAACATCCTTCATTATGCGCCACAATTTACACTGGTTCGCCCTTTCCGGACGAGCAAAATGGAATACATATGCTGCGTGCTGCACCATGCCAAGAAAGTAAATGATAATTATTTAACGCCAATTTTGACATGAATTGTTCCAAGCCGGAACACGCCGCTAAGAGTTATTTGCGGCGGCAAAAACAAGTGTTCAAAATAGCATAAAGAATGTTTTTTTGGTAAATATGTTTTACTTTAATAACTTAATATCGGTGTGTTAACTAACGGCATATCGCGTGCGAATGCTGAATGGTTGTAAAAGTATAATTTTCCACTTACCAGTCCGCCCATTGATCCGACCCGTACGAAGTGAGCATGAAGTAATTTTCTAAATTACATATCATTTCACTCGAGGCAGCCTCGCAAAAGCCTTTACCGATGCGGTTGTGTACTTTGCCTCACTAATTGTCCCACTGCCAAGTGCATACATTAATGGGGTTGCAAAATAAACAGAGCCACCCCAAGCAAGCGCTTATTACGCGTCCGGATCGATTACATGGCGGTAAAGAAAGTAAGATGCTATGTGATCGATCGGAGCAGATACGCCAGATTGATCGATACTACCAACAGTGAGAAAATCCATATTAAATATCTTTTTCTCTTGTTGGAGATTTTTGGGTACTTTTTAACTTATGTTTTCACTTGAAACATTGCTCGATCGTCAAATATAACGAGCTCATGGTGCCGCCTTTCGTTGATGATGTGCAAAGCATCTTACCGGTGATGGACGCAGATAAATATGAAGATGCGTTCTTCACCTTGGGCGACAGTATCGAAAACAGATCGTGGTAACTGGGTAAGTTGTGTTGTGGGACAACATGGAAATATGCTAATATGTGTATGGAAACAAATAAGCCAGCATACGGAAGGCCCGTTTCGATAAAAACCCTTAAGCGACGTCTTCGACAACATCCGATCGACAGCGTTTGGGTGCCCCAAGCTGGTGGCGCACTTGACCAATTTAGCCAATTTGCCAACCAAGGGAACCAGTTTTGGGAGCGATTCTTCATCTCGCGCATCCCAATACATTCCCCCTTTTTTGGCAAACATTGGAACTGGGACCCATGTTTCCGACAACGATTGCTCCGGGTGGACATGCGAGGGTATGCATTCAATTGGCTTAGCAGGACATAACCTTAACCTTAACTCTTCACGGTCATCGTTTCGATTGCCGGCCGGGATGGGCACGCTAACGCAGCTGATCGCCCGGTGATCATGGATTTTGTCGCCAACGGGGCGAATGGCAATGAGTGCTTTAAAAAAAAAGACCACCCCACACCGACAAAGGTATTTTGTGTGCAAAATGTCCAAGCAAAACACAGCACACCAGAAATCATTTCACTTTTTAGATGGCGCTTGAATTATCTGCAAGCGACAACGAGCCGGTGCCCTCATGCCTTTAGTGAAGTATTCCGGCAACGCATGCGTAATTGGTCGTGATTACCCTTGAAAGCAAGATTTCATGATCGTGATAAGTGAAATTGGCGCGACGATGGAATTTTCCGACCTCCGTCCGAGTGCCTCGGAATCCTGCTGCGTTATACAAGAATCTGAGCGCTGCACGTGTTTTATGTACATGCTGGGCATGTTGGAAGTTTTCGATCCAATTCTCGACAGGAGTATCGTTGTGTGTATTTTTGTTGTTGTTATTTTTTGTGTAAGAGAAGAGACGGATTATTTTAATATTTATTAATGGTAATGTTTAAATGCATGAAAAAAACATTCATAAAACATTTAAATTCATGAAAAATGTCCTACAGAGATTAAAATAAAAAAATCAGCTTCAACATGACAAAAAACTATTAAAACATGGTACTATGCATAAAGCATCACGTACATTATTGCATTTTATTTGCAATTAAAAATGATTAAAAACAAAAACAAACAAAAGAATAAAAGAAAAGTTTGGTCTGGCAGTGTTTTTTTCGGTTGAAAAATAAGTCTGGTAACTTGTGGCCGGTTCGTTTTCTTCGACTGCCATAAATTTAACAACTGTCAGTACATGCTCTACGGGGATGCAATTGAAGTTAGCCGCCCGCTCTTACGGTTAAGCACCTGATGAGCGCCAAACTGAAAGAAAACGAAGATCTTCAACGATCGGCGAAATTTCAGCGTTTTTCGTTGTTTTCTGAATTCTCCAATGTCCGATTACGTACAACCCCGAATTGCCGAAGGACATATGAGCAGCGTTCGTGTGAGCAATTCGTGTTCGAATGTTAAAAAATGACAGTTTGAATAGCGAGCGGGCGTAATGTAACATTTACCAGAAAATCTGGAGATAATTTGCATTGCACGCGGTGAACTGGAGTGTAAAGTATTGTAAAAATAGAATAAATAATTACAATTCAATGGAATTAACGATTTAGTAAATGTTATTGTTTTTAGCTTAACATTAAAAACAAACATTTTCTGCTAAAATATACAACCAATATTCTATCACAGCACTACAAGTTTACAGTTTGCTTAAAAACGACTGTAAACCATAAAACATGAAACATAAAACATAAAAAGAAAGATTAATCAAACAACACCACCAGCAACAATGCCGGCGAAAGTAAGCAAATGAAACGAAAGCGCAGAATGAGCTAATAAAACAGGTTCAAGAACACTTTCCGCGCTGGGCGTAATCTCTGGAGCAGGTTGTCCAGGTCACAAAATTGAACAGCTTTTTTTTTTGTAATGCAAAAATACCGTTACCGTCACCATTAACCGAAACCAAAAGGTTTTGGGCTAAAGTGGCTTTCCTGGTTTTTTTTTTTGGTTTGCTAAACATTGCTTGGTGTTGCTCGTTCAGATCAAAACGGCTCGAACAGCTTGCACAGCTGATATGCGGGAAGAAAAGGTACTTTGCGTGACCCAATAAATATTGCATATCGACACGTTGCTGTTGCTGCAATGTCAGTGAAGTAGTTAAATTATGGAGATCAAAGAACACAATAACATGTGATTGTTTCCTGAATACTTCAATCCACAATTTAATTAGCTTGATTGAATGTAAGGATAATTTTTATAAGATTTAAAAAAACAGATAAAATCTGTAATGATCTTAGTAAATGATCTTCATGTAAATTAATTACATGCACACAAATATGAACGTCTGGCTGTTTATCTGAGGACTTAAACACAAATTCTTCAATTCACCCTTTGAAAACGACCCATAACAATGTACTGTAAGCAAACTGCACTTTCACCGCTGTGACGCTTATCGCCGGATTATGTTGCTAAATATTGACTGTGCAAGATAATCCACCTATGTTCTCAATTATCATCCCACACAACCAGCATACACCGGCGTATGCCGGTCCAGTGTGGTAAAAAAAGGGTTCAAAATGGTGATTGCACACACGTCGGTATGCACGCAATCAAAACCGGCAAACCGGCGCTCGAGTGGCACTTTACCAGACCTTCTTAAAAGGGTCGCTTCGCAGACAGTCATAATTACTGACTCATGCAAACAATGCTTTAGATTACGGTCGTAAAGGCATGACAATATGTGTGTCACAACATTTAATGTTTACCTGTGGCTAATATATGCTTTTCGGATTGGATTACGCCAAAAACAACAGGCAGTAATTCGAAGAACTGCATAGTAATTGACGGTAATTTCAACCGAAAACAAAGAGTTTAAAGACACAGTAACACAAAATCATCCAAAATTACTTCAAGGTGACACTTAATTTGATTTATCCTTACAAACAAAACATCTGCTCATAGATGATGGATTCTTCCAGCGAATATTTTTGATTAATATTTAAATTAATTACTTAGTTTACAAATAAAACGAAATTTATTTCCGAAACAAATGTGAATATGCATAAACACTAAAGTTTGGCATTTCTCTCAGACAAACGAGCAACGGCAGCATCTAATAATAGTTTGTCAATAAAACGAAAACGTGAAATGAATATCTCCAAACACATGTCGAAAGGGTAACCATCACTGATAAAGATTTTATGACTAATAGGAAAACCATCAACCAAACAAAAAAAAACCCGATCCATTCTTAAGCACCTTCTTCTGTTGGAGTTTTTTTTAAGAGTCGTAAAGATCCACTTCGTACAAAGTAGCTAGATTATCTGAGCAGCAATAAAAAAGTGGATTCTGTCTCCGCGATAATGATGCGTGAAGTATCGAAGGAGGTCGGTGTCGTGCCAAGTCAAGCTTACGGTTGATATCACAAAGCCGATATCACGTACGAAGCTCGCCAGTGACCGATGCTTTTGACATCGGCCAAGGTTAGGGTAGTATAAGGCGCCCACTTTCCCCAAAAACCATCACACACCAAACCACCAAACCACTGGCCAAACAAACGGGACTGCTCCAGATTTACTTCGCGCGTTCTCCAACAATCCCGGACCGATAGTTCAATAGTAACGGTTTAGAGCGGCTAATCGACCAATTTACATAGGTAATTAACTCGCAAGATAAATCCCTACGGTCCCGGCTGAGCCTGTGTCAGCCGATGGGGGCCTCCTAATGGCCGACACAATGGGCGGATATCGTTTAACATGCACTTTTCGATGCACGGTTCGATCGTACGCGAACGATCACCAGAAGCGACGCGGCATTCGCGGTCGTCTACTCCGGAACCGTGAATCAGCCTCAAAGCTGTAGATAGAAATGGAGGAAACCAAATATTAGATGCTCCCACCCCAATCAATAGGTCCCCAATGAATTTTTAAGCAAGCAGCACACGTCCACGGATTATGATAGCTTTCGGGTCGCAGTAATCGGAAGCGCCCTTTGCCGAAGGTACGCCAAACCCAGCGCTCTGCCCAGCGTTTCACATTCTGGAAATGTGAGAATCCCACGGTTTCCTGCTGTGCAATCAAAACCCGCACCAGCAACGGGTGTATCGTTTAGGTGATAATGAATGATGTTTGGGGTGAAATTATACCAACATTAGTTGCTACACACCCCCACCGTGAAATGGGCGTGCGAGGGCTGATGAATGTGCGTGGTAGCCGTGGTGACCGACCTAGAAGCAACACGAAACGACAGACTCGCCAGCTCCGAAGATTTGTATGCAAATTTTGCATATCAAACTTCTGCCCGTGCTTGGAGTCAGTCAGGTCAAGTTAGATTGGAAAGGATGAGGATGATAAAAGTGAACATGTGTTTTGTAACATAACATAACAATATTAGAAAATTATGGTGTAAGTATTAAAAATATTCCACAAAATCACTAATATTTGAATAATACTGAGGAGGTACTCAGATATTCCAACTTCTTTACAATATTGTAATGCGTCTTAGAAATATAACTAAGTCTATCTAAGAAATATAAATCCTGAGGTGATAACATATGGTAATAGCATGAACCGTATCAAATTAAGGGTCCATTACATGCAGCAGTATCCTATGTATTCTAAAACATTGTCAGGATATGCTAATGTTCCAACCATTAGGAGTGATTTCAGGTCAGTTCTTCACTCCCATAAAAAATCGGGGCAAATATTCTATTAGTTTGTTGTGCTATTCCTTCAACTTTCTGTTCTCTTCCCTTGCCCAGAGCCACTAGAAAAACAATCACAAGATTTAGGGGACTAAAACGCAAATAACGCTGAGCCTATGGCGGAAGCGAACCCGAAACCCCTCTAGCGAACAAGAAGCATGTGGACCGGCGAAGCATCGGATCAGCATCAAGTCCCGGCAAGATGGCCGCTGCATGTGAACGCATTGTGCAGAGGGTTACGTTTTACGCACCAGCAAAACCACAAATTGATTCTGTAAGCGGTAAGTCACGGAATGTGGAGTGGCCACAGAGGAAATCAATAGATTTCCGATTACCATTCGTTCGGCTCGGTTGGTATCGATTGTCAGTAATGCCGATAAGAACGATGCACTTACACCGGATTGTGTAATGTGCGTCTTGGCGATGCGTGCGTTGCGTGCCGCATGCATGGTTCACGGAGGATATTTTCGGGTTCTCACCACAGGCTAGCCGGGATTGTGTGCTGCTTCACTTCCTTCCGTTCACTTGCCTCCGCCGTGGAAAATTGCGCGATTCAAAGGAGAAATTTTGCGTCTTCTCAACCATCTTCACACGCACAACCAAGAACGATGAGTTCGATGACCAGTCGGTCAAATTGTGACAAAAACTGATCGCTTCAGTGTGGAGGACGGAGTGCGTTCGAAAGAAAAATATCTCACCTCTAGCCGTCGATGTCCCGTAGACTACGATTTCTACGCAACCGTTACAATGTTGTCCGTGTTGGTACGTTCACTCATGCGTGTGCGTTTACTTTCGCTTTACTTTCGTTTGTACATAAGGAGGGGGTGGTGCAATGGAGGACAAATGGGACAGGAAGTGATGCCGCGTGACCAGACCGACCTGGGCGAAAGGGCCGTTGTCGCAGCGCCATCGAATGCTGCCCGTAGCGCAATGATTGACGACCCGTTGACAGGTCGTCTCGGTCGGCAATGGATCTTGGATTGCTGTTTGTGAATAGGCCGCGCGAGAGATGACAAATTTGCTAGCGAAATATAAATACGCCCGACGTTGCGGACGTGCTAGTGGGTGGATCACGGAACTGAAGCATGATTAATAATGATGATAAGCGCGAGAGAAATGCCAATTGCATCAAAGTTTGCACATCTTCTGCAATGAACATTTATGTTTAGTCAAAGCCGTGGGTTCCGTACCGTAGGGTCTTGTAGCCTAGATCAACTTACAAACCAAAAGCCACAATGATCAGTCCAGTTTGACGTTTCGGGCTCCAGATTGACAGATTACATCGCATCAAATAAAAGTCTCAATTTTCATCCTACAAAATACCATGTGGTCAAAGTCATTGGCTGAGGATTTGCAGCTAATTTTCCCCAAAAAAAAAAACCCCGAGCTACCTTCAGGATTTTTGGTTTGTTTCATCGTCGTCAACTGTTATCAGACATCTCGTAATGCATCACCCATAGGTCCGCCAAACGGGCGGCAGCTGATGCACTCAGCTGCAGTTTGTGCGATGTTGCCGGTACGAAAATCTCAAACAAATGGACACCCGGTGAACTTGTAAATGTTTGTCTAAAGTTACTGCCTGCTAGTTGCCTGCACTGCTCTTTTGTAGTTATGCTCTCTTGCATGACGCACATTTTGCACAAGGTTACATGTTTCGATCCCGCATGTTGTGGTAATTTGAGAGTATTTTTTTTGGTTTGCTTCGCTCTCACCCTAATTTGTATCCTTGTTCTAGCATTTCTCCCTACGGTTCTAGCTCTAGCGAAATATCGATCACCTTTCTCCGGACCCCCGGAAGGTGTGACCATCTACGTGGAGGGTAGCACATCACAGTACGGTGAAACTTCTGCTGCGCTTCCCGGAACCCATCGGCAATGTTTCAAATGCGCCGTTTTAGTCATTATTATTATTATAACTGCTCGCATCCACAGAAGTTAATGAAACGTATAATTAAGTTTCATGTTGATCCGCTAGAACGATTATTTTCCACAGTCTTTACGATGGGATGCGAAACGATGGGTGGACGATGTTTATGGAGTGCGATACCCGTTTTCGGCAAAAATCGGGCAAACGAATCGATGATACGCATCGAGCCACTAGAATTATGTGCTAAAGTTCGCTTACTGTGGGATGGAATTGATGTGATTAAATAGCCAGCTAAATAGTGATATTATCTTTAGGAAATTGTCGGTTATTAAAATAATATATTTATAACTATCTTTCATTTTCAAGATTATAAAGTAGGTAGCTATTTGCTGCCACCTTTGGACCGAATTCTTCATTGGTGGTCTCGCATTAGCGTCGCAACAAACATTGATAAACTCCAACTCCAAATGTGTCCTTCAACGTGTTTTGGAGAACAATCAGCAAACCTTCACTTTACCACAAGTTTGTAAACACACCGAACCAGACTTTGATGTACACCAGAAACGAAAACACGACGGGAATGGGACCATCGATGATTGGAAACACGAATACCGTTACAGATAAAACCGGGCTTTGGTGAAGTGGGCATTTCCCTTCTTTGAAAGTTTATCTGAACCAGCCATAAAAATGTTCGACTCTCGATCCATCCGACTCAAGTTCTCGCTTCAAAGGGTGAATGACTTCACCACGGCTTATCCGTACACTACCGCACGGATCCGGATCCGCAAGCTCCGAAGGCCAAACAAAATGTTACCAAAACAAAAACTAACGAAACATCGATAAACATTACTACCAACAGATCCTTTCGCTCGATTACGTCACGCCAAGAATGCGCCAACTTGCTGCCCAACCTGGGCGAGAACCGGTCGCGATTCCGATCGTACAGCATGTCCATCGCAGAAACGTCCATTTGATGGGCAATCTAAGGCGAAACGGTTTGTGCGCATGATTCCGATTGATGAAGAGTGAATTATAAGCGATGCGTGTGTGCGATGAAAGTGAATTATAGTCCGTCTAGCCCGTGTTGTCTACGGTTTGGCATTAATAACTCTGGCGTTCGGATCCTCACCTGTTTGCATCATATCACGTTTCGCTGCGAAACGATTGGCGAATTTATAGCAAAAAAGGAGGATGATTTTCGTTCAAACCATTCGAAGGCTTTTTTTTTCTATCCAGCCAGATGCTGATTAGCATCGGGAGGCTGGCTTGCTGTGAAGCGTACATTTGATGGCACACGCTAGGAGCAGAAACACGCGGATCATTATCATATCATAAACAACCCGACCAGCGATGAACAGGCGAATATTTGCTAATGAGCTGCGGTTAAAAGAAATGACCGGCTTATTAAATATGAGATAAATCTGGTGCCTACAGTGCGATGCATGACTATGCAAACACTTTTGTGGATTATATTATAGAGTAAAGACACTTAAAGAATATTTTAATGATTGTGTATATTTTTTTATATTTTTATAATATTCAATAAGCTAGGTATTGTTTACTATTGAAATATTAGACAACGCTTGGTTTTTTTTATCACAAAGCTCCTTTTACTCTTGGAAAATAATTAACAATATGCTTTCAACAATGTATTTATACATTGCAGATACAGAGTCGAAAATGTTTACATCTTCATCCATATCCTTAACCGGGTCGTGAGTTCCGGCGAGGCGTTTTCATAAATTAATTGTAAAATTAAATTTTATTCCCACGTATAAATTTTCATTTTAAAGTTTTGTTACGCACTGTATCAATCAGGTTTTTCCATGGGTTTTAAATTGATTGATTATTAAATATATGGAACTGTTTCAGCAATGTTTGACTGGTATTTAGGTCAAGATCAGATGATTGTCGTTATTTAACAACAAATTCAACTTTAAAGCCTAATTCACGCAGAGTGAAATCTTCTAAATAATTCCAAAACCATCCACTATATACAATCATCATCCAAAACACCTATCAATTTCAATCAACTAAACATCGGCACCGCTAACCACAATGCCAAATAATTCTCTAGGTTAATGTGCGATAATAATTATTTTGCCTTTCTCCTTACGCTACCCTGCGTATACGTCACGACGTTCCAAGTGTCATTGATGGAAAACGTAACGAGCGGCCACGGTTCGCCAAACCGTTTTTCGTCTGGTTTGGCTCCGTTCGTTGCGCGTCCATCGTACGATCCACGTACGAAGATGGAAACCGGCTGCTGGATGCAGTCGCATTGGTACAACTTCGGGACGGACTGCAGCCGGTATATAACCGAAGTGCCTGCTTGCTGTTGCCGGTTGAACACGGATAATAATATTTCAAAAAGAATATGATAATAATCTTACATTACGGGCGTTTGAAGCGAGGATTCCCGAAGGAATCCCGCAGACGGCGCAAAACTCCAATCTCCGAAAGCCAATACATTACCAGGTAAACAGTTTGTACATATGGGTACACGCCACTCACAGACGGTAGTAACGTGTAGTGAAGACTTCATTTTGCAACTTTGTAATCATGTGAAGAAGACGCCATTAGGCGGGCGAAAGAGTAGTTACACCTTGCACACCGCATGTTTGCTGTGTGCCCTGTCGGAGAGTGTGGAGAGTCGTTTAACTTGTACACGAATTAATTAGGTGTGACTTTGGCCGCAATGTTACTCGCAGAAGTAAGAAAAAAAAGGACAACCCGATCAACTCCCAGAACGGAAACGTACACCACAGTTACAGCAGTGTTCGCCTTTGCATTATAAGGTGCAAAGTTTGGTCTCACGAAGTGTAACTTTAGGCAGATGAAGCTTTTGCGAACGGTTTCGATCGTGATCGCGAGCAGTGAAGACCGGTTGAACGTGTGAATAAATCGAGCATCACTCGTGTCATCCGATTGCTACCTTGGTACTGGTGCCCAAGGTTATCGCGGGACTCCAATGCAGAAAGACAGAACCTGGCCCAGCTCACCAGATGGCGCGATAGGCAGTGGCGGAGATTAGCAATCAATTGATGGGACGATCCTTTTTTTTCTTTCTTTCGCCTTCTGTCACTCACCGGTCGCTCACGCACCACGATCAATATCTGTCAAATTAGTTATTGATTTTTACGCGAGACAATCGAGTTTTACTGGCCGGTAATGAAAACTGTAAACGATCACCAGGCTTGCAACGCCGGTGACACTCGGCACTCCGAAAGCAACCAGGTAAGAGGCTTCCCTCCAACAGTCCCAAATATGGTCGCACGGCAGGAAATTAACTGTATCAAATCATTAATAACCATTCAACTGGAACTCGGGCTGATGAATAACGTTAAACGGCCGCGTAAAATAAATGCCGCTGGTGAGCATACGATCACAGATGGACGGGCCAGAATTGTTCCCTAGCTTTATTGGCTCCCAGCACGGGACGCTTGTCCGGAACAGTCGTCCCGTCGCTCCCGAGTACCAATTAGGACACGACTAATGCACATGCATTATTCGATCCAACTAATGAGCGCTAATGGTGCCAGGTTTCGCTAATGCTTTACAACGCGATGGCGTTGCGTTCGTGCGCAGAAAAGGCAAGAACTTCCGGCTGCAACAAAGTTGCAAAAACGAACCGTTTCACCGACAAACACCACACACTTTTGTTTACGAATTTCAAGATGCACTCTTTGCCGAGCGACTGGGTACAGGCGTTTTAATCCGGCCCGGTTGCACGACGCCGGCATTTGACAATGCGCATTTCTTTGTACTCTGCACCGTATTTGTCAACTGTGTGTGTGTGTGTGTGTGTGTGTGTGTGTGTGTGTGTCTACCACCCCCATCGAAGGGTTGGAAAAATTCATCGCGTGATAATCCTCTGCAGTTAGTCAGCTGAAGCTGGCTTGGTAAAAGCCCAACCTGCAAACGATTATTGAGTCATATCTTTGTGTTATCTCAATATCTCCATTACTAGGCGCTTTAGATGTGCTCCTCGGAGAACCTCAGCCCATTCGGCTGATAAGCATCACAAGCACGAAACGAAATAAAATCCGCAGTGAGTTGAAAGACCCGACGACAGCTTCTGTAGACCTCATTGCTTTTCGTACCAAATCACGCTACACTTAACGTTTCGCATCGGTTCGCAGCTTCCGTACGGACGAGCTCAAACCAGAGACCGGTTCGAAGAAAGCGCATGCAAATGGAAAAACGAACCATCTTAATCGATTTTAACGAATGCACTCGCGGACAATTCGCATTCTTGACAGGATGTTTGAAGAGAAAAAAAAAAGTCCGACGAATCTTTTCCTGGCGATCAAGTCCGATCGCAATTTGATAACCCATTCGCCTGGATACTCTTTGGTAGTCGATTTCCGTTCACGCCGTGTGCCGAGTCCGGTTTGGGGCAGCTGGAATTTAAATCGATCCTCATCGATTCGTCGCTCCGTTCCATCGGCTGGTTTGTTGGCCGTTATCGATGGTTATGATTTGGAATTAAAAACCGTACCAACTTGCAACGGGTTTCACTTTCCAGCCCCGAAGCTCCTGGAAGGCTCCATTTGGCTACTTTGTTCCGTACGCATTCTCCACTGGAGTTGCCTTCCCAAGTCAGCAGTAGTTTGGACTACGGCTCCATCGGCAAAGATCTTTTGGGTTGTGAATGAAGCGCGCTTATGCATTTGGACTGGCTGTACTGGTTGCTCGCGTTGAACCGAATACGTTCCCCGGGTATGTTTATTTTTATATATATTTTTTATTCGTAACGCACACTGCTGGCCGGCCGTACCTTTCCAATGTCTTGCAGCCGGGATGGAATGGGTGGTGTTAAACAGCACAAAAAAAGGGGGACAGGTTCGGGACCATCAGGTTTCAGCTGTTGTTGAGTGAGTTGAAAATAGTGGCACACTCGAACGCTTCACTCTTCGCGTCTGTTCGTGTTTGGTGGCTGGAATGGTTCGCCTTCGTGGGACGGGCATTGTTTTAAAAGGCTGAACCCTTTAACATCTTGGACCCGAAAAAGCTGTCCGTGGTTTCTCGCAAATGTTTTCCATCATGTGCAGTGGAAGGTGTTGGACCCATTTTCCCATACGTTTTATTCCTGGCATTTGTTTTTTGTTTTGTTTGTGTGGTTTTCTGAAATGCCGCTCAGAATATTGATAGGGTACTGCATACCGCAAAATTGTATATTTTATCACATTTTAATCCCATGCTAATCCATACTTGAGCGAACCACTCTTAGAGATGCGTGATAAATTGTCACCAGCCAAACTATTGCAAAGCCAGCATTAGCAAACACTTTCTCTGGTGTCGAGGCACTTTTAGCTTCGTTTGTCTCGCCGTCAATTGCATGATACGTTCAAGAAGCAATTTCTCATCTGTACATCCCTTGTTCGTTGTCATATCACGCCATCTGAATGAGAAGCTCTAATAGCGCACATTATGCAGATGCATCGTTCGGTAGACCACACGCATCCATCTCCAAAGCTTGAACCCCACTTAACCTCCCGAAAAAAGTAAAGTTTCACAGCCTCCTCTTGGGTGGGGATCAACGCTTTACCACTGGCGTATGCTCCCTCGAAATGACGCTAACAAATGGGCGCTTTTGTTCAAGAATCCAAGTAGAACTCTTCACTTCATTGACACTTCTCACAACGAAAGTGTCAACTTACTGATGCACCCCCGGCACGAACTGGCTCCACGGTACGGTATTTGACAGGGGTTTGTATTATCTTGGTGGATTAGATTCGGATACGGTTACACAGGGCGTTTTTCTCTTCTCACTTGAAATGGAACGCTGAATGGAGAGAACTATTATCACCTCACCCTAGGCTGCGAAGTCTTTAGGCGGAAGTTATTGTTGTAGAAAATGAAATCTATCGCACCATCTACTCTGTAAGCTGCAGGCAAGATTTTCTTAGGTTTCTTCCTCATCCTGCTGCCCAACGGAACGCGTCTCAATCGTGGCGAATGAAGCGAACGATAAGAAAGCTGATCGCTAATAAGGGAACCACGGATTACGGTCAACCGGTGGTGTTCGTAACGATTTGTCTTAGATCTCCCTTTTTGGTGATCAAAACAATCAGCTGATGATGGTAGATCAAACAGCTAATGCTTTACGATCTGTAACATTCACTGTTATACAGCCACCTCAGGCGTCGTTGGAGGTGCTTTCTAACTGCTGCACTACACGATCGTAAATCAATCGAAATCTATTAAACAGTTCATACACATCCCCTTTGGAGGGCATGGCATTCAGCGCGAGATGAAAAATGTATGGCTAAAATCGATGCATTCTGTCAGGAGCGAGTGGCTCGAGCTGGGCAAGTGAATCCGATTCCAGTTATGCTTCCTGTAAACTTGTGGCCACCTCAACTCATCATCTGCATCGCGTTGCAGCGCTGTTGTAGCGTGGCTACATTCCATTAGTCAAGTCAAACCGCTGCGTCCGATGAAGGGTTGGGAGATCGCATTACCAAAACGTAGTACCACCCGTGGGGCAATTCGCATAATTAGGAGACCTATGAGAAAGCAGACCTCACGATCGAAGTATGCGCCCGGTGGCCTAGTAGTCGGGCCGAACAAGGGGTTTGATTTGTAACATATTCCGGTTTCTTTAATATGTTTCGCTCTCAGACACTGCCACATACAGAAAAACGATGCATTGTTACATTTGAAATTTATTTCGCTTGTGTATTTATTTTATGATCATTTATATGACATTTTTGTGTTATAGTAACCCAAAAATAGCATATTTTCACTTTATTTTGAAGTCATCATATAAAAATTCATCGGAACTTGTTGATGTTATGAATATTACTCCACATTTGAACTATTTCACGGTTGTGACATTGAGCACATAAAGCGCAGTTAGTATATAGGCCACTGCACACGCGCCTATTTAATGGCTGTTTTGTGCAGCCAGTGCAATAAAACAAACATTAAAGTTAATGGTACGGAGACAAGTGTAAGACACGCTTGAAATGTCCCTTCAAATTCCACATCTTTCGGCCCACACAGTCGCGACCAGCGGTAAAGGTAATAAAAGGCACGCGAAACGAACCAAACTAACGCGCCTACGGAATGAATTTTGCATAATGTGGCTAGTAGAGGCAGATAACAGACCAATGCGGTTCAGTTAACCTAGTGAACTTTGAACCCAAGCACCCAAATTTGCATTACCACCCGAGTGGGTGGGTCCAATACTACGCCACAAAAATCCTATTCGTATACGTAGCGTTGTCGATACCGGTCAACGAAAGTCAGCATACTAATATGCGACCCGACGCACACCAACGATCTAATCAACGACCACCCCGAAAACCCGATTCGGCACTGCGAGGAAGAAAGAGGACATTGACCGCAGACACGCACTTACACGTCTGCTGCTGCTGCTGTTGTTGCCACTGTGTGTAGAGTTATGTTGCCGGGCCCAGCGAACAACGTGCCAACGAATGTGCTTGACCGGTCAACTGCTCATACCGCGTGGTACGCACAATTTACCTAAACAATCGCACGCCGGGGCCAAACACCGCCAGACGGTGGTAATGTGTGTCATCGAACAGGGATACCGTTCCGATTGCTGGTGGCTTGATTGTACCGGATTCTCTATTAGTAAATTATGCGGAAGTCATAAATCAGCATCGTTTGCAGGAGCTGGAGGGTGTACGGTGCCAACCGGAAGGGGATAAAACTCGTCACGACGGGTGGAAGAGACATCAGGCTTCAAGCAGATTGGGACTGATCCAATTTCGGTACGGCTCTGGCAGTGGTTCCCTATTATTAGTGGTACACGTTTAGCATGAGATGCTTAGAGTGTTCTGGCGTAACGAATTGAATTCTTATGAATTTAATTTAGATAAAACCCAATTTTATCTATTACATTTAACATTTAGGAGCAGCTTAACTTAACCTTATTTGTGTTACAAATTACAATATCTTTACACATCTTTATTTGCGTATATTATTATGAAGAATCAATCCAATATTTGCCTAGTAAGCATCACTCGACGGAAGACCATCGCTAGACCTCTAGCATGATCGCGAATCGAGGAATCAGAGAGTATATGTTGAGCTGTATTCCACAAGAAGGATCATACGAGGCTGCGTACGGCAGTTGCGTATTTTAAAGCTCTTTTTAAGGTTCGAGATGAACGCCCATTGCGAATCCTAAATATAGACATGATTCGAATCCAATATTCCGTTCCATTTCCAGAAAAACCAAAGAAAACTTGAGCAATGATCGACATGAGTTTATCTTACGTAAACTGTTAAAGTGTTAACCAATGGAATAGCCTTTTTTATTAGCAAGGGTTCCAACAAGCGATTATTGAACAAATTTAACCAAAAATGAGCTTAAGAACTTTACATTTTCTGTTACAATATACAATTATGAGATCTTAAGAGAGTATCATATTTTAACAGCGCTTTAACTACCAGTGCCATCAATATCCCGTATCTTCAAGACGATATACCAGTTCGCTGGCGACATCATGGCTACCATACTCCAGTGTTCCAGAAATTTGAGTGATTGTTTACAATTCTCGCTCAGATTCCTTGCCCGTGTAATCCAACGCTACCAATACAAGGCCATTAATAACTTGAGGATCCTCTTCAATTCCTTCGCCAATCACCCACTTTCCCTCGAGTGCCCTGGCCGTTTTATTCATCTCCTCGAATCACATCCTCTCATTGCAAATTGAACGCATCGCCGTTAATACGCTGAAACCGTTTCTCACTGTTGCTTGATCCATCTCAAGCTTTAGTCGAAAAAAAAAACTGGTGGATCCTAACGCAGACGGGTAGCGCTTCACGTGAATAGGAAAAGCATACTTTACGCCTCATCGAACAACCCGGAGGACGAATCGCATATTTATAGAGCAAACAGCGGCATAGAGACAGGGGGTGTCTGATACCAGACACGGCCGGCACGGAATGAGTGGTGAGGAAACCCAAACAAACACCACCCCACCCACTCGATTGCAGCCGGCCTAATGGAGGGGATGAAAATTTGCAACGGTTGACGATCGGAAGTTCACCACACTGGAACGGTTCTACCTCGGCGGTACCGCCAGGATGGGGAGGTTGCGAGAAAGACGTGAGATGAGGTGACCATGTGAATGGGAAGTGTGAAAAATAAGCACACAAACAAAACCGCGCTCACGCAGACGCATGGTACTGCAATACAGGCAACAAAATGTTGCGCGTCCGCTTGTGCATCCGATGTCCGGGGCCGGCTGCAGACGCGCATCGTGGCTTGCAACGCGACGATGCAACTGACCTACCGCACCATTTTTTCGCGTAGATATTTTTTTGCAGTTTTGCACAACGCAACTCCGGTCACACACACATAAATCGGCCAGCACATCCCATTTCGTAGCCGATGCGCTTCAGCAAACGATCGACGGTAGGTGGTGTCGACATTGTCATTCACACCACCGGTACCAGGTTCACTAGAGCATAGGAACGCAATGGACGCACACTGCCTACTGCCATTATGCTGTCGCGTTCCCGGTCTCCCGGTCTCGATTGACAGGCTGGCGGCTGGTTGAGTGAAGCATTCCGGCTGCCCATCGGTATCAGCCGGTGTCATATGCTTTGATCGGTGGAACCAGTGCTTCAATGTGTTCGACTACACTCGCGCCGGATTGAACGATCGCAGAAAGGGAACACAAAAAAGATAAAAAGAATGTCTGATGCACGAACAAATGCATTCTATCATTGGCGACTCCATTAGGGAAGCATCTTGGTCCGTTTTTAGTGCGTTTTCATTTCTCACTTATTGGTCACGCGTACGCTTTGTCATACATTGTATGCGGCATGCGCTTTTTGGTTCGGTTCGCGCATGACTTTGTGATGAACCTAACCGCTTGGAATAGGTTTCTACAGCGTTTACTTCTAAGAAGCATGGCCAGAGTTAAGATTTTAATTGTACGACCAAAGAATCCAACATTAGGCAGAACTGTAAAGAAATCTTTTGCCGTAAAGTTAAAATTAAAATTCATAAAACTACTCACACACCCGTACTTCTAAAAAGATGCCGTCTTGCAAATGAGTGGCGAAAATGAGTTGCGAACGGCACAAAAGAAAGAAAACAATACTGCACAGATAGGGAAATGGAGAGAAAACAAATGCAAATAATGCGAAACCAAAAATAAAAGTATCGCAAACACCGTACCATCGAATGGAACATGGGAATTTTAGCAAAAATGTAGAGAATTTACAAGCCGCTCAATTAACATTGTTTAGCAAGCATGGTTGAGAGACAAGATGTAGGTTTTTAGTTTTTTGTTTTTATTTTCGGTGTATTTCAACACTTGTTTTTCTGTTTATCTTAATGCTGTATCGGGGTTTGTTTTGTCAGCTTCTGCATTCTTTTCTCCGAGAAAGGTCGTTGACACAAATAAGGTGTCGATATCGTTTGTAAGATAGCTGCTCTATTCCTCCGTTATTATGGAGTTTTAATTGAATAAAGTATTTAGCTATTTTTGGTTTGATTTCGTGCACAAATTTAACTCTCGGATCTTCCGAATCTTTACTCACTTAGAGATTATCCAATTTGTCTCCCAAAGTGACACAGACAAGTTGTCTGCTGTTAGAAATGAGCTGTCAGTACCCAATTTCTCCATCCATTTTCACTCGCAACACCCTCAAGTACGTTTAGTGTATTTTATTCCAACAATCACCTTTCCGGCCTCAATCAATTATCGAACCGCTCATGGTACTGCAGACACCAGCAAGCAGCTAAATTTGCCTCCATCACTCAAACCATCCAAAAGGGTTGCAGAGTGCTTGGTATTGCCACTTCGTTGACAGCGGGATGCAATAATCTATCGACCATCTCCGGTTGTCCAACTCCGCGTGAAGGTACTAATGCTCCACCGATCCACAGGCACCCACTGAACATGGGCTTATCGGACGGTTAAAATCATCCCAATTTGGCCTGTTGAAGACCTGGCGGGTGTGAAACAATTTTTACATCTTCTCACCCAAACCGACTGTGACACCGGTTAGGGAACAAGTTTCCTTTGCAGCATTCCTGGCGCGTGTCACGAGAAATCACAGTACCGGATCGCTGCAGGGGTTGAATGTATGGAATTTCCTCTCCCGTGGACAATCGAACGGTAAACCGACCGTTGGAAAATGCATCCCCCAATCGATACCGGACGTCGATTGCTGAAGGGCCAACATATTGAGGTTATTTTGGTGTATATATACTTCGTTTCTTTGGTTCCTAGCGCTAACTGCAACCGATCGTCGTGATCGTGTGCAAGGAAGGACACCGGCAGGAATTTGGGATTACTAAACGAAACCTCCAAAAAATATCACACTGGGTCGAACAGGTTTAACCGTAAAAGGTGTATCTCGGTACAACGATGGGTAGTCTCTCGATGGGAAGTCATCTTTGAAGGCTCGCAGTCGGACTACAAGTGCTCCAAGGTCCACAAGGTTTGGGTGGACTTAGTGAAAGTTTCCGGGAAAGGATTCTACACGGTAGGTCGAACATTTTCGGAGCAAAAGTTCTTACAAACTACATCCATAAATCAAAGCGGTTCCGATCGGATTGGGGAATCCATCCAAGGCCAAACAGATTTACAACCATTCATTCACCGAAAGTTCCAAAAACAACTCCCCAGGGGAGTGCGTTCTTGCTTTTTGGTGAAGATTCCCTTTAAAAAAACAAATGAATTCATAATTTCACGACTGTCTTGGACCTGGACGCAATAAAAACATTAAAGTAACCAACGTCTACCAAAACCATAACCGGTGGGCATTCGAATATTCATTTTAATTGATTATGTCGATCGGTGATCATAAATCACCTGAAAACCCCTTCAGATGTTGACGATTGCTATTTGGGAGAGTCTGCTATAAAATTTTAGCTTGATCAGGTTCTTTCTTTCGACTGTTTAGAAATAAACAACCGAAAGTTCAGAGAAAAAGTGCTAACAGAAAATGGCGCCCGGATATTCCCATTCTACGGCGAAACTTCACATTGCAACAGTAGCATCGCCACACCTTCGACAAGCAAATAGGTAATCGCGCTCATCCGCCGGTTCAACGTTAGCTGTATGTTGCGTTCCAGGTCGTGGGTTTTTTTCTTTATTGATGTTCCAGTTTTTTGCTAATTAGTATGCAAACGAAACATGTCAAACGCCAAACTCAAATCAGTCACCAGCCGATTGACATTTGGGGCTGATTTAATTCACAACGACATCGCTGCTCCCCTCCCAACAAAACGCAATCGATCGTTGCCGATCGGTGTCGGATCGCTGTTGTTTGTATGATTCATTTACAAATCGTGGCGTGTAGAATCGCTGCACGTTTGTAAATCATTAAATCGGCACCTACTCCGGAACCGTGTCGGGCAGTTGTTATGGGTAGCCCGAAACATGAAGAAACCGCTTGGAACCGTTAACCGAAACAAAACACACACACGATGGGAGGGTTTTGGATAGAAAAATAGAAGCGTATGTGTCTGTTTTTCCTGTAACGTCTATACCTTCATTTTCATACTGATGATACAAACATACTACGTTTGGGAGATACGAAATGTTTGGAACGATACTTAAAGAGTGCCTTTCATGATAGTTCACGCCTGTAACCCCATTTCACAGCCAGGTGAAAATCAGTCACAGTTAGCAAGGGTGTAGAAATTAACAACTTCCCAGCCCCAGACACGGTACTATGCTGCCGGTGATGTTTGGAAGAGTTCAACAGGTTCAGATCGTTGGGCTCTATTTCGCCGAGTGCGAGAAATTCCATCCAATATTCCTGTCAGTGCGCATCACAAGCGATCGTTCCAACCTGGGTCGAGGTGTTGTGGCTAATTCCGCTTGCAATATATCTTATACTGAGCGTGCGTTGTGCCACCGAATGGCAGCATACGATGGAAGCTTCTTGGAAGTATCTCAAAATCTTGCTGATGTGTCATGTTGGCTTCGTCTCATCTCGTCTCAGCGAACGATCACGCACGATCCCCAACGTCAGCCTAATGAGCTTCGCGGAAGCTGATGTTGATTTGGGTCCTAACCAAACGGTTTTGAGACGCAAAAACATCTCCAATGCCTAGACAGCTATAATAGCTAGCAAATGACATAGATAGAATATCCGCCCAGCGAAGCCAAACCCGGCACACAAGGTTGATGATTGGATAATTGATTTGATTTCCTCCCGTGATGTCACTTAAGCTCATCAAACCGCAAGATTGATGATACCTTTCACCGTATCAGCACCATGCATTGGAAAGCTCTTAACCACCAAACATGGCGGAATACTTTACTATCGTTCAACTTAAGGGAGCAGATTCACAAAATTGCAAAATTAATTAAGAGATCCGAAAATCACAAACATGTCTTTAATTCGTACGTTGAACCGCGAGCCGGCATTTAACGGCATTCGTCTAATCTATCATTCCCATTCACGGGTTGTTGAATTTATTGGCAAAATATGAAAATAGTTTTAAAAGTAACCTCAATCCGCCAAGGGGAATCCCTCGATTGCGCATCGAAAATCGTGGAACGAAACCTGTTCGCGATCTCCAAATGCTTGTTCAGTGTTGATAGGAGGATCTTCTCCCCTTCGTTGGATTCTGTTGTATCGAATGTCGTGTTTGGGGACAGTGAACGTAGCAGAAATCACGAAATGGTTAATAGTTTGCCAAAATATGTACAATTTTTAAACAAACTATATGCTAAGCTGTCAATGTTTGGATACATGTTCTAGAAATATTATTGTCATCCCGACCTAGAAATGGAATATTTTAGCCTCTATTTTCCATCCCTCGTGACCAGAGTTACGGAAAGGTTGCGCAAAAGGTCGCAACTCAACGTCTGCTTAAATGTAGCCCACGATCGCCTAAAAGGTATAATATTTCAACAAACGATCGTTTGTCCTAAGTTGCCGCTGATATCGGCTTAAGGATACTCACTGTAGTCGCTGAGATCGTCGTACGTGCCGTTGACGGTACCGTCGGGCAGCAGCTGTATGTATCGGTTCTTGATGAACAGCTGGATCTTCCGTGTCGCACCGGTTATATGCGACAGGTTGGCGGAACGTTCGTTCCGCTCGAGATTCGATTCATTGTTCCGGTGCTGCTGCTGTTGCTGCTGATGGTGATGTCGGCCACCACGTCGGCCATGCCACACAGCCGTACCGTTCACTAGGCCAACCGTCCCAACCTGATGCTGGTGACGGTGCGGATTGGCAGGCAGTGCGTCGCGTCTGCTTCGCACCAGCACCGGCGATGGATCCGTGTCATCGAACCGGGCCCGAACACGGCCGGGCGCGTTATCCTGCGCTGCACTCGATCGTGCCGATTGGGACTTATTTTTATCGATCGGTTCTATTAAATAATCACGCGCGTCGGCGCTATTTTCGCGCGACGGTAAATTTAACTGCACTGCACTCACTGCACTCTGTCTTCGTTCGTTCGGTTCAACTGTTGTCGGTGTCGGTTGGGCGTTGGTCGGGCTGAGCGCACGCAACAAGCGATAAAACTCCCCGACACGCCGGCTCTTCCGGCTCTCCGATTCTGCTGGTTCCTGCTGCTGTTCTTGCTCCTGCCTTGGTTGCTGCCGTTCGCTGCCGAGACCGATCGGGACTTGGTGCCGTTTCGCCGTTAGCGTACCCACACCGTTCGCCCACGGTTGCACCGGTACCGGTAGTACGGCGGCAGCTGGATGGGGTCGGGCGGGTGGCACAATGTCCCAGGGAGCGGTCGGCGGGGCGGGCGGCAACGGTTTCGGCATGGTGGCGCAGCAGGGAGGCCAGACGAGGATCACCAGCAGGAGGGCGCCCAGCAGGGCCAGGGCCCTCCGACGAATTCTGCCACTGAGCATGAACCTTCACCGGCCTCTCGTGGAGCGACGTCCACGGGCACCTGCACACACTCACATAGATGCGTGCTCACACGACAACCGCACAACAGACGCACGGCGGACGGCACTAACACACTCACACGCTCACTCGCAACGTAAAGGATCTAGACCGCGCGCACTGCACTCACGTTAGCGCTTGCAACGGTGGCTCGTTGGAAGAAACTGGCCACACTCTGGCACCGTTCTCGATGCATCCACACGTTGCACTGCACCGCAGCCCACACTAGTAACGTCCCGTGCGCTGCCAGACCGCGTCCCACCATCCTTCGGGCGGCCTTCAGCGTGCGTGCGGCTGGTGCAGCTGCTGCCGTGTGGCTCCGGGACGCACCGTACGCACGCACGCACGGAATGTTGTCGAGCACGTCCGCTACCGCTTGCTGCCACCACGATGCACCCCGATTTTGCGGGTTCGTCAATGGGTTCCGCCGGTCCGTATCCTACCGGCCATAGTACATCGTGCACACGCCCATCAGCATTTAGCGCGCGTGACGGTGGTGATGATGCTGCTGGGATAGTGTTATGTTCCTTGCGCCTTCTGTCTCACACCTGACCAAGGTAAAACGAGTGGAAAGCGCTGAAAATGAAGATGCGAAAAGAAAAAAAGAACAGAAAACGAATAAAGGACAGAGAAAAAAAACATCAGTCAACTAGAGCGACCAGCCGGACTGGAGTGGTTTTGTGGCAGAAAATCAAATAAACTATGCTAATGGAGAACGATGGCAATCTGCATATTTTTTTTTACGAACGGAATGAATAAAACATCCCCACGAGGGAGGGCTCGGCGTGAGTCATTGTGTAAGGGAAGTGAAGGACAAAAACAACGTGAAAATTCCACGCATTTATGTGGAGAAATTCACTATCGGTGATCTGTCGATCGGTCGATCGGTTTTGATGCTTGAGATTTTGCACAAGATTTGTAATCAAAACCCAATGGAAATTGTACTCTTCGTGTCTGTGTGCGTAGAAGATGGGCGTTAGAAACCTTACTTCAAACGGTTATTCGCTCATATTTCTTTACATGCAAATGACAGCGTGTAAATTGGTATGGAAACACAAATTTAAAATGCTAAACAATTCCACCGAGCAAAATAAAAGAAAAAGAAACACGAGCGACCCAACCCAGATTGGCAGATGAAAGAAAGGGGAACAGGCATAACATTGATGAAACATATTTAATCTGCACAGTAAACAACCACCCAAAAATGCTCCTTTACAAACGATTACAACTATGACTCAAAACTCTTCCGAACACATTTTACGATACGTTTCAATCGGACGAGTTTCTCTACTTGGAGCTGAACGGAATGCTGGATCTATTGCTCTGCGTTATTTAAGCGTTATTTTGTTTTAAAACGCCTACCGAAAACAAACAAAGCAACAACAAAACCCAAGCTCTATTTAAATACCACCCGAAAAAACCCACCAAAACAGTGGCATCCCTTCTCAGATATAAAACCGCGACACACACATTGTACAACACAAGCACCACACGTCTCGAACGGCTACAATTTAAATTAATCACGCTGATCGTAATCTACCTGCCTACCGGCAAGTTGGTGCGCAGATTATAAGTAGCGAGATCGCCATTTTCATTACCAGCAGCGGTAATGGTGGCGCTGTCGTCCGATAATTTAGTGCATGACGTCCACATGGCTGTGCTCATGTGTGTGTGTGTGTGTGTGTGTGAAAATTTCGTGCCCATTGTCACAAAACAGCCGGCACACGGGGTAGGAAAGGATCAGTGCCGATCAAAAGGGACACGGCTGCAGAGCTCCGATCGGTGTTTTGCGCAAGGATCACGCGATCAAGTATTGCACATTGAGTAAAAGGGTGAATTTGGTTCGCTATTGCTACGCTGAGCGACGCGTTATTGCATCGAGCGAGCGAGCGAGAGAGAGAGAGTGAGAGAGAGAGAGCGAGAGACAGAGGTCATTGGCACGTTAATATACATTTTCATTTATCACCGCGTAGCGCATGTGTTGCTTGCACGGTTCTGCTCACGAAATGTTACTTAAAATTTGCGCGTGCACTTGCCGTTTGTGGTTCGAAGTGTGACACTAATACACGCACCTTTCTGCTATCGTTATCAGCTGCGCTTGTCAGCGATGTACCTGTTGCGATTGAGCTACCATTGACACACATGTTGATCGACTGGCTGGCCACACTTTACTGACTGCTGGTTCCCTTGCACTCTTTCACTTGGTCCGAAGATACCCACACATTCCTAATGCTAGTTCCACATTTACTGCTATAGGACCTGCTTACACGGCTGACGATCCATCATGCGTAACAGACAGCAACCGGTATGGAGATGAAACTAGTGAGATTTCAATTCTTGCTGTCTCACTTTTTCTCATTTACGTTGTCTCTCTCTCTCTCTCTCTCTCTCTATTTACGGATCAAATCCCAATAGACTTCTGTGCAGAACACTTTCTGCTATCGCTATCTCAATTTACAGAAGCAAAAAAACACGCGCACTTTTGTAAATAAAAAAAAAAACACAATCTACAAGAAACGGCTTTATTTGAGTTCTTATTTAACATTCTGCGTCACCTTGTAGTAAATGTTTTTGTCGAAATTACGTTTCATGCGAAGTAGACGTTCAACACGTACGGTAAGTGAAACAAATTCCACCGACAATCAGCACTTGTTGATGGGGGAAATAACTTGCCAATTCCGGCTCGGCGTTAATTGATGTGCCTGTTTATGGGACTGCGTGCGTGAAAGTAAGATCGTGCAAAAATCGTTTATGTTTGCCAAATTTAAATAAACGCTTTAAAGGGAAGATGAAGTTAGCTCTATTTCTGGAACTTGGTCGATATTAGATTCCTATTCCTATTAGGCAAAAAAGCAGAGGTTTCATTAACAAATCGGCGTTAAACCATCTCACCTTTCACCGGATGCGTCTCGACCGAAGGAAAAAACACTCAAAAGCGTAATTGACATTTAAATTCTTGTCAAGTGTTTTACAACCTCTCTCTTTCTCGCTCTCTCTCTCTCTCTCAGACAGAGAGACAGAGGTTGTTTCTCAGTCCTTCTACACTGCCAATGCGTGTCTGATAGGGAGGAGATGTCTGCAGCGACAAACTTTCCGCTCGATTGCATAATTGTTGCGAACGAACGGTGTCTCTCTGTCCCAAGAGACGATGCGTTTAGTTGAAAATGAGCTGCGAGCGATATTTGACACAATTATGTCAAGCAAAACTGCTGTCAAAATGACTCACATTTCATTCTCACTCACTGTGTACTTAGATGAATAAATTGATAATTCAATTCGTAATCAGTTCAATATTACAATCAACTTACACTAGTAGTTTCAAACTTTGCTCATATGCCGCATTCTATTCTAACTCCCTATTCTATTCCCTTACGAGGTGTTTTGCCAAAAAATTTTAGCCCTAATGGTAATTGAAAAGAAAACGCCAACAAAAAACAAACTGTCAAACCTAAGAAGCCGTACACGCTTGTTCAAACTGCTAGGACAGCAATATGGACAGCGTTTTCCAGTAAAAGCATTGTCAAGCAAGCGGTGCCTTTTCCGATCGCTGCACGCCATCGCAGACGCCGCTGGAAGTTGTCTCGGGCGGGAGTTCTGGAACTTAAGGAGTGGACCAACCAGCAACAATAATAAGTAAAGAAATTGGTCCCAAACATGCAGTCGGAAACATCGTTAAGATGCGGAAGATGCGGAAAACATGCCACCAGTGAAATGTAAAAGTGTCTTCATGTCGCAACAAATGGTACTGCGTCTGGGTGTTTCCTTCCTTCCCGCGCACCACAGAATGCATTCCAACGCAACTCCATCAAACTCCACCGCACACCGATTTGGGGCGCCGGGCCAAAAGGAGTGGTTCATTTGCTTTTAACGTACAATGAGTAAGTTTCAAACGCAAAATGGAGAGAGAGAAAAAATGAAGACAGAAAATCCCACATTGGCTCGCGCACAACGAAGTTTACCCAACAAAATCAGCTCGAAAACGAAATGGTTACTGAATTGAACTGGCACTTTGCAAGTCTCAGCAGAAAGATACATGGGAATGATCACAACAGAAAAAAAAACTGCCCCTTTCCGTGGACAGCAAAACTTGGGGAAGACACCGAGGCAAAAGCTGCCAAAATGCTTTTGGAAGACATTTCTCCCCGTGTCTGTACAGGGACAGGGACAAAAGGTAACGCATGTCACGCGCACACGGACCTGTTTCGGGTGCTTCTCTTGTACGGCTTAATAATCCCGTTTTGAACGAGACGAGTTGGCTTTGGGACAAGGGACTTCCACAGGGACTGCCACAGCAAGATGCGTAGTCCCATTTTCGGTGTGCGTGTTAAAATTTGGTGCAGAAAAAAAAGAGGGTGGCTCATTTCACGCCCCTGAAGTACTAAGATATGCGTGATGCCATTTTCGGTTTAGCATACCGATCGGAGATCCGATCGTGCATCACAACCGTAACAGTTGTGATGCAAATTTCTTTTTATTACTCTTTAATTGCACCTTCTTGCATTTGTATCATTGCAGCAAACTTTCTTCCTTTCGCAGTAAATTTGCAAAAAAAAACAATCCCTTTAATTTAAGTTCTACCAAGCTAAGTGAAACAGTGCCCAAAATATCACGTTTTCAGTCACACTTTACCTTGTGATTCGCTCGTTTCGCGTACGCGAAGTGGTCGAGATAACGCTGATTGCCAGAACGCAATCGTATGACCGGTTTACCCTTCGTTTGTGCACTTTTTTTTCCACTATGTCAACAACCACTGGAGGATTAGACTTTTTTTTTCTCTTCTCTCTTTTTTTCAAATTTAGTACCAAAATTCACTTTGTTTTCCAATCGATTTCACTGCCGTTCCCGTAATTTGCCCGTCACATCACTTAAAAAACCTTTGTTTCTAATACTTTTTTTCTTCTTCACTTAATATTCGGTAAATTGGTTATTGCACTTGCTACAAACAGAAAACGCAACACTTATCACTCATCACATATAATTTTACGTTTAATGAAACTTTTTTTTTTAAATTGATCCCCTTGCAACTTTGCCGTTCCAATCACCATTTGTTCCGTTTCTGGCAGCGTAATGTATCACGTGAATCGATAAGTATGACCCGCACGTACTGCGTTTCTCAATCTGCACCGATGATGGTGCCGAATCTAACCATACGCATACAACAAACTGAATGCAAAGAAATGAAGGTAACCAAAATAATAAAAAAAAACAAAAAACAAGCAATACCACAAGATAAGTGATAAGATCATGCAGAGGGTGTTTTTTTCTTCCATACATAATGCTGCCAAATATTGCTGCCAGCAAGGTGTGTCTAGTTAATCGCATCCATTTCAATAGCAAGAAACTGATCTTGCCTCCTGCTCGGCAAGCGTGCAGTGACAATTGGCCAACCAACTTCATACAATGTTTCGCGCACTACAGCAATAGAGCAAACAAAAAAAAACAAGAGCTCGGAGGGTGGGCAAATATTGGCCGAGGGACTGGCGATGCTGCGAATGGTGAATGAAACAAAAAGTAACACACAGGAACAACGACGTGTTGGGTGAGGTTTGCCAAAAAAAAAAATAGCAAATAAAAAAAAACGAATTACCCTCCGTGGCTAGCGCAGGGAAAAAGCCGGGCAGAAACCACAACCGAACCGACACTAATTTCGAAAATATATCCCAATCGGTTTTTAATGAGCCAAAGCGTTCGGGCGTGCGCGTTCATTGCGCGTACGCGACTGCTACTGGTTCGCCGCCGGTTTTGCTGTCTGTCGATCTTCTGTCCGCAGCTCCGCAGCGCACATCGCGAAAAAGTGAATTTTGCGCGAAAACTGTGCGATCCTCTATTTTTGCTGATGTTTTTTTTTCGTGTGTGTGAGTGTGTCTTTTTTTTTGTCTGTGCGATCGCTACACTTTCGTACTCGCCGGCCGTAAATGTTGGCCGCGGACGCGGAAACCTGTGCAACAGTGCTTGTGTCTAGGCCGTGCCAAACCTTACAGACGCGTTGTATGTATGCGTTAAGCACGATGGGCCTTTAGCAGAATCATCTGTTTTACATAACAAAACGGCACAACGGACCGATTGGAGGCTGTCATTTTCACAGCAGCACACTTTGGGGCCGTTTTTTTCCCGTGCGTATCCGTTTGTTTCGTTTTCGAGGTCGCTACCCAGTGAACGATCCAGCAAAGCATGCAGAAGAAACGTAGCACCCCTTAAACCGTCCGGGAACTGGACAGATTTTGCACCTTTTTTTTACTATGTTTTCGCTAGATTCCATCCTTTCACTGCCGGTGACGAACGCACGTGATGATCCTCTGCTCCGGGAAACAGATGAACCGAATTGAAACGAACCCGGTCCGGTAGCGATAGTTTGACCTCGATCCATACTCACGCTCACACATACGCACTCGCCCATTCATTCACCAAATTTTTGCCATAGAATTCACCTTGCCAGTCACGAAACAGTGAGAAGATGCCCGGAAAAGGGAAACGGACACGAAAGAGCAAAGCAATTTCGCACCGAACGCGATCCGATCACGTGTATTATTACTACCACGATTTGCCTATTTTCAAGCGCAGGAAGCCATCGAACAGTTAGCAGGCAACGCCACTAATTAATTCACCGATCCAGCAAATAGCCGCCCGACAGCAGCAGCACGTTTTAACGCCAACTTTTGTGGCAGCTTTTCACCTTTAATGGAACGTTTTTTTTTTGGCCCCACACACTGTCCAAGCGAACTGACCGAACAACCACCAAACGGTTGGTTGATAAAACGTTCATCATCATCATCCTCTGCACTGGAAAATCACTGTACCGTGGGAATCGGAGTAACGCGCGAAATTCCAACCGCTACCGGGTTTGTGTGCCGGTGCCGGTGGAACTCGGGAAGATAAACTTATCTTTACGCGAAAAATTAAATAAAATAAAACCATTAAAGCCAAAATCACCCCTACAAGCACAGACACACGCGCGCAATCAGCACACCTTTCGTAAGGCGAAAGCAGCCACCAGTAGTGGCCAGTGGCCGTGCCGTGGTGGAAAAGTCGTCGCGAGAACACAAACTGAAACAAGCGCACACGAGCGTGCCGATCGCGACCGATGAAGCAGTGACGGTTGTTGTTCGAAAACTGTCTCGTCGTACGGCGTACTGCACGCACGCATCCGCGTCGGCCGCGATGCTGTCGAGGTGTCGAGTGTAGTTCGAACGTTCACGACTTTCGTTGAATGAAATGAACGGAATGAACGCTACGCACTTCATTTTGAAGCGCGGCTTACGCGATGAACGCGTACAACCGAGGGGTGCACGAAGATGCAACGATTGGGTTTACGCTTAGGCTGTGCTCGTTGTCATGGACGTGCTGCTATTGATGGGAGCGCATGTTTACCGAGCAATGTTTAATTCAATGTAATATTATTTAGTTTAATATTTTAAATATATTCAAGAATCCAAAATGAATAGCAGGTTTCAATAGGTTCTATTTTAGTGTATCTAATTTAATTTTCCACATTTAGGGTTCCTCGTCAATGCCCATAGTGAATAGTTCATCCTTCACCAAAGGAGCCTACACCATACATGAGTTCATTCACAGCATCTCACGGTTCTTCTCACTGATTATTCTCCTGTCATCGAGAAGCAAAGAGCATTGAAGATTTTATTTCGAATCAATAGAGTTTTTGAAAAGTAAACGATAGTAATGATTCCAGGTTTATTTTTAATATTAACTTATTTAATTTTCCTTAAAGCCTAACGCAAATTTAATAACAAAAATTGCAGCTACAAGTTTCTCCAATCACATTGTATCTCTCAAACAAAGTTTAAATAACTAATATTGAAAAACTAACAAATATTTCACAACCACAATTGACAATATTAAATGGTAATTTAATTGTAAAACTCAAAACATTCACCAAATTAGCAGAGCAAAGTAACGGATTTTAAAATGTTCTAATTAATCTGTTAGTTGAAATCGACAATCGGTGCTAATTTCACACTATTTAAATTCAAGCGCGCTCCACCTTTGATCAGATACGGACAAAATAAGAAAAACAAGTTTGCTATATTGGCGCACAGGTAAACATTTTGGCGCTTTCTTTCACACTAGAAAGAAACAAAACGGGAAATACAGAATGACGATAGCTGTTCGAATACGTTTGCTTCAGCCAACGGCCTACCGTGGGCACGCATCCGGCTCAGTTGATGGTTAGCAGTGTAATAACTTCATGATTCAAATCTTTCGTTGAATGAAAGACATGGAATGAACACATTCTTTAAACCGCGAACGTAACCCGAAGCTGACACGAAGGGTTGCGCTTAGGTCAAGCTCTGTTGTATGTGGCACATTTAGCTGACCGTATATTTAATTATTTTAACTTTTTTAACCGTTTTCTTCGGGGAAGTTTGAATCATTCTCTTTCATTCTATTGATAATTATAAAGATTCACATCAAACAGCAAAATTTCGGATAATTTAGGCTAAAGTTACTAATTCATTGTGTAAATTAACTCATGTTTCGACAACAGCTACAAAACAGTTCTTTTCATTTCAAACTTATTTTTTGTTAATTTAAGTTTTCGTTAATTTAAACAATTATGTGTTTTGTTAATTAGTATATATTAGCATTAATTTTTCAATCATTACTTCTAAAAGCCGTGAGTTATCATGCGCAACATTTTGTAACAAAGAACTCATTACGCTCGTAACAGCTCACGTGAGCAAAACGCTTTCACTTCATCTCACCATCGATTAAAATGTCGTGTTTTCTTTAAACAATTTTTCAAAATGTATGAAGTAAATAATTGTTACAACATTGAAATTACACAAATTATAGTCGTTTGTAAAATTGCAGTAGTTTTATTTTATTTTCAGTAAAACAACTATTTTGCTCGTCAAAATTAGGATGATCTGCGTGATAAGTGAGATTTGGAAAACATGTTCAATTGACTGATTGAAATTTTCTTTCCACATCGATATTCTAATTACCAACGATTAGAACTTAACCGTTGGATGTTCCGCACTGTAGGACTTTCTTCATCTGCTCACAAACCATGTCCTTCTTACCGATGATGTGCAAGAATTTCGGTACCCAGCAACAATAACTCCCTTCTCCCCGAAACCCGTCGCTAAATAACAGCCCACCAAAACATGGCAGATAAGACACAAACAAGACCTTCAGCCAGGCGTGTGTGTGTGTGCGTGTTCAAGCACCCGAGCCCACCCGTTTTACCGTTTGGTAGGCAGTTTTATTTTCAAACAAGACCGGTGGCCTTACGCGAAGGCCAGCAGAGGAAGGTTCAGATTCCTTACTCAGCACCAACGGCTGTTGTGGTCACAATTTGTCCACCTGGGTGCCGGTACTTAAAAGGTAGTTGGCGACAGAACAGGAGCATCAGTTGTGAATGTGCCAAACGAGAAGTGGCACCGAAAGTGTAGTTGAAGCAGTGCTGGAAAGTTGTGGAACAAAGGGCACAAAAGAGCAAGTGAGCGCCTGTGTTTTGGGCATAAGCTGTGATAGTGGTGATCGTTAGTCAAACAGAATCACAAAATGGTTAGTGGAAGTTTTTTTTTTCTTATCGAAAATTAAATCTTCGTCCTCAACAATCCGTTCTCATGCTTATTGTTTTGCTCACTCTACCTCATTGCAGTTGTTCGTCAATCGCTGGATTGTTTCCCTGTTGGTTGCCATGGTGATGCTGGATGGCGGTGTGCAAGCATATCGATATTACAAACGAATGGGCAATCGGTTTCAACCAGTTATGATGAGACCGATGCCAGTAGGTCGGTTCGGTTTTGTGCGTGCAGAAAACCCCAACGCAGATGAACCGTCCGGTGAGAAAGGTTCCGACACTGCACCACCACAAGAATCCACCATGGATGTCATGGCTGGACATGAAATGCACGCACCAGAGATGCGTGAGATGATCCACGACAGTCCGCATCCGGTTGAGATCGATATGGGTCCGGGCATGCAGGCACGTGTCATGGGCTTCGAGGGCGAGTTGGACGGTGCCGAAGGCAACTTTGGCCGTGCGGCGGAGGATGGTGAGGAAAACGAAGAAGGAGGTTCCCAGTTCCGCCATTTTAAGCACAAGCACAAGAAGCACAAGTTCGTCATCCACACGCATCACCACTACCATCACAAGAAGGGTGGCCACGGATACGGACATCATCATGACAGCTATGGACACGGACACGGACATGGTCACGGTGGCGGACATGGCTATCATGGTGGCCATCACGATGATGAAGGTGATGATTACGAGCCCACGTACGGTCACCATGGGCGCTACCGGCGCTCGCCGGTGAGCGAAATGTCCTCCGAGGAAGGACTGACGCCGGATGCTCAGGTGAGTGCTGCCACTGCCAAGCCGAGGTGGTCGAGGCGCGCTGTTTCATAGTCAACTTCCCAATTAACAGGCGCCGGTTTTTAGGCTTTAGATCGTACCGCACTGACACATTCATCACCGGACCATTCCCACCCGATGGTGCCGGCATCCTTCCCGCCCGAAGACCCCAGCACACCGACCAGCTACCGACAGTCCGTCAGCCGGCGACAGCTGGTACGCAGCAAGAACG
The DNA here is from genome assembly GCA_018908115.1 of Anopheles rivulorum. Taxonomy (NCBI): domain Eukaryota; kingdom Metazoa; phylum Arthropoda; class Insecta; order Diptera; family Culicidae; genus Anopheles; species Anopheles rivulorum. Next base: position 12,802,540 of record CM032177.1, read on the forward strand.
AGCGACTGGCGCAGATTGGACGCGATCGGGCACAGCGAGCGAACAGGTATGCAGACTCGGAACACGACCCCGACGGACCCTGTCCGGCCGGGTACGTGGAAGCGATTGGGGAGGTAGTGGGTAGTAGTGCACAGGATAGGGATGTTAAGGTAGCATCGAACAAACGCCCGGTTGGTCCGTTCCAGACGATCATAAGTCGTATGTTTAGGCGACCGAAAAAGCCGGACCTGGCGGCTACCACGGACCCGCAGAAGCCACTCGATCCCAAAACGGTAGCATTGCGTGAAGAGATAAGGAAGCAGATTGAGAAGCAACCGTCCAAAGCGGGTTCGAAAATTGGCACCGAGATGAAGCAATACCTTCGCACGAAGGATGTCGTAGGTGGCCCGCAAATGGCAAGCGTTGGCGAAGAATCTGCCACAAGCACGACGGCTTCTAGCGCTCCCCTGTCCGGCACATTCCTGCCCGAGCTGGGCACGATCGTGAGCGTTCGGTTTGTGGATGATACGGGCCGGGAACGGACGATACCGTTCGAGCTAACCTCGCACCAGCTGCCGGACAGTGGAATCGACGTGCGCAACCAAACCATTCCACTCAATTATAACTTTTTCTACTTTCATTGCCTTTCACCCTGTGCACCGACGGCAAACCACGGCCGACGGCGATAGGTTACGGTCGATGGCAAAGCGCATGATTGAAGGGCTCGAGGGTGGGCGCACGGGTCGGCCGGTGGGAGAGGAGGAGAAGGAGGAGGGTGCGGTGGGTGAAGGATCTGTACCGCAGCGTTGGCTGCACAGGCGGCGCACGAAATCGGAATGGCGTCGCCGGGATCTAAATGCGGGCCGGCGTCGACGACCCAACACGGTCGAAAAGGTGATCGAGCGAAGAACGCCGGAAGAGTTGCCGATGGTGACACCTCCAGTGATATCTTCCGACAGTCTTCCGGTTCCGTCCGAGAGAGAAGATGTGGAAGAAGATAAGGCAACGGAAGAGAAGCAAGACGATGAGGACGTGGAGTGTGATGATCCGATCTGTTCCAATTTCTACGTAGATGAGAAGCAGCTCAGTACCACTTCTACGACAACTCGCGCACCAGAACATCGGTTGGAGGAGGAACTCGAACCAAGACTTGTTCCTTTTGGCAATGAGCTCGATCAGGATGAGAGTGTAGAAGCTCCACTGGATCCCTTAGTTGCTCAAGAACGCGAAGAAATGAAAAGCAGCAGCAAACCCACCTCCACCAGGAACTCACTCTGGAGAGGTCTTTCGAAACGTCTTAGTGCATTCCGCGAACGTCATTCCGATAGGAACGGACGCAGAAAGATGGCTTACGTGCCGGAACAGCCAACGACGACGGAGCCGGACCCAACCGGCGAAGATGAGTACGATTCGAACGAGATAGTCGAGTACTACCAGCAGGATGTGGGTCGCGTCCTCTACCGGATGGCAAATGGGCGTCTGCTCGAGGAACCGCAACGACTGCACCTTCGCCGCAGTTCCGAGGTTGGCGATCCGCCGCAGCGCAAGCGACGACTCAATCGCATTCCCAACCGGGCCCAACGAAGACGCAAACCTGCCAACAACAATGTCATGATGGCCGCGAAAGCATCGGACGCTACCAACGAAGGAAGCAAGTCGGTGATCAACATCGGTACGTTCCGTCTGGCGGAGAACTACGATACTGTGGCTGCTGCTTCCGCGTTGGAAAATACTGGATCTGTCCGAACGGTCGGTGGAACAGTCCCATCGGACATGGATACCTACATCATGCAGAAGGTCCGTGAGTACTGTAGCTCACCCTGTGCGGCCGGTAAACCAGCAGCTCCAGTTATTGTCGTGCCGGAGCACACAGTTGCATACTCACCGGCAGCAGCTGCTTCAACTGCGAATGAACCGATCGTTGGTAGCAGCAAACAGCTCATCGTCCAGCCACCCTCAACGTACGAAACCGCCTCCACATCAGCTCCCGTCAAGGCCTCCAACCCACCCTCCTGCTCCCCCAAAATCATCAAATGCATCCCGAAAGCGATGGCCAGCAGTAGCAAGCGATCGCGCAAAACGAGCGACTCATCGAACGATCAGCAGGGCGACAAAGAATCGAACCCGCTAGTTTCGCTGGCAAGAGGAAGTATGATATACCGTAGCCCGTGGCCCGTGGATTTGGGGACCGTTTCCAGGCGTTTTAACATAACTCCTTACTCCTAACTCCATTCATTTCAGTGCATCGGTACCGGTTTAAACCGCTCGGACGACTGTTCAAACCGTTCTCTAGGCTGTAGACAGACGTGCGCCATAGTCAGCCAGACATCCCGCGCATTGCCCGGCACTCCTCCCGGTCCTCCTCCGTCTATCCCTGTTGTCGTTGTTCGTGTGCCAGTTCCCTTCCCCTTCTTACAGCCAACAACATATACCCAGACATCGCGCGTAGCGTTAGATTAAGAGTGTCCATTTTCTGTGCGTGTGTGTGTATGTGTACACACAGGGCGGGTTGTGAATGAATGTGTTCGCATTTTTATATTGTTAGAATAAATGTTTGGCAGTAACGCTTGTCCGGCTGTCCGGATGAACGGAAGTGCCATTTGTTAAACCCCAAAAAAACACCAACAAAACTAATGATTTGTTTCTTTCTCTTTCTCTCTTCTCTTCCCCATACTCCGATCCAACCCGATGACTGGCCCTCCCTTTGCCTTCCCCCCTCTCCCTTGTATTCGAACTTCGCTCCCCAGTCCGCACGAAACGATTGTCCGTGCGGTGAGAAATTTGGTGTTTGATCGGCACAATCCACGCATTACCGATCCGTTCGGTGGAATGAAACCGACCGACAGTGCAGCTGATCGTCGCCGCCAGCGCCAAGAAGTGAGGCGCCGCATGAACGACAAACCCCAAGCACGGCCAATCGATGCGATCAAGAATGCGATCTCTTCGATCCGGCAACGGGTAACGCTGGCCACGACAACACCCGTCCCGACGACGGTGGCCAGCAAACGGGGGCGTCCAGGACGTGGACGACGCAACAACAATGGTCGCTCCCCGTCCAACATAGTAGGCGCCTCGCTGGCTACACCACCTCCACCTCCTCCACCACCGGCACCGGCCCCGATCAACTGTGCCGAGTGTCGCCGGCTGTGCAATCCCCGAGGACGGGCACGATCGCGCCCGTTGAATGTACCACGGCGTCCAGGAGGTGGTGCGATGGTTTCCAATCCGGCACCGGCCGACGAAGGCATTGTAGCAAGTGCCGGACCGGCTGCCGGTGCACCGATGGTGAACTGGTGGAATGGTCTGTTCGGCAACTCGGATGGCATGGTTGCCAGTGCCGGACCGGAAGGGCAAGATCCGGCTATGTGGAGACAGATAGTCGATTTCTTTGCCGTGCCCCAGCCCGGTATGGTAGCGTCGGCAAAGGATCAAGACACATCGGGGCCGAACTTCTGGCAGCTGCTCTTTGCGTCCGAGGAGGAAAGCGTCGGTGCGGCCAGGAAGTATCCGGATGAAAATCTTCCCTTCTGTGAGGATATTGCCGGGTAAATGGGACACATCTGGGGATGAATGTTTGGTGATGAATGTATGCAAGTTGTTATGGTAATAAATTAAACTGTAAAAACATATGGCAAAGTGCGTCCATTTTCATTACATTACAAAAGTAATCTTCAACGGAATAATTCACATTGACTCATGTATCGTTCTTTCAACAACGACGATCCTCTAGCATTATGTAAACATTGCTTGAGTGGAGCAATATAAGTAAATGAGAGTTTCATGGCGTCGTTTGACAAGGAAAAACAATAAACGAGGAGAAGGAGCAGCTCCTATGACTAATATAGCGATTCTGAAGGCTGTGATGGGCAGATCACGTCATAAGAATGACTCCGAACTACCAGAACTGTGAAATCTTGCAAGGACTTCACAAGAACAAAAGGAGATTTGCAGGTGTTGATAATTGATGATTAGTAATTTTAAGGACTTCTGCATCTATAGACCAAATCCCCTTAGTAGTAATAATGTCTGATAAATAAAGATTGTTTAGGGTTATTGATAACAGCTATGCATTTAATTAGGAGGACGTATACAATCTGTATTTACTATACAACTTTTGATTATTTTGACTTTTTTCTTGAAGTTTTAAGTTTTCACGATCGTTTGGGGAATTCCTGCAAGTCTGGTATAAATTACCTCGCATTTTTCGCACTCTAAACATTATTCTAAGTGTATATCCCCCTTACAGGGGATATCTATGTTATGTTATGAACTAATGAAGCTATGATTTAAGGATATTAATCAACCAAGATGTATCCTCATAAAACCAGACATGCTGAAGAGCTCATCATCAAAGATCATTTGACAAATCTAGTTGAACCTCCTGTTGTTCCACGATACGACAACGATGTGGATGTTAGCTGAAAAACACAAAGTCCCCGAAAAGTCTTCCAAGGTGAACTAAATAATGGATCAATTAACAAAAACGAGTCTCGTGGTTATGTTATCATGTCATCATAAGATTACTTTTACCATCAGCCAATTTCCAGCGCTTGATGATAACTTTATATATTGAGAATCATTAGCTAAAGATTTCCAGTTATTGTGACTGGGTAAGACTCCCGGCTACGATTACGCTAATAGCACTACATAATTGCATAAAATTCCCAGATTTCTTGGCAATAAATACAACCTTTTATTAATATATTTATGAAAAAATTAAACACATTCACAAAATCGGAACACATAAACAGTAGAGTTTTATTGCTTACTTCTACAAAATATATACAACACAATCAATAACACTTCTGCACACACACCAACTCTCGCGGAAGTTAAATAAAACCACAGTACTTCAGCAGTTTGCGCATCTTCAGCGGTAACATCCGTCGACCGGACGCTTGCATCTGCTGAGGCAGATAGAACAAACCTTGGCACACGTTCTTGGTCGGTACTTTAAAATGGCTCTGATGTCGCCAGTTCCGCTGATGTTGGTCAGCGTTGGTCGTTGGGAAGAAATTTTTGCGTGCCTTCGGCAATCCTGGTCGACCCGGGGCCGGAATCGTAGCGCCCACGACGGATTGTTTGGTTGATGGTAAAACTCCCGGATTGGCTTCGTACACATCGTGGAAGGGATAGCGGGAGAAGGACACCATCAGTGGGTAGAAGGCACGGTCCGATTTGTAATCTAGCGCGGGCCATCGAGCGATGGCATTGCAGGATACGCTTGCCTCAGTAAGCAACACTTGTCCGGGAGTGGGAAGGCTTACGATCACCATTAGCAACCGTAACAGTGCTGTCCAGTGTTGTGACGCTTGTTTCGTGGGTTGATAAGAACAGCCTGACGTGAACATTATGGAAACTCGTCCGATTACCAACGTCCTCACAATCGGACAATAGTCTAAGCTACTTCGGTCGTCTAGTCACTGTTTCCTCGAAGACTCACTTTCCACGACACGACACGACGGTGTACAGCGGAATCGGAAGTGAAATGTTTGGTGCGAATGGCTCGAGTGAACCCACCGTACCGGCTGGACATTGACATTGAACCAAGGCACGGCACGGTGAAGCTTGCATCGCCCGTTGGTTTAGCGCCGCGCAGCACGTTTTATTGACACTTTCGTCGTCTAGCGACGCGGGAAGTGTTTGCGCTACCGGGCGGCCAGGTTCGGCAGTACAGTACGGCTTTTTTTTGTTTTCAGTTATTTACATGTACGGGCGACATAGCCATTTTGCAAAATAAACCTATATAAAGCGAACAAAACACGTCCCAAAAATGTATTTTAACGCTCAATGAAGTTGGCAACCTGTTGCAACTGAGGATGTGGTGAAATGAAAAAAATAAAAACATAGAACTGTCCATTAATATACAAAACATTGCACTTGGTTAAATTATGCACTTTACAAAATGGTACCATTAGAAGCGTTGCTTGAAAACAAATTTAAAACAAAAACAATCAACATTCGCCATTTCCTTCTCGCTACGTACTTGTCGCATTGTATGTTTTATTATTTTTATTACTTTAAAACAACCAATGTAAACTCATTTATTTTCCAAATGATTGTGCTTGAAACCAGACCGTGAATCTTGAATGTAAATGCAATAAGTCTGTCTTCATGATTCTTTTGTCTACTTGAAATTTCTATGGTACGTTATTCTTACTTTTTTATAAAATATATATTGTTTACATTATTGAATTCTTTAATAAGATAATGATAATTTGAAATAATTATTTATTTTTCGTAATTTCCTGGGCATGGTGAATTTTCTGTTAAATAATGATGTTACAGCACGTTGTGTTGAACGTTTCAATCGAACGAAATGTGCCTGAAGAAGAGCACCGATACCAGCGCCATCTGTTGGATTTCCTAAGACACAAACCAACACATTCGAACATCTTTTCCGAAAGACGCTTGGAATCGTTGGTTTGGATTTTCATATGGCAGCTGCGTTCAAACAAAGATAATCACAAAATATGATAAATGATTCAAGTAATTTTAACCATTCTACTCAAGCAATTACCAAAAGAACTAAGCAAATTCATATTTGAAATCAATTTTATTAATTTCTCTCCTTCTGTCATGGTTTTGTTTTATGTCGCTTACTTTATACAAACTTTAACAATTTCCTTTCAACCGAACAGGCTGAAGAATTCGCGATTTATCTTACGCACATCGGACGCAGCGTCCGCCACTGGTGCGGCCGCACCACCCGCAACCTGTGTGATAAAGTTCGCAATGACTCCCATCATCATTTGAAAACTTTCGCCCGGTTTCCAGTTGGTGGCCTAAAACGAAACCATGATCATGAGTCGATGAGCAAAACTTTGATGAAATAAGAGTCACCATCCCACACTTACCACACTGTCAATTGCATCGTTCAGATTAAATACCACGGTCGGTCGGTTGCCACTGGATCCACCAGCACCATCAGCACCTTCGTCACCTTGTACCTGATCCGCCGACGACACCCAATCGAACAGACCGCCCTGGCCGAAAAATCCCAACGGTCCACCGTGTGGCCGGTGCGGTTTGAAAGGTTTATGGGGTGCACCACCCCCAAACGATATGCCCTGGCAAGGATATCCACCAACCGCGTCGTAATAATGATTATTAAATACAGCGCCACCAGTTCCGGTATCGCTGGCATGATCACCACCGCCATAGTTGTTGTTCGGTGCGTAATAGTTTACGTCAGCCAGGACCAGGTTTAGGTGCGGCAGAAGCGTTTTTGGATCGACTGGGTTACCCTGCAGATCGCGCCCGTACTTGAGCTTGTGGAACAAACTGTAGGGAATGCAGGGTTGGCCCGGTTTTCGTCGTTTGTACTTGAACTTGTGTCTGTTTTCGCCAAACAGCGACGTGAGCCCACCGGTTAACCCGGCAAACTTGTCGTTGAAGCCGTAAAACAGATTGTTCACCGTGTTGGAGGCAACACCACCACCACCACCACCCACGACACCCCCGATCGGAGGTCTGTTGAATGGAGCCGATGCCGATGTGATCACCGGCTTGTCCGGTTGTTCCTCCTCCTCGCCAACATCCTCGTCGTCCCCATCGTCATAATCCGAGGCCGGTTCCGCCTGGATCGGTTCGTCATTCTTCGACGGTGGCAAACGATTGTAAGCTGCATTGGGACGATCCGATCGGGTCGTATAGCGTGGCGGTGGAGGCGTGATCGATCCGGGCCGGGTAAGAAACGGACCCACCGTTGGTCTTACACCAGGCGGATCCGGATCATTCTCATGCACCTGGTAGCGGCTGTAAATGTCGGGAAATTGATTTTTACTGGACGATGTGCGATCGTTGCCACGAATGCTTCGCCCTTCGAATGCTTCCTGGCGTCGATTTGCGGTAGACGGACTGGAGCCGGAAACGCCTTTACTGCCGTCGGGAAATGAAAATGGTAGCGAGGTAGAAAGATGAACCAACCAACCAAACACAATCAATCTGGATAGCTAGAATTGAAAAGAAATTCAAATTTTTAATCACTTTAACTATTCAAATTTAGGTAATTTATAAATTGGTACATTATTGAAACATAATTAATCATTCTAGGCACAAATATCACATAGTATAAGATGAATCCATTTCACTCGCAATAAATCGATCCATATTAATAGGAAAACAAACCAAATACTCATCTAAGCTATGCAGAAGATCGACCATCTGCTCAAATTTATCAGAATATGTTCACATACATTAAAATAATTATTTCATTCGACATTGCCACATTCAACACTTTTTATTATTGAACAACTCATTGGAAGCTTATTACCGCAAAATCTACCTTATTCAGCATTAATTTTATCTATTCTTACTATAGTTTGCAGAACGCTTCATTATTTGTTTTCAGCAATCGATGTTATACTCTTTCTAGATTTTAATAAACATTACATAAACGTCTCACGGGTCGGGTTAATATATTCTAGATGTTTATTCATGTATTTAATATTCATAATTATTTATCTAACTTTTCGCTTTTTTTGGGGCATTTGAGAAAAATGTGAGTTTTAAGTTAAATAAGTATTATTTATAGAGTCGTGGTAAACGACTTACATTAACGTTCAAACACGCAAGTTTTATAATATTCAGTAGCGAATCGCTTGTATGTATAGTCAATAGCAAATACGACGTATTAAATATAACAATGAAGTCAGCGCAAATATCTCCAAGAGCAAAATGGTGATACTTTCTCGTAAATCCCAAGAAAAGAAATGAAATGGAGAAGAGATGGCACTGTTTATACTGTCCCTTTCGTTTAAACCTACGTAACAAAGAGTTAAAACAAAGGATGTCACTTAACGATGTCACATTAATCAGATTAACTAACACTTTTATTTTACACTAACTGAGTATGCACTTAATCGATTTCACTAACCATGTGATGGAGCTCCATTGTGCGATTGTACTGTTGGTGTCGATCGAGTTCGAAACCTATCCACTTAATCGAGCTACCATTGTAACTTTACATCACCATAACAACACTAAGTAAATCACGCTCGAACGACGGTTAATCCAAACTATTTTCCCACAAAACTTCACACAATGATGATCGTTCCCGATCGTTGCGCACCGTTCGGCACACGCAGTAAAACTGTCTTTCACAGATCGCTCCTTTGCCTTAAAGACCTTCTTTGCTGCGAAAGACGCAAAACCAAGGTGTCCACTGGACACTGTCCGACCACCCGTTTTGCGATTTGCCGAGTCGCTCTGGTTTAGCGAGCAACAGAGAGAACGGATGCTCGGTGAGGCTAGAAAGAAAGTGAAAGAAAGCGGGACGTACGCACGCAATTTCCCACTCCCTGTTTCGCTGACTGCCCACTCTGGGGGTCCATTCATCAGCACCCAAATGTGTGCCGAAGTCTGTGCCCCATTCAACCGAACCGTGGAACCGACCAATTGTTTACACTGTTCGGTCTCCAAAAAACCTGGTCCCCGAGTTGCTGGTAGGTTTGCACAAATCTCGTGGCGAAATGAATACGAATATCCACAGCAAAGTTCCTTCCTATCCCTCGCGCAGGCAGTCCGTCGTCATCGGGTCAGGCGGAGCAAGCTTCCCTACAAAGCTCCAGCTCCAGTCGCGTTTTGTTTGATGCGGTAACAGCTAAAGTTCCCGCCATACGAACGGATTTCATAATCGTTTGCCAAAACTGCCGCGACAACTGCGGCCGCGTACTGAGCGAAAGGCAGATGTGCGGAGGCGTAGCGCCGAAAGCCAAACAGTGCCAAACACTTACTCACAAACCCGTTATACGCGTGTTGATGAAGGTTCGGACCACCACCAGCGGGAGGTACCTCCTACAGGCCGGTCCCCGTATCCCGTCCGTTCCACATTATTAGGTGACAACGGTGACGTCATCGGTCGCCATCTTCCCACACGGTTTTATGGAGACGGGGCGAGATTATAATTTGGAGCCGCTGTTGCCATTTTTTTTACATCGTCGTGGAGAACAGGAGCAACAACTGCATAAACTGGTGGCTACTTCCTTAAAAGACACTCGCAAGGAGAGTGAGCAATTTGAAGCAGAAAAAAAAAACAACTGGAAGGAAGGTCACTTAGAAATTGGGTCACATTGGCTAAATGAGTTGGGGCATATGATTGATTTAATGTTCTTTTAATTGCTCGTTAAATTAAATGCACTACATTTTTGATAAAGCTAAGCTAAAGTTTGTATAATTTTAAGCAAAATGAAAAAGATTTGTGCTAAAACTAAATAATGACAAGAAAATGTAAAAACAAGTAGTTATTACAAAATTGGGAATGGAAACTTGAATAAGTCTATAATGTAAGGCAATAGGGTAAAATCATTTTGAACAAATGTGAGTTTCCTGATTTGTGTAGTTGAGACCATTGCCACAAGACATGTACTTGAAGTACCCTTAAACTTTGCAAACTTTGAGTCATTATTATCAGCTGCGATATAATTTTATACATTAAGTTTATAAGCGAATAAATTCGAATTGAGTATTCAGTTTCGCCATTGCGTTGCTGGATCTCTGGTTTGGAAGACACCAAACAAAAGAGACCACCCACGAAATTTGGACTTTTTTCGAGATAATCAGTGAAACCATCATCCTTGGGATACTTAACTAATTTGTCATTTAAAAAGATATCAGAGCAGTAGAGTTGTCTAGTGTTTTAATCATTTCACAATACTCTCTTACATTTCATGCCTGGAATTTCAGGCCATCTCTGCATAGATGTCCTTTTCACGCATCCAACAATGGAGCCAAATTTGGAGTAAAACTCTCTCTCTCTCTTTGGCTTAACGACCTACCAGGTCATGCCGGCCAGCAAATGGCTTACTAGACTATTAGATACCACGTAGTTGCATAGTCAGTGCTCACTACGGGGGAACGGTCCGGATGGGATTTGAACTTGGAGTAAAACTATAATATGTATTATTGTGGCTCTTAAGAACTAAATTCATTCTTGTCATCCAGTTTCCATAAAAAAAAATGCCTTAAACAATTTTGCTTCAAAAACTTTAAGCAATTAACTACACCTTTAAAATCAAAATAATAATCCAACAATTGCCCAACTCCAGCTCTTTGATCTTGGCGCCCGATTACATTTAAAGGTAATACAAATGTTTAACTATAGTTATATATTGACACCCCTCGTTAACATACTCACCCGGTCGGATGTTTCAACAGCCAATCAAAAATTGTACTGCCACTCCTGGAAAGCCTCAATTACTCTCACTTTATGCAGCCAAATTGACATCTTCACATAACGCCACTCTGACGTACTTCTTCGTTTCAACAACGACAAACAGTGATGACGTTTTTTCTTTTGGAGATTAATGCCCGGATACGCTTCATGCATATCATCAGACCGACTTTCATGTTTGCTTTTTATTCCATCTTTCTTTCACACCATCGTTCCACAGCGATGTGAGTGGGTGGGTTGTGGATGCTGACTTTAAACCAAAATTAAAAAAAAAACAGCTCCATTGCCTTGACCTCAAAAACATATCGGGATTCGGGGTGCAAGAGATTCGAGAGGTGAAAACTGTGAAATAAATTTAAAATACAAACGTCGCATATGAAACATATTTCGGACGGCATAGATTCTATTAAACGAGCGGAAAAAAGTAACAATAAAACAAAACTCACCTTTGTGCTATTATTTTGTGACAATTATTTCAACCGAAGATTAACGCATCTTTATTCCGGTCATTCTCTCTCTCTCCCTGTCTCACTTTCTCTTTCACAAACTTTATCAGCTCTAATCGATTCAAATTGTCGTGCGACATGACTGCGGGGCATGCTTATCACCATACGATCGCCCTTTGGATTCTGCTTCATTGTGCTACGCTCAGTGATAGTTTTTGTAAAACTCCCTCACACACATGCCCGGCTGTTACATACTCATGTCCCTGTAGGTTTTTTTCCACCGTTTACCGTTTTTAAACCTTCGAGTACCGTACGATCGGGTTCGATTGACGGTACGACCGCACTGCTTTCGATCTAAATTTCAAAGTTCCAAACCACCGCCAAAAAAACACGCTTACGCTCTTTACACACTTTGTAACAATCAACGGGAATGTAAGTGGTCGTCTCGAGTTCTCGGAGACACTTGCTTAAAACGATCTTATAATTCCTCTTTTCAGATTCTTAATCCAAAACACATCGCTTCCGATAAATCGCACCATTCGTCACTATCAACATTCGTTTTCTCTTTCTCTCTGCTTTGTTTTTTTTTCTTGTTTCACTCTCGATGTTCGATCCTTTGGTTTTCTTGCAGCCTTTCCTTTTTGCACTACTTGATCGGACCATTTTTTGTTTGTTTGTGTGTGTGTTTTTATTTTTCTCTGTTGAAATGCACATTTCTTAGCTTCTAGCGGTTTTTTTTCTTTGCATTTTGCAACTCTTACCTTGAGGCCATTTTGTTCTGGATGCGTTTTGCTTTGCTGTTTTTTGTTTTTTGTTTACCCAAATGTACTGTTCTACGTGCTGCGTACCAACACATCTTCATCGCGCTTTATTTCTACTCAAGTACAACCGATACTTGCCCATCCTGAATGCAAATACTTTAAATATATATATATTTATATTCTTTCATATATACTTGGGTTTATATATGTGACTTTGCTCGTTTGTCTGTTTGCTTTTTGTGTTTTTGTGTGTGTGTATATATATACCTTGGGGTAAGATGGTTATGTGTTTAACTTTTCTGGTTGTTTACTTTTATATTGTTTTTGGTTTTTGGGCGCTACACTATTTGTTGTTCTACTTTCATCTCATTACATTTACTTCACCCTTTGGGTCTATCACCCACGCTAATGAGAGAAGTCATTGTTCCTGGCCTATTGTTCTTTCTGTTGAACCTTCTTGTTACTTCCTTTCTTTTCTTTCTCCCTACCATGTATTACTAACCTTCGGAACTAAAGCTATTTGGTTTTGTTGTTTCCCTAGTAATCATCGTGTCTTTTCGCCATTTATTACATCCCCATCCAGACAAATGGTTGCCGTGTTAAGCATTCCATGCTTATGCGTTTTATAGTTGAAACGCTACGTTTTGCACATACACACACACACACAAGAAAAATTCTCTGTTCTCTAAGTACAACTACGGTCTACGGTTTGTCATGCACTTGCGCTTGTTATTTATGTGTCTTTATTTATACTCTCTTTAGTAGTTGCTGTCTCTACTGCTACGGCATTGTTTCTTCATTGTATTTGTTTACGGTTTGCGTACGTTACACTACAAGATGTATGTTTCTTGCATGTTGTTGCATCAGTTTTGTGCGATTTACAAACGCCTTCTTATCTAATTAATTCCACCTGCCTGTTTACATGTTTTTTGTTTGACGATGAATGATTTACTTGCAATTCTTTTTTTTTTCTTTAATGAACCTTCCTTAGACTCGCTTAACTCATTCTCAGCATGCAGTAGGTGCTTTACTGAAAAAAAAATCGCTACCACATTTGGCCCAAAAACCGAGAAACAATTTTGTGTAGCGTGTATCAACCACGCAAGCAATTTGGTAAAAGTAAAGCTTTAACTTTTGCTTAACATACGACGACTCAAAATTCGATAGGGCTCGTAAAGAAAACGAAGACTTTTGTGATTTTTTTTTATTTGTCCGCTTCCGTCCGCAGACAACAACGTGACAACATGCGTGTTGCGCGACACGACGGACCAGAAAGCTCGTGCATTTAAGTGATAGATGGTGACGTTTAATTTGTATCCTTTCTACTAGATAACGTGTGTATGAGCGTGGGTGTTTGTGTGTGTGTTTATGTTTGGATAGAGCATCTTTGGTGCAATTTAACAATACTTATCGGCTACTCGACTTTGCGTCTATACATACTGTGTGTGTGCATAGCTTTTGTGAAATGGATCAATAAAATGAATAATAAAAAAAACACACCCTTTCACCAACAATGCATGCAAGGGATGTGAAAACGTATTAAACTATCAGATGTGACAGTTTTCGTAAAAAGTAAGTGTAAAAAGTCATTTCTAAAAACCAATAAAAAAAAAACGTTGGTTGGTCTATGCATCCTTTGGCACTAGTTAAATAATTAAAGAGCTTTTTCCCATTAAATAGTATCCGGCCCATTATTCTAAGCCCATTTCCATTCGCGTCAACTCAGCCTTTTTCGCATTGGTATGAATTTGTCTATGAATGGTTTTGGTTAAATGGTTTAAATTTGAGCTTCAAATTGTGTTTGTTTGTTTGCTTCTCTCAGTACATTATCATCATTCCAAACCAATCGCATCATCAACAGACAAATGCTCAACGTCTCAGGCGTTAAATGCTGTGAAAACAAACAAACGTAAACTGCAGCTATTTAAAAATGAGTTCGCTTCGATACATTCGTTCCTTTACAATCCTATCCTATGTACAGCATGTCCTACCCTTTGACTGTAATAAATTATGTTTCACTTTTCTTTTCATCTTATGAAACGAAAATCTCCACCTTTATACCAAACAGTCGATTGAGCATTCACATTCTAGCATATTGGTTAGCTCTCATTTCATTCTCCACAGCACGACACAGCATCTCTATCTACTTGATCTACATCCAGGCTAAAAAGGTGATTGGGTACATTCACACAGCGGAACAGGATGTACGCGACTAAAGGGGAGGAGGAGAACAGCTCTACCGTGTGATGAGTGATGGAAGGGTTTAAACATTGCAAAGAATCGTTGACTGTTCACCATAATCCTTTACGCACAACTGCGACGTGTGTTGGGCGTGTATCTGTACCGATGAGTTGCTAACGAGCGAATCAATCATACATGCGCAAGCCTTAACGCGGAGAGCTGAATGGTGGCGATTGGTGGTGAGGGGTTAAATATGTGCGTGTGTGTGTGTGGGAAGGGAAGATGACTTCATCGCAAAAACCCCACCATCGACGTGCGCCTAGTCTATTTAGTGTGAAAGTATGAAACCGAATCCAAACCGAAGCATCATCGCATCATCGCACCACCGTGTGAGACTGCTAGTGTAATGTCGACAGGTAGTCGCACGATATATCTTACAGCAGAAGTAGAAGAAACAGATGCCACCCAAAACTTAAGGCGATTACAATTCAAAAACCCATACTCCCGCAACACCGTATGTACACGCCATTCTTATTATTCGCTAGCACAGCGCTCTAACGAATGGAGCTTTACACTGCACAATTACTATCAGCACGCCATGCTGAACGCTTTGATCTGAACACACGCACATTTATAAATGCCATTCGTTGCTGCTACCACTTACTGGCCACACGAAAGATTTCAATGCCTTTGGACATAAACAACGAACCCGATTTTTGCTTGCTTATAGAGCGTTGTGTTGGCGTTGATCGTCCATTACAGGGCAGCTCCAGTCGAGTGATAGCTGGCCAATGGTTTCGTCACATGTTCGCTATCGTCCGCTTCCATCGTTTCCTGTTCCCGCTGCGTGTCCGCACACCCATCCGCCAACTCCATCTCCCGCTCGAGCCGTATTGTCAGCTTTATCTAATCACCCTGTCAAACGTTCATGGCGTAAAACACAGCCCCCTGGGTTTGCTGGGAAGCGTTCGGCATGTTACCGCCCCCTGCCTGGGTGGAAATTACACCACCACCCGTCCCCTGACCGCTTCCTCCCGACGATACGACTGCAGCCGTTGTGCCGGCCGTCGTGGTGGCAGAGCTCGCCATATTCGCCGGCATTCCCGGTGGACCGTGGCCCTGGCCGGTCGGTGAGAGAAGTTGGCTCGCGTCGGACGGCTGTACGCTGGCCGCACCTTCCGGTGCACCTCGCTCCGTAAACTTGACGCCCGGTTTACCGTCGGACGGATATTGCGAGTAGGCGGGCGGTTTGCCTTGCGGCGGTGGTGGTGGAACCGTCTGTGACGATGGGCCCGTCCCCGTGGCCGCATTCACCGGGGCCGTGTTTGTACCGAGCCGCGGTAGGGTGGAGTAGTGTGGTGGAAGACCTGCACGTGCACCGGCCGCCACCACGTGCAATTGCATGCCGGGCAATGGGTAGCCGACCGGAACTCGAATCGTTTGCTGAGTGACCTGTCGATGTAGATGAAGAAAAGTGACAGCATTAGTATGAGGAAGTGTCTGTTGAATGTTTGCAAACACTATCGTGCTCAGCAACGATGTCGATCGCCGAGAATTGTTCGGGTCTCACAAAGGAGTTAGTTCTTTGGCATAAAAACTTGAAGAACTGAGAACCACAACATTCAAACCTCAGCGATGCATATACATCAGATCAGAACTACTGGATAATATCAAGAGATGGGAATAACAACTCACAAAGGTGACTTCGAGTTAATTCATTACTCAATGGGACTCTATGAAATGACTCTTTCAGGAGTTATTTAACTCATGAGTGATACAACTTTTTCAAGAGCGAGTCGAAGGTCGCAGCAAAGAATCACTACTCTTTTGTGAGTCCAATAACTCTGTCTGAGATGCGAATCAACTCATTCATCTAAATGGTTTAATTCAATCACTTCTCCGTATTCACATGCACTACCAGAAAGCATTCATTACCTGCTGGTACTCGACGATGTTGTGCTGCCGTCGGTAGTTCTCCTGCTCCTGGGCCGTGTATCGATGGTACGTCTCGGCATTGTACGGGATCAGCACCATCGTCTGATGGTAGTTGCGCAACGGCGGTGGCGATTCGGGACGGCGCGTCGGACTGCGGGCAAACTTGCCGTACGTCGCCGTATCAGTCATTTGGTGAATGTGGTGCGCCGTATGCACAGCCTGGTGTTGCGTGTGTATCTGATGCGACTGCACCTGTACGGCGCTCGCCTGCACACCGAGCGGCAGGTTGGCACAGTTCTGATAGATTGCTTCCTGCCCGTGATAGCTGTGGCGTGTCTGCACCGGTATGTGGTAGTAGTTGCCGTGCGGATCGACCGCAGCCAGCATCTGGTTGGTTTGTGCGGCTGGAGCAACGGCATTGCTTGCCGTCTGCTGTACGGCACCCGCCGCCGACGCTTGAGGTTGATGGGCGACTCCCTTCGCTTGGGTGGCCGGATCGACTGCCGGATAGTAGCTCCAGGAGGCCGTATGTTGGTGTGTAGTAATTTGCTGCTTTGCTGCCGCCACATGCATGCTCGGCCGCGGCAACGTGTTCGATTGGATCGGTTGCGTTTGTGCCGGTACCGTAGTCGACTGTGGTTTGGTCTGCAAAAGTAAGAGAAGTAAGAATGTTAACTCTCATAACTGAGAACCTGCACCTAATCATCTTACCTGTGGAGGTGTTGGTGCAGCGAGTTGTGCCTGCATTTGCTGCAGAATTTCGTTCGTTGAGCCGAAACGTGGCTTGATGCCACGCACCGACGGTCGCGAGTTGAAGCCATAATCGTTCTGCTCGTCATCGTCCGACCCTGCGCCGGACGCTGGTGCCGAGGTCGACGTTTCGGCACTGTACCGCTTCTTCAACCGCTCCGTGCGCGCACCTTCCTGCTGCACGAACGCGGCCAACTCGTCCGACTCCTGACCGGGCGTACCGGCAATCACATCCGGGGCCACCTTCTTGCCATCGTCATCGTGCAGTGCCGCGTCGATGTCACCGATACTATACTCCGTGCTTTGCGAGCTCGCCATCGAGCTACGGTCGCCCGGATGGGCAAGCGTGTAGTACGACAGATCGTCCCGCTGGCCGGCCACACAGGCGGTCAGCGGTGCCAGCGTGGACAGGAACTGGCGCCGCGAATCCACGTGCCGCTGCTGCGGTGGCTGATGTATCTGCGTGTGTGCACCCTGAATTTGAACACCCATTCCAATGTCCGGACCCGCCGGGCAACGGCAGTCCTGCCAAGGAAATGTGGAACAAACAGTTAATGATGTTTAGCTCTGTGTCGCTCGGTCTCTTTTCTCTCTCTCTCTCTTTCTCTCTCTCTCTCTCTATCTCTCTCTCCCGAATACATTCATGACTCCTTACCTGCGGTATGATCACGATCGGGTTTTCGTCCGCCTCCGGTATCTTCTCCTGCCGTCGATCGCGGTGAAACAGATCAGTGATCTTCTTGTAGGTCGAACCGTTCGAACCGCTGCTCGAGCTCGACGCGGACGAGCTGGGCGAGAAGCTTTTGTCCGGCAGATACTTCGGCTGCTGTGGGTTCTCCTCCCCTGCCGGACTGTCCCGACGCTCCATTTCGCTGAGATCCCCGTCGCCCGCCTGATCACTGCCCTCCCCACCACCCGTCTCATCGATCGGATCGTCAATGTCGCACGTTAGCTGCCGGATACGCTCCTCCAGCGAGGTCACATCCTTCACCGGGATCTTTTTCCTGTGTGGGTTAGAAAATGAATAATTAAATCAAAACATATCAAACCTTATGTTCTTGCATTCTTTTCTCGTTGGCACATACTTTGGTTCATACTTGATGAGGGACCTTCGCAAAGCGTTACGTTCGATCGAACGGCGAATCGTGTCCGTTTCGCCCGGGCTGCCGGTCACCACCGTACCCGTCGTGGCGGACATCGCTAAAGCCGCTGCCGCACTGTTCGGTATATTGCTCATGCTGCCAGAATTGCTCGTCAGACTGTGCTGATGCACCAGGCCCGGTGGCATCGAAGCCGTCTTCTTCGAGTCATCGAACGCTTTCAGTGCTTCCTGCGTCAGCACGGTCGCATGTCCAACGGTCATCGTAGCGGCAGGACACACTCCCGAACCAGCCGGCGTGGTAGTTGTCTGCGTGTTTAACGGTGCGGTTGTGGCTGTACCAGACGCCGACACTGCCGCTGGGCTGGGTGTTGTTGGACCTGTGCCGGATATGGCCGTCGTCAGCAGTGGTTGAATGGCGCTGCTAGGGAAGAGTTGCCGTACGGCCGAGTTGGGCCGTAGCGCGTTGTGGAACAGACCGGACGAATGGCGCTTGAGGGTGTCGGACATGTAGTTGATGGCGCGACAGGTACCCATTTCTCCTTCGCCCAACCCGGACTGTACCTCGCCGTCGCAGCATGCCTCACGGATCGTCGACTCCTCGTTGAACCGCACCGAACGCTTCGAGCTCGTTTCCTCGTCCGATGTCACTGCCGTCGAATCGTCGTTCTGTCGATGAATTGTGAGAATTCGAATTAGATATTAAAAATCTGTTGTTAGTCGTAAAGGTCAAACATCTAGTGCCAATGGAGAATCAATCACTTTCTGGAAAATCAACACCAAATATGTCTACTTTTGGTAAACAACTGCTCAGTGTAACTAAATATACGCATCGTAATGATTATACGTTAATAATAATTCGTACCCGAAATAGAATTCACCTCGAAATTGATTCAAATATAGAAAACAACTATAGAAGTTAATGATTATTTATAAGCTGCATCCCGGAATAGTATATTTATAGAATAACGTAGAACTACCCAATACATTGCAGTTTCATCGTTCTATAAATAAACCATTGTAAGCAAGGTATTATTATGGCCTCCACCCTCAATAATCTTTCTCGTACGGCTTAATGTTCCCTTTCGTCGGAAATGAAACCTGTCAATTTACCATGTCACGACACGGTAAACGGTCTTGTACTGTTGCATTGATTATTTTTAAATCGGATATCATTAATTATTCACTCCGTTCCTGTTGCTCTGGCACGATGTTCGTTGCACTATTAGCAGCCAAATGTTTCATCCGCCAGTGCAGCATAGATTCATGTTCAATGATTGATACTTCAATGGTGGTTCAAATGGTGGGCAGAATTGGCGTCTAGCTGGTCTAGGAATGCGTTAGATATTCAACAAATATTTGAGCAAGTAGTTGATTCGATATTCATCCAGCATTCATTCTATATCGTTCAAATTACGTCCAGTATTCACATTCACTGACAAGCCAGAAACTCGTGCACTGAAGAGCCTGACGTACGATATTCGCTCAATATTTGCCTAACATTTGTCCAACATTTGCATTTCAACATGCTCTCATATCGTTTTTTGTGATATGCCCCACCTAGGGAGCAGGTTCTTAGCTGACGCCGAAAATCACGAGGTGTTACCTCAGTACTATCGTAACTTCAGATAACAACCTAAGAAGGCGCAATTTTACTGGTAATCGTGCTCAATATGTACTCCACAAACTCCCACGACCTACACCAAGATACGAAATCGCACCCTGATACATCTGGTAGTCCTCTATGGCAACGAGTTTTAAACATCGCTGACGGAGGACTTCAACGGAATCGGTTTTTTTATTACTTCCGGAGGTTATCAGTGTGGGTCCCCAAAAAATAGGCATCTTGTCGGTCTGCAATTTTAAAATCAAATTCATCAGTCGTTTCCGACGTTTGTGAATATCATTCAGTTCTGGTAAAGAATTGCCCAAGAGCATCGATTGCACTAGGAAGCCGAGTGGGCTCTCAACTTCCTCAACTACCGAAGAGGTAAAACCACCACAGACCTGCATTGGTTTTAAACTGTAAGCGTCAGCATCATCTGCTTTCCTTACCATGTCTCAGTTGACGCTTTTATATACAATGGTGCTTGAGACGTGTGATTGATAAATATCCCAAGATATAGAAAAACACAGCAAAAAAAGCGATATGATTAGGCCAGATAGTGACAGTCAAAAAATAAAAAAAAATGGAAAAGAATTCACACAATCCATAAACGGTGAAAGTGAAAAGCGTGTACAAACATAGCCCGTAGCCGAGCAAAACGGAAGAGACCCTATACCTTTTCAAAACGCGCATTTTTTTTCGTTGAACCACCTCTTATCACCCACTGGAAAGTGCTCACGATAAAGTAAGAAGAATTTCAGAGCTTTTCCCACACTTTCCCCGTTCGGGCCGGGATACACTCTTAGCCGGGCGACGCTAGTGGCAGTTAATGGAAGCTAAAATTCTTTTTTATCGACCACGATGCTGCCTGGGCGGGCGATGTTTGGAACGGGTCGGGTGGGTACGCCGGGTCGGAATAATCGATACCATCATAATAAATATTGGCGCATTTGCAGTCTAAGCACGTTCCCCCGGGTGGTGGCTAATAAAACCGCTATTTGACGGGATGAAAAATTCATATTACTCGCATATTATCCTTTCCGCTGGATTTTCTCTCACGGCTAGCGTGTACTTTTGCTATTTCATATGTCTCCAACGAAAACCATTTGCCCGTGCCCATGTTTGATGGTTATCGCTTGCATCATCTTTAAAGTATGTTGTATCTTTCTCTTATCGGGTCCCAATTCGTGAAAAACGAGTTCCCTTTAAAGCGTTCAAGAGGATGGAAATGATTTTAAAAAGGCAACTGCTTAAAACCCTTTCGCGCTTGCTTTTATTTTGCAGAAAGGGTAAGCTGTGTAATTAAAAATTGTTTTTCCTCCCTTAAAGCACTGCTACATCATGGAACCATTTTGTGCGCAAAAGCTAAAACCGTTGGAAACGATTTCAAACGAAACGTAAATTACTCGACACTCGAAACACAGCACAGCACGTTTGGTTGCTTTTGTGGCTCTACATTCCGCTTTCAGGGAAGAAATTCTAACAAGAACCATGCAGACCATTAAATTGCATTATGGATTAACATAAAGTACCCTCGAGCAGATACACGATTTGTGCCGGCTTTCGCCGGTCGGATGAAAGCAGCAGCAATCATTGTTCCGGATTCTCAATTCGGAATACTCTAATGGTATAATGGAATTATGAAAATCTTATTCGCGCAAGACATTTTCCCAGCTGCGAGGAGAATGTTTGAAGGATCTATGGATTCTTTAACAGACTAGACAACAATCTTTCTTTATTTTCCAGTCAATTCACACAATTGTAAAGACATAAAATTTCAGAGCTAAATACTGGTGATGATTTAAAACCATCTTCCAAATGCCATAGAACTGTGCCACACTTTGTAACGGCTCACTCTATCAATTGTCCATGATTGCACAACCTTGCGCCATTAGTTTTAATCGAATCGAGCACGAAGAAACGGAAGCAGAAGAAGGCAATGTTCCGGGCACAGAGGACACGACGGTAAAATATTGTTGTCTTTCTGTCCTTGACAAAGAAAACTTTTACAGCTCGCTCAACAAAAGGGGTTGTTTCGTAGCCACCATACCATCGCCAGGTTTGGCCGATTCTTCCACTCCTTTTCCATTACTCATTACTTTTCCTTCGTACGTACCGCTTTTATGATTCGATCCGACTGTGCTCCGTCCTTGTCAAGGGAACTGGGTCACGTATTCCGCCCACGGATAAAACTTTTCCGCACCAGCATTTTCGATCGCTGTGGTGTGGCTGATTTTATATTTTTCTTTTTATCTCACGTCTGTTGGTCTAGGAACTGTGTGCTTTGTTACTTGACGTTGATTATACATCCGTTTTTAGTCACCAACCTGCTACGCAGTTAACAATCGCACAATTGTTAGAAAAATATTAAATGGAATAAAAAAAACCAGAGAGTTGCGTGTGCAAAAAAGAATTATTATCGCAGATTTGCTTTCATCATAAATTAAAGTGTGTACAATGCGGGATGCTCGATGCAGTCACCAAACGAAACAAAAAACAAAAACGAAAAATCCACCAGCTCCCGATTAGTTTCCACTGTCAGTGGCAAAAAAAAACCGAAAAGCGATAAAAGTACAAAAAAAAACTTTGCACACCAACTTCAATCTCAAAGTCTCCCGTCTGCGCCATTCTGTTCGAGCCCACCCGAGGGAAAATGGCAAAAATACTTGATTTATTACCGGTACGTTAGTCGACATTCGCGCCACCACCGCACCATCCCTTCCCCGAAGAATACTCACCCCCCCTCAACCTTCCTCTCTCTCGGTACCCCCGTGGGAACCGTGTGCGCCGGTTACATCATTCCTTGCTCAATGTCCTTCGGTCGTGACGAGGGGAGTAATAAATTACATTCTACAACAGGAACCCCGGCACTGGATTGTAAAAAATGATGAAATAATACACCGAATACACGAGAGAGCTTCGCACGCAAAGCATTGGGCGGATACCTCTGTTTTGTTCTTTTCCTTTCTTTTTTTTTTGTTTTGGACGAAAGCCCAACAACACCACACTAAACCCTTTGGGGAGCACTTTGAGCCTCTTCCGATTCCGAGGTTTGCTGCCGAGCAAAACCAACTGCCACAGCGCGGCTGTTGGACGAACAAAACACAACAACAACAACAAGCCACCTAGAATCGGCCAACAGGGAACTTGCGCCCGTTCGAAGGGCTTCAAAAAAATAAAAATGCTGGCGCCACCAAACGTGGCATATTGGCAATTTGACTAAAATGAAATTTGACGTGTTCGCTTTATCCCATCAAAGGCACTTTTGAGTGGTGGATATTACTGCCAAACCGTACATCCCGTGTATGGTACGGTACGAATTGGCGATAGGTATTACATGCTTTTGTTCTAGCAGAATTGGCACAAGGAAGACAACTTTTAGCGCTCCAAATACAATCAGGTCAAATACACGAATCGCATCTAACTTGTACCATTAATGCTTAACGGCTTTAACGTTAATGAATTTGCATTATGTTCTGTAAAAAACTCAATTTAACAGAAACCATTAACTCCGTTGAAACTGCACAGTGGGCATTTGGCCGGATAAAACTCGTGAAGTGTTATCAATGATTTCAAGTCATCAAGTTATCAATGATTTAATAAAGTAATTTTAATTAGAGAAAATTAATTATAAAAACTTATTTTAAAATTTGCGTTGAATTTAATGCACAAAAACCGAGACCAAATTAAGCATAGCGGTATAAAAATATGGTTTAAAATTTTAGAAAAACAGTTTAAATATTTCAAATTTAACATCACGTCAATTACGAGCCGCAATAATTACGAGCAAGAATCTTTTGAAAACGTATTGTAATCCGAAGTTTTAGGTGTAATTGAAGTTAAAAAATATCGAGTTTTAAAAAATTATTTTAAAATAAAAGTTACATCATCATTACAGTATCATTGAGATGGAAAAATCTGTGAAATGTAAATGATAATTGTATTGTAGAAACCACAACCATCCATTACAAAAAAACTCCCATAATTACAAATAACCTGACGGCAAATGACATCATAAGTTATTTGCAGTTAATTAAACCTTTCATTATGATGTCACGCACGTTGAAATCTACAAGTTTAATCAAATAATTAGATATAATTGGAAACAAATTTCAATGTTTTATATTAATAATAAAAAAAACGAATTTAAACAGTATCCTTGAAAAATGATAACTTCGATCCACTGTTGTCTTTTTAATTTGTTTCGTAGCTTTAGATTTCGAAACAAATAAAATTCTAACCCTGCCTGATGCTCGCTAATGCCCACCGTGCAGCGTAATAAGCGCGCGCTTTTCATCCGCTGAATCGGTGGCATTAATTTAAATTAATCTGCACGCTCGAAGCCTACTGGCCGTGTTGCTGTTAAAATTAGCTCACCTGAACGGTTGACTGCTGCTGATGGGACTGGTGCTGCTGATGCTGCTGATGTTGCTGCTGCTGTTGCTGCTGCTGCTGCTGCTGTTGGCCGTGCTGCTGCTGGTGCGGATGATGCTGCTGCTCATTTTTCCACAGTTTGCCTCCCTTGAGGATGCCACTTATCGCCTGCGCCGTACTTAACGGCTTATGTTTGGCCGGTTCGTACTGGCCCGCGCCACCACCCGGCACCGTTTGTTGCTGCGAGGCACTTCCTTCCCCACCGGCCACCGTCTGCCCAGTGCGCTGTATACCCTTCTGCTGTTGCTGCTGCTGCTGCGGAAGCAATCGGTAGTCATGGCTAGCTGCTAGGGAGGACTGTGCCGTGGTGCTGGCGCTACCCGCCACCGTCGGCACTGCGGTCGAACCACCTTCGTTGCCTGCTGGAACGATAGGTGAAAGCGTGGTGGATAAGGAGGGCATAATTGTGGGCGGGGAGCTAACCACCGGCGAACCGGCCTTCGCCCCGATACTGGCCGGCGCAGTTTCTGGCAGCGTCGACGCTGCGTCCTTTTGCACGATCCGCCGCTCGGTCACCGTGGTCATCGTAATTGTTTCCACGATGTAGCGCTGGGGAGTTTGGGTTACCGTTGCACCGTCGCCACCGCCGCCCTTACCGTCACCGTCTTTCACACATCCCCCCGCCGACCCGGGGATGCACACAACCAAAGTGCACCCGCGTTGGTAACGTTCGCGGATGGTTCGTACCGGCACCGGCAGGCCCAANCGGCGCAGTTTCTGGCAGCGTCGACGCTGCGTCCTTTTGCACGATCCGCCGCTCGGTCACCGTGGTCATCGTAATTGTTTCCACGATGTAGCGCTGGGGAGTTTGGGTTACCGTTGCACCGTCGCCACCGCCGCCCTTACCGTCACCGTCTTTCACACATCCCCCCGCCGACCCGGGGATGCACACAACCAAAGTGCACCCGCGTTGGTAACGTTCGCGGATGGTTCGTACCGGCACCGGCAGGCCCAACATGGTACGCGGAGGTGAGCAAAATTCAAAAACAAACGTGTACTTCATTAGTTCCATTGCAACATTCACACACTTGCTTTTCGCCTAGCGTCTTGTTCAACGCCACACACAAAAGAGAAGGAAAGAATCTAGCGAAAGGCTTATCGCACAAAAACAACAACAAGCAAATGCAGCATAGTTTGTATTGCATTGTTTGCCAACGATTTGCGCATAGAACACACGTGAAGTACTAAGTGTTTCGTATGCAAACGTGAAAGAGTGAACGAAAGAACAGGTGCCCAATGAATGGTGGTTTGCAGTGGAGCTTGCTATTTACAACAAAGGTAAACCTCGGAAGGAGTAGCAACAGTAGCAATCATCCGGTTGAACAGTTTTTTTACATCATTTAATCATATTTTACATTGCAGATTTAACTTTACAAGCCACATTCAACTTGTTCACCAATGTTGTGCTTTTAATACTGCACGTGCCGGAGGTCACCACTGTTTGGAGAACACGATCCAAAATAGTTCATTCGCTGCTGAAGGCGTAAGCTACGGCTACCAAAAAAACCAAAACGTGCGAGTGGAACTACTATCGAAACTCATCCTACAAACAAGTCTCTAATTAGCGAAATGCATCCGTGACGAGCTAGATGAGATGAAAATGTTGCAGGCAAGATGCTCCAATAGTTTTTTTTTTCCTATTTCGTTTTGGGTCTTTATTTTAGTGCAGCTTATGATCGACCATGCGCCTCCATCGAAGCTTTTATACACAAACTAGTGCCAATAGTTCAAACCTTTTGTTTGATGTGAGTGAATATTTTATCCACGACCGGTTTCAATTAAATGATAATTATGAAAATTTGGTTCCCTGTACACATGAATCTTTCTTTGCTTGTTAAATGTTACGATTAGTTAGACATGCTCCTTCGTGCCAAATTTAAAACACATGTCAAGAGTGATTTTACACCATCGTTTCCATGGGTTTTGAAAAAGTTTAACGATTCAAAATGAAATGTATGCAACGCATCCAATTTGTTAAAAGTATCTTCTTTCTATAAAAAAACAAATCATACAAACAAACAAAGGTATCCATGCTGGGCACCATTGAGCTATGTTGGTGGTGTTGCATCCCCCTAGCAGAGGTTTGGTGCCGTGCCAGGATTGAAATGGAATTAGATTGAATTTAGTTGTTTTTTTCTTTCCTGCCTCCCATTTGCCAATACTTTCGCGTGGGGCCATTGGTGATGATGGTGGAATGTTGGTGAAACGGTACACTGGCAGGCAAATAGGTGGAGGTGACGAACGGTTCAATGCGATTTCCTCTTCGAGCGTGAGATTGAATGTGTGTGTGTGTGTGTGTGTGTGTGTGTGTGTATGTGAGTGAGTTTGTTCAGATGAAAAATTTTATTGCATTTGCATTGCAGTGTTCCACCAACAACGAGCGTGTCCGTGTGTCAGTAACAATGAAGGTGTGTGGGTATTTTTTTATATATATTTAAAACAAAATGGTAAAACTAACTTTATACCATAACTGAGTGTAATAGAAAATGCATCACGAAACATTTTTTTTAATCATTAAAACTTTACATATAACTAAGGTTATAAAATTATTGAATAAAACTAAAATCGATTTCAAAAAAATTAGTAACTGAAAAAACGTTTTTGTTATCATACAAGTAGAAAGTATTGCAGGCAGCAACATAGCATTCCAACACATTCTAATCGCGGTTGTGATGCTATCAACTCGTGTTTAGCGCACATTCACGCAAAATTTAAACTCATACACTACGAACGAAATCGAAACGAAAATCGAATAAATGTGGCGGACGCCATGTAATCATCTCGCCGTGTCCTACCTTGCGAACCCGAATCCTGCACCTGCTTGATCGTCAGGAACTTAGGCCGTTCCTCGCCAGCGATAATCTCCTTTTGCGTAACGCGTCGTTCGGGCGATGACTTGGTCAGTGGTACCAGCGCGATTGGAAGGGTGGCATGCGGTGGCAGCGGTGCCTCCAGCATTGGTGAAATGTCGTCCGAACATTGGGAGTCACATTCTGGGAGAAAGAGCAACATAAAAAAAATCGTTAGAACTACATTCATTTCGTAATGTCGGGTAATGATATCATGATGCTTTATAGAAGAATTCATTTTAATCGTATTGTGAAAATTAGTCTATTAAATTTAATAAAAGAAAGCTTAATATATCATCATAATAAACCTGTCACAACGCCAAATGGATCAAACTAATTATAATTTCAATTAATTACATACAAACTACACAAAGCTATCATAACTCAAATTGCGCTTATTGTTATCCTTTTCCAGGAAATGACGTACATTGTTTACAATACAAATATTTACGTAATGTGGAAAATTGTATTTATCAAACGTTAAGGGCTCCCGAAAATTCAATCAAATTTGACGAGGTTAGTTTATTACAAAAAGGCACTATTCCTGCCACATGTTGACATTTCTCCTAGGAACAAAATCGATCCTCCACGGATTGGGGGAGGGGCGGATATGTTGTGGGAGAAATGCGTGAGAAAAATATTTTCCAATACGAATGAAAAATAACACCTAAACAAGTAACGAACCAGTTCGAAACATTTCTGTTGCGGAGTTTCACGTGCATTGGAAACTCACAACAAGAACCAAAGCGACCTGCCGCCGCGACAAATAACATTCCAAACACGCACGCTCGCGCGTTCTGGCGTGACTTGTGCATTTATGCGATTCACGCAACAAGGCTGGCTTGTGCTAATGTACAATCGGCTTCCGGGCTCGTAAAACCCCGGTGAATGATTATTCCACCGTCATCGCCGCGGCCTACGTTCGGTTGTGTAGCGCTGTTGCTTCTGTACGCTTCTGTTGGTCAGCACGACCCAATTCTTGTCACGATTCAAGTAGTTGAGCCGTGCCACAAAAATGAAACCTCCAAAAAGAAGCCAACCGCAAAGCAGTACCATCACCGGATGGGAATGATAATGTTCCCTTGTCGATGGCGCTAGAACATTTCGGATGTTTTCGTCAACGTCTCGCCACAAGATGAGAAGCAGCTCACGCTGCGAGCTAAAAACCATAAGAAGATAAAAACCGGCTTGCCCTTATAATTCTCTCTCTCGGTGCTCAAATAAATGGACGAATAATGTATTACCATAAGGTTTCCGATTGCCATGGTGACCGAAAGGCAGTATACTCCAAATCATGCTTTATGTTACGATACGGTTGCCAACGCTCGGTACTCGGAGAGAGAGCGACAAGCCAAATTACCCAACGGACCCATAAATCCATGTAAAAGCCTGTCTTAACTGGTGCAATGAGTGGAATATTTAATCATTCCATTCCACCACTAAACCAGCTGGATGATGATTGGAAAAATAGCAACAATTCTACAGAGATTTCCCGACGTAACGTCATAAGTTATCACAGAAATTCTATCTTCTATAATTCTATCTTGTGTCTTTGTGTGTGACAAGTGTCCCCATTTTTTATGCCAACTCTGCAATGTAGTTTTGCAAACAGCAGAACTTGGAAACTGTTGCTAACAAAGATGAAAATTGTGTTTAAACAATCTGTGATCATTTTTATTTCTGGGCAAAGTTTTTTCTTCCTCTACCCACCCGGAGAATAACTTTCACGAGATGAAAGAAGAAATGAAAGTTAAACACCCATTTCCAAGAACATTTACTGCAATATTTGCACTGATATGCAATTTAGACAGGCAGCCACTTCCAAAACGGGCGCCAAAGAAATTTCATTACATCCCACTCCCAGTCCAAAGGTACTCCTCAGTTGAGCGGAAATAGCTTTGACTATTTCGCATGTAATAGAACGTCATCCAAGTACGTTGGGGAATGTCAGGGAGAGAGAAAAAAAGATAAAGCAATAAAGAAACCACTACCAAGAATGCAACATGATGCCCAACCAGCGTGGGTGAATGCACCAGCAGCAAAATGAATGCACTTCCAGGAACGATGGTCGACCACAGTGGCGTCAATGTGGAGCAACGGAAAATGCAAATATATTGCAATTGAATAACTCATTAATGCTTCAAAACCAGGCCAAAGCCCGGGGTGTGGTCGCATTGTTCACCAAATTTCGACAACTGGTCTGCAGTTTGTGTCGATAAAATACATTGTAATGTGCTCCCGGAACGTTATGCGTGGTGTCGCATTGTAATAAAGTAGTGCGAATTTGGGAAAATTTACGGCAAATGGTTGTGTGCGAAATTTAGACATTGTTAGACATAATTGAACATTTATCCTTCCTTTTCTAGGTAAAGTTGTTAAACATTTCAGTTTAATTTCTGTTTCATCTAGCTTTCAAAAGTCTGATGGCGGTATTGGAAGCATTTCAGTAGTTTTCAGAACAAATTTCCAAACTTATCAGAACGCAGCCTACACCGTGACATCAGCTTTCGTGCGATAACGTCACTCCAGCGCATGGGAAAACTTACTCAACCGGTAAGTTTTTTACACACACAGCTCCATCCATTACACTGCAAACATTCGCTTCCCCAGGCATCTATCGCTGATGATGAAGACAGCACAAGAACTCCGGTTCCGGTGGTTGAACTTACATTTCATTACCACCTCGGCAGCATGGTAGCAGCGTTCTCCACCTCTGTCCCGGCCATATTTTCCACAATTATTAACAGAAACGACTCCCAACCAACCCGTTACCTGCCGTCATCAATTGTATGAATCGTCTCCGGAATCTTGGAATGCAGAACAAATTTGCTCTTTGCTCTTGGCATTGTCCTGCCTTCCTTGGAAAGCTGATGCTTAGGGCAAAATAGAGATGTTCTTTGCAGCCGATCACAATCCCACCGGCACTGCGATCTACACTTCTCACCAGCAGTCTACGGTGCTTCGGTCAAGTTTATGGTTCATCAAACCATCCAGGTGGAGAATTAAAGCTCCACTTGCCCTATTGTCGTTGGAGTTCCCATGATTAAGATTAATAGAATGCTGGCAAAACTCGACTCATCCATCACCGAGTGGTGAGAGAAAAGACTTCAAAATGCTGCTTGGTGTGCAGCCGTGCGACATGTTCTCACTGCTTTGCAGGAAGCATGGTTTACTATTTCCACGTCACATTCAGCTGGATGCATAGAATAAAATATACTCAGCGCAGTCGATATATATGCGGTTTGGTGGCGGAACCCGGTTATTATACACCTTAAAGTCTTCCCTCCCGAGTGATGAAATCGTACCGAACATACTCGACCAGCATGGCGGCACTCAGTGAATTCACCGAATCAATTATCAATTGCGATCAAAGTTTCGCGCGCGAGCTCGAGCTGAAACCATCGGTTATTTAGTGTTTGCGATGCGGGATTTTGATTGCCGTTTCTTCGAATCAATTCTATATGCGCAATGCTTCAGCGGACTTAACTGAATCACTCTTACACCGAACCTGTCATTGACATCAACCGCAAAAAACGTAAGGTATCCATAGAAACTTTATAGTTAAAAATGTGCCCCATAGTTGGGTGTTACTCGTGTACTAAGAATATATTAAATCGTAACACTTTTTCATGCGACGCCGACAAATGCACAAAGTACATTGACGTGATCCCACACACAATGTTGAATGGGTGTAAATTTCGAGCGTACGAAAAATGGTAAGCACTTGTCAGGATTGAAATCCCATTACCCGTGCGCAGGAGAATTTCATCCGTGTTCTGCGAAACATGACGCCAACAGACACTCGTACCAGGAAACTCCGCACACCGAACTGGCTGGCCTCCATTGTACAGAATCAATCGGCCCCAACCATACTGATGGGGAGTGAGAATAAATACAACATTATCACACAATCGTACCTTTGGAATCGATTACCGGTGGATGGCTTTCACCACACGCCCAAAACATTCTATTACATGCCCAAAACAAGCGATTAACTTCCACTTTTACTAGCGATGCAGTGCTTCCCACACGCCGGTCAATTGACAATTTCGCCCGGTTTGTTGGTTTGCGGTGGTAGAAAGTACCATCACAAACTTCTTCACGTAATTGGATGACTATTAGGCACATGTTTAACCATCGTACCATACCGACCAGACATTCTTGGGGTACTGAAATTCCCCGGCACAGCATACCCCCAGCAAGGGTTTTTACGTAACTATCGCAACAATTTGTATGGCATGCAGCATTTCTCTCTTTATCCCTTGTTGTGTCAAACAGCGCTTCAAAGTTGTGCGAGAAATTTTACCCATTTTATTAGACAGCGATTCAAACGCTTTTTTTTCTTAAAGTATTACAATCATTCTGCACGTAACGATCACTTTCTAATCAATCAATATGTCAATTAACGTAATTTGTAGCAAATCGATGTAATGTCAGCTGTCAAGATACATACCGAAACCCGCAAATCAAACGATCAACAGCTGGCACTGTATAAGAGCGAATCATTTCGGAAAAAGCCTATTAAACCGCCTAATTAGCATAAAGCTCTTTTATCGAGTTTCGCCAACAGGGCCGAGTCATAATTTACACCCTTGCGACCCTTGAGATGTAGAACATTGGCCAATTTTGCATGCTTTTTACTTAGCGCTTTAATCCGTGTTTCTCACACTAAAGAATGCCCAACTTTTTGGGCTATGTTTGATTCGTTTCTTGAAGCGTTTGGGTGGCACAAACCACCCGTTAACGCAGAAAGTCCTTTCCGAAGTTAAAGCTAACGTAAGGAGCATCAGTTTGTAGAAATGTCTCAAATCCATTCCAATCTGTACGTAGCTCGGGCACAGCAAAATGGCACCGGCAGAAGCAGAAGAACATTAAGGCAGAATGGCGTAATTACATTTGATGATACCGTAAGTATGGGTAAGTGTGCGCCATATTTTCTTGTGGGATATTTCCAGCACGCTAGAAATCTTGGGCAAGATTTAATATTTGCAATTACAAAATCTCTAGCGAACGTTCAATTGTCGCCAATCCTTCTCGAACACAGTTAGTGTCGAAGATATGTTAGTGGAAACAGCTAAGACGTTTGCTAAGACGTTTGCTAAGACGTTTTACCTTCATCAGTGTTATTGCTGAAAGCTTCCTTAAGACTTCGCGTTCCGAACGATAGCAACGAGGGACACGTATGTAATCGTAGCAAATTCATGTTGTCTGCATTCACTTGTTTTAAATAAACTATGTTTTACTATATTGTACTTGAGAAAATCACTTCACATAAACTGACTAACCAACGAGTCAAGTCCCACACGGATTGTACCGAAAAAAGCACTTGTTTTCTACTTGGTTGGCTCAAATTTATTTGGCATCGTACACTGAAATGTTCCAGCAGTTACCAACGTCACCGAGCAAACACAGAAAACCACCTAAATTAACCCTTTGGGATATAGCCGAATAATGATTCGAGCCGTGTGGTTCTTTCCCATATGGTGTCTCACTCTTACTGGGCCACACACTTATTACACTCACACAGACCATTACCGGTGCTCACAGAATTAATGAACAGTCTGGGTCTGGTCGCAGCAGCAACAAAAAACAGGAACCAACCACCATCGCGCCATCTTTTCAGTCCTCGTCCCATAAACACATCGTAACGGGGGTGGGCAACGATAAGTGTAAAAGCTCAACAAATCAGTACCACACGCCTTATCGCTCAGCAAAACGGGCTTTGTGTGCCGGTCCGATGGGAATGCTGTACGGTGTAAGTTTATTTTTATTTCACTCGTGGTGAGGCCGTGCTGGACAAAAATCATTGACTTTCCAACCAGACACACTCACACACAAGAGCCACTACATTGCGTGATAGCTTGCACGAGAGTATAAAAAAGAATACGCCAACACTCGCTCGACTTCTCACTCCTTGTGCAGAAACTTCATTAGGGACGGTTGAGTCACAAACAGTGAAGTCACAGGAAAACGAACGCAACTTTATAAACACGCGACGCCAATTAATTTCATTCCCCAATTTGTCGCCAATTTTCCTCTCGTTTTCACATTTTCGCGCACCATTGACCGAGGACACTTGATTATTATTTCACCATAATGTTGGATCAAATGATTTAATTTTTTTTGGCTTTCTTGTCTCATTCGTGTTCCGATATCACCCTTTCGCAACGACCGGAAATTGATGTTTCGCCCACCCAGAATTTCAGGATGCATCGCCTATGCTAGATCCTCATCCTGAATACACCAGAAACACACTAGCTCTAGCGTATGCTAGCAATGATTTGTTCCGATTTGTGTGCGTATCCAGAGTTCTCTGTGCTACTGGATAGCGCAGAATAATCACTCCATCTTCTAACAAACTTCGTTATTCACCACATGTTCGTCCGCCTGCTAGTTCACTGTACGGCCTAGAGCACTAGCCGAAATTGATTGCGCGTCCAATCGCGATCGGTTAACTTTGCGGAATAAATTGAAACGAAACTGCTGCCAGTTTGCTGCTGACCGTGCTGGAACGTACCGTACACACACACACAGCACAGGGCTCTCGCCAACAATCGAATCATAATAAGGGTTCTCCCGTCCCTCGGCAGGGAAATTTGGGAAAGACCGCGAGAACGAGACGCAAAAAGCAAAACACAAAACAAAAAACCGCTTACTCGAGCTCGTTTTAACGCTGCCTGATCGTACCAACGCACCAGGCCCGTTTTCTTTCTATTTATCGAAACCACATGACACGGGGAGACCCGTCATCCGGGTCCGTCACACTCCACCCCACAGCTTCTATGCTACACCCCTCCCCGGGTTGGTGTAGCATAAACGAAATCAAAGCATCAGCATGAGACAAACAGAAATAATATTTATATGTGAAACACGCGTTCCCCGACCGTACTGCCCGGCGTGTATCTAAACATACTGTAGCATAAATAAACCACTCCTTTGTGTGCTGTTCCCCACGATCGAACCTCCGGTGCCGACCGGGTCAGATGCAGGAGAAATGCAATGACCAGAACGACCCACGGCCAACCAGCAAGACACACATATACACAACGGAGGTTCATTCATTGCGGACGACCAGACTTCCGGAATTTTTGATCGATCAAATCTGCACGATGCAACTTTTTGCAAACTCAGCAAAGGGCAGCAAAAACAACACAAACTAAGGCAGTGAGCAAATGGTTTGTTACAGATAAAAATATCTTCCAAGCTGTTTGAATTTCTAAATAAAAATATGAAATACACAGTGGATACACGAATATGTGGAAAACATTTCTCAAACCAAAGAGAAGCCTTAAATAGACGATGTGCAGACAGCGAAAAGCATCATATTACAAAGCATTGAACGATTACAGGTTTAATTCTTTCCCAAAACTCGAAGCGTCTGGAAAGTCTTGTCCGACGACAACGAAATGTGAATTCCTGATTTTCTTTTAAAGAAACATGAAACTTATTGACAGCTTGTGCAACTAGAAGCACACAACCTTATTGCCTGTCTGTCTGGTTAGGTAAGTAATAATCCCCGCTCAACTTTTGGTACATTGCCGTACATTGTATTTGCTTCAAGATCCCTTCACTCGTCATAGCTTCTTTGAATCGTTCAATAAATGCAGAATTTATTTAATTTCTGAATGTATTCAAAGCAACATTTCTCGTACCAGTCAAGCACATGCGACCAAACGTTCAAAGTAAAGGAGAAAAATAAATTAACTCAACATATTGCTTGTACTGTTGACAAACGAAATTCTATGGAATTTACCTACAAAACGGTTCTCATTGGAATATCGTATTGAAATGTTCAATCATGCAGTGGAAATGGGAAATGAAAAATCGAAATATTCCATGATGTTTGACTGGACTTGCTTAACCTTTTCATGGCAGCAGGACCAATGCCGCTGGATTTATTTACCAACAGGATGCATTTTGATGCGAGCTGAAGCATTTTATTGAAACACTTGTTCAAATTTATTCTTTTGCAATGAGACGAATAAAGTCCATTGACTCAAAGTCTCTCTATAAACTTACGAACCAAATGCATAGCAAAAATGAACAGAATTCCTTCTTTTATACGGCAATGAAACAAATATAAATTTTGAGTTCTATGCTGCATACAAACGACATGGGGAGACTTTAAGTCAATGACTTCATTTTGAGCCATGTGCTGCTGAAGATATTTCTCCACTAAAGCTGTTGACCACCGCGCAAGCAAACATTGGCCACATCATCAGGTTGCCAAACTTTGCCAAACAAAACGTCCAAGCTGTAACTGATGCGTTACTAATTTCGTGTCCCGTGGGGTTCGCCTGCCTAAGACACACACGGCTAACGTCAATATCATTCTTGGGCAGCGCATTGGGAAGCTCATTAAACGACGAACATCTTGCACAAACGCGCCTGACTACGGGGGATTGGGACTACATATTGCTCGTCAAGTAAGTCACAACCACATACACACGCACACATCTTATGCTTCTTCCCCCCTCCCCCCCCCCTCCTCCGGGAAGGTGTGGCCGACGCTCCCCTTTCCGTCCAGCGCACGATAAACGCTAAATCAACGAAAGCTTTCCGCCTAATAATTGGCGCTGCACAGTGGTGGCTCTGGTTCTTGTACGGTTCCGGCTGCGCTACGGCACTTGGCGATAAATGTCAAATGCTTGCGCGGCAACTATCGAACCGTG
The DNA here is from genome assembly GCA_018908115.1 of Anopheles rivulorum. Taxonomy (NCBI): domain Eukaryota; kingdom Metazoa; phylum Arthropoda; class Insecta; order Diptera; family Culicidae; genus Anopheles; species Anopheles rivulorum. The sequence continues at coordinate 12,838,425 of CM032177.1, forward strand.
CTTCCGCCCACGGGTTTGTGCCCGATATCCAAACCCACCCGACGCCATGTCCAATGGGCATATTCCTGCACTGAAATGTCACTCGGGACTGCGCCTTGCGCAAACAGCGATACGGGAGAGCCTATTCGCCCGCTGCCGAGGATGCCAGATATTACCAACCACCATTCCCCTTCGTGTTCTTTTGGATGGGTGAAACCCAATATCGCGATATGCGCACACGTGCGTGTGTGTGTGTGCACCCTCATAAGCTTAGCAGAGGCGGCAGTCACGCGTGACACGGCGTAACGGTTCCGGACTCTGTTTTCGAAACTGGGCGAGGGAAACTCGTAGGTCACGGTTCACAAAAGCTCATCCTATCCCTTTGCCACTGCTCGACTCGACGATAGTTGCCACTTCCTTCTTCCTCTCCACCCTTTCCCTCCTTCCTATCTTCTTCCCCCGAAAGGCGCATTACCCGGAAGCGAATGCGGAAAGTAACGCATTGAAGCTACAATTTCCGCTGGTACAAATTTCGATGGAAACATCGATCAAAGAACAAAGCGAAGCGCTGATTGGACGAGCTAGAACTTGTTGCGCTGCTCAGGTTGTGTACTTCCGGCCCTAGCGACAAACATCCTACCGTTGCACATCAAAGCTCATCGCACGGCAGCAGCCGTCGAAGCTTTAGTTTTGTATTTTAAAAAATTAGAAATTGTGACGGTCAACTTGTCAAACCAACCATGTCATGGGTGTTCAACGCCAACGCCGATCCTTCCGCACAATGAAACACAGGGTGTATTAAGTTCCGGAACGTTCCACACCCAACGCTCCATCACACTGTTGCACGGGTCAGCGAGATAATGGAACGCAACATCGCAACAGCTGTAAGAAGCATCGGTATGAGGTTAGTGTTATTATTAGACATCCACAGAATTAGCAGCATAAATGAGCGTCATTCATTCACGGAAGCACCTTCACTGGGCGATGGGCGAATTTGCAGGAATTTGCCAGTAGTGTGCGCATTCTTCATCCCGATCGAATCGCATTCTCTTCGGGCTAGTGGGAATTGAATCTCGCAGACATATTGCTGTCGTGGTAGAAGGTAGAAAACCATCCACAATTTTTGTCCATTTCCTGGTGCTGTTAATGGATCCTGTTTGACGGAAATAGGATTCGAAACAGGCAACTCAAGGCGCACCGAACGAAAAGGTCAAAGAAACCTTTCGTTTAATGAAGCAGAAATCGATTTATACATTCTGGCAAACGACCTACGTCTTTACGAGGGAAATGGCAACATTTTACAGCGAGAAGGTCAGCACAGTGAAACAGTAGCGCTACTTGCGCTAGTAGTGTGCGTCAATTGGTAAAGGTTGATGGCTTTGTAATGATCGCCACTATCGTTTAAGCTTTCCTTCTTGGAACAAACATTTCTTAATCTTGAAGGTATTGAACAACACATTAAGCTTAAAATATTAAGGAAATATATAACTCTATTATTCTGTGACTCAATACATCTCTCCAGTGTCTTAAGAAATCATTTAACAAAAACTACTCACCTTCATCATGCATCTGTTTGGCGGCACATTCCGCACATTCGGCACATTCAGTGCACACAGCGGTTTGCTGAGCTTGCTGCTGTTGTTGCTGCTGTTGCTGCTGTTGCTGTTGCTGTTGACTAGTGGAGACGGTTTGGGAACCAGCCTGGCCTTGGCCTGCGGTGCCCGTTTGTTGTCCCTGCTGGCCAGCAGCAGCTCTGGCTGCCAACATGGCAGCCCGTTGCTGCTGTAGCCGCTGGATAACCTGGAGCTGCTGAATATGTTGTGCACCGAAGACATGCCCACCGAGTGCTCCGCCGAGTGCATTGTCAAGCAGCCCACTGCCGTCTTTGTAGCCCTCCGGGGGGCTCAGCGTGGCCTGGTCGACAAACTCGATCGGGGGAGCAAACTTCGGACTCTAGGGGAAGACAGAGAGAGAGAGAGAGAGAGAGAGAGAGAGAGAGAGAGAGAGAGAGGGAGAAAAAAGAGCAGAAAACAATTGTTAGTATTCGGTGAGTGAGTATCTTCTCTTCGGGTGTGAGTTCGTCACAATACAATGTTCCAAGCCCTTCTCGTCTGGTTCTGTTCGGAATCGATTCACCGACTTACGCGTGTACCATTTTCCAATCAAGGTGCAGCATGGATCGTAAGTCCACTCGAATCTGCCAATCAATTTTGTCTCCTTCCGCGGCGTGGAAAACGCAACAATCGACGGCGGCAGTCGGCTGACGAAGCGTGTAATTGTACGGTCAGTAGATTGAATTGTTGCTTTCTTTGAAACGCTATCTGGTCCCTTTTTTTCCAACCGTCTGCCGTTTGTCTTTTGTTGTGCAGCGGAATCGATGCTCCGTAAGACCGCACCCAAACCAATATACATCCAGCCAGCAGCAGCGTAAGACTTTCGATAAATAGCTTACAGCATGTCATGCGATAAATCACAGCCGATTGGTGGAAAAAGGAACACATTCCACCGGGAAGGTAGCAAATTTCATGTTCGAAAAAAGCTAAGCAAACATGCAAATGGGGTGGTGGGTGGTCGACTTTTCCAGTTCCGCATACCTTCACGAAGATCTTCGCTTTCCTTTTTTTTTGCCCCGGCGTACGTAAATAATAGAAAGCGATACGGTACGGTAGGACCGGCATTGGCATGAGTGAGCCGAGTGCTTGCCATTACAATTTCTGCGCTGAATAAAATATCATCTATTCACGCAAGACGGTTGCAATCGAAACGGATCAGCAAATATCGTACGGTTTGGTGCAAGACATTTGGCACTTTCCCCGTTCGCTTTGAAAAAAAGCGTGTGTGAGATGGCGGCTTTCTGAGCATCTATTAGTACAGAATTGTTTGATTTGAAATATCTGACAGACTTCACATTATCTGAAATGTCGGATATTTTTTTTATTTTCGTTTGATTTTCTATTTTCCATGGTCATTTTCTACGGTGCCTGCTGTTGTCTGCTACAGTTTGCAATACTTTTAACATTCTCTAAGATTTCTTACTGTCTGAGATATTTTGGATATTTTATATGTATGTGTGTATTTATTTTATATGCATTTTTATATGTATATGTATTTTTAAATGTTCATACCGCTTAAAGCGATTTACATTTCAATTTTTACAGCATTTTTCATCGTTTCTTTCTTTTTTTTTTTGATACATGTTATGGATATTGTATCAACAATTAAAATGGATATTTAGAAACATAAATTTAAATAATACCTTAACGTCAATTTACATGAAATTTCTCAACAGTACTTTAATATTTGCAAGGCAAGAGTTTCCAGACCTTGAAATTAAAGATGCATTCAAACTTGTTGTGATTTTTTTGAGAAATATGTTTTAAAAAATCCGTAAGAAAATGCAATTTTTAACTCCTTTTATCACCACTATTATCTCTTTTTGAACCTTTGTACTGTTAACTTTATAATGTTACGGACTGAATGAAAACTCGAATATCTGTTTTACCCCGCATGACGTACGTTAGATACCTCGTTCGATTCAAGTTACTTATCTAAAAACCATACAAATGCTAGATCCTAAAGTTCATCACAATCTTTGCGTACCATTGTCACGAACTATATAAATTAATTCCCAACTGCTACTTCACCGCACAAAAACACATCTTTACGTTCCGACATCTTGCCCTCTGGAAGCCCATTGCTGCTATAAATAGCACCATGCCGGGCACAGAAACAAACCCACGAAGGTTAAACCCCACGATGGAGCAAAGCCATTCCTAACCTAACCGAAAGCATGTTTAACCCATGAAAATATTGAAACCATCTAACATAATGGCCCCCGCGGCTAATCGAGCGCCGGTCCGACTCCGTCCGAGGCCGAACCCGGTTGACTTTTGGACGCCTAACCTCCGTCGTGCCGCCGTCGTATTAGGTATAAGATATTTTACATCCTTTGTCACACGCTTCCATCTTTCGGTCTTCAGCTTTCTCAAGAATGATAATGTGTCTTAGATGCCCCCTGAAAATACTTTCTCACCCTTTACCGTCCCGTGCCGGAACGTACGGCACCCGTAGAAAGTATCTCGCCCGCGTTTCAGCAACAATGCCTCTCGGTTTTCGAACACGAGCATTATACTAACGTGTGCTCGTTCGGGTTGCCCCATCATCGGCTCAGTACTTTGGTATGCTATTGTTATCCGGTAGACGTTACCGTACATTCTCCACCCCGAAAAGAACCCTGCCCCGTCCAAAGATCCCGTCTATAACCCTGGAAATGGAAGATGTGAAGACTTCTGGAAGCTCGTCCCGTTCTACCTTCGCTTGGTGTGCCGTATTATGCTCATATATGTATTTATGTGCGACCCGTTGTGTTTGCGGTTCGTCTGAAGCAGCCGTTCCTAGCTGGTAAGGATCCTTTGCTTTTCCATGCCCGGGCCATTGATACGGCGCGTCGTATTCGAAAGGGTTCGGTCGGCCTAACGTACTGGGTCGCGGTGTTCTGGCAGATGGAGACCGTTCAGGCTCATTTCCCATTCCAGGATCTTACACGGCGAGACGGTGGACATTTTTTTTTCTGCCTCCTCCGTGTGATATGAAGTGCCACAAGGCACATGAAGAGGTCCCGTGATGGGACTATTTTTACCACCAAACAACAAAAAAGAAAACAAGCAAAGAGAAAAGTCAACCTAGACTAAGTCAACGGAACCATACGGTGAATGGAGAAAAGCTTCCATTCCAGCGGACGCGCGAAGAAAGGTGAGATGAAACCGTGCGGCAAGGATTCTCAGCTGGAGGATAATTGAACGACAGACTCTTGTCGAAACGAGCCAAATAGTTGGAAAAAGTGTAATCGAAAATGAAGTCGAAAATCTAACAAATCTCTCTTCACTTTTTTTGCCACCGTTCATTCGCTTCTATTGAAAACAATAGCCCGTTATCGCTTGTCGTTGAAAGATTGTCCTCATTCGTTATGGTTAAATGATGACAGTTGGAAAAAAGCAACAAAATAAACAAGCCGAAACGATACGAATCAAGGTAAAACATCCGATTTAATAGAAACGAAATAAAGAAATTATTTACACTGAAAAAGGGAGAATTGTTTTCGGTTAATATTGTACAAATATTAAACTTTCAAAGATCAATTCTTACTACTTCATTGCGAGCTAAACTAGGCGATTTTTTCTGGTGAAATGATTTCTTGTTTGTCGAAAGTTGGTACCGATTCCACCATTTCTATCACAATGTTAACTATAAATCTCTTCCGATTAATTTAAGAGAATTGCGTAAAACATTCACCAGAATACCAACGGTTAGTTAAATGTCTCGTTTGATTTTCGACGTAAATGAGTGCCTCCGTTAATTGTCTTCGTAAGAAGAAGCAACTTTCCTTCCGACAAACTTGTTCTTGGGGCGAAGTTGTACGGCAATCATTAAAGCGAAAGGAACCGCGTTCCGTGCCATGTTGAACAAGATGTTTGATCACCGAATCTCTCTGTAGTTATGTGATGTTATTCAAATTTTGTTTTCGCAGCATTGCCCGTTTAAAGTTTCTGTGCAAATGCATGTTTCGGCCTTCGTGGAAATGTAAGGACGTAAAGACCCCGCACCAGCAATACGTTTATCAAATCAACCTAATTCCAAAGCCTGACCCCTAAATCATGCCGAAGGCTTGCATAAAAGACAGTACATTTTCCCAAGAAGAACCTTTGCCCAATTTGCACGAAAGTTGCCACCTGGCTCGAATGCCACCGCTTTCTTTCCTAGGGGCTGGGCTACTTTGAGCAAGCATCTGCCCACACAAAATGGCCAACACCGAAAATCCTTGTCGTGCTTTCTATGGAAATGAGCTGCTCCGTTCGTTGGGCCATCAAAAATGTTAAGCTGAGCTTTAACCGATGGCGAACACTGTGTGTTTCGTGACCTTCAACAAACAGTCAGAAACAGTGTACGATGATCAAATTATTCAAAGATTAAAAGATTCTGGTCCAAATTTGAACGAAGCTGCGTTGCGAAGTGCTTTGGCACGAACGGTGGCCACAGCATTAACGACACATCCTGCTTTGCGGTGTCCAGAACGAGATTAGGCAGTTTTTTAAGGAATACATAACTTCAGCTTAATTCATACCTTCGGAGACCTTTGAAAAATAAAAAATAATAGATTAGAAAACATTATACGAGTTTAAAGCTTGGCTTAGAAAGCTCACTAGGAACTAACACGAAGAATCTGTATCCGATTTGCAACGAATCACTGTTTTCGCTTCACTTCAAAAATCTTCAAAGCAGATTGCTGTCAGATTTAAGACGTTTGCCAACATAAAACGTCATCCCAACAGACTTAAACATAGCAAAACGGCACCAACGGTGAGACGGCACGCTAAAGTTTCACTTCATTTCCGCATGTCAGTTAAAAAGGCAGCAGGTTTCGGAAAAGCTCAGCTTTTCCAACGACATCAGCCACATGTGTGCGAAGGTTGTGCCGGCGTGCGCTACACCTACGTAGAAATATTCATGTCAACCGATGTCAACCTGGCAGAAAGGTCAACCATCTTTTTGGGTGGTACCGTCGCGTCGCGCTTTCAATATTGCAGCTCAAAATCAAACCACATGTCCTGTGTAAATATTCTGCTGCTGCTGCTGCTGCGACCGGGTAAGGTACGCCATAATGCCATATTGCAAATACGCGCCATGAATCATTGTCCTACCGAAAAGTTTGGACAAGGTCTCACCGTTGAAGCGAATGGCGAAATACGCTGTCGGTCGGTGACGGGACGACGTAACGTTTTAACTTGCTTCATGTAATGTTTGCACGAGGTGGTAACCTTTTACACTCAAGATCAACATCATCGTCAGCCACGGGAGTAGCTTACAAAACAATCATGGAAAATATATGTTTTTTTAATGTTCATAATAATATTTCAACTTTTTCCTATTTCAAAGGATCAATATAATTGTTTGATGAAGATTAATTCACTTCTAACATAACTTCAACTACACGACAAATACCCCAATAAACCGAGTTTGATGATTTCCCAAAACATCACTGAAAAATCAAGAGAACTAATCAAACTTTTCGGAAGTAAAAACTGCTTGACATCTTCCTTGCTATTTTTGAATGAATATTCTTGTGCCAAAAATATCATTCTACTCCATTCGCATGTTGCAAGAATCGCACAAAAACGAAAGCAACACTTCCACTTCCAACACAACACAGCGTGATATGAGATCTCTCGTGCAAAGCTCCATTACATTCCATTTCTGCGACTCCATCCCGGCACCGAAAAAGCCACATCTGGTGGCCACAAAAAGGTGACAAAAAGTAACATCCATTTTCACCTGCGAAAGACCTATGCAAAAGACCGAAAATAGTCCTCGCACATACATACACACACCGGCTTCAAATCTCTCCCTTGCTGATGAAAGAGTGCTACTCCCGTACATCATATGCTCAAACAGGAGATCATCCCCGCCATTGCCACCGGTATCCATCTCCCAATGGAGGCTGCTGGTTTTTTTTTTGTTTTTGGGAGCAGAAAGACTTGGTTGAGTGTTTATGAATGTACAGGAACGGACGACCCACAGTCCCACAGATGGCGCCATTGCTTCCAGCTAAGATTATATTACTGGCCGCTTTTTTGTTGGTGTGGGTGTGTGTATAAGTGGCACATCTATTTTCAGCACAGCAGCACGGAAATGGGCTAAGGTAAACACGATACAATCGTTGATGGCTGATCTGCAACTCATGCGGATGCTGAACGTGCATAAACTGGGAATGTAGCACCTAGAGAGATTCTTCAATAATGAACTTTTCGTTTATACAAGTTTGGTGTATTTTATTCCAAAATTTAGTTTTTTTATAAACAATTTTAATATTATTAGCTAAGAATGATATTTTTGTTTGAAAATTTAAACACCTTTCAAAAGCTACACTCACACACACATAACAATTAAGCCTAGACGAAGATTAAAAGCTTTGCGTGAGGATGTACGATTCCATCTGCAGCTCGTTATCTCCGCATCAATTTATGAGCGCGCCCTATGAAACAGGCCGCTCGGTCAGCCCACAAATTTGCCGGAAGAACTTTTTAAACCACGGTAAAAAAAACAGGCACGTGTCGCGTCGTACCATTCGGTGCATTCCCAAGCACAAAATGTCGAGTTGGAGTACGATCTACTTCTGTCCCCGGATGCCTCCGAGGGATAGGAAGTGACTCGGTTTAGTCTATAAAATCCGCTCATTAACCTATTTAGTCCTAATGCTCCTCTCACCTGGTTATGCAAGCAGTGAAACCTCGGAATATACACAAAAAAACTTAGTCAAAACGTTACGTAAGATTTTCAGGTGTATTTTTTATGGTGGATGGGAGATTTATTTTTATTTTTGCCATTCAAAACAGTCGATATTGTACAGATCCACTGCATGGCTGGCATGAGTTCAAATCTCAATTACAATATAAACCACTCAACAAAAAAAGATAAAATCCTGTTAAATATCTTTAGAAGGCTATATCCGTTCCACACAATCTTAGAATATCTACAAACATAGTACCGACGGTAACAATTTGTAAGGAATAATTAACATTTTCACTGGTAAAATCAGTACAATTAGTTAGTAGTAGTTTAAAATATTATCACAAAATAATTATCACAATACTGTATTTGTTCATTCCACAAATAGACAGTAAGATATCAAGATAAATTAACAATAATGTATGATCAAAGAGCATCTTGTTAGTAGCATCTCAATTCACCTGCATAAAAGCTTCGAGAAGCATAAATGAGGAACAATAGAATTAATTAGAGCATAGCTGCTACTCGGTCGGATAATGATGTTGGATAATGACTTACTACTAAGCATTCCGTTCATTGATTCGTCGGAATTGTTCTTGCACACACTATCACAAAAGAAAGCTAAAGTTGCTCTGATTCTTGTAAAAGGAATATCCATTATAACACCAAATAGAATATCCATGTTAGACATACACGTAACACAACATGAAAGAGCAAAGGAAATGGTTCTTTAAAGTCTTTCATGTTTTATCCAATTGTTGACTACAACACAATTAAAGAATTTTTCCGTTTAAATTCATTAAACAATGTTTGCTTCATATTATCATACTTAATTGTAATACCCAATGTGATACTGTTGTAAGGTTTAATCTTTCCTCATTGTATGTCTTTTAAAAAAGTTAAAAGCAACAGCATGTTGCTGTGGAACGAACGACCCACAGTCCACGGCATTCCTTTCCTTCAGATCTACGATAATGTTTACATTCTTAATTTTTAAAAAGCAGTTGTTTTTTTTCTTTTACTCAGCAAAGAAAACAACTGATGCCCAGTTATTCCCGATTTCATTGTAAGGATTACAAAAGCGATGAAGCACTGCATGGAAGGGCCGCACATAAGCTTCCGATCCCGTCCGGTGGGTCATGAGTCATAAGTTTACGTGTGCTGCCTTCGCTTACACTTGCCCGTAGCAGCTGGTGTGTATGTGTGTCCTTTTGCCAGTTTGGCCATCGTAGAAAGAAAAAAAAAGCCTGGGTAAGGACGAGCCTGGCCCACGTTCAGCAGTTTGACCCAGTTACGGCACATTACCGAGGGATCTTAGAGCAACCATCACACCGTCATCTTTATCGTTCGGGGACTCGACCAGTGTCAGCAGCGTTGCTTAATCCTGCAAAGCTGCACTGCTATGCAATCCACCGAGTGCCAGAGTGGACACCATTGTGAAAACTGGGCAATCCACTACGTTCACCGTTTACACTCACGTTGGTTAAGAAGGATGTTGGTTTGGGGCACAGCAAAGCAAAACAAAAAAAAACCAACCAACAACATCCACTATGTTTCCCACGTCCAGGTCAAACTGTGTCGTGCATTGCGTTCCTTCCGTTCCCGGCTGCTGGCAATAAACGGCAACGTCGTCCACACAAAACAAAAACGGAGCAACCATAAAGCTAAGGCTGAATGGGAAATAATTCGGTCGACTAAATAAACGAAGCGACGAATTTGTGTTGCCTTTCTTTTTCGCTTTGTCGAATGTTGTTTGCATCACCATAACCTCCGCGGCAGGCTGCTCACACACGGGCAAACATGAAGAAAATCCACCGAGGGAAGTACAATGATACGTACATTTGCACGCTTTTTACCTTGGTGAGGAACAGCAAACGATAGCGCAAATTTGAGAAGCGAGTAACGTGGAGCGAGACACTGACACGGGCAAATGTAAATATGACAGCTTCTTTGGGTACTCTTACCACGAAATACATATTGTTTTAAGCGGGAGCAAAGGGAAGAACACCGTCATGACCTAAATTAGGACACACCAAATGCCTCCAAGAGTACTAAAGTAGCACCTACGATGTGAATGTTATGGAAAAATATAACTCTGTCACCTATATAGCTGTATTTCATATTTCAATTGCATACGAAACTTACTGAGGAATTCCTAATAATCTCTACATACTTGGCGCATGAGGAATTTTAATTCCTTTTGTACTCTTCGTTAAACCTTTGTAATTTTTCTCGTATTCCTGTGGATTAAACCTGTTAATGTTGAGATTTCCGAATTTAAAGCTATGTGTCTTCACAAGTTCTAAATTCTGACACAAAAATATAATAAAACATACTACAGCATCTAAAAGCTACACTAGAACTATTTCTCTTCAATTACTATATATTTTAGAATTTAAATTCTCACTTCATACTATTTTTAGACAGTAATTCAATTCATTTACTTCAATTCATATGTACGTTTGAACCAACAGGAATGATTCAGTCGAAATGTTACATTTAATTCTATCGAAACGTGTTTGAAACCGGAAACTTCAGCTTATCCGCTAAACTTCGGTGTTCCGGGTGGATCCCGTTGCATTTGTCATTCAACCAGTTTGCAGAAAATATCAATTACAACTAGCTGTCCTGTAGCAAAACTCGCCAAAGTTTCCTTTAAAAAAAAAGAAGAAGCAGCACTCCATTTTGCCATAAATACCATTTTGTACCTTTGCCAACTCTTATCTCCTGTTCGCTTTGCGCACCTGTCTGTCTGTGTGTGTGTGTTTTTTTTTCGCTCTCTTTCCCACGCGACAATGCACTTTACCCGAGGGCAGTGAACTGACGGAAAAGCGATATGGGAGGGTGGAAGAACAAAAAAAAATCGTCTGTCTACTACAGTCCGATAGAGTTTTGGATCGAAATGGAAGTATTCCTTTTTTTTCTTGTTTTGCACTTCAAATTTATTTCCTACAACAAAATGTTCCTACCAGCAAGCGCACCCCGGGGTAATAAGCATCCGCAAGGGAAGAACACTGTGTAGCGTTCTGTGCTGCAACACTGGTACAAAAATGCTAAACTATAAGCAAAAAAAAAGCATGGTCAAACAAAATAACGCAAAACGAGTTACAGTGAAAGATGCTTCGAGAGCTGTACGTAAACCGGCTAAAGCAGAGGGTGTGAACATTCTGGAAAAGCAGCATATTGATTTTCATTTCCTTTCCATGTGACAGAAGCGAGAAAGAGAGAGAAAAAAGCGAGAATCAACCGCATCGATTCGCCTGGTTTGACGACAGAGAGTTTTGGCAAACATTTTTCGGCCATGTTTTGCTGGTATTTTCTGTGTTTTTGTTTCTTTCTATTTTCTTTGCCAAAAAGATTCACAACTGGCCGTGGCCAGTTTGGCATGGGAAGCTGCGTAAGCGTGAGGATGTGAAGCGAACGAAGCAGTTTTGTTTCGTGGCCGTTGTGGCGAAAGATAAATTTCTTCCATCTTCCAACAAACACGAAATAAAAATGGTTTTGTCAAAACTTCCGACAACTATTGCTTTCGCAACGCAACACAAATGAGTCGGCTTATGAACTTGTCCAGCTTGAACGGTTTCCATTTTTCCATTCACTACTGTCCGCACACATCTTGGCGAAAACATTCATTTATGCTGACAACGCGACTAGCCATTATGTCGAAGGCGTTTGGAAGGAACTTTTGTAGATCGATCTCGAGTCTTCCGTTTTTTTCCGCTTTTAGAGGAGCGCATATCATCCTAAACGTGAGAAAGAAAAAAAAGGACCGCATCGATGTGTTGAACCGTTAACGTGCCACGTTTCCCCCCCAAAGGGACAAGACAGAAAAGAAGGTTTCGACAGCGAACATGACCGTGGTTGCAAAAAGCTTCACGATGAATTTTGTTTTCATCCTGGCTACCAACTCCCAAGCAGATTCCCCCTTTTTTTGCGAAAGTGGCAGCAGGGCAGAGCTGTTTCACCGTTTATTTCCATGTTTCACGTGTTGTGCTGATTGTGGATCACCAGCCACGGCATACGTTTTGTTCCGCAGCAAGTGAATTTACCACATCGTTGTTCTGGCGGTCTCTTGGGCACAGGAACGAAAGGAATAAATCGATCAGCGAACGCGCGAAAGAGAAAGAAATACTCCCGTGTGGCGCGCTCTCACTCGTTCGCCCCAAAACGGACGCAGCCTAAATAGATAGCAATCAAGCACCAGGCGGCTCCATCGTGTCTAGCTGGCTGCGGTTGTTTTTGGGGGTAGAAGGTGTAGGTGAGTGTGGTTGCCGTATTTTTTTTTACGATCAAACACCGTTACCATGGTACGACCGTGCTATTGGCAGGCCGAATTCAATAAACATGTCCCAATTCCAATTTGCGACAACAGCACCACACAAACACAGACGGAGTATCATTTGGATCTTTGCAAACGACAAACACCGCAACGGGCTCCGCGTGTGGCGAGGGAACACATTCTACCTTCGAACGGAACTTCTGCAGTTAGAATGTCCGCACGAATCTGTCTTCGTGGGCAAGGATATACGGCATTACGGCATACCTTTCGGCAAGCAAAAAGGGTTCCAAGAGCCGACCGGGGCCCCAAATAATTAGATTTATTTTTCTGACATTGCATCGCCGAAAGGCAACGTGAACCTGCAAGCATGCCGAATACTCCTATTCGGTCGTGAATGGTGTCCTTTTTCGTGACGGTGTACAAATTGAGTGCAGTTGCTCCATAATGGGACCCTGTTCACGAAAGCCCAAACAGCCGTACTGAATGGTGATGACTCGTAGTAAGCACTAGCAGTGCTGTTAAATCTCTCACAGGTCATGCGAACTTCAATGAGCGTTATAGAAAGACTCACTAGCGAATGAGAAGGAGATAGAACAGAAAAAAAACCTCACAAGCTAGATGATTATTGGTGAAAGACCCGGCAGCCCACGATGGATCAATGAGCTTTCTTAAGACTCGTGCCTCAAAATAGCAACACTTAGACGCCATGTTTTCGGCAAAGCGAACGCACACAACGTTCCCTTCGCTCCGGCACGCATAAAAGCTCGTTAGGTTCGAGTGCCATTGTGCCCATACTTCATGCAAATGGAGTATCCCGCCTCCAAACGTCCTAACGCCTAACAAAACAATCGACCGCGTGCGGGGAATGGGCCAAACGACGGTTGATTTATTGGATTTAGCGAGCGCACTACGCACTAAATATAAATCCCTCCAGCCCCGAAGCATTAAAAGCCCACGTGCGCATTCGCTTGTTTGCGTGTGTGTGTGCAGCTGCCTGACGTGAGCGGTTCATTGAGGCGTGATTGCGATGTTAAGAACTCAGACACACCGGTCCTTTGGAGCTGCTGTGAACAAAGCCAGCAAGCATATGGTGATAATGCAGCAACCAATTATATTTATATATAAATTATGGTAGAAAATGTAAATTCCATCCTTCCGATTTATATACCTGCATGCACATACCTATTCACTTGTACGAAACAATGCAGACAACTTTGTAGAAAACTACTCCCAATTGCGATGAAACATTCTCAACCGTACAGTGGTGACCGGTCATATTATTCCATAAATCAAATTAACGAAATCGCATACACAGCAACCAAATTATTCTTCTTTCGCTTGGCCTAGCTCACCACCAAACACAAGTTGCTGACCTTTTTATCAGTCCCGGGGCAAGAACATTTACTATAATTCATGTCACCTCTAAGTTTTGCTCCCTCCTATCGCCATTACCAAACGTCTTACAATCGTTTGGTTGCTTTCTGCATCACAAATGTTGAGGCAAACAATTTTTGGCCCTCCCAACAAAGCAAAGTTGAACTCGTGTTATCGACCTTGAGAAGGTTTCGGTTTCTGTGCTACGGTTTTTTTTATTCACCCCAATGACAAACATTTTCTCGTCATATTTTTGGTGCTGTTGAATCTACCAACCGCTGCAACGGTGCTGGCAGCGTTGAATAGAAAGTACATTCACCGAGCGTAATTGGAACAACAAACTTCGTGGCGAATCGAACACAGTCAAGACACACCGAGGTCAACCCAAACACCAAACCTCGTCTCGAACAGACTCGTCCATTGTTGGATGGGTAGAAAATCGAAATCCCGCAGGCGAATCATTTGTCATACGCCATGATCATCAGAATGGTGAGTTGCGTGTACGGAACGTGCCATATCATGAAGGTGAAGCTACCGCCAGAACAGGGCCACGTATCGCCACCGAACTCCCACCACTCCTTTAGGGTGTGTGTCCCTTGGTAAATGAATGACGTCAAAGAACCTCATCAACTGTAACGTTCGTGAGGAACAGCTTCGACTGAATGAAGCTGTACGGTCGAAGATGTCAAGACCGCCAAGAACTCGTTCTTGGGATCGTTTGTGGGTAATTGTTATTGCTCAGAACAAGAACATTCGGGCCAGAACCTTGCCTTGCGTCTCAGTGCCGCAGCACCAGAATGTTCATCAAGAGACATTCACATCTTCATCGTCTCAACCGAATGGATGATTATTTGGGTACTACTGATGAGCAAGGCGGTCGTTGGGATGTCGCAAAACACGCAACGCTTGTAGTCAACCGATGGAGAATTCATCGGGTTCCTTTTCTACCACCCGCCGTTACCCATCCCTCCTCTTATATCCCCAATGGTTCGAAGTTTGGTGGCACACAAAAAGGAGCACCCCAAAAACGAATCAATTGTCAAGGTGTTGTTGCGAAATAAATGAGAAAATGAACCGACAGTGCAGTACCGAGGCGTGGTGAGCCACCTTCAACAATATCCTCGGCACGCTGCACGCCTGTTTGTTCGCTCCACTCCCATCGCCCCACGTGCAGCGGTTGCGCACGCGGCCTTTGCCATTGTGTCGTGGCCTCGTTTTTCCTCCGGCGAACGACCGCTCGGAAGGGAATCGTAAAGAAATGGCTAAAGGCATCCAGCACACGAACAGAGGAATCGTTTCAACGCAACGCAACCAAGGAGTCGTCCCAAGGAGCACACTTTGATTCCGAGAATGGAAAAACGAGGTCACGAGCATCAAGGTCATATCCCCACACAGGATCCGTCCAAATTTATATCCATCTGTTCGACATCGGAGCACTCACTTCCAGTGTGTGTCTGTGTGTGTGTCCTCGAAACACGGGAGAACAATGCAAAAAATGCTGCTCTACTTCGTTACTTTTTCTACAACAGGTGCCATTTTCCCATCGACAGTTTTGGAACAACAAAGCAACGGATCCAGTGGTGAAATCGTTGATGAATGCATTGCAGATCAGAGAAAAAAAAGGAAACGAGTTTTCGCTATTTTCATTAGCTCTTTTATCTTTTATAAGACACAACTCATTCCTGGGTGAGTCATTTCGCTGGAATGTTCATGAAATAAAACAGTTTTGTTTCAGTGCTTGCCAATTGAAAGTTTACAATCTTGATCTAAATTTATATTCTTGTAAACCTTAAGCCAGTGGTCGACAAAGTACTGCATTGTGACTCTATACTATAATTTATTTATTATATTCTAACCTTGTTGAAATTTTGCAACAAATTTTAGATGCACATGAATTCTTATTGGAGGTTCGTAAGAGTTGTAAGAATTTTATCCAATCTTCAAATTTTTCTTGCAAACTGTGAGAAAGTAGAAGATCTTTTCCAATCCCATTACGATACAAACTTTAAATTTGGCAACACACAACAAGGACTAAAAACTGACGTCTACCTAAATAGTAGTTGGTACTATTATGCTATGAACATTCCAATAATTTGTATCAGCCATTTTCTGCGCCCTGTCACTAATTTTTTTTTTTTCATTCATGAAGAATGGCCCGGCCGTATTGCTCCATGTTACTAAGTTATTCACTAAAAACTTAAAGTGGCATACATTTGTTTCCTGAATATTATATTCAAACTGGGAATTTCGCTTACACATTTATGAAAGTTAATTTTATTATTTTTTATACAACCTTTCAAAGGCTTGTGTAACAATTTGTTGAATATTTTGCTAGTTTTTTGTTAATTTCTCCATAATTCGTATTGCTTACAAAATGTCATAGAAGATTGATAGTATTTTTTTAATTAATGTGTATAAAATAGTTGCAGGGTCGATGATGTATGTTGCAGATAAAAAAAATCTCAAACGGTCCATCTTCCCGTTGCAAGAACTGGCTGTCTTTCTACATGACTAAAATAAAGATCAGCAAGCTAAAAATAGCAGTCAAGAACTAATAGGCCTTTACGCAAAAAGTAATAAAAAGCTAATGTGTGTTTGTTACACAGTTTTGAAAGTATTGTTAAGTATACTCTGAAATTTAAACTCATAATTTATATTAAAGTACCAAATTTATCATTTTCGCTCTTTCTCTCATTCTCATTCTCAGCGTATTATGTTCTTTACTCCAAAATGATTGACAACCACTGCCCTAAGTAAATTCGATTTCAATCCATTCAACCTTCAAATGTTTGTTTTGTTAATTGGAAACTGCAGATGATGATAAAATTGCTCAAATATAAGCAATTCATCGGTGGAAAAAGTGATCAACTCAACCAGCGATTATTTTGTTGGGCTTGGAAATTGTTCCCTTTTGTTTTGTTCATGCAATCGCACCAAAAAAAAATGCCCACACCGTGACACTTACCGGTGGCGTACGTCCGTCGTCCGTGTAGCCACAGTTACAGCCTTCGTCACAACATATTCGAACGAGCTCGTGTTCACCGCAGGTGCATGGTTCCTCGTCCTCCTCGTCGTACGGGCAATCCTCCCGTATCAGTATGATGTAGTCCGCCTCGAAGAACTCGTTGCGCGTCTCGTCGAACACGACGCGGTTCTTCCGCACCGGCGGTGGCCGGTTCGGTTTCTTCAGCAACCCCCGCAGGGTGCCGGTCGCCGTTTCGCGCATCGCGTCCCCACCCACAGCAAACGCTTCCGGCTCGCTACGGTACAATGGGATCGCCTCGATCACACACCCACAACCGTCGAGGCCACGCGCACCGGGACGCGCCTTCGGTGGTGGCGGTGGCGGCGGTATATCACGATCACTCACTTCACCTACACTACTACCACTTGGGGCCGAACCACCACTAACACCACCCGACCCACCGGTGGGACACTTTCCCTTCCCCACTAATGCCACCACCGCTGCACCGGTCGGCTGTTGCACGGCTTGTTTTATTGCACTTTCCCTATCGGCGTCAGCGATCGGTGCTGACGGTGCGGGCAGCAACACGACACCGGAGCAATAGGCTTGCTCCCCACTGGCACACACTGGTTGGGATGCCGGAATGCTTGGCACACTGCACTGCACACCCACCGGCACCACGGCACTGTACCGGGGCGTAGAATAGATGACACTGCCACGCTGCTGCTGCTGCTGCTGCTGCTCAACACCGACCGACACTCGTACCGCTTTCGGTGGCGGAGGAGGGACCGGCGGAGGCGGCGGAGGTACGGCGGGCGGAGGGCCGACGGGTAGGGGGCGGGTTGCGCGCAACACCACCAGCAGCTCGTTGGCCGCCGCCTGCTCCTGCTGCTCCTCTAGCTCCTCCTCGAGCTCATCGTAGCAGTACTTAATCCGATACACTTCCGGCTCGTAGTCCTGCAGATGGCGCGTGTCGAACTCGCAGTTCGTGTGCGGATCGGCCGCTAGCAGCTTCTCCAGCTGCACAAACTCCTCCTCCTCCTCCTCCTCCTCCTGCTGCTGCTCCTGCTCTTGTTCCTGCTGGGCCTCCTCGTGGTAGGCACTGTGATTGTTATTGAGTATGTCCTCACCAACGGCACCGAGTAGCACACTCCGGTCCGTCCTATCTACCTCGTCCTCGTCCTCCTCTTCCTCCTCTTCTTCGTCCTCTTCCTCCTCGTCGTTATCCTCTTCCTCGGTCGATCCGCCAACAATTACCGTCTCGACCACCTCAAGCGGATCACCAATGCGGGCCTTCCCGCCTGGAAAGATTTTGCAGATTTCTTCCGACTCTGCGCCACTGCTCTCCGGTGTGTCGGTATTCCGACGCAACTCCTCAACGGCACGTGGTTGCCGCTGGTACCGCAGCTGAGCGGACGAACGAATGGGCCCAACGGGAGTCACTTCAATGTTAGCAGCACTGAGATATTCGTCCGAATTCTGCTGATGCACTACCGGTGACAGTAAAGTAGGCAATGAGACAGCCTTCGACAATCCGTTCTTTTCCTCCGCTGGGCTATTATTATTCTTATCTTGCCCTCGTTTGCTCTCGACACCCGACACCAATTGCTGCTCCTTCGCGGCGACCGTTTCACTCTGGACCGTTCTTTGTCTGTTCTGGCGCTCGAGATCCAGACAGGATAGCGACAGCAACGATGATGCCGAGAGTGATAGCAGCGATGAGGACAACGGTGGCAGAATCGGACGCGTCCAGGCTGCCCGTGGCGCACGGTTGAGTGATGGCGTTGGTTGGAAGGTAGCGCTATTGTTATGATTTGTGCTGTTGCTCAGCAGATAGCTCTCCGTATCGTCCACATCGCGCGTCGCCTCCTGCTGCAAACAGTTGAGCGAAGATGTTTTCCTCGACGCCAGCAGCACGCTACTGCCCAGCACGTTACTTCTGGCAGGCTTCCGTGGACCGCGCACGGATGCTGGGGATGCTGCTGCTGCTGCTGCTGCTGCTGCACCAAACTCCCGTGCCGATGACGACGGCGATGATGATGAGCCCAATGACGACGTCGACACGGACGACAGTAAGCCTCTCCGGTTGCGTTGTGTTGGTGAGCGCAGGAGCGTCACGTTCGCATCGCTACCACCGTAAGCACACGCGCTAGCGTCCGCGGATGGAGAGCCTGCTGCGCGTGTAGTGGTGTTGGCATAGTCCGTCGACGGTGAGCGTGCGTTCGGATGGTCTGCGCACACTAGCAGCGAGGGCAGGGATCCACCGACCGTGTGCGTACCAGCACCACCGTACGGTTGCGTATCGCTCGCACCGTGCTGCGATAAGCCGTGGGAAAATGACTCGCGGAATAACTTTTTCGCGTTCGCGAATCCACGGAACCGTTCCTCCAGCCGCTTCAGGCGCTGGCTCGCCTCAAAACACTCGACCGCACCGCTGGAATGTTCGGCCGCCTCGGTCACTACACGCTCCTCGTCTGCGTTGTCCTGCGCACGGTGATATCCTGCCAACGGTACGGGCACGCTAGTGACACATTCGCTTCTCACCACACTTTGCACGCGCTTCTCACTCACACACGCACCTGCGAGCAGTCGCTGCTGCTCTGCTCCTTGGGGACGGATTTCACTGTCAATAAAGTTCACGTCGAATGGGTTCGCTGGTGCGTTCTGCTGCTGCTCCGTACGCTCGGCAGGACCTTTCGCAATATTCACGCACCGTGCCGCGGTGGCTGCTGCTCGTGACCGACACGGCTCATCTGCACCGTCATCCACCGTTGCACCGTCGACGTCATCGTCGATAATAATAATGCCACTGTCCGCGCTGGACGGATTGTTACGGTGCCCCGTCCGCGACTGTACCCCTTCTCCCCGCGCACCTTCACCCCCGACCGAACCACTGGCGTCCGAATCGCCGTCCGAACACTCGCGGTCCTGGGTGTTGGTGGCACTGTCCCTAAGCACACGCGAACTTTCGCTGCAGTGACAGGAGCCGACGTTCGTGTCACGGAAGGAATAGGCAGCCTGATGCTGCTGCTGCTGCTGCTGCTGTTGGTGTTGAACACAGATGTGCGCACTGAGCGTTACCTCCACCAGCACGGCCGACGATGGGGATGTGGCTGACGGGTTGGGTGGCGTCGTGCAGGAAGGACACTCCGTCCGCCCTTCCGGTGGGAAGCTTGCCCGATTCGCACAGTGCCGATGGTCGCACGGTCGCTCGACCGTCGGTGGCGAGCAGGTGCCGTAATAATTTTCACTCTCACTATCCGACGACAATGGTCCGGCCGTGCGCGTGTGGCCCACCTGTGTCGATTTTTCTTCACACTCGGTCGCGCTGGTTTGCACCGTGCGTGCAACGGTCCCGTTTGGGGTCAGCTGTCGCTGCTGCTGCTGCTGCTGCTGCTGCTGCTGCCCTAGGCCTTTGTACCGTCGGACCCCTTCCTCGGGGTTTCCTTCCTCGTCCTTACCGCTGAGGCCAACAGCCGTCGGTAAGCGGCTGGTACTGACGTACTCTAATCCTCGTAACAGACTACCATCGTGCTCGCCAGTGCAGTCGCTCGCTGGTCGCTGCTGTGCCTTGCCGTCACCGTCATCGACGTAACGTCGCTCATCGGCGCTCTCACGCTCACCAGCGCAGCTCGCCCGCTCGGTCACAGGAGCAGGAAGTCTCCGGTTCAATTCCGTACGGGCGCGGGTCTGGTGGCGGCTGGCTGGTGTCGCCTCACGGCTTTGTGTGTGTCGCTCGCGCTTCACGCTCAAATCACGTCCCTCGATGCAACACAACAGCTCAATGTCACTACCAGCGTGCTGGTGCCGTTCATCGATCGGTGTGAAGGAATGCTTCGCTGGTGAGCCACACTCCTCACCAACACTACCATCCACGGCGGGTGCTGGTCGGGGCCGTCCTTTGACACCCGGTCCACCGTCGCGCGGGTCGTGTTTCACCGTGCTGCCCTGGTGTTGGTGTTTCCTTCGCCGTTCGCCGTTGATCGATTCGGTTCCGGCGCATGCGTCCGCTGGGCAAACATCCGCCCGCCCGCCGTCCGTCCCCGGCCCAGCTGCGAGAGTTTCGTCGATTCTCCGCCGGACTGTACCACCATCGGTATGTGCCGTTGAGCGCTCCTCACGCTCCGACCGATGATGCCACTGATGCTGATGATGGCGTTGATGACTCTCACGCTCACCATGTAATGGAGAGGAGCATGCGCGCTGAACCATTTCCGTTTCCGACCACCCATCCGCACACGTGTCCGGCGCATCCGTCAGCTCCAGCAACCGTTGGGGACTCCATCTTTCAGCAGCATCAACGCTGTCAACGTGACTACTACTCTCGCCAATCCCCTTGCCCCCACCGTCATCCAACCCCCATTCCGCCCGTCCCGTCCCATCGTCCAACGGGTGGAAAACATTGTCATCTGTTTGCCTAGTCTCTGTTGATATTTCATTACGAAGCGGGCCGGGTGGCTGGTGGTGCATTCGCATACCCTTCCGTCCATCGACGGTGGGATCACTTTCATCGACAGATGCCCTTCGCCGGACGCGAAAGCTCTTGCCATCGAGCTCTAGTGTCTCTCCATCAAAGCACACCGTTTCTTCCTCGTCCGACGTCACGCTATCGGGCGAATCTCGCCCGCCAGCTGGATCTTTGCCGCGATCTGAATCGTTATCGCTGTCGTTATTCGGCAATGGGTCATCATCCAGCAGAAATGTCACCTTTTTCACACGACCACCACAACTGGTGGGTTCCGCCACTTTTGTCGGCAGCAGCTCAGGTTGTGCCACGCTCGGGAACTTTTCCTGCACTTTTTCCACGTTTTGGTCACTTGGAGCTTCCTCTTGATCGCTGCTGAAATCGATCAAATCGTTATCACTGCCAATTGCTATCGGCGGATTATCTTCCGCACTATGTACCGCACTTAACACAGCATCGCTTTCCTCTTGATTGCTAACTTCCAAGAATTCCAACTCGTGGTTTGCACCGTCCACACTTTGCCATTCAAACGTTTCTTCACGCTCATCCACCACCAGCTCATTCAATTGCAACCCCAACGGCAGTGTGGTAGCGGGTGACTCGAAAATATCCTTATGCCACTGCTCCAGCGTACTCGCTTTCAGTGGCGTTTCATTCCCCAAAGGCTCCACGCTCGCTGGCGATATTACTTCCGGAGGCTTTCGCAGACTTCGCTTGACGGCAACCCCCACGATAACAGGCGGCTGCTTAAGTTTCGACAGTTTGGGATGGATGAAGTCTGCCGTGCTGCCGGCCGTACGCATGGCTGCGGCTTGCTTGTGCGTTTCGACCAGCGCCGTGCCGGTGTCGTCCAACAAAGTCTCGCCCGTCTCGCAGACACTGCCAACCGTGGTTGACACGATCGGGGCCAGCATGGGTCCGAGCCCGGCGTGGGCCGGACTTCCGAACGGGTCCGGTATTGCCTTCCTGTGCGGTACCGCATAATCCGGCTCCGTGCTGATAGTGGGCCCACCGGTTGACGTTTGCAGCAACAGACTTTTGATCGTTTCCATCGCTACTCGCTCAAGTCATCGCTTTTCTGGCCGATTTCTCGTACGGGTAAAGGGTTGGTTTTCTTGTTTTCCTCTTTGGTTCTGAGTTGCACCGCAACCACCGCAACTGAAATGGCAAAAGGAAGGCAAAAGAATGTAGGAAAGCCGTACAAAACATGACGATGCCGGTGCGTGCTGTAATCTCTTTCGATGAGTTCGCTTATGATTGTTCGCGCCAGAGCGACCTTCTTATCGCTGGAATGCTTGAGCGCGCTCGCTGTACATTTTCCTTCGAGAAGGAAAGAATGTGCTCATATCTTTATCTTATTACCAGAACCACAAATTTGTTCCACCACGGCAGGAAGCTGCATGCTGCAGAGTACCAAAAACAAGCAACAAAAAAGTTTTACATTCCGCGTCGTTCGGCCAACTTTCGCAGTAACTTTCTGCAAATTTGACCATGATGCGTCAGGACATTCAAAAAAGGTTCAAAAATATGTGCTAGTAAACAGAAACTTTCCCCATTGGGAATTGTGATTGGGAGTTTTTGAGGTAGGGGAGTAGGGTTTTTATAAAAATGATTTAATTTCAATCCATAGATACATGAAAACAGACTCGAAAGAAGGTGAATAAAACTCCACAAGCAGTCGGTCGTTATAATTTTACGATGACGGATACAGTGCCATAAAAAACCTCAAAACTTACGACACGACAGGTGCAAAATTAATATTCATCTCACTAACCATTCATCACTAACTCCTTTCTGATGTTAGGGCCAAAAACCCCGCAAAATTTCCCCCTTCGGTCGAAATCGCTCACAAACTTGCCCTTAATACTGGATCGCTGGTTCAATAGCACGATTATTGAAACTGTAAGCGCCCGTAACGTTGTGCCTTTGCGGGCAAATGTGAACGTCCTGATCTTGACCTAGCTGCCTCACCGCTTGCTAGGTGTGGTTATATCGTATGTTTTGCTGCCTCTTGAGTCGCATTGCAGAAAATACCTAAGAAACCTCTCGATTTCTTTCCCCATTTTATTCCCCCACGTTCACCCAAAACTGTGAAGTGGAAAAAGAGACGAAACTAAAAGAATTATCCCTGTGTTTCGCCATTTTTTCCGTCACTAACCATGAACTCTGCAGCTCGACATAATTTAACCTACTAATCTTGACGCCCTGCAGCTGCTGGTGCAGGGAACAAAGAACAATGAGTATGGCAACGTGATTTGGAGTATCCAACACGAAAAAAAAACAACGAAAGAACCCCGTCAGTAGGCGAGCTCCACCCAAAAAGGAATCATTGCACGACAAGCGAAAAAAAAACAAGTTAAAACCTTTCTTGTTAAAAGCGAACCCGAGCGTGCCACGAGCTTCTGGAGCTGGTACAGAGTCGCTCCACGGGGACACTGACTTTAGTCGATCTAATGAAATTTTACACCTTTTCGCCAAAACCGCGCGATGACCTTCGCAGCTGTGCGCTTCTTCGGAACCGGAGCGAACGCTAGGGAACGAACGACCAGACCGACGACCAACGACCGTAAGCTTGCCATCATCATTTTGAACGCCATTCTCTTACAGCGTTTTTGTGGGAGGAGGGAGTAGATGAGGTCAATCCACCGACCGCGTTATCATCCGCACCGTGCTGCCAGCAAACACAATGGCACAATCGACAAATCCTTGACCCAGGACGACACAGTGCCGGTGACGCTCAATGCGCTCGCCCGAGTAGGACAGCGACAATCGGAGCAAAAGTTCATCCAACTGCACCAAAAGAGCAATGGAGGGCATTTGTGGCAAACCTTTTTTTTTTCTTTTTTTGCTCTCTATCTCGTTTTAACTCCGTTTTACGCTACTCTGCATTCGGATGTTACAAAAAACCGATAAAAGCATGTGTGTTTTTCAGGGAGAATTTTGATTTTGCTTGCGAATTTGGACTGTTATTAAATTAGGTTCTTCCAATGAAAGGATTCAACTTGTGTGATGGTGAGACATCAGTTTGGCAAGTTTCGGATGAACAAAGCAAACGTTAACAAAGACAACAGAATGCCGGTAAAGCTAACACCAATCACAATCAACGGTTTTTTTTTTTTTTTTTTTTTTATTTCACTTTAGAACGGCCAGGCCGTATATCGACACAATCAACGGTGAAAGGAATAAAGTGATGACGAGTTAGCTTTACATTTAAATTTGGAAGGACAAAACCCATGAAGAACGTATGCTTATGAGTGACATTTTTTTATAACTCGTATAGACTCGTGAGCCAAACAATGACATTTGATCAACCATTTGAAGATTTTGAACGATTGTCAGACATTAAAAAACATTGCTGGCTGTAACAACTGTACCTCGATCCGTATCTGTTCATCACTTCGAATAAAGGAAGCACTTTCATTGATAATAATAAATTTAAGATGTCTAAAACAATGTCTGTTAAAATCTGAAGAAGAACCATTATCTCATACTCATATAGTGCTGCAGCATACAAAATTGGTGGTCTTATTATCCGTGCAAATCGATTAACCGGCAATCGGCCGGATACTCGCACTTGCCTGAATAATCGACGTTCCACTGCATTTCATTAAGCAAAAAGAAAACACAATAAATAATCTAATCGAACCTATTTCAATCGACTTTTTGAAGCTGTTTTCAGCTATGCCTGTAGTAAATAAAAGCATTAATAAAGTGATTTTACATTTATAAAACAAACGTCTCTCATTACTCTCGTAATACGATCAACAAGCTCAACAGTCAGTCAGGCGGCATTCTTTATAATTTACAAACTTAAAAGACGTTTTCATGCACCAAAAACACAGCACGAAAGCACCCGATTAGGCTACAGCCTAATACCCTGCAGCAAATTCATGTCTGCAACTTGGCGGTTACTTCCCTTCTGGCAAAACCTGGCCAGGCCCACATTCGTACTGCCCGGACGCCCCGGCGACCTTGATATTGAGCAGGAGTGTTTGCCACGAACTTTGGCAATCTACCAAACGCGCTTCAAACGCTGTTACCTTCAAAGTTAGGCCAACGCCACTGCCAGGATCCTTGCAGGCATCCTCTCCACCTGTGAAACTTATTTCATAGCCTATCAAAACGCTATCTGCAAAAACGCATTAAACGTTCAAGCGTTCGTCACGGAGCGGTAAATTGTGCGCTCTGCTCACCATCTCCCTGGAGGGCTGTATTTTAACCGTGATAATGATAATCTTCCAGTCAAGAGGTTAATTTGCGCATCACCAATACCCGAGCAAAAGTGGGCGAAGATCCGCAGTACAAATCCCACCCCGAACAGGCTCTGCCACGTGGCAGGGTGCTAACCACACGTTCTCGCCATCTTATCGGTAGCCGAGTAGCCGAGCCCTCCGAAAAACAACTTCTACGTAACCCCAAAGCTTCCGCGTATCGCACAGCGCGGTAGGCAAATGGAATCGTTTCGAGAAGCGGGAATCATTCCGGGTGCTTGGAATGTCCTCGTTTAATTAAAAATTTAAATTGCACCGCCCGTCAGGTGTACCCTGGTTACCCGGTCCCGGTATTCAAATTAACTTTTCAACTATCAACAGTTCAGCACCGGGTCGGATGGCACAAACTGTTCGCGGAATATCCGGTACGGAAATTCCTACCTCAACTGGCAGACAGTAAGTAACGAGAGCAGCTGTACGAGCCGGGCCATAATCCTGCCGAATGATTCAAATTTCCCAGCTACAATTGTCAGCCGGGCACATACGCTTAAAGGGAGAGTGTGTAAATATTGTGAGAGTTCAAAGTACTACTGTGCCGTGCCAAAACGTACGTAGTTGAGTATAATTCTACTTCATCCGTTATCTGATTGAAGCTGTGCTTAAAAGGTAATGATAAAGAACCTGGAAGTTAAATTACAAATTAAATTAATACAATTTCCATGAAAGGATAACTTTAAAAAAATTAAAACAGATTAAATATCTCCAACAAAATTGCATACATTTAAAACATTCCACTTTCAACTTCTCACTGTTGAAAAATAGGTGACTAATTCACTCAATTTCCCTTTATCAATCAAGTCACGTATAATTCGATCATTCACATCGAGCTCTCTGCAGCTCCAGG
>CM032177.1:12884038-12909188 GCA_018908115.1 Anopheles rivulorum
GCCAAATTTTCTCACCATTCACAGACGGTTGCCGGTGAGTACAAGATCCTAATCATTCAGCCACACCGATCCGAACAACGGTTCGTTTTTGTGGTTTGTGTTTGATGTTTAAAGATTGTCAATGTTTTTAAAGCATAAAACGCTCGTAAAGCTCGGATCGAAATCTCGATTGTCTCTCATTGATAGTAATGCACTATCGTTCATCAGAACCATAACCGGCTGTCGATCGTAGACAGTCTCAACCTCATTAACCGTGCGAACTTGAACCTTTTCTTTGCCAGCATAATTGAGTTTAAAGCCATTTTACAGCTCTGAATGCCCCGAAAATAAACCCAAAAAACGTGATCCTATACCAGCTCCAACACTGGAGGAGCTCCATTCGTGCCGTGCTGGTGTGTGCGTTATTTTACAAAACAAAAAGTTGCCATTATCCATGCAGCAGCAGCAGCAGCAGCAGCCATGCTTTATGCAACGTTCATGCAACGCATTAACTCGACTTGCCTGCCACACCAAGACTGCATTTAACGATACATCAACCATCGGATGCGTTTTCCTGCCGGTTGTGTGCTGGTCACGTTTTGCTCGTGCTGTACGCGTCCCAGAATGTAAACACGATTGAATTCCAAACTGTTTCCCATATTGTACCGTTCTCCCAACATTAAAACATGATGAGCACTGCCAACGTTCAGCCAAATGTCAGGATTATTAAAGTTGGTGTTTTAATGTATTTTTAATGCACCTCAGTAGCTCCGAGATTGAGGGCAAGTTCATCGGATATTAATCGATAAGAGAACCTTTCAATGTGTACAAGTTTGTATCATTCCGGCACTTGAAAATGTAGAATTGCAACATATTACGATATTCTTCATTACATCAATTGATACAGGGTACACAATGAGCACCAAACATTATTTTAAAGCAATTGGTTTATTTCAAAGCTCTTTCGAGTATTATTTCTTTACAATCCATGGTTATTAAGTTACATTATCGGAGTTCTTAAGAACTTAAAATATTAAATAGAATGTGTAGTTTTAATCCGCTGGATATATAATTCTGTTACTCTGCTTATAACCTCTTTAGTCACCATTACTAAGGCACGATTTGTCAAGTTTTCTAAAACTCACAATAAACAACCTCGATTTGATCCCACCAGATAGCGCAGATTGTATTAAGTTATTTTTAGGATTGCTTGCAATAGTTTGGACATGTCCTAGTGGATGTTTGATCCTTATTGTATTTTTATGAATTTTTAAGAGAAATCCAAACCAACAGTGTAGTTAAATTTAAAGAATATTTGTATTACATTTAGTTCAATGGTACTTGAATTCTACCACCTGTTTTGGCTTTAGTCTATCTTCTTATCTTATCATTAGGGTTCTCTGTGAGTTGAACATATAGATTTGCTTCAAGACATCAACACAATTCAGTAGATTACTGATTGTACTGCAGGTGCAGTGCCATAGTCTGCCAAACGTATATCTCCTAATAGACATATCCTTAAATACTGCTGCTAAAACGACACTATCTCTCGAATCCCAAAGAATCATTTTATGGTATTTTCTTTTACTTTATATAGTATAGTACTATAATAATGTTACTATACTTTGTTAATATTTTGTACGTAAATGTACCCAAAAAGCAATACATTTGCAAGAAATACTACACTTCAAGCGCACACAATCCGTCTTAAGTGTGCATTTCCTCATCCTCATTTCTTTCCATCAAGTTCAACCGTTCAACTTTCTGCATATTTTTGTCCACTTTCGGTAATTTTATGTATGTACCACCCACCCATCACCCTGTTCCATGGGTCATTGATCTGGTTTGTGTGTGCGTTTTTTTTTTCGCCAGAAATCGCTCGTATCTTCCATCCAACGGCCGGACACTTAGCATCACACAGCAATCAATCATCGCTTGCTGCGTTCAATCGTCGCCATCGCCATAGAAACACGAAACCAGTCAGAACTATTCCAACACCATCACCACCACCACCACCACCCAGCAGGGTGAACAAAAAGCACACAAACACATCACATTCACACTGTCGCAAAAGGGATCCCGGCAGCATTCAAGCCGAGCAACAACAATCACGGCCTGGGATTTAAGAGTCGGGCAAATTCACACAGGAACGAACCAATCTCGGTCGTCCATCCCTGAACCCCCTCTCCATCACAAACCCCCCCCCCACCCCCCTCTTCCGTGTTGGGTTTCATTTGAACACAGGTTCCCAAACTCGCACGTCCCCGAACCCTTTGCGTTTACACCACCGCAAAAACCACAAACGAAGGAAATAAATGTCCGCTTCCTATCGCGCTTTGCAAATCCTTTGCAACACTTCTTGTTTTAGTGCCCAATTTTGGGGTTTTGCCCGAAACAATGCATCCGTAGCGCATCCGTTTTCCCTTTTGGAGAGAAAGAACGAAAACAGACGCAAGCTACAAATTAACGAACTGTAGCACTTCTTCACACTGTAGCGTAGCACTGGGAAACGAACTCCAAAAAAACAAACAAGCCTACAGTACAAGCTCGCAGAAAAAGGTTGCTTGGATTTCAGCAATATTTGTGTAGTCACACGATTAGCGATCGTTTAAATTGGGGGTTGCGTGAAACAAACTTTTCCAAAATCCCAGGCTCATGCCATTATGGACCAATGTTTTTTGTTTTTGTTTTTTCGAGGTTCAAAAAGGACATTCGTACAAATTGACATTTAAATGGGTCAATGGTTGTAGTCCCTTTTTTACCGATCTCAAAGGTTAGGTTTCATTTCGGAAATCATTCTGGAAGCACTTTTACCATCCGGTAAAACCTCACGATTCTACTCAGAAAAAAAAACTCTTTGACCACTTCTTTCCACCAATGATATATCGGTCCCCTCCCTAGAACAGCGCTGATGGAGATTAAGAAACGTAGATCTTTCCCAGAACTCCCAGCAGCTTGCGCTCAGCTTGAGCCATTCGATGCTAATCAAGACATAGTGGCACGGACACCTATGTGCTCCGGCTTAGCTAGCGCAGCCAAACCAATTATTGCCGCAACTTTGGTGTAAGGTTGAATCCCAAACGTTTCCCCCCCCCGAGTAGTGGAGTTGTCACACACTCCCTGGTCAAACCGGGACGCGGGCTATCCTACCGAAGAAGCCAGAAATATCCAGTCGCCAGAACCATGGTTCCATGGTGTCGATTGCACCCCTCCACAACATTAGCGATTCATCAACCGTCGTTCCGTCTGGTTGCACAATTCTCACCCCTACCAAGCGAGGTCCGGCCTGGAAGGTCTTTGGACTCTACGGGCTTCCCCAGCTGCTGGACGCACTGCTGCTGCCGCGTCTAGTGTGTGTCGGTGTCGTTTTGCCACTGATGACCCTACGATGACCCGCCTTCTCGCCTGTTGCACGCGAACATAATGACTGGGGAGACAGGGACTTTAAGCTCATCGCCTCATTCGCCCGTTGGTCGTCGCAACAACGCGTAGAAGATTTAGTTCACCTGCGCGGGTTTGTTACCACAGCAGTAACACGCAGTTCTCACATGGTTAATGGTTACGCCGCGGTTTACGACGCACTGTACGACGGATGCCGTACCGGGTAGCACGACACCAGCACCGGCGTACACACTATTTTTTTGCGTAATCGCCGGTCATTAGTGGGACGTGCGGAAAACATTAGCAGGTAGTTATGGCCGGTTTTGCAAAACATTTGTTTTGTTTGTTATTTTCTTTTCAGACGTCATATGTCACAGATGATGATGGGTAACGTTGGTGTTGGGACAACATTAAAGACGGTGGCGCGTACTGGGGTTGAACGTTGAATTGTACATCACAAGCTGATTGTGTTACGGTGGAATGAACTATTGTGCTATAGGATAAACAAAAATAGTTAATACCGTCCAACCTTTCCCAATTTCTTAACACCCAAAACTGCTAAGAATCCAACAAAGTTCTGAGAAATTCCTATCGTGTTTTTATCAATATCTTGAAGGATTCTTCAATGTTAAAGAGAGGCTTTTGAGCGAGGAGAAATAAATTAAAATAACACTGCACTAGTTTACAAAACATGCAAATTTGTATTAGACGCGTTCTCTTCTCCATTATTGCCATTTTTTTAGCAAAGTGAACAACACAAGGTGTTCTTTCGATTGAATTAATACGGTACAGAAAAAACAAACATTTATCAGTTTCATTAAAAATTTGCTGGCATACGTATATTTTTCTCTCCATTATCATATAAAATGTACATTGCAAAAAAAAAAGAACTTACTATTTTTTTGCTCCTTACTAGCGCTTTGCAGTCACACGTCCGTTAGGAAGAATTTTTATC
The DNA here is from genome assembly GCA_018908115.1 of Anopheles rivulorum. Taxonomy (NCBI): domain Eukaryota; kingdom Metazoa; phylum Arthropoda; class Insecta; order Diptera; family Culicidae; genus Anopheles; species Anopheles rivulorum. Next base: position 12,888,354 of record CM032177.1, read on the forward strand.
AGTTAGAAAATTACATTGCCCAATAGTGATAAATAGTGGAGGCACGGCTTTGCTGCCTTTCGCTCCTGATGAACGCACACGGGCGCTCACTAAACATTGCCTCAAACAGAAAGTTGCCTGTGTCTAGAAATTGTGTCCACGAGAACCTAATTTGCTACCAGTTTTGTTTCACATTCTGATTTCATTGCTTGTTTTATAGCTCCGTCCCCTATCGGTAAGGTTCGTGCTACAGGAAATACATGACATTGTCAAAAAAAAAAAATCTTCACATACTTACCATTTGGAAAGATACTTTTTACACTTATCTTCATCATTTTTCGTTTGTTCATACACATTCTTATCTATATACTATTAGCATAGTAATGCGCGTGTGGTTCTTTAGTCTACCTAGGTATGTACATCGTACCATGTAGATTTCCTGTGAAATTCAGTTTTTTTTTTTTTGAGAGAAATCTAGATGCTTTTTTCCGTTTCATTACAATCGCTGCAAATTCTATTCCATACGTTGCTGCTGCTACATTAAATGCTAAACGTTACAATGACACACCCTATAGCTTAGCTGCTACATTTCTTCCGTGTACTATTTCTTAAAGAAAAAAGTCTAATCAGTTCTATCAGTGGTGAGAGTGTGTACAACAAAAGGATGGAAAATATTTATACAGGGGAAACAACGAAACATGTAAAATGGATTTAATAAATTAAACGTTTTGATTTTCCAATCCTTGCAGTGCTGACGCGACCTTTCCTTGTACTGCATGACTCCTTATGTTTATGATGATCTCCCCTTCCACTCTACTAAGAATAGGTACCGGAAGGTACATTATTTAAATTTTACAAATTATATATACACTTTTGTAGAGATGCAACAAAAGCTGCACCGAGAGAGCGCTTACGGTGCGGGCTGTGGTTGTCCTTCCGTTGGTGCGACGGCTGCTTTCATGAGGTTGACTCTCGCCACGATTTTCAGTGCCGGTCCAAGCTTCATGTCCATCGTACTGACGAGATGGTTTTCTTTCAGCAGCAGCAACGCCTGTCCGTCGATTTCTTGGTTGACGAAATCTTCCGCATAATCTGCACACCCAGGCAGCCCCCGTATAAACTCGTACACGTCCTGTACCGACCATCGCAGTATGGACGAACCTTCTTCGCTATTTGCAGCGGCAGCGGCAGCGGCCGCAGCAGCAGCCGCTACTGCCACTGGTGTCACTGGTGCTGCCGGCACGTCCGCTATCAGCATGTTGGACGCTGGTTGTCCCATACCGGTTGCAGCCGGTTGCAGTAGACCCTGTTGCTGCTGCAGCTGCAACAGCTGTTGCTGCTGTGCGAGAGCACCCGTTGGAAGTACACCGGCAGCCTGCATCTGCTGTTGTTGATCCAAGTCCAGCTTAATGTTGGGCAGCACTCCACCAATGGTGGGGTTTAACATCGGTGAAGGTGCGAGCGCCGCAAGCGGAAGTGTGCCAAGCGAAGTGTCCACACCTGGCACCACAACGCCGGTTGGGTTCGATGCGGTACCAAGCATTCCGTTCATGGAACCAACGATCGAAGGATCTACCGTCGCTGCCACGGTTGTTGGCGTTGTTGGAGGTGCAGTTGATAGCGCTACTCCAGTTCCACCATTTTGTACGGAAGCGGACATCTGATCCGGCGAGCCTTGCTTGGCTGAACGTGCACAGGACGCGCTGCAGAATCGCTTACGCTTCATCTTGCTGCGCATTTCCGACTTGCCGCATACCTCACAGTTGCCCGTATCGCCAGTTTGATTCGACGGTGAAAGCGGACTGTTTGCTTCATTCGTTGAACGTTTTTCTGCAAGAGGGGAACAAAGGCAAAAACGATTAGCAAACAAGATTTAACAGATAAATACAACATAAAGATTCAAGTTACAGTGAAAAACGAATGTATATACTTACTCGGCGGTTCGTCGGAGCTGTCCCGTTCCGGATATCGTTGCCGCTGTACGGCAAACGGTTCGTTCGCTTCCTGTATCACGAATCCCTCGATCACGTGTGTCAGCACATTCGGTTTGATTGTCGCCTTGGGAATTCCACCCTTATCGGCGCTACTTCCCGTCTTCGGTGGCAATCCGCCGGACGAACCGGTGCTAGATGGGGTCGTAACGCAAGACGTCGCAATCGACCCGGAGGATGTAACGCTTCCGTTCGTTGAGAGCAAACCATTGGGGCCGATGTTACTAACCGGTATTGCTGACGTGCCCGTAACCGTTGCGATCGCTGTCGTAGACATTGGGGATGATGTTGCGGTGGAGGTGGCGGCGGTGCTCGATGCACCGCTCGTCATCGTTGTGGTAGCGGTGGTAGAAGCTCCCGATGACACCGTGGACGTTGCTGTACTGAAATCTTTTGTCGCATCATCTGCTGAGCCCGCTGTTGGTGCAGTCGCGGTCGTTGATGAGTTCTGGGTCGTTGTTACACCGCTACTGACGGTTGTAAGTGAGGTGGGAGAGACGGAGGCCGACTGTACCGAGGGTACGGTTGCGGTTGAGAGAGGAGTCGATGCATCGGTGCTGGATCCGTTGGTATTGGTCACCGTTGTTCCGGTACCGGGTGCCGGTGTTGTGTCCATCGGGGTACTAGCGGTACCGTTCATTTGCCCATCGGATGCGCTATCCGTGGCAAGTGTACCAGCAGTTGCGGATTGATCCAAATCTAAAAGTAAAATTGAAAATAAAATTAGTAACTCCTTCTTTCTTTAAGCATATTGCTAAACCAATGCTGCGTCTAATCACATTTCCAAACATCGAATGATCAGAAGTTATATTTTGCTCTTGTGCACGCTTCCAAAACCCAACAAGTTAGTATAAACTTGTTGTTAAAAATTGCACTTGCTTATTCATCTCCGTATTAAAAACATTTCATACAATGTAACAGTGTGCGGGACAATCTTCCAAAAAGCCACCGGTCGAAATTCTATCATAAATAGTGCTTATTTCTTCTACCAAACCACTACACACGCTCTAAATCCACCGTTGATTTGATAGAATTTAGGACAATTAACACCCTGATCAAAGCTCACTATTGACACAACGCTTTCGGCTGGTCATTAGCCCCTTTAACGTAACTTCCGAATAACATGATGTTTTCTATTTTCTACACTAACATTTGTAACATGCTGATGCTGAGTTTAGGTAGAGGATCATCTACCCAATCGCACAACCACACAATTGAACCACACAATTGTAAGGCGCCGTGAAAGTGAAGACTTTATGTATTCAACACCAACAATTGAACAAAACGCCATAAAGCTTAGCACTGTATTTTTTTAAATACTCCATGTTTAATACACCGAGTAAAAAATCTCGCAAAGCTAGCATCTCGTAATGCGACGTTTAATGAAGGCTTCCTTAGCATAAACACAAAAACTAAAAAACTTGATTTAATGTTTGATAAAATCAAAACATTTTACCATTACGCTAACTGCACCACTCACACCATCACCACCTGTGTGCATTCGTACAAAAACTCGGTACCAAATAATGCTGCTACTAGCGGAATACTCTAGCGGAAGAAATGCACCTTTATGTTGTTTAGTGACGTCATGCTACTCTCTTGTCGCGTTGCTATGGTTTTTTTTTATGCAAAAAAAATACCCCCCTCCAATGGTCTACATTCAGAGCAAGTGTATAGGTAGCACCTCTAACACGGAAAGCAAACTGCAATCAACTGTCAACGGCAATGCTACCATGATTCATCTTTCTTCCCTTTAATCCCATCGTCCCATCTCCTTCCCACCCTCCTTTCCCAAACTGACACGTGCTGTAGCAGCGGTGGGGTGGGGGGGGGGGGGGTGCTGTTTTCACCAAACAACACTCATCCCCATTCCCTTCTCAACCCTCTTTTTAAAAACGGTACAAAACACTCACGCATACAGACGCGATGGGTGGCGTATGGTAAGAGTAGCAGCGTGATGCACTACCACATTTCCCATTTCACGTACTATTACGCACACATACACACACACACACACAGCGACTCCACCAAACACCGTATGCAGGACCACTTTCCCCACGGTGCGCTTAATGCTCAATATATTATATCGATCACTGTGTCATTCGATGCAACATCGACCGGTACACACTAACACACTAAGTGATGGGGTGGCCTTGAAATGTCGGCACACGCTGAAATGTGGAGTAACGCCACGGAACTAATAATTAATCGCACCGTTGCAAATACACCAACAAAAAAAACCAAAACAGGATACACCGAATGGCAAACACCAAAACAGAACCGCAGATTATATGCAAACAACACTACACGTTGTTGGTACACAGTACACGCTTTATCAAACTTCTCTCCGGCGCTGTGTGCACTTTTCGTCGTCCACGATAACGACACCACCACCGCCTGAAATGGATGGGAGGTGGTGGGCGAAAAGGGAAGAAGAGGATGAGAATCGCTATCTAAATCGCTTTTAGATCACACACGCAAAAACAAAATAATCAAGCTGCATACGGAAAAAACAGCAGATAAAAATGTTACGACTATAACAACACGCGAAACACGAAACAACGCTGGCCACTCGCGTGCAACTGACGCTCTGTTGCCGATTCCAGCGAATGTCAAGTTCAACAAGCGCCAGAGCAAACGGAGCCAACACACACACACATACACACACATGACATTTTCCATACTTTGGCTCCAGCTCACCGGTATTGACTTTCGGCGTGCGTGTAAGTGTGTGCGTTTGTGTACTAATGAATGTGTGCGCTAGCACCGCACACAAAACTACCCTTGTTCCCTCTCCCTAATGCTTCCCACCTCCCCAACCCATACATATTCGCACACTTCATCGTCAATGTTTTCGCATTTGCACGTTTGTCTAATCCGCGTGACCGACCACCATCACCACCATCACCACCATTAGACTCATTCGTCATTCGTACTTCTCCCAAAAACTCCGGCTCCGGCAAATGATGCCGCGAGATGCCGGTGAAGAACCCTTTTGATCGTTTTTTTTAAATTCACTGTAGAACAATCAGGCCGATTAATTTAAATTATAAAAAATGGTTTAAATGATCGCACAAATATGATCGATTTATGCTCAAAAACAAGGCTTTATCGATTTCCTTACTTTTGCACTTTCCTGCACGAAAATGTGTTACCTCCGGTAGATCGTAACCGATTTTGTTTACAGCATCCCCCCCCACATAAAAATACACAAAGTTGGCAATAAAACATTACCGGGCACGCAAACAAGCGAGCAAATATAATGCCAGCAGTTTTGCGATTTTGGTACAGCGAGCGGAAAAAGAAACAACCATCAAATTGGTTGATCATTCCGAAACGATATTTAAGACACTAGCGCTCGCCCTCGGTCTGTGACGCGTACCCATCAATCCGATGTGGCAACTGTGGCGTGTGTTTTATTTCTTCGCAATGAAGGTGGGACATAGGGAGACAGCGAATAATTATTCACACTTGAAAAGCCGCATCGAGCGCTTCACCACTAGAGGTGTGTTGTGCCACACAGTCTCTCTCGATCCAGTTTGGACCAACACAACCGCGCGTACAGCCGCGTCTGATTATTCCGTTAATGGGGAGAACTTTCCCCGGGAGCAGGGAGAGAGGGGATGAGGGTCCCCCGAAAGAGTTCATCGCACGGTGAATTAAATAGCAATACACGGTAACCACCCGGCGTACACCAACACACAGCCAAAGGTGGGTGCGAATTAGAAAGAAAAAAAAAACACCGATTTTGCGAAATTTATCCCGTGTTCCTAGTCAGTGAAACGCTTAACGTTTACGCTCATATGCAAAAGGCAGTGCGCGTAAGCCACTCTAATGTATACAAAAAGGTAGGGAAAATAAAGCTACCTATAAAAGTGAATGATTTAACATTTCTCCTTAGGAAACTATCATTGTCGTGACATACATTCTCCAGAGGTCGGTACATTACCATCCAGATTACGAATCAATTATTCACAATACCGTGCAACGTGAAATGCTCAAACGGTCGTAAAGCCATCCCTTTTTATGACGTCTATTTCAATCGCATCTTCGTAGATGGCATTTTCTTATCATACGACTTGGCGGCAACAAGCTTTCTAAAGACATGTGTGCCAATGTGTACTGTAAGCTTACCTTTCGCTTCCGCACCGCCCGATGTTGCCGGCAACTTGTCCTTCCCTGAACCATCGATCGATGCACCGACGATACCGGTTTGCAGCTGTTGACTTCCTTGCGTTTGGAACACACCCTGCTTAACACCGCCAACGGTTGCCTGCGGGGATCCCATCAGGCCACCCTGTGCCATGGAGGTCGGAATCTTGCCTCCCGCGCTCATGATGCTCATTGCCGTTGAGGTGACCGGCGAGCCAGGAAGTGAGGTTAGTCCCGTCACAGTTCCGGCCGCGATCGGTGAACCACCGAGCATTCCACCAGTGGCCGCCGCAGCCAATGCATTCATATTGTCCAGCAGCTGCTGCTGTTGGATCTGCTTCTGGGGCGTTGACAGCTGCTGCAGCTGGTGCATCGCCACACTGATTGCTTTCGGGTCCTGTTCTTTGCCGGCATTCAGCAGAGCGTTAGTGCCGGTCGATGCCGCCACCAGCGTTGCCTGCTGCTGGCCGAGGGAAGCGGTTGTCGTTATGGCACCGGATGAAATCGAAGGGATCGTGCCGGAGCTGATGATCGATGCGACGGACATCGGTGCAGCGGACAGTGACGTCATCGCGACGATTGGATTCTGTCCGGATTGGTGCACCGAGCTCGGCATCGAGGATACCAGTATCTGGGAATGGTGCTGCTGAGCGGACTGTAGCGCACCGGCCGCGACCACATTGGTTGTGGCTGCATTCGCTTGATTGGCCGTTTGGTGGATGGGCGAAATGGTGGCACCATTGCTGGTGACAACAATCGGATTACCCGCCATGCTGGTAATGGACACCGGCAGCAGATTACGATCAATCTGTAACGCCTGACCCCCCTGCGATACGATAGTGGTACGATCCGCTCCACCCGGCTGTCCCAGTGAGGTGGCCATAATCATCTGCGTGGTGGTGGCACCCGTTGCGCCACCCTTTCCACCCTGACCACCAACCGTCTGTTGGTTGGCCAGTGCCTGAAGCGCATTTTGTTGCGCTTGCTGCTGTTGCACCTGCTGCTGCTGCTGAGCTTGTTGCTGCTGCTGGGCCTGTTGCACTTGCTGCTGCTGTAGCAATGCATCGGAGGACACGTTAATCATCATGCCGGGTTGGTTCGGTTGGCCCTGCTGGAATACGAGCTGGTGCACAATGTTGCCCTGCTGCGTACCACCAGCCGTTGCCGCCTGTACCAGTTGGCCCTGCTGGGCGGCATTCGTAAGCAGCTGCGCTTGGTTCGGTTGTCCCGCTGCCGCTGCCTGTTGCAGAATTTGCTGGTGCAGCTGTTGTATCTGTTGCTGCTGGGCAGCGGCTTGCTGTGCTTGCTGGTGCTGCGCTTGATGCTGTTGCTGCTGTTGTTGCAAAATTTGCTGTTGATACATGGCCTACGGAAGTGAATAAAAGCATGCGAGATACGTTAGGTTACAGGTGCGTTGGTAGGTACACTACAAGGTATCTCAAGATTTCATCGTACCTGCTGCTGTTGTAGCAAAATGTGCTGATTGTTCGTCTGCTGCTGCTGCTGCTGTTGCTGAGCCGATTTAATGTGCTGCTGAAGCTGTAGCTGCTGCTGTTGCTGTTGCTTACTGTCGCCCAACAGAGGCATGTTGAGCACCGCGGGACTGAGTGCTGTACCAGTGTTCATCAGCACCATTCTAAAAGGACAAACACATGTATTCGTTAAAGGAGACGTGTACGTGATAGTGTCACGATCAATGGATGATTTCACTTACTTTCCACTACTAGTAACAACCTGTTGCAGTTGCTGCTGAGGTGTTGTCGGTTGGCTAGTAGTTTGGCCAAGCTTTTGCGGTGTTGTCGTGCCAGTACCTAGCTCAGTCTTGATGATCGGTGCCGATGGGCGCACCATCGGTTGCTTCGTGCGCATCTTGTTGCCCGCCTTGTTGAGCAGGCTCTGCTGCGCTTGGGCCGTTTGTGTCGACACGGACGGCCGGATGGGCGAGGTACCCTGGGGCAGTATCTGGGGCCGTTGGCCTTGCTTCGTGCCGAGCTGTCCTGTGAGAGTCTTTTGTGTCTGCAATGCACCACCCGTTCCGATGGATTGTGCGGTACCAGCGTTTGCCGCACCGAGTCCACCCTGTCCAACGGACGCTCCCGTACCCTGATTAACATTTGTTTGGCCTGCTGCTTGTTGCTGCTGCTGTTGCTGTTGCACCTGTTGCTGCTGCTGCGTAACCTGCTGCGGCGATTGCGTGATCGTACAGGGCAGTGTAAGTGTTGCTAAAAAGAAAGAGAGGAGAATAAGACCACATATTAATCATTTCCACAAAAACCTTCAACACCGACAATAACACTTACGATTGTGGGTCTGTGGCGCTTGCTGCAGTGTTTGCTGCGTGCTCGGAAAGAACACATTCGGCGTACCGTCCGGATTAGTGCCGCGAATGATGATCGGATTCGACGCCACCAGACCGTTCGGTGTGGACCATATCTGCCCGGGTAGGGGCCACTGGGTCGAGAATTGCATTTGCTGAGCGCCTTGCTGCTGCAGCGGACTGAGCAGCTGTGCTGTTTGCATCGGTGTTTGGGACACCTGTACACATTGCTGTCCAGCGGCGGCTGCCGCTTGTTGCTGGGTCAGCGCAGCTAAATTCTGTTGCTGCGCAGTACCGGCCGTACCGGTCAATCCCGTCGCCGTGCCAAGCTTCTGCAGCTGCACTTTCTGTCCCGTGGTGGCACCGGCAACGGAAGCTGCCGCGACCGCATTCTGCAGCGCTTTCTGCATGTCCTGCTGATGGGTGGTGCCTGATTTGTTGCCGGCGGCACCGGTCGCCGCGGCCACCGCAGACTGTGCGGCGGTCGCACTGAGCGCCGGAAGTAAGTTCTGTGCTTGTGCCTGGGGCTGCGAGTTCACCACACCCAGCGGTGAAAAGAACGTGAACGGGGTGTTAAAGTTGCCCGCACTGGTCGTACCGATCACCTGCTTTCCGGTCGTTGTCGTCAGCATCTGCGGTGTGCCTTGGAACGGTTTGGAGGCCGTGATCAGTTGAAACTGCTGCTGGCCGCCCAACGGTGGGAATACGATCGGTTGCGTGCCGTACAGTTGCTGAAGGTACTGTGCGTTCGAGATTGGCTGCTGCACGACCATGCGCCCATGGGGCCAATCGGTGGACGAAAGCTGCTGCCCCGTGGTCATCGCTTGTAGTGGCGACATGGTGTTGAGGGTTGCTGCGGCCGCCGCTGCCGACTGCTGCTGCTGTTGCTGCTGGGCGGCCTGCTGCTGCAGTGTTTGGGCGTGGTGGGGGCTTTGGGACGGTGCCACACCGCTTGCTTCCGCCAGGACCTGCATCTGTTGCTGCTGGGCCTGTTGCTGCTGCTGCTGGGCCTGTTGCTGTTGCTGCTGCTGCTGCTGCTGCTGTATTTGCTGCTGCTGTTGCTGCTGATGATCAACACCGGCCGAACCGGGCTGCCCGGTCGGTGTCGGCGTGTACTCCTGCTTTACCTGGATCGTACCAGCATATGCCTGGATTTGCTGGTACTGGAATAGCTGCTCCTGGGACAGCTGCAGTGGCACCGTGGCTTGCTGGGCCACCTGCGCCACCTGCGCCGGGCTCTGAGATTTCTCCAGCGTGTCGGGAAGAAAGTCGTACGGTTCGTCAAACGTGATGCCTGCCTTCTCGGCAAGCGTCTCCAAACACTTCAGCGACGATCGATCGTTACTATCCGCGGGCGGTACTGTTCCACTTCCCGTCAGCACGATCGTGGTCGTACCGTTTATGGTACGGAAGGTAGAGGATGCTGTCGTTTGCGTGGCCGACGGTACGCTTTGCACCCGTAACAGTTGCAGCTGAGAGTTGCTGTTCTGTTCACCACCGGCACCGGAAGCAACGGACGTTATCGATTGGTGTGGCGAAAGGGCACTCGGTGCAGTACAGGCGGCTGCTGGCGATTGTGCTCCGGCCTTTATGATCGGATTCCACGGCAGTTCGATAGTGACGATGGTCGCGCTACTGCTCGGATCACCGACAATCTGCTGCCCCGTACCGCTGCCAGTAGCTGCGTTTCCGTTGTTTACGTAGCCGACCCGTACCAGGTTGCTGTCCTCGTTGGTCGTCGGATTTTGGGGCTTTATTGGCTGTAACTTTTGCAACAGTAGCTGCTGTTTTTGCGTTTGATTCTGTTGCAGTTGCTTTTGCTGCTGCTGCCTTTTAATATTGTCGTAGTGTTCAGATCTATTCAGCAAAAAACGAGATAATGAAAGAAATTGTAAGTAAAATCAGAACACTTTACAAATTAAATTTTTTTTATAGTAATCAGTAGAAAGTTATTGTAAGTAATGGAGTGCTCCTAAGTTCATTGAAAAATTCGCCACTGTACCAATGTACAATAAAATAAATGAAAATTCATATCAATATTCTGAAATATATCAACTTCTTCAACTTGAGAAGAACATGTTCAAAAAATGCTTTCACATTTCACAGTTTATAAACAACGAATGCCGTTCCTTGTAATCCACCTCTGGTCCGTGTTTAAGTTCCTTCAAACGAAAGGAATATCGTTAATACATTTTCTTTTTAACGCAACAAAAAAAAATAGGAAGCATTCCGTAATCGGATTGCAGCTCATCTCATTTTAATGAAACGAAGTTATCCGGAGCATCCATACATTTTACCACCCGCCACGTCCAGTACCACTGGACGGGACAAAATCGGAACACAGAGTGCGGGACAGGCGAAATCGTGTAGGAAAATACGTTTCCATGCGTTCGGTTTACCCACACACGTTTACGGTGAGTTTCCCGAATGGCATCAGAAACTAAAGAGAAGAGCCAGTAGTAAACTTGCGCAAAAGGAGTATCGGTACGGTGCCTGTGTGTATTGACAAAAACCGATTACGTTCCTGCGTAGAAATGTTCCGAGAAGCACTAGAGAGTGTGCAAATGTAACTCTTGCCCATTGGCACATATTTTTTTATGAATATTAACAAGCAAATCAAACTACGACATCGATCCGAAGGGACACGACCAGACTCCATCGAGAGCATTGAATCANAGTAGAAAGTTATTGTAAGTAATGGAGTGCTCCTAAGTTCATTGAAAAATTCGCCACTGTACCAATGTACAATAAAATAAATGAAAATTCATATCAATATTCTGAAATATATCAACTTCTTCAACTTGAGAAGAACATGTTCAAAAAATGCTTTCACATTTCACAGTTTATAAACAACGAATGCCGTTCCTTGTAATCCACCTCTGGTCCGTGTTTAAGTTCCTTCAAACGAAAGGAATATCGTTAATACATTTTCTTTTTAACGCAACAAAAAAAAATAGGAAGCATTCCGTAATCGGATTGCAGCTCATCTCATTTTAATGAAACGAAGTTATTCGGAGCATCCATACATTTTACCACCCGCCACGTCCAGTACTACTGGACGGGACAAAAACGAAACACAGAGAGCGGGACAGACGAAATCGTGTAGGAAAATACGTTTCCATGCGTTCGGTTTACCCACACACGTTTACGGTGAGTTTCGCGAATGGAATCAGGAACTAAAGAGAAGAGCCAGTAGTAAACTTGCGCAAAAGGAATATCGGTACGGTGCCTGTGTGTATTGGCAAAACCCGATTACGTTCCGCCGTGGTAATGTTCCGAGAAGAAGCACTAGAGAGTGTGCAAATGTAACTCTTGCCCATTGGCACATATTTTTTTATGAATATCAACAAGCAAATCAAACTACGACATCGATCCGAAGGGACACGACCAGACTCCATCGAGAGTATTGAATCATAAAATTCTCGCAGATATCGTGAAATGGCATTAAATCTAATTTAATTTTATCTTCACCCTAAAACTGCCATTCGCTCTCTTTGTGAACCAGAGGTAATAAAAACTGAACTTTCCAAAACTATCCACTCAAACCTATCAACAAACCATCAATCGTTATGGAAAGTGCCAAGAAGGAAGCGTAACAAAAATAAACTGTTAAAACTTTTGGAGACGAATTTTATTAGTCAGCATACGTTCGTAGCACAACGCAATCGAATTACTCCATTGTTTACGCTGTCGGTCTTCAGTAATAATCAACATTCAACAGGTCGGCAGATGACAAATTAACAATTTTAGCATAGAATCGAAAACAAATTTTCCATCAGCAGAGCAACGGACAGCAAAAACGAAACATGTCACTGTAAACAAAGTCGGGTCGGTTCATTCATTAGTCGTACATAGAAGAAAGCCAACACAACACAAGGTAAGCGTACAAGTGTTGAACAATTTTTCTGTTCCGAAAGGAATGATCGTAAAGGGAACACTTTTTTCCTATCGGCTTTTTACTCCGGGTTTGTCGTTTTTGTTCACTTTGTCAGTGAAATTTCGTGGAGCAAAGCAACAATCGAACGCAGAATTGGTTTCAAACAGACAGAAGCAGAACGATACAAACAACTAGAAAGCAAACATAACTTTCCAGACTGCAGTTCGTTTAGCTTCTAACCTTATGCTAACGATTATGTTGTTGTTTCTTTTGTTTAGTTTTTTTTTTTTGCTACATATTCACATCGAAAAAAAGAACAATAAGCAACGTTTTGTCGTGCTAGACAAGTTAACCTATCCGTACCAGACAGGTATTCGTATGTTTGTCAATGTAGAAAATCATGCGAAAGAGGATGTAAGGAGTAACGATGTTCGAGTAGCTTTTTCAGTGTAGTTTAAATCTTTTATGTTTCCTTTCTTTTATTAGTAGCTTAACATCCCTTTTTCGTTAATAATGTGTATCGAAATGATTTTTTCGTAGTTTAAATTCGCTTTATGACGATTTACTCGGTATATTAAACGTATTAAGGCAATAGAAATTTTGAGACGTTTATGACTAAAACCATTCACTTACTCAAACACAGTGACATGAAAGCCGCAATTGAAACTATATTTAGTATAAATATTTATCCAAACAAATTGTACCATTCACACCCACACTAATGTTTCCCACTCATCGTGCGAAAATAATGCAAAACCTCCATACACACACCAAGGTTGATGCAACACATGCAGAAGGTCCAGGATGGCCTGATAAACTAATCACACAGTTGGGAGTAAAGCAACCGTACTAAACATACGAAATCCAGCATGTGTGCACGCAATACCTGATCTCTATGCCCTGGGAAACATTCCACAAAACGTTATCCGAAAACCTGCCACTAGCACAACATTTCCGTATCTGGGAATATCGTATCCGTAAGTACCGTGCGACAACTAGAATGCGATGTTGGTTGGTAAAGCATTCGAACAACCGTACAGATGAATCGAAGATGTGCATGTGTACAGGCATGTCCATGGGTAGGATGATGATTGATTCTAGTGTCTACGCCGGTGCGTACCACATAGCAGCAAAACGATCCCACTTTGTTTGTTAAAGCACATGGGGGAAAACATAGGGAAAACAAAAGCCGTACGGCCATGCCATGCCACTAGCAGAGAGCAATAAAGTGTGCACACGTCCAGAATTTATCCCAATGGAAATTGAAATGGTACTAAGGTGTGCCTTGGTGAGGGAACTGTGAAGGCATTAATATGTACAGTGGTGGTTAAATATATAAGATTACCTACACTATTGACTAAAAAGGTAACTTAAAAAAATATTTAACAATAAGCGTTGATTCAATCAATTAAGCTGAAAAATATATCTAGATCAAGTAGCTTAACACAGTTTTCGAGGACTGTATATTTATAACTCTGGCAAAGAATTTATTCTACAATATTCTACCCAAGTTCTTTGGAACTAAATATCACATTGAAGAACAGAACAAAAATACCAGGTTAAAACGTTGTAGCGCAACTTGCGCAGAGTTGCACACAATTCTCACAACATGTCAACACCACCTGTCAGCACCGAACCACCATAGTCAGTGACTAACGTCACCAACATCATACAGTCCAGAACAAAAACCAAAACTTTCCTCTATTTGTCGAAACCTTCGACTCCCAAGTCCAAACTTCCCGATTCTGATTGACTCTGCGGCAATTGGGGAATGGGAAACAAAAGCAAAACTAACTTGGACAGGATGTCGTATGTCAGACAGTATCTCGTGGTTCTATTGCTACACCTCCACAACTTTAACATGTCCGGCCGAGTAATATCAACCTTCAGTTAGTCCATCATCATCATACGACTATTTCTAACAACTCTAGATGGCCTTTGACCGATGGGGAACGTTTAAACAACTTCATCATTTGTGTGCGTTTCCTTACTTAGAGTTTAAGAAAACTTACTACCATACTTATACTTACTATACTTAAAAGCTTTTAGATGGAAAAAAAAGTTCAAAGGTCCCACACTTCGTTGATGGGTTATAATGCTTATGCATATGGAACTCCTCTGTCTCCAAAACCGTGCCCTGAAGGTACTAAAAACGTTTAAGTCGCAACGACAAAACATCATTAGCCTGCAATAAAAGTGCGATGCATATTCCTGAGTTAAATCTTGCAATTATGGAAAACGGCTCCAGTGTAGAGGGGGATGCGATAGCAAGACCTCAACCTGCTCAGTAAGCCAAAATGGGAAGGGAATCCATCATCTTACCAGAGGATTCTGGAGGGCTCGATTTCTACCAGCGCAAATTAACCTTCAATATTAAATTTATGACTGCCCAGTCGGAACGCGTCTTTTTGACGGAACATGGAAGATCACACGGAGAGTGACACGGCGGTAACACGCAGATGCAAAGCAAAACGGCTTTAACAGCTTACGACCATGACGGATATAGGATGCCTTCCCCACAAAGGAAGACTCCACTGCTTCTCATTGTGCAATAACCGTCTGACGGACTGATCCCCATCGGTTCCACATTCTTTCCGAACCTTTCCTTCTCTTTACAGCCCTCTCCTTATGCTACATTCATTGTTTGAGATCCTCTCGGTTCGGAGGATCCAACGGATTTCTCTTTTCCCGATTTCTTGCCGATGCACCGTTCTAATGCTTCACGAAAAAAATGGCAGTGCACAAAAAAAAAATCGCATCTCCCCCAATGGTGAACGAATCCGAAAACTGGTTTCGATGCCGTAAAATTTGCGAAACATCCCACTGGTCATCAATAAATGCGCAGCGATGCTCGATCAGCACACAACACAATGGACAGCATCACATTCTGCTGGGCTATACCCATTTATGGCACCGCGGCCCAATGTGCCGACCGGGCGCGTGAAGCAAACGTACACAGACCCGTGTTATGTGTCTCGTGCTCTTCTGTCCAAGTATCTCGTGCTTCGGCTTTCCGGTGGAGAGCAATTTTTCGGCACGATCGACCAATTGGAAAGGGGGGTTTTTACCCGATGCTCGATGACATGATGCAACGATTGCGAGAATCGTAAATTTGTTTCGCGATACACATCCTCACTTGACAGAGGCGTACACAGACATATAGCGCACCTAATGCATGATATTGCGGACGTTAAATTTATAGAACGTAGAACAGCCATAATTGTGCAGTTTACATGGATACGAATAAGAGTATACGAACACAACGGAAGGACTTAAATGATATTCATCTCGCCAATAGTGCAATGCAGTGGATGTAAGACCTTCCTTTTTTTACAAAATTAGCTGACGACAGCATCTGATCATATTACATAGACAAATCTCTTAGATCTTTCTAATATACAAATGTTAACATTTTAAAACTTCTTTTATTATTCAGAAAAATGAGGAATAAGGACGAATTCTACCGGTACAGGGTTTTCACAACTATAATTGCAGGGATTTTCAAACTCAGCATTTTTGGAAGTGGAGTGGAAAAATTAATGCTATTTCTGGACACTTTTCCTGTTGAACTGGAATTTGTTGATGTAGATGTGAAATCCTCTTTTTGGAAATTTTGCACATTGGAATCGTTTCAAAGAAGATTTTTACTTAACTGAAGCTAAAGAAAAAAATTGGAATTCGTAACAGACAGGATATAAACACAAGGAACCCCTCAAGCCTCAAGTCAGTGAAGCTTAATTTTATGCGAACTGCCATAAAGAAGAAACTAAAAGCAACGAACTCGGAAAGGAAGCGATGGTGTAATAAAACTGGCAGTGTAATAAAACTTGAAGGACATATGAGTGTGACTGGGTATGGTGAAAGTTCACGTTTGCACCAGACCTTGAGTGCGAATGCAAACTTTCTTCATGCAATTGTGCAAAATGTTAATGGGTTTCTCTTTCTATTTCCCGCATACCAATCGAAGGTAAAATCAAACATATAAGGATATTATTGAATGTCGATTGTCCAGTTGGAAGACATTCCTCTTAATCCCTTCACATTACACAAAATACGAATAAGTGTTAATGAATGTGTCCTGGATGGTGTAATTACTCTCCAACTCCGGCTCATCACCCCAAACCCACCGGTGTGCTTTCTCCACTCCCCTCTTCAAACCCTATCATTGTCCTGTTTCTGGTCCACTGCAGTGCAATCCCTTGTAACTGAAAAAGCGACATTTCGAAACACACATAACAACCCTTTAAACACACGCGTCCGCCACCAAATTGCCTACCTTGGACCAACTTTCTTTTATTCCCCTTCGGCATATCCTCGCTACACATGGGGTGGTGTTTGATTTTTATGTTGAATATAACCAAAAAAAAAACTCGAACGAACTAATGCAAGCCCCTGAGATAAAACTCAAACGTACGCGAACATACACCCGGGGATCAAGGGAACAACAAAAACGACAACAGCAGCAACAGACAGCATTGCATGGTTGTGCTGTTGCAGCTTTTTAGTCCTTTCGCCCAACCCCACACACCACATAGACACCCATGCGTGTGTGTATGTGTATGTGTGCTCATTTTTTCTCTCACTCTTTTTGATATTATTGTGTGTGTCTCTCTCTCTCCTATCATTCGTCTAGTTCTCACTGCAGGATGTAAAATGAATGAAACAACGGCAAATGTGCACATTTCCCTCGGACTCGCATCCATCACCGGGACGCCATCGAAGAAGAAGAAACAACAAAAAAACACCCCAAACACGCATGCCACCACCGTTTCACCCCACCCTGGCGGCCTTGTCTAACGGGTAACGGCAACGGATACAAAAACGGTAGCCCAAAAATAAAACCTGGCTTTTCGAACAAACACATTCGTTTAGACAAAAATTAAGAAAAAATCTCTCTTTCTCTCTCTCACCTTATTTGTCTCTCTCTCTCTCTCCGGCATCCCTTATAGGATGTTCCACAAACGCTTTGGGGAGGCGAGAGAACGCATGGGGACGCCTTCTCTTTTCAAACAAAAACCAATAACAAAAACACGCAAACAAATAAACAAAAAACAACCCCCATAAAGAAGGTAAACGAAAATTGCTGGAAAAATGCATTTTTATTCAATCTTTTTGCATCTCCTGCTGTTACTATCGTGCCCATGTTTTTTTTTTCTCTCTATCTCGCTGCATTTGCAGAACTTTGACGTATGTTCTTTCTTTTAACAGATCATCAGAACATGATGAAGCAGAGACAGAAAGGGAAGAATCATGAAAGGGGGAACAATTTCCACTACGACGTGGCGTATGAAATCGGCGCTTTTCAATCATGCTATTGGTTATCTGTTCTTTCTTTTTTTTCACCTTGTGAACCCTTTCCGCTTCCTACTACCTTTGTGTATGTGTGTGTGTGCGGGATTTGTTTTCTACTTTGCTGTTTCTTCCCTATTTTTTTCTTTGTTTCGTTCGCCAATTTCGTTGCATTCGCGTGCCGGGCACTCTATACACGCCGAAAGCCACAGCTGTGATGATGATGCGTTACTTCCGGTTACAGCTTAGGTTCAATCCGATGCCTACTACGACCATCCCACCCCACCATCCAGCACGAATGGTTTTCCCAGCCTCCTGAAGGGTTTTATGCTTTTCCGCACTTTCTTCCCTGGGAGTGGTGGGGTGGTGTTTTTTTTTCGCATTGCTTTGTACCAAATTTTCACACAAAAATTGCACATACGATAAACGGTTATGGACGCGTATAGAGCGCGCGGTTGAAGGAAAAATCACTCCGAAAAGATAAATCACAGGGAGAGCAAAAAAACAAACCTTTATGAAGCGTGTGTTCAAGAGATCACTTATGTGCCCACGAAGATACAAAACGGGTCCCCTTTCCCTTCCCATCCCCTTTCTCCTTTCCCCGCACTTGTTCCGTGTGATTGAGAAAAATTTGATAAATTACTTTGAAATCATCCATAAGTGAACATAAACGCTTTTTTCTGTTCGCTTTCCCCCAAAAATTTTTTGGGAAACAAAAACAAACGGCCAGCAAAAAAAAACTCACCCCTACAGCGAATGATGGCGCTGTGCGAGAGGGTGTATTTGTTATCGGGCGGACAAGGGTTGAGCAGTTTGCTCGATTGATGGATAGAAGAAGAGCAGGAATTTTCAATTTATTGCACATATGAGGATACAAAAAAATGGACCACACTGCATGGTACGGCTGTTCTCTGTTGGCAGAAGTGCTCTGTGTTAGGGGTTTGATTGCCTCTTTAAACGTTTATGTGCTTATAATTGATCATCTATTATCGTTCGCTAATCGCAATCCGAATGCATATAGGAATTTTATTTACTTTAGTACCTAATGCAAGAGATTTTATCTTTTCATGAAAGTTATCAACAATAAAATATCATAATTCAATTTAATTTTTGTTGTATTACAATTAGTTACACCAAAAACTTAAAATTTATCACAACAACAAAAATGAACAAGTATTTTTCCTCTTGCATTTCAGTAACTGTTGGCAAAATGGTACATAAACATAAATGCATTCACTAAGTGCGATTCTAGCACATGCGTGTGTGGCAGTTGCCTTTGTCTGTACCAATCCATACCAAAACAAAACAAAGGAAGATACATATTTCTACAATGCACCATTATCCTTTTTCTCCTGCACCAAAAACGAATGAAGAATACAAGTAGCAACAAAAAATTTAAGAAAATATCAATATTTACCATAAGAGTAAATCATAGTCACTAATTAGTTAATCAACAAACAACGTATTCATTATCATGCTTATAATAATACTACTAAGAGTGTCCATAAGTATGAGATCTATTGCGGCTATTTCAACGACTTTTAGAGACTTACATGTCCATGATGTCCCCTATCCACCAACGAAACCAGTTCTATTGATACAAAAACTGGATAGTTTTGGTAGGAGAACAACATAATTATTGTCAACTCTTTCTCACACTTAAAAAACGATACCATAATCAAGATCTCCAATACCAAAACACCATAGATTTAATCGTGTTTCACACTCTGAAAGCACCACTACCATATGGCCACCAATAACAAATGCTCCGCCAAGATTTACGACCATCGGTTTTTTCTTCCTATTTCTTCTTTGCTGCATTTATATCGAGAATAGCTTTTCGAACCTCTTTATTCATTGATTTTTATGTACATTCCAACGAGATCCAGTTCGTTTTGTTCTGATATGGATGAACAAGATTGCCCCAAGCGTTGTTACACACAGACTTTTGATGATGTTTAAGTTGAACATCTTGGTGTCGAGAAAGTTAGGATGCTAATTATGCTCCTTACCAACTTGATCATTTCCCGTTCGTTCGCTCACTTAGCTTCTATACGCTCATCGATCGCCCAATATCCGGGGGTGGCGTGTGTTCAACCATTTGTGAAATGAAACATCAACGGTAATGCGATGTGACATCAAGTTGAAAGCGTACGGAAAGAAAACAAATTAGATGGACGGACGGGGTGGAAATTGGAAAACGTGAGCAGATAGATTAATAAAGCACTGGTAATCCGTTTCATTTGACAGGAAAAAAGGAAAAGTGAAAACTTCTATCACTTTTAGGCAAGAATTCTGTCTACTTGGAAAGGTTTAGGATCTGGTTATGGAGATACTTCAAAAGCCTGTCTCGTATGGCCAATGTTGTCCATTGAATCCAAATGATTACATGCCGATTGTTAGACAATACTCTTCAAAACTTCTAATATTTCCTTAGAAAAGAGTACGTAATCCTATGGAATTGGATGCAAGATAGACAAATATCGAATTTTAGCCAGAAGACCTCCAAATAATTGATGGACAGGGCTTTCAGTTTATTTACCCCCGGTAAAACGTGATCCATGAGTTTCTATGTACTTGACACGGTCTGTCTGATTTCATCTATGTATTAGAAGTGAAGATAGTTGCAGAAATCTTCTCCCTGTGTGATAGCAGCATCATCACAGCACAAGAAACTCCACCAACAGCAGAGAGTTCATCAGAGAGTCGTCGATTACCACGCAGGACCGATGTTCTATGATCAGTTTCAGCAATCGACTCTCCCCAAAAATTAGGAAGCATCCTTCAAAAACTGCTTGTCTCCTGTTCCTGTCGACAGTCTCTCACTCTCGATCCCATTTTTTTTCTTCTCAGCTTCCCAAAACGGCGCATCCAAGTCTCCCGTTTGTGCAGCTTTTTGGTTTTGTCATCAAAAGCTAAAGGAATGGTCGGGTCCCGCTCAACATCATGTCTACCACACATGCAAACGAGACAGTGAAGCGTTACATGTCTCTGGGAAAAGATTATCCGGCCGGTCGGAGTGCGGCTTGCGAAGAATAATGCAATTTACGTCCTTTCCACTTTGGACGCTCTATCCTGCATCTACCGGATTTTAGCAAAACAAAGCGAAACAACAACAAAAAAAGACATTTCATTTCCTTTTCAGTAACTAACTTCCTTTTGCTTTTTCCATTTTCTTTCTGTAGCTAACCCACACCCAATATTTGAGAGATTTGGTCCTACGTACCACC
>CM032177.1:12917112-12977934 GCA_018908115.1 Anopheles rivulorum
TGCACAACATTCCAACACCGGTCGGTAGTCGATAAATCATACAGGGGCATCCATCGACGTTACCCTGGCAACCGATGATGATCGCAGTAGCCAGCTGATTTTGACAGGCCTTTATTCATCCCTGTTCCGTTTGCCCACTCAACGACACAGCCATTATCATGTCAAATAGTCGCGCAGCTACCGCGTAGCAGCATCCAGAGCAAGGATTGGTTAAATCACGCCCGTTCTCTCCGCGGGTGTGTATGTGTGTTCGTGTATGTGCGAATGTGGTTGGACGCTAACTACGATTTGCGGTCAGCTCTGGGCTTGCTCTGTGTATTACGCCAGTGTTCGTATGCAGTTTGGAAAATGGCAAAGCATGGATCCGATAATGACCTGCCATTAATCAAATTGTTGCCCAAAGGCACGGACACAACTTCTGGGTGCGAGCAATTCTGTCCGCGTGTGTGCATCAGTAGTCTCGCGTTGTCCATATGATGAGTGGACAATCGGCGAAGCCGATGATTTTGTTACATTTATTACAACTAAAGACCTATAAATAGGGTCAATAAATTCTATTTCATTAAAGAGTTTATATGCTATGATCCTTTTTATGCAAGAACTCGTTTATAGTTTATAGAGTTCATCATTAAGCAATAATCTTAGATAGACCAGTGAAGGACACCGGAATAGTTAAGACTTCAAGCAACCATGTGGTATGACATTAATGGCCAAACACACATCTGACGACAGCATTAGAATGGGAGTGAAAAGGACAACAACACCAGAGCGCCATCCCACACTTTCTCACGCCATAATACAAAGGAAGCTCTGATGATTAAAGGTCCCACTGGGAGGACATACTTCCTTTTCTTATACCAAGTTCTTGAGGTCTAATGCTTGAAAACACCATCCGCGTTCCGTTTTTTTTTGTGTGATGCGAAAGATAATTCGTTCTTAGAAGCGCAACTCTCCGTGCCCAGTTGCCCGAGACGGTAACGCGTCCATGCGTGTATGTGTGTGTGTTTGTGTTAATTTTAATCGATAGAAGGGAAAGGAAAAGAAGATACCGGAAAACAGTGGTAAAAGGTAAAAACATCATGTGGCCATGCTGTATCTGGAAGGAAGGTCCTTAGTTTTCGCTGGGACTGGGAACGAAATAAGACAGCCAGAGAAGAAAAACAAGGACACCATGGGAGAAAGAAACAGACGGCAAGTGAGGAAACGAGGCGACATTTAATTGAAGGAAACGAAAAGATCGATCCTCAATGCCGCCAGGATATATGTTGTTTGATCTGCGCTTGAGCTTCGGTCGGTAAAGTCGCTTTATCGATGGTATTTTCGTCTCCCTTTTCTCTGTACGGTTTGTTCATCCTTCGATATGATCAATCACTAATTTCGTTTGCTTGAGATCCTCCCGTGTGGTGTACCTTTGATGGTGCATTTCTTTTTAGGTTAAGAATTTGTTAGTAATTTTCTCCTATTTTTGTTCTGCTTCATTATTTGCACAAATATTTTGCAACTGGTAGTAATGAAGCTTTTAACAGTTATTGCAAAACAATATTAAAATCTGTTCGATTTACAGAATTATCGGCAACACTTTAAAAATGTTATAAACAAAACGTGGATCTTTTGGAAGTATACAAAATTTATAGAAACATCCAACAACAATAGAGAAAAGCAACACAGTTTCTACTTCATCGCATAAATGTTTCATCAGGCGACTTCAACACGAAAACATGGTAAGGGAAATCATTAATCCGAACGGGCGCACGAATTATACCAACCTTGTTTTTTCGTACGCTTTCCCGTATTCTTTTCCGCACACTCTTCAGCACAAACGAAAGCGACGACAGTAGCACAACACCAGACGCACACATGCACGCGCAACACAATAAAAACGCACCTAAACGCACTTTTTGTCGTTTCGCTTGGTATGGGTAGTAGTAGTGTGCGAGCGAGTTTGTCGAAAATGCACCAACACACTAGCACACTTTTTTTTGCCAGCTTCGTTACTCTGTACGGATCAGATCGGTTTCACACACACACATATGCTACACTTTCGTACACCGCAATAATACGCGCTCAAAACCACACACATACACACGCACTTTCCGGCGGCACAAACGGAATCACTGCGCGCTGGATGGGATGCGTTTCCATCGCAACACCACAAACATCATGTTGACGTTTTTCTCACTCACGTTTCACGACAGTAGGCCGTGGAAGATTAAACGTTTTCGGCATTGAAAGCATTTCCTTTTGCCGTTCGTTACAGTACGGATTTCTACAAGAGAGAGATATTCGCTTGTTTTTTATTCGCGTTTGCTGCTACTGTGCCACTGTCAAACAATTGCTTTCTTCGCTGTATATGTGTGTGTGTTTTTTTTTTGTTCAAGCTCACAGTGAAAAAATATAAAGTTGGCCACGAGTTTCGTTTTATTTTTTCACATTGCTTGCATTCTGACCAATTTTGGCATGCAAAGGGCCTATCGCCACGCGTTCACTTATCTTGCCTTTTTCTGCAGTGATAACTCACGCAAACACACACAAACACACAATTGAACGCACATGCACGTGTGAATGACACTCTAGCTGCGAGTAAGAATTTTCATAATGACCACACACTCTTATTCAAATCGCAACAAAGACGGTCTGTGCGTGTGTGTGCGTGCTCGCTTCGACCTTTCTTGCGCTGGGTTTCTTTTTCTGTCACCAAACTGGCCACCCATCTTCTGCCCGGCTCACACTGCGGGTCCCGTTGTTATCAGCCGCACCACTATCAAACACCGCACACCAACCAATCGAATGGGCGAACACAACCGCGACAAAGATGCGCGTCCCCTACTGTGTCTGTGGCCGCCCCGAACCAGACGGCGGCTTTCGTTTCGCATTCGTCAGTCGGTTGCTTTCTTTGCCGCTCCAGCACTGCACACCACTGCACACACCCGCGCACAGACACCCGCGTGACACTGACTGACTTGGCGTGCGTGCGCGCACACTACACCGTCCCTGCTGTGGTGCAGAACGGAAAAGCAAGCTGTGGCACCGAAGGAAAAATCGCGCTCGGCTCGCTTGGGAACACACCGGCGACGGACGAACGAATAATGATGGCGCGGACGTGCAGCTGTGGTGCGCTGCGTAGAGGCGCTCAAGGGAAAGACGCGTTAAGTGCTACCGTGTACAGAGCGCGAGCATGTGTAAGTGTGCAAGCAGCAATACTGTGCCGTGTGTTTACCTTTGCGAAAGAAAGCCCACCTTTGCGCGGATGCTCTCTTTCTCGCCTGCGTTGTGTGTATGTTTTTTCTTTTGTTCACCAAGCGAGTTTGTTTTTTTCCTCACTGCTTACTGGCAGCACTTGCGCACTTTTTGTATTTATGCTGCACAGCAAGAGGGTAGCAAAACGGGAAAAAGGGAGCTGAACCATTCAGCTGAAGATGCTTCACAAATGGTATTTCTTTTTTTTTTTCTCTCCACACACTCAATCTAATGAATGCCTGCGTTTTGTATCAACAACCGAGCGTAGTAGTAGCTGTTTCGCTCTGACATTAGTTACGTGTGGGCATGCAAAACGGTAACGTTATCTCGCTTACTCGCAAGCAGCAACGATTTGACAACTGACAGATGGACTGCTGCGATCGAAACGATTGAAGAACGACGAAAACAGATATCCAACAAACGTACGCGAAAAAAACAAACGAACCCAAACTACATCCCTTGCTCTATTTCTATCGCCCGTATGCTAATGGATGGAAGGAAACCCAATGATCCCAGTGTATTGCTTACCTTGCGTTTCGCAGTGCTGTGCCGAAACCGGGCGCTACGTGCTGAGGCAGCAGCTTCCGTTGCTGATTGGCATCGTCGTTTCACCGTTCGCCCCAGCAACTCGTGTTGCCGCGTATCGACGTGTATGCTACTGAACTGGCGTATTGGATGTTTACCAAATTGGCCGAGCGCTTGGCACTGGTGCTTGTTCTTTTTCTTCTTCTGCTTCCTGCTCCCAACCAGAAAGTCACACCGTGCGAATGAGCGAGATGACGCTTTACCTTTACTTTTGTGTCTCGTTCGCACCAGCGTGATCACAGCAGCACTGCTCTAGCACTGCACCACGTACGACGGAGAACGCACCGCATCGACGAGAAAGGGTGCGTGAATGTGAGAGAGCGTTTGTGAACTTCACAAACTTCGGGCAGGCTTGCAGGGTACGTGAACGCTTGCGCACCTAACAAATGGTATTGGTCGCTTCATGCTTCTTCATGGTCGGGAAAACGGCGGCCGTACATTACCTTTGGCATTTTACCCTGCACAAATTCGTTCGTGCATGTACAGCACAATACAGTAGAACGAGACCGAAAGAGGCGTAAGTCTGCGAGGTAGCGTGCGAGAGCGAAGTAGAGAGAGAGAGAGAGAGAGCGAGAGTCGTTGTTGCAAAGGCGTGGCTATAAACCATGTTCAAGCGATACAACGGGAAATCCCCCACCATTAGCAAAGGTGGTGTAAAACACAGGGGAAAGTTTGCTATATACAGCAAAATGCGGTTCAGCTGGAGAGGGAGATAGAAATGGTCGAGCTGTGTTGCCTGTCTCGTTTACGCTATTTATTTATGTTGTTTTTTTCTCCCTTGAGTTTCTACCTCCGTAGAGCAAATGTTTTGCTTTCATGTGTGCATCAGTGTGTGTGTGTGTGGCTTGTCCTCATCATAAACCGCATACAACAATACACACACACACACACACACACACACACTAGCATAAGAACGCGAGTTTTGTAGCTTTTTTTGTGGTCATCGCTCTTCGGCAATGGAATGAGTAATGGAGTTAAAAAAAAGTTTTCTACTTCATTGCAGTGAGTTATCATCCACCAACTCATTGTACATCGTACGCAAATGAGATCGTAGCGTGAAAAAAAAAATCAACCGATGATATGAGTAAAACCACCATGAATTTATTGGCCGCACGCAACACATGCTGCAACAGAAAAAGGCGCTAGAAAGGAACATCGTTTTTGCGATGGAGTCCTCTAAAGGCCACCCGATTTGATAATTGCTGCATTTCTTTTGTTCGCTTTCTGTTCCGTGCCGCGCGACGGCATGCGCCATTGCGCATTTGCTTCGCACAATTTCCATTCCCGGCTACGCGAAGCACTACACATCGCGTGGCCGTCGCGCGAGAGCGTTACTCGCTTTTTCGTCTGCTCGCTTGGTACTTGGGCGTACAAAAATGGCACATATGCGCAACTGCACCGACACTCGCATACGAGGGGGGGCGCGCGCGCGATCTCGCGAACTGGCTGCCACGTTTACCGAGCCAACACGGGTCAGCATTTTTGTTGCTCTTGTTGCTTGGAATCGGAAGGCGTTGTTGTTTTTTTTTCTTCCTTTCTTGCTATCGTGTGGGCTTATAAATACCGCCCGCTGCCCGTTTTCGCTGTTGCTGGTTTGCTTGTGCTGAGTGTTAAGTTTTATTACGAGCGCGTTATTTTTAGCGACTCTTTGCTAGGTTTCTTCCTTCAGTCTTCAATCAGACCAATTGCCATACATCAAACAAATTATGGTTTGTGGTTTAGTGATTATGGTATAAGTCATTTCATTTTTAAGCAAAAACGAGCAAGAAATGAGGTAATGAGGTATCTATTTGCAGGCTTGTTTTAATCATTGAAAGAGAAGAATGTCAAGCAAGGGTTTTCAAAGAGCGATCTTTCTGCGTGATCGATCATTGAAACGATATTCAAGTTTTGGTTGACTTCATTCAATTAGTTTCACTGATTCACTAAAGTCACTAAATGGTAGCATCTGTACTTGGAATATCATTGACAATGGCGTATCAACTTGCTCGGGAGCCTTAAGTGGAAAGCAAGTTGAAGTCCCAAAGTTAAAGATCGATCGATCACACTATAGATCGACCCGAATCTTGGACGAGTGACGGTAATCTTTTGGGCTTTCACCTTTCACCTTTCGTAGACTCCCAGGGATTATTAATAAATATCGTATTAACATTAGCGGCCATTATCGTGTGGATCGGCCAGTCTGCAAATTTGCTTGTAGAAATGTCCAAACCCTAGATGATCTGTAACTCTACCTTCCGACTGTCCCGCCACTGGCAGCGTCATTAAAGGCTTCCATTTAATCAATTAATTCAATACATTATTATAATAAATTTAAACATCTGAACGTGAGGACCATCTTTTTAAAAGTTTTCATCTATTTCACGTCATTTTACTCACAATTGTTGTTGTTTTTTTCCTCTTCTTGTTTCATTCACTCTTCACCCCACACACTCTCACTCTCTCTCTCTCTCTCTCTCTCTCTCTCTCTCTCTTCTACCCGTGACGCATAAATAGCGATGGCGCGTCCGTTAACCATTTCCGTGTTCAGCTCGAAAGCGTATGGCGCCATTTTTGCTCTTCCCTGGCATTCGAATGGCGTGCCGGTTGAGTGAGGGTCGCTGTTGTTGTTTGTGGCTTCATAGAAATCTATTTTCTATTTTCTTCTTGCTGTTTGGTAAGGGCTGTTTCTAAGGGCTGTTTGGTAAGGGCAAATTCTATTAGAATTTGTTTAATCATACACATTTAATGGAAAATGTTCCGTCAGCATGTTTAAAAAAAAGACAGATTTTTATGTTTTCTAATGTTTTAGGAATGTCTGATAAAAATGTAAATCTTAAGTACAAAGTAAGAAAAGTTTTATTCTCAAAATAACCCACAATTTTGCGTATTGGTTCTCGTACGATTGGTTTGAAACTTTTACCAAATATTTGTCATTCAATTTACTAAAGCCTAACCGAAGGTTTTTAACATTAAATCAATCTCCCCTTGTTTCACATACAAAACATTCAGATCAGACTAAAGACTTTTTTGTTTCTCTGTTTCTTTACTAACGCTAATGGACAAATGTTATTTTAAACTCGCCAAAGAAAGCTTAACAATAATAGAAATTTGAATTATTCTTAATCAATCTGTAACATGTTTATAAATTGTATTAATTATATATTTCCGTTTAAGCGATTGTATATAATCGGTTTGTTTNTCTCTCTCTCTCTCTCTCTCTCTCTCTCTCTCTTCTACCCGTGACGCATAAATAGCGATGGCGCGTCCGTTAACCATTTCCGTGTTCAGCTCGAAAGCGTATGGCGCCATTTTTGCTCTTCCCTGGCATTCGAATGGCGTGCCGGTTGAGTGAGGGTCGCTGTTGTTGTTTGTGGCTTCATAGAAATCTATTTTCTATTTTCTTCTTGCTGTTTGGTAAGGGCTGTTTCTAAGGGCTGTTTGGTAAGGGCAAATTCTATTAGAATTTGTTTAATCATACACATTTAATGGAAAATGTTCCGTCAGCATGTTTAAAAAAAAGACAGATTTTTATGTTTTCTAATGTTTTAGGCATGTCTGATAAAAATGTAAATCTTAAGTAGAAAGTAAGAAAAGTTTTATTCTCAAAATAACCCACAATTTCGCGTATTGGTACTCGTACGATTGGTTTGAAACGTTTACCAAATATTTGTCACTCAATTTACTAAGGCTTACCGAAGGTTTTTAACATTAAATCAATCTCTCCTTGTTTCATAGACAAAACTTTCAGCTTAGACTAAAGACTTTTGGGTTTCTCTGTTTCTTTACTAACGCTAATGGACAAATGTTATTTTAAACTCGCCAAAGAAAGCTTAACAAAAATTGAAATTTTCATTATTCCGAATCAATCTGTAAGATGTTTATAAATTTTATTAATTATAAATTTCCGTTTAAGCGATTGTATATAATCGGTTTGTTTGAATCCATGGAATGAGGTTTTTTTTCATATAGAAGAACATTTTTATTATTTTTGATGTAATTTTATGTACATAACTTTTGGTTTTGTCTTTTTTCCTTCTCGTGTGGAAAAGACTACCCCCCTTTTTAGTGTTCAATTGTTTTAGTAATCAAAACTATTTAGAGTAGAAGGTTTCCAGCGTCCTGAAATAAAGAGCGAACTAATTCTGATCCATTCTCCTTGTCTTTCATGCCTACCATGGCTGAAAGATGAAAGGCTTTTTGTGATTTGAATTAAATAATAGCTGAATAATCAGTCCTGCTTGTAGATACATGATAAAAAAAACGCATCTTCAAGGAGTTCAAGGAGTTATATTTCAGGGGATCGTAATGTAGAACTTCAGAATCTTTAATGTTTATAAATTAACCATTAACTAATCTATATTTTGTCGTTAATATTTGTTTTCACGCAGCGTTTTCTCAACGAAAATAATGTTAAAATCTATAAGATAGCTATGGGCCTCGAATTCCTGGTGTTTCACCTTCACTTTCTCCATTAAATAAGTTAGTAGAAACGATGCTAATCTAGAAAAGATAGAAATAAGATAGTATGTAAGATAAGATAGTAGCCTAAAAGGAACCTCGATACCCAGTTGCCAATTCAAATTTCCAACAAATTATTCAATACGATTTGCTTAACTTATTTGCTGATCTTTTCTTGTGTTTAAATTTTACCAAACGTTATAACACATGCCTCATAAATGTTTTGAATAATAATTCTAATAAAAAAAAAATTCACAAGCACTCCATTGTCATTAATTTAAATTGTAAAAAATATTCATTTTTAAACACTTTATCTAGGTTTTGAATGTGCCATGTGTTGAGTTTACAGCCTTTTATAAAGTTCCCTCTCGTAGGGACATTAAGAAAGAATGTTAAACTTAAGAAATCGATTAGTAACCTGTAGAATGTTGGAATGTTGAGTATTTTATAATTCTTTTATTATTTTGGATTCCAGATCCTCGAAGGATCTTAACGGAAAGCTAGCAAAGACCTCAAAACTAAGGATCTATCGATCAAACTCTGGATTTACTTCCACGAGCAGATGAACAAATGAGACAATCAATCACAAAAATTTGCAACAATAATGTAAAAACGATATTTTTTTAATTTAATCCTAAAATATCATTCCAAAATGAATCTTAAATATGTTTTAGTTACTTTTTTGTTTTTGAATCCGTAAGTGTTTTTGAAGTATCCGTTTAAATATATTAAAAATATAAGTGTCATTGAAGTGCCAGCTACACGTAATTGCTCATGGGTAAATACTGTTTTTCTGCCGTCCTACGAATGGAAGATTAAATAGAATAATCAATTTATAATTTATGATCGTTAGAACGTTCGTGAACGATTGTTCGTGCAAAATTCGAGCTTTTGGTTTACCGAACTAATGAATACGGCAGCAATGCTGTGGGAGATTTCGACCATGGTACAGTATTTGGTACCGGTTCTATGTCGTTTGAAGACTAACACGGCTACCACTTACTCTCTAGTCCACTATAAATGTATCTCACCTAAAGAAACTATTTGCGAAAATTTGTGCGTAATTTTGATAAGTTTAAAAATTGATGTAGTTTCCCAATTATTCTTTATGTTTTGTTGTATAGTGTTGAGTAATTTATAAAGAAAAAAAAACCCATACCTTCACCGTATCAAAGCTTCCAAATTGATGCTTTTGCATTCCATAAAAGATGGTTGCTGCTGTTGCTTTTTTGTATGGAATGAGTATGTTTTTTTTTAAATTTTCTTTCCTATTCTGTCTGCGTTCTTTAGAAACGATTCTTCCATTCATTTGTCTTTCCTTCCCGGTGTTCCCGTGGTTGGCTGCAAAGCAAATGGAACCGGTTTTTGGTCACGGTCACGTTTCGGACTCCTTTGGGGCACCGAACAGGAACATGAAACGTTGGCAATACGGCACATATGGGCCGTGTGTTAGAACACGGAGAATAGTTTGTTTGCTTAACCTTTTTCTTGCTCTGTTTTGCTTTCGTATTGTGGCATCTCGCGAATTTTTTTAACTGCATCGAAATTTTATTATGATTTCGTTGGACGCCCTTCCTAGCTAATGTTTGTTTAATGTTATTTTTTTTTATTACTTTTTTGTTTCCTTTGTTTTGTTTCACATTCTGCAACACTTTTCGTGATTATGTTTGTTTGTTTTTTATTCTTTTCTTTCTTCATTGTTCTTCAGTTTTCCACATCGTACCCTTCTTCTGGTGCGTATTCGTAGCTCGCGTGCCTATCTTACGCATCAGTGCGCATGCTTGGTAGGGAATGTTCTTCCCGCGATAACAGCTAATGTGCTGCAGAATGTACTGGTAGCAGAACACAGGAACAACTGCAAGAAAAACGAAATGCAGCACTAGGGTGACAGAGCGAGAACGAATAAGCGCGACACATTTGAATGTTTGGAATGTGGACAAAACATGCGAAAACAGGACCACCGCTTTCGCTGCGTATGCGTTATGCGAACAGGTTGCGCTTATGTTTTTTTTTTTTGAACAGTCAAATGCTTTTGTTCGTTTGCTTGTATGGATGCTCCTTGCTTGCTTGTTGGTGGTCATTTCGTATTGAAATATCGCTTTTTGCGTATGTGTGCCCCCGTATAAATGGGACATTTATAAGCTGCAGGAGAGTATTCTTTTGTTTTTTCTAGTTTTAATTACGATCTTAATTAATATGTATTTATGTATTGTGTAAGAATTATCATTTTTTTCCTTTCTTTTATTGAGGACAGCAAAGTTTTTCGTTATCTTACACAGCAAGTTTTAATTAATGGGATAAAGAATTATCATTTTGTTATCTTTTGTTATAGGAAAAAGTTTTATATTTGTGAGAGATTTGATTGTTTATATTATTAATTTAAATTTTTTAGATAATACTCAAACGAATATTAAATAATATAAAAAAAGAATTTAAATTCTATTATACCATGGGGTCCATGCTAAGAACCTGACGCAATCCTTGTGTAATTTAACTCATAATTAGAACCCTGAGTCCAAAGTAAGGTCAACCAATCAACAAAACATGGAAATTGTTAATCATTGTTTGGTTCTTAAGTGTAACATTCTTCGATTTATTTAAAGAAAGACAAAAATTAAACACATTTGCTCATTCTGCATGTAATAATATAGGACAAAATTGATATTTTTCTTTCAATTTCCAATAAATTTACTGTTATTGTACAGCCTAGTTGCGTTTGATTGTGCAAAGAAATGAAAAACAAACTATTTTTTTAAGAACAAGACATGTTTTTATTTTAAAAAATCTACAAAAAAACTTGTGACAAAAAAGCCATTTTTTTAAAGATAAATCAAAATGGCTGAAAATTGTATTTCAAGCTTTGAATCAATTTTGAACCAAAGAACCAACCAATTTTGGGATCAATATTTTCCTAAAAAAATTACCATTTTGAATAAAAATCTCATTCGGAAGATTGCAAAAGGACCTAATCAACTAATCCCTTGATAAGACATTGCCAATGTTTGGTGTAAAAGATAATTTTGGATTAATATAAAAAATATGTTCTTGGCAAACAATCTTTCAAGTGTTTATAATACGCTAAATAATTAATTACTTACTTTTCCCATTTAATTACTCAATTAATTACCCAGGGTAAAGGATCATCGCCTGCCTGTGTCGCAATGTTGCTGCGTTATGCATTACAACGCGTCAATTTGCACCGAACCTTCACCCGTACGGCCTTGCGTGGCTATGCCACAAGACACCGGGAAGTGCCAGCACTGACATGCGATCGTTATCCGGTCCAGCGAGGTTCGTTCGCTGAACTAACCGATGATGATGTGGCCGTGTTCCGTAGCCTACTCGGTGGTGCCGACACGAGCCGCGTGCTTACAACCGAGGACGAAGTGCAGAACTACAACATTGACTATTTGCGTAGTGTGCGTGGCTTTGGGCGGGTGGTCCTGAAACCCAAAACTACCGTCGAAGTGGCCGAAGTGATGCGGTACTGTAACGAGCGTCGTTTGGCCGTATGTCCACAGGGTGGAAATACGGGACTGGTTGGTGGATCGGTACCCGTGTTCGATGAGGTCGTCCTATCGCTGCAGCTGATGGATACGATCGAGCGGATCGATGAGTACGCGGGCATTGTGGTGTGCCAGGCGGGATGTGTGCTGGCAACGCTGGAGGAACAGGTCGGTGCCCGCGGGCTGGTCATGCCGCTCGATCTCGGTGCAAAGGGATCCTGCCATATCGGGGGCAATGTGTCCACAAATGCGGGCGGATTGCGACTGGTGCGGTATGGCAACTTGCACGGTTCGGTACTCGGCGTTGAAGCGGTACGTCGTATTGAATTGCATCTAAATTAGCTTTTGGTTGCAAAATTAACATTTGTACAATTAAAGGTAACGGCCGAAGGACGCGTGCTTGATCTGATGTCCAACTTCAAGAAGGATAACACCGGCTACCATCTGAAGCATCTTTTCATCGGTTCCGAGGGCACACTCGGCATCATTACCCGGCTGTCCATGTTCTGCCCTACGGCTTCCCGTTCCGTCAACGTTGCCTTTCTCGGGCTGAACAGCTACGATGACGTCAAGCG
The DNA here is from genome assembly GCA_018908115.1 of Anopheles rivulorum. Taxonomy (NCBI): domain Eukaryota; kingdom Metazoa; phylum Arthropoda; class Insecta; order Diptera; family Culicidae; genus Anopheles; species Anopheles rivulorum. Next base: position 12,929,456 of record CM032177.1, read on the forward strand.
CACGTTCCTGGCGGCGAAGCGTGGTCTCGGGGAGGTTTTGTCCTCGTGCGAAATGATCGATGCTCCATCGTTGGATAGTTGCACACGGTTCCATGGATTGACGTAAGCACTACTAGCGGTGATGTAGCGCACGTCCAAAAGTTGATCGGAATGTGATTTTTACAATGGAATTTCTTCAACAAATTCTTCATTATAGTTCACCGATCGAGAAGTATCCCTTCTACATGCTCATCGAAACGTCCGGAAGCGATGCGGGACATGATGAGGAGAAGCTTACGCGCTTTCTGGAACAAACGATGGAACAGGGCCTGGTGCAGGACGGTACGGTGACGAACGATTCCACCAAAATGAAGGTACTAGCAAAAAAACGCTTTTTGCACTAAGAGGCAATAAGACAATGAGTCTTTTGTGTGTGTGTGTTTGTGTGCAATGCGAAGAATTGTGTTTGATAATTAATTTTTGGTTCACTTTCTGAAGCACAAGGAAGTCATATTGCTGAAATATTAATATTTGCCTCTATTTAAATGTTTCATCGCTCATGAATAGATACGTATTCCATTTAATTGATGCTTTACATGTTAAATACCTTTACAGTAAAGTTTTAAAGATGATAAAATTATCATTATCTTGCACCAATCAATCAATACACAAATATTTGTGCTTCTATTTCGAGGCATCAATATTACGCCGAAAGAATGGACACCATTTTCTGCACGTTCGCATTAAACATATGCAAATATTTGCCAACTGTGTATCGTGCCCAGATGATAGCGGTGTCTTATCGCACACTGATAACAAAATAATATGCTCTCCATTTTGTGCGTTTCACTGTAAACGCGTACGTTATTGTAATATGTGATGTGTATCTGTTGCCTTATTTCAATCACTTCCTCTCCCTTTTGTGTATTTTCAATTTCAGAACATTTGGATGCTACGTGAACAGATTGCGGACAGTCTGTTGAGCGATGGGTATTGCTTCAAGTACGACATTTCGTTGCCATTGGATCAGTTCTACGATATTGTGCTGGCGGTACGCGAGCGTGTCGGTGATCTAGCGATCAATGTTACCGGTTACGGCCACGTAGGTGACTCAAATCTGCATCTCAACGTATCGTGTGCCCGTTTTACGCCGGAAATTTACGCCCTGCTAGAACCGTTCGTGTACGAATATACCTCTAAGCTGCGGGGAAGCGTTAGTGCTGAGCATGGGATTGGATTTCTTAAGCGCAAATACCTGCACTACTCGAAACAGTCGGAACCGTTGCGGCTGATGCGCCAGATGAAGGAACTGCTAGATCCGAATGGTATCCTGAACCCGTACAAAGTGTTGCCACCGGAATCGCCCGACCAGGCGCGGTAGGATATGTTTAATTTCATTGCTAATGAAGTGTTCTTGTGCCGTTCCGGAGTGTTCAATTTTAACACGATTGTAGACTGATCATATTATTTGATACATGGGTGTACAGGTTCTTACCATATTGTAAATGATTGTTATGTTTATAAAATAAAGGTATATTTAGCTTGATGTGCAATCTAATAGAAAAAATAAAAATTTACTTAAAAAGGAGAAAACTATCAGATTATATAAAAAAAAGTCCAACTATTCACAGAAAATAAATAAAAAGCATTGCTTATACCATCTCTTTAAACGAACAATCTAATGAACGGATACACAGTACGCAATCAGTACGAATAAAGAGAACCATGTAACTATTTGTTTAATTCCATTATATTCAAAAGCAACTATATTTAACGATTGTAGTTAGTTACACAACATGTTATTGTACGTTTTTGTGTCTTTTGCTACATTTGTCCCTTCGCTCTTGCTGGTACGATTATGGCTTTCGATCCTACACCCATCGTTTCGATGTTAAACTGCTAAATCTTTTTAAATGCGACGAACACATTTCGGAACAAAAATGTACAACCGTTTGCAAAACTTAACGCCCCCTAACTTCGAGTTGAAATTTTGCCTTTGGTTCTTTGATGATGCTAAAGTTGCCTATCCGGCACCTTAACCAGGATGTTGCTGGATAATATACATCCGGCTGGTTCGATTTTGTTAAAGGTCGGGTGGATTCATTTCTCTATCACTAGCTTATCCGGTGCTCCATACAACTGTCCAACAATAGTCTGAATGATTTGATAGCCGAAGAGCACAAACCAAGTGTTTCAGGTATCGCAGCACCATGTAAAGAAAGGAAAAGAAATAAGGTAACAATTACTATGCAGCTTCTAAACAAGGGTCTGTAGTTCTACATTAAGCGTGTAATTTCTTCTACGAAATGTTAAACGAAACAGTTGTTTCGTTTAGTTCCACCTTACACTATTATTACATCACATTACATTCCGGGTCAAACCTTTCCTAACCTCAAACAGAAAAAGATAAACAAGTTGGCTTCTCCTTCTCACTTACCTGTCGTTTAATGATTTCCAGATTTTTCTGTGCGTACGATAGTTCGCTCGCAATGGTGGTACTATCGGTCAGTGCTTTATTATCTCTAAATGCATCTCGAATCCGGCGCAGTGCGTACATGCTGTAAGAATGTACGGAACGTTATTGATTAAAGCGTAGCGCGATGTCGTGCACCGTCCGGCGCTACTTACCGATAGTTGTACGAATCGAACTTCTGTGACGCACGCAGCATCTGTTTGTAGAGCGATAGTACCTTCATCTTGTGTCCCGGACTGGCCATACACGGCAAATTTGTTATCGGAGTGGAATGAAATCAGGACCAGCTTTTGCTGTCGGTGAAATGTTTGTGTTGATAGTATGCGGTGTCTTTCACGCAATGCCAATCAAAACAAATCGTTTCGCACCAAAGTCAATAGAGAGGAGGTCGACGCATACCATATAAACTGACAATTCTCCGTGGGAAAAATTTTTTGGATCAAACTGTCAGATTTGTTTACTTTCGTGTGGTGTTGATGTGTGCATTTGAAAGCAGTGATACTTAAACTATCTTAAACTAACTTCTTTTCGTGCTCCGACGGCTGGCGCCCTTGCGGAGGGCCTAACTGGGCAACGCTCTCCTTAGGGCCTAGTCATAAAACTATGAAATATTTAAGAATGCACCGCTGCTCTGATAGAACAAAACAATGACTACATTTTTTATAAACAACTTTTAGACCAAACTGTCAAAATTACAAAACCAACAAAAACCATCTATGAGGTAACCTGTTCTTTAAAATAACCTTGGTTGACACACACACTCGTGGTGACGCACATATCCACACAGGGAAAGCATAGGCTGATCGCTTTGACAGCTTGCTTATTCGTACTATCTGGCCGACAGGGATACTTGTATGTCCCGTCTGGAGGTACCTTTAACCCTGTCACTGGCAACCGACTACCCGGGTAGTCCAAACGTTTTTATTTGCTTATAACTTTTTTTCTATGAACCGCCGCTATTCAAAACATGGCAAATGTGTGAAATTCACGGTCTTTTTCCTAGAAAAGTATATGTCGCATTTTTAAAGGGTCTTTTTACAACTTTTTTTCGATTTTTTTTTCAATACCCCTATTCCTGGCAACCGGGCTACCCGTGTAGCCCGTAACTTTAAAATCAAATTACTTTTTAATGTTTGGTCCGATTTGAATGAACTATTAGAACAAAAATTAGATAAATTATTCATGTTTCGAAATCGGTTTTGGTTGTGCCTCAACTTTCAGCCGTTTTGATGATATTCAATTTCTAATAAAGCTCTATTTTTTTCAAATTTAAAAAACACTGTTTTTATTTACTTTTATTTTTGGTAAAATTTTTATCAATACAAAGTTTTTACAGATTGAAATCAACTATATTATGCGCCTGCAGTATTTTTTTCAGATTTTTATGTTTGGCCTGAGGTTGTAGTGCCCATCGAAAGAAAATATTTTAAATTTGTAACGGTTTTTTCAAACAAAGAAACGATTTTAATTTATTATTTCCTCGATGAAAAAATCTAAAAAAATTACTGCAATCGCATAATATAGTTGTTTTCAATCTGTAAAAACTTTGTATGGATAAAAATTATACCAAAAATAAAAGTAAATAAAAACAGTGTTTTTTAAATTTGAAAAAAAATAGAGCTTTATTAGAAATTGAATATCATCAAAACGGCTGAAAGTTGAGGCACAACCAAACCCGATTTCGAAACATGAATAATTTATCTAATTTTTGTTCTAATAGTTCATTCAAATCGGACCAAACATTAAAAAGTAATTCGATTTTAAAGTTACGGGCTACCCGGGTAGCCCGGTTGCCAGGAATAGGGTGTTTGTTTGGTTGCCAGTGACAGGGTTAATAATAATAATTTCCTGAATTTACCACACGAACTACGACGAAGGAACTAACACAGAATATGTAAACACACCACTTGACGCTACATAGTTTAGATAAATTAACAATTAGGAAAGCAGATGAAGGATAAACTAGACACGTAAAATGAACTTAGACAGATGAATAAACAGTTACAAACAGAACAGCGCCAAGACTGCACGGATTTCATTTTACACTTTCTTACCGCGGATTATTTCTATCAGTCTTTCGAGAGAACATCTCACACCCATCTCTAATCTTTCCGAGATAGCAGAAACCATTTTCCAACCATATGGTCTAACAACAGGTATTCCGATAAATTCTAAAAATACCTAACATCTGTAGAATAAGAGAACCTAATGTTCACCACATCGCTAAACATACACTATAATAAACCCTTTACTTCCAAAGTGTACTGGTAAAATCGCAGGTCCAGAATGTGTGGGTTACCCATTACTTCAACATCTTCAACTATGTGCTTTAGAATATTTGTTAGCCATCTATAACAAGATCTGGATATCCGGAATAATTCCAAACCACTGGAAACATAGCTACGTTATAACAATACCCAAACAACAAAAAACTCTGATTGANATCTAACTGGGCAACGCTCTCCTCAGGGCCTAGTTATAAAACTATGAAATATTTAAGAATGCACCGCTGCTCTGATAGAACAAAACAATGACTACATTTTTTATAAACAACTTTTAGACCAAACTGTCAAAATTACAAAACCAACAAAAACCATCTATGAGGTAACCTGTTCTTTAAAATAACCTTGGTTTCGCACCATGAGCACGGCCCAACACGCAAATTTGACATTATTCATGCATGTGTCAAATCTGACATTTGTCGTCATATATGTTGAAGGCACTTATTTCAAACGTACGGTTATATGATATTTTTGGTTTAGATTCTAAAAAAAAATTATTTAGTTTCTACAAATTACAAACCACTTCTTCTCAGTTATCGTAACTTCTCAAAACGTTATACAACGATGGGGGTATTTAGGTTTAACACCTTTTATTACAAGGAAAACAGAGTACAAAAATATCAACAATAAATAAACGGATGCATCCAATACGCGTGGGCAACGAAATCGATGAGCCAAAGCCAAACAATGCCAAACATCACACTGTTTTCGGGTAAGAGATTTAATTTTATGATGATGGAATGAAGCGCTTTCTAACGCACGAGAGCCACTAAGTATCGTTCCACCTCGTCCGGCCTGTGTTCCCACTTAAGCCAGATAGGTACTGGCGGAAACGTTTCCACCCTTACCGGTCCAGTTCGTGTGAACAAACTTGCCCTCTTTACCCAACAGTTCGTACGTGTGAGCACCGAAATAGTCACGCTGTGCCTGCAGCAAATTAGCGGGCAGACGCTCCGAACGGTAGCCGTCGAAGAATGCAAGTGCAGCCGATAGGGCAGGCACTGGCACACCCCAAAGCACAGCTTGGCTGACCACTTCGCGCCACGACTGTTGGTTATCCATCATGGCTTTCTTAAAGAAATCATCCAGCAACAAATTCGACAGCTGCGGATTGCGCACAAACGCATCGCGAATGTTGCCAAGGAACACGCTGCGAATGATGCAACCGCCACGCCACATCAGCGCAATACCGCCGTAGTTAAGGTTCCACTTGTACTCGATGGCAGCTTCCCGTAGAAGCATGAATCCTTGGGCGTACGATACGATCTTTGCGCAGTACAGTGCGTTGCGAATGTGTGTAAGGAATTGTTTGCGATCGGCTACAGATGCTTTAGTGCTAGGTCCTGCCAGCTGTTTGCTAGCTCGAGCACGCTCCTCCTTCAGTGCAGACAAACAACGTGAAAAGACTGCTTCACCGATCAACGTAACCGGTACGCCGTGATGGAGGGCAGCGATCGCTGTCCATTTGCCCGTACCCTTCTGTCCAGCCGTATCACGAATGCGTTCCAACAAATAACCGTCATCGTCGCGGTAGTTCAGAATGTCACGTGTAATTTCGATCAGGAACGAATCCAGTACGCCCTTGTTCCATTCGTCGAATTCCTGTGCCATTTCCTTTTGCGTCATTCCGAGGGCCAGCATCAGATGATACGCCTCACAGATAAGCTGCATGTCACCGTACTCGATGCCGTTGTGTACCATCTTCACGAAGTGACCAGCACCTCCTTCGCCGACCCATTCGCAGCATGGATCACCATTCGATTTGGCACAGATTGCCTAAAACGTGAAGACAACGATAGTAGAATGAAAACACATTTCAAACGCAATACGCTTCGTTACGCAGTTTCTGCATACCTGGAAAATATCCTTAATCAAAGGCCAAGCATCCGGATGTCCTCCGGGCATGAGGGATGGTCCATAGCGGGCACCTTCTTCTCCACCGCTTACGCCCGAACCAACGTACAGGATACCCTTAGCCTTAAGCTCCTCATAACGACGGGCCGAGTCCTGGTGTTCCGAGTTACCGCCGTCAATGATCACGTCGCCCTTCTCGATCAGCGGAAGCAGCTGGTTAATGAAATCATCTACTGCACTGCCGGCTGAAAATAAAACGAAGAAAAACACATATTAAACCAATATCAATTTCTTTAAATGTTTATATACATAGAATTTTCAAGAGTTTTCTTGATCATACGTATTGAGCAAAACGATCGTCCAAAAAATAATGAACGATCCTCAAATGGTCACATGAGGTACGGAACTAGAACATGCGATCGTCTCTATCCTCTCACAAACTACTACATAATCGGTCTCGTTTTAGCTCACACCACTTACACTACTGGCGTTTCGTGTGATTGTTTCCTGCTTCATTAACCGCGACACTTTATAACATTTCAAGATCAATGCTCATGGACATCAGCGGCGAGCAAGAACGCGTGAGAGACAAACCTAATGCAAAAAGGTCAACACAACCGCGCGGGAGCTTTCACTTATTGCCTTGCGCTGTACGCTGCCGCTTCGACGACCGCCACATGGCCGCCGTTTAAACCAACGCGAAATCACAGTTAAATTGAGCGTGTAGCAGCTTATCGCTTACGTAGAACCACCTCATCGTCTTCTCCGTTTGCGAATTTTGGATGGGTACGGTGGTGCAACCTACAAATGACTTTACTGACCCCATGCTAGCACTACCCACCGGTTGAGTTCTTCTTGCTTACCTTTAACCAGCATCATAATCTTGCGTGGTTTCTTCAGCTTGTTCACCATATCTTGCAGCGAGGTAGCCCCAATGATGTTGGTACCTTTGGCTTCATTCTCCAGAAAATGGGTGACCTAACGAGACATAAAATAAGGGAGGGAAAACTTCAATGCAACTAAAGGACAGCATACATCAAGAAGCGAAACTACAGCTATTGCTATTCGATCGGGAGCATTGCTAGAGAACGCGATCGACCTATTTATGTTAATCCACCGCGCATTGGCGCGGTGAAGGGTCACTGCTGGGGTGCGTTTTGCGTTAAATTGTGCTACTCAGTAACCCTCGGGGGGGTCATTTCAAAGTTATGAGAAGGACACCGACGGTGTAAAGCCTTTACATTCTGCTTAAAGCTATTGTCCAGCAGAAAGGGTCTAGTATGGAGCAATTTAAAGAAATCTACCGGTAGATTCGACTCAAATGAAATAAATAATATTTTTTCCTGTGATATGATACTAAAAACAAGTATAATAAAACGATAATCGTAAATTACATGGCATGCAGTAATGAAGAGATCATGATCTCTCTCTCTCTCTCTTTGTACGGTTCAGTTAATCCAGCAGCTACCGGTGAAAGTTAAAACTGTCCGTTCATATATGACATAATAAGTTGTATATTGTTTTCGTTGCATAAACAACGAAAGCAACCACGAATTGAAAGTAACAATCGATTAAAAAGAAAACATCTGTAACAATTTTTGAAACTCCACAACCGTAACTACATGAAATAGTTTACACTCACCTTGTCCACGGTACGATTATAGGCGCAAACGACAAAACCCTTCGAATCCATGTTGAGGATCAAATTTTGTCCCATCACGGCCAAGCCGATCAGTGCAATATCTGCTTTCCTGGAACGAGCAAATCAACACCATTGCAGATCAATCATTAAAATGTGCACTTAATGCCACCGGAACGCTGCCACCAGAGGTCACCGGACGCACGATCATCGCTCGATCGCACGAACTTTTCGTCTTCCAATCGCTAATATTATGCAAGTAGACCTCCGTTGCCCATGGTGTTTTGTGTTGCCATTCGGAGAAGGTTTTCTTGATGGCGGAGTAGCTGGTCGTTCGTAGTCGCGCTTAAGGTGACCTTGTCCTGGTAGCTGATGATCACAGCGCTATTGCAATGAATCATTCTTATGGAAAGACGAGCTACAATTATATCAACCCTCCGCGCTTTCTAATCAACGCGAGGGACACCTGCAGTGCGCGAAATTTTGATCGTTCCCATTCACTGACCAAGCAATAACCAAGCAAAATCGTTCGCGACACCAGTCACGGAAGCGAGATAAGGAGAACTCTGTGGACATATCATGCCCTAACTATTTGTTGCCGTCAAGTATCGGTAAAACGGCAAACAAAAAAAAAACGTTCAACAAACATTCGGGCGAGAGGCCACGGTGCAAAATACGTCACAAAAGCCACCGAAATGGGAATACAAGAGAAACGCAATGTTTCTGCCGATCATTCAATAGTTCGAGACTTGTGTTTGTTTACTGTGGGGTCACTGGGAGGGACCAACACTTTACCAAACGTGTTCCTGTGCGTGGAAATTTAGCAAACAAACCAAACAAAAAAGCATTCCATTGCTCAGAAGGACAGCCGTGCAAAAGCACGGTGCGTTGGTTGCCTGAACGACGGACTGGTGTGCAAGATCGACGCGTCAAACGATGACTTGCACAGGGCAAGCGAAGGTGCCCTCTGTGGCACGAGCAGGAATCGAACATGGCGCTTTACAAACTTACGGGCTGGACATTTTGTACGATGTCAGGGTGCACAGCAAACGGCGTAGGGATTTAATTTTGAATGCACTGGGTAAGTTCCCCTTCGAATGCGACACTTTTGCGAGGAACTGCTCAACAGGCGTTTAGTAAGCGAGGGGCAAGCTAGCAAGACGACACACGGTACACACGTTGCTTCAGACGCTTTGCACACAGCCGAATGCCATTCGATCGGTCCGCCGGTTTTAGACGAACCGAGACGATGTGATTCCATGGCACAGTGGGCGCAAGTTGTTATGCGTACGCGTACAACATTGTATGGTGTCGCGTGTCGAATTTATGTTTCATTTCTTCTCTTCTAGCATTTATTAAAAGATGATTAAATTAATATAATAATAATAATGAAGTAATAGTCATTAGTTTGAGGGAATATTAAAACAAATATTTCTATACCAATAACAACTAATGATCAATAACCTACCCCATTCGAGATGCGTTGAACAGTGTTGAAACAAATCATATTATGCTGCTAATATCATCACATTCCTCCACTGTGCGCTGTACTGCAAGATATCGCTGTCCAGTGCCGGCTGTCCGTACAGCGGTAGTAGTGTCATCATCCGTCGAGACGCGAATCGTACGATGTAAGTCGCGTGCGCACGCATACATTGGCTTTTGTCCATTTCGACCGGCGCAAAAAAAAAACAACACCACACGCACCGACGTTTGGCGCGGAATGAGTCCTTGAGGTAGGGTCAGAGCACGTGAGCTAAGTACAGTGTGTGTCGTAAATTTAGCAACATCAACACAATATTTCCGGATGCTTACAAATGTTAATCTAAACAAGAACCCAAAGACCACCCATCTGTATCGGTTGGTAAGAGTGTACTCCATTTATTTAATGTTCAACGTAAACGATGAGTATATGTGTAGGGATGTTAGTAGAACAATATCACGCAGGATTGTTAGTTCAAATACTTTACATCATTACTTGCATATTGTTGGTCTGGTATTTATTCATAATTTATCATAAATAAGTAACGTAATGCAATCCTGAGAAGATGCAGCAGCACTGTATGGCTGCGTGCAGATTGTTTCACCGTGTAAATAGACCATTATGGAAAACTATATTAAAATAAAACAAACTAAACGAAAAAAAAAACATTACATATAAGTAGCATAATAAAACTGTACCGCAATATGATCATTCTTTAGTGAATATTAATAAAATAATATACAAAATACGATATTTGCTGTCAAACATGCATGCAACAAAGCGTGAGGCTGCATGTATACAGTCGCCATTATTTAATTAATTATTGCCAATTTCAAAAGCTTATTTAAAAAGCTATGATTCAAACAAATCTAAAACTTTAACCCATCCTCAAAATGCCATGCCTTCCACACTCACCTAATCGGACTATTGCTATTGATACATTTAATACAAGATAATTGTAAGACAGGCAAATAGACATAAGAAAGAAACCATAATAAAAAGGCACACAAATTATAAAACGATACGATACTGTACCGCGATATCAGCTTGCTATTGGTTAAGAATATACTCCACGGTTCCCATAAGGATCTTTAGTAGAATCAGCATAAACGCAATATTCATAACTCTTTCAATCAAAACAAAACAAAACCGTATACCGTATACCGTGCTCCAAAACGCGATAAAATAAGTGTACAAAAAACAGCAAACTCAAATGCTTATTTTAAGATTAAAACAATGTTTGCTAAAACAGTAACGATAGACAAAATGACGTGAGAACAGAACAAATATGTAACGTTTACGATTAAATTATTTTATCTTTAAATGATCAATTGGTTACAACATTTGACAAATTCATCGGCCAATAGCACGTTCTGGTGTAGCTGCTACATGAATGGGCTAAATTTTACTACATCGTTACCCTCCTTTCCGTGGTGGTATTTGCGCAATTCAATGGAGCGTTCAAATAAAATGCATAATCCGTACATTTATCTGCTGCCATGTTTTACCATACATTGTAGGATAGTGTGTAGCATCAGACAGCAGCAACAGCAGCAACATTATATAGACAACAGAGCTTCAGTGTTTCTGTTTTCAGTTCAGTCGGGTACATGGATCTGTACGTCTTTTATGTATTGGCTAGCGGTTGGTATGATGAGGATGATGATGATCATGTATACGTACGCACGTGAAATTTTACTAACTCGATACTCGATCGCTTATCACCAACCTTTGTTACAAAAAAAAAACCGCGACAGTTAATACGAACGGTGTAATTTACCTGATATATTATTATATTTACTACTACAAACCGTTATAAATCAGCAGATTGTGCAAGTCGGAAATATTGACCGTCTTTTTCACCACCGTGTGATAGTTGTAATATTCTTTTTCTTCAATTCCCTTTCAAGCGACTTTCTGACGACTTTGAATACTACTGTTTTGCTTTAAAGATTTTCTTTGCTGTTCCACGCTTTACGCAGCGTCCCACATCTTCATCTGGATTAAAATTCGTATTACTTAGTAATAGTCGTAAGGATATATCTTTGCCGCAGTACTCGATTAATATTGCACGTGTGCGTCGTTCGGTTAACTGAAGCTAGCTATGGCTTTACTGTAAATTTTATAGACATCTGGCATCTGTAAATCCTTAGACATTTCTGTTTTTTTCTGTTTTGTTTTGGTGGGATCTATTTTTCTATACGATATACTGTTGCTGCAAACAGGCATTGTTTCAATAGATTTTTGTATTGTTTTTCGTTTTTTTTTTGTTTTGTTTATCGTGTATGGTGCTAAATGGTGCAACGCGTGTAACAATACATGATTAAAAGATTATCTCTGCAGTATTAGAGTATCTATACGGTAACGGTACGCTAGATACAAAACCGGATTTGCTGAACATTACTGTGTCTCATTACAATGATCATTTTCATGCTTCGTTTGGTTTGGGCTGTCAGTCTAACGAGTATAAGAGAAAATAAAAGTTGTGCACACGATCATCACACGCAAACTTTGCTCCATCCATTTACATACTCAGCATGTACTACACTACTACACATGATGCTTATACGTTGCGATTCATCATCAAAGATGGAAAGCAGTTTTAGGATGAGTTCGATAAGTTTTTAGCAAATGTATTTTCTAGGATGATCATATCGTGTTCTTCATTAATCGCAAAAACGGATCATTAGCATTCAATCTGTACTATTTTCTAAAAACAAAAATAAAACATTCGCTTACTAAACGGAAACAGTACTATCGATTGTAGCGGCAACAGGACTTATCTCCGTCTCTGCCGGTAATGGTTGTTCTTCGTTAGAAGAAGTAGATGTGATTTCAGTAGTATCATTGGTATCGATAGCAGTATCGGTAGTAGACGTTGCATTCGTAGTGTTCGTAGTAGTGCAATTGACGATGCTCTCATCGTCAGCGGTACTACCGTTTGTGTCACATTTCAACGTTTCCGTAGGATCAATAGAAGGGACAGTTTCGGCAGTAGTAACCTGTGCACTGCTGCTGCTAGTAGTTGCTTCCGTTTTAGCGGAATTATCTGCGGCATCGTTTGCTTTTTCTACACCTTCGATACGGGCCTTTTTACAAGGCGATGCTGTTAATATTTTATCTACATCCTGCAATGAAACGTGGGTAAAATGTGTTTTCAACGTTTTTGCGTATCGATACATATGCTGCTAGTCTAAATTATTTTTCATATGCTTGCTATTGTACCAATAAATACGCATGTAAATAAAACTTTATGCTAACTGCTCTATCAACGAAAATTTACCGTAAAGAATACAAACAACTTACCTGTTCGGGGTGCTTTCCAATGTATTCAAGGCGAGCTGCTTCATACATTTTAACGAACCTATCCCGCTGTTCCTTAAACTGCGCAAACAACGCATCATCCCGGTGCCCTTTCAAACGATTCGCTAGCTCAGCTTTCTTATCATGCTCAGCTTTAATATCCTGCGTGACCCACGGTTTGTCCAGTGGGTATTCTTCCCTGTTCTGGTGTTGTGCCGGTTTTGCACGTGTGCGTTTTCCATTCGGACCGATCGCCCCACCATTTGCTGCCATACCGTTGCGTGAAAACGGACCCATCTTTCCACCCATACCGCGTGGATGCATATTACCATTCATATTGCGACGCATCGGTCCATCCAAACCGTGGCGTAGAGGCGGAGGCATCATTCGTCCCATTCCTCCGGGCGGTGGGGGCATCGACCGACCGGCCATCGGTGGTATTGGAGGAGGTAGTGGTCTGTTCATCGACAATAGCGACATAGGCCCGGGATGGCCTGCACCGTATCTTTGAGGTCCTCTCATGCGCATACCTGGCCCGTTGCGGAAATGTGCTGGGGGAACTGGCGGTGGTATCGGTGGCGGATTCATATGACCACGTCGACCGGCCGTCGGTGGGCCGGGAAACATATTTGGCGGCGGCATTGGGTGACCCCAGTTAGGCATTCCGTTCGCTCCACCGTTCATGCGATTCCTCATGCCCGGTGCTCCATTTTTCATGGGACGCTTCATCGGGGGATTCATTCGTCGATTACCATTGACGAAGGGAGCGTTTTTGTTTCCACCGTCCGGCACATTCGAGACCGATGGTTTTGGTCCACCGGCATTGTTACCTGTTCCGTTTGTGGTGGATGTGATTGAATCATCATTGAAATCCACAAAGCCGGGATCATCGCCAAGCTGATTAGCGTTGAACATTGCATTCATGCTTCGCATATTGGCCATTGGATTGTACTGCTTGTTCATGCCCGGTTTAAATCGCTGCCGATTAGCCATTTGATTGCCTATGCGTTTGTTTCCTTCGTTAGTAGGGGCCTTGTTCGAGACCATTATTTACATCGTTTTTCCTGCACTATTTTCCTTCTCGCGATACCACCAGTTGTTGTCGGTCGTTAACGCCAATAGCTCCGCTAACGGGCCGTCTGCAAAGGTTAGATTTCTCAGTCCCACTCTATAACTTTTACGTGAGTCTGCCCCTTCCGTTGCAATAATCGACAGTTTTTCACTATTCACCCAACAAAACTTCCTTCCTCTTTTCCGGAAAATCTTAATTGTATGTGCTGCTTGCTTTGATACCTTTTATCTGCGTTTTTTCTTTTGACAAATGGTTGTTCTAAACAGATGACAGTTCTAGAAATAGCCTGGGCTTACCTGGAACCAGCAAGCAAACAACAATCTGCCGGACGTAGTGTACTGCATTTGTAATGTCGCTCACTTCAATATTTAGTTATATAAAAGGAAAATTGAGTAGTTAAATACTGTAGTTTAGTTTGTTGAATAATCTATTTATAATCCTTTTATTCTGCAACAAAATAAAAGAATGCCATTGTACTAAACAAATGTCACCTTGATTTTGCCCAAACGTCAATCAGTTTTGAGTTGTTGACGTTTGGTATTGTACGCAACAATCGGAAAGCATGCTCGCAGAGTTTGTAATCTGTTGAGTGGTTTGTGGAAACATTTTATTCATTTCAAGCGCTTAATAAACGTGAATTTGAGATGGTAAGTAATAGTTGTAAAAAGGACTTTATATATGAGCACGTGAAACTCTTGATTGATGATTACAGGGCAAGAAAACGCCTCGTTATTTCACCGAAAAAGAAGCGAGCGATACCACAGAAGATCACAATGAGCCTACACCCTCGACCCCAGAAATAAAGCAGGAGCTGGAATCGGAACCAAAAGATGTACCGGCTTCCAGAAAAAGAAAGCGCGAAAATTTTCGCCACAAAAATGGACCGATCAGACCCAGGCAAAACAATTCTCACCAAATTCCAATTGATCCGGCCGCGCTGATGCGCCACTCGAGGGGTGAATCTATGAACATTAATGGCGTAAAATCAAGAATCCACAAAATCAATGAAAAGCGTAAGGATATTAATATCGAGTATGCTGCACAGCAAGCTGCTCGGGCAGAAATTTTACTGCACGAAGAGGAAGGCTATCTCGAGGCGGATGAAGGTGAAAGCACAACCAACATTACGCAGAAGGAGATAGTCGAAAATGTAGACATAACAACGGCCACTAAACACTTCACCTTAGCGCTCGATTTTGGTCCATACCGCACGCGTTATACGAAGAACGGAAAGCATTTGCTAATAGGAGGAAAACGTGGCCACGTTGCAGCATTCGATTGGGCGAAAAAGAAGTTGCTGTGTGAAATGAATGTACTGGAGTCGGTGCACGATATTACATGGTTGATGAATCATACAATGTACGCTGTAGCCCAGAAAAATTGGGTGCATGTGTACGATCAAAAAGGAACGGAGTTACATTGCATTAAGACGATGCACAGAAGCGTACGGTTGGAGTATTTGCCGTATCATTTCTTGCTGAACAGTGGCGGCGAAAATGGATTCCTTTCGTGGATAGACGTATCGGTAGGCCAATCGGTAGGAAACTACAATACGAAAATGGGCAAAATATCATCAATGACACATAATCCTTGGAACGCGGTAACGTGTGTCGGTGGTTCGAAAGGTGTAGTGTCAATGTGGTCGCCGATGGTGCGAGACCCGTTGGCTAAGATGCTTTGCCACCCGGTACCGTTGACTGCAATCGCCGTCGATCCCAAAGGTATCCACATGGCAACAGCCGGATTGGATCGCAAGGTAAAAATATGGGACATACGGCAGCTGGAAGGTCCGCTCGAAACGTATCACACCAATACAGCTGTCTCGGAGATAGAACTTTCCCAGCGGGGACTGTTAGCACTGTCGATGGGTGAGTTTTGTGAGGTGTACCGCAGGAATTTCAATTCGAATGTAGACAAAATGAAGCCATACATCAGACATCGCTCGAATGGTTCCATATCCAGCCTCAGATTTTGTCCGTATGAAGACATCCTCGGTGTCGGAACTTCCAAAGGCTTCGTTTCATTGATTATTCCTGGCTCGGGCGAACCAAACTTCGACAGCTTTGAAGCAAATCCCTACCAATCGCGTACGCAACGCCGTGAAGAAGAGGTGCAGAAATTGCTTGAGAAGGTTCCCGCCGAATTCATTGCACTTAATCCTACGCAAATCGATGAGGTGGATGTACCTACGGCTAAACAACGGTTGGAGCAGAAGGTGAAACTGTTGACCATGAAACCGCCTAGGATAGACTTTGAGCCGCGCAAGCGTAACCGTGTGTCGAATGCGAAACTTGTGCAGATCAAACGTAACGTGAAGGAAGCACGTTTCCGCGAGGCTGCGAATGAGTTGCGCGAGATGAAAGAAAAATTGCTGGCGGAGGAAGAAACGACGACGGAGCCAGCCGATTTCATACCACTGGAAGCGAAAAGCGTACTTGATCGTTTCAGTTCTAAGAAGAAAAAGAAAGCTACACAATAATATCGCATGTGTTAGCGTGCAATGTTACATATTATTAAAGAAAATAAATCAGTTCACTTGTAAATGCTAGTGTAGTATTCTTCTTCGAGATCGTACAGATCGGCTGCCATGTCGTCCCGGACGGCCATTAACTTGTTGTCGCGATCTATCTGTGTGGTACGATAAAGGTTGGAGTTGCTGCAGATAGCTTCGTTTACCGAATGGAAATCGTTAAGGATGAGGTACTGTTTGATGTCCGACACGAGCTTCATGAGCGACTCGCCAGCCCGCACAATGTTTGCCGCCCGAACTTGCGTTTCATACGTGTCCTGTTCACATTGCGTTATCTTTGATAGTTGTGTATCGTTTTCACCTTTCGCAAGCCGGATTATTTCTGAAAGGAAACGGGCGCAAATGCAACAAACGCACGAATGCAGCGGCACAAGAACACGTACCCTCGAAATTTTCTCGCATGCTCCGAATGTCTTCCTTCAGCCGGGAATTGTAGGATTTCAACAGGGCTTCCTTGGATTGGGTTAGATTGCGTTGCATTTTGGATACGATTTCACTATAATGTCTTTTCAGTGGTTGAAGTATTTGGCTTTTTGATTGCAATTTTCTGGGATTAGCCAAGAAATCTCCCTTTTTCGTCAGTTGTTTATGTTTCACTGTAAAAAAAAATGCTAAAAACACATCACAACAAAGCCATGACTGTGGGCTGTCAATATATATGCTGCATGGGCAACTTTTATTGTTCGTTGGAATAGCACAACGGGAAACGGACGGAGAAAGCAAGATCAGTTGGTGATTTCGATTTATACAATAGAAGAAGATGCCTTGCATCTTCTGCAAATAAATTTTCCTTTTCAAAGCGTTTAATGCAAAGTTCCTTTTATATTCCTTTTTGGATGGGTCAATTTTTGTATTCTTAACGAAAATACTGTTCACAAATGAAAATGTCAAAATGATCCCCCCCTCCCCAATTTAACGAAACACGTCATGCTAACTCACTTCGATGGTGTGCGTGAAGCCCGTTGACTCTACGGTTGACGTGTACTTTAGGAACAATAAAGCCTGGGCGAACGGTACCACAAGTCGATCATTTCCAGTTCAGCAATAGAGAAAAGACAAGCGAAAATTCTGGTTGAACGTCTCGCAAGCCGTGATTACAAGTTGTTACAGGGTGTAAAAGTCCCGTTAGTTTCGTGATTTACTTGGTGAATTGTGAATTGAAGTAATAGCACATAAAGTAAGTTGAAAGTTGCGTTTTTATCTGCTAACAAAATCAGAAGAAGGTGCCGGTAGCATTGAACCGCACGAAGGTGTATAATGGTAGAGAAAAGAGTGCGCTTTTGTAGGTTATCCCATTGCCGGAAAAGATAACACCGATCGGAATAGTATTGTGTGTGCATCGATCCTAAACAGGACATTCCGAACAGGAGCCGTTGCCGGGCGAAACGGAACGTTCTAGAATGAGTGGTGTCGCTAAAAAAGTAGGAAGAAGCAAGATTGGCAAAAATGGTAGCTAAGGGGGCCATTTTCCCGTGCGGTCCCGTCCGTTTGAATGGCTCGGTCGGGCGCAGCGAGACAACGTCAAACAGAGATGGAAACTCCCGTTTGTCAGCCACAGTCAGCAAGCGGGAAAAGGATAGGTAGTACGCACGGAAAGGTTGACGTGTTCTTTTTGCATTGGAGCAGGACTGGCTCTTGGGGATATGTAGACGCTTTTGTAGTTCTATTTCAGTCGTCGGGCTAGAAAGTTGGGTATCGTTTCGTGCCGGTGGGTTTACTGCGAGAGAATTAAGTGAGTTTTCTAGAAATTGTTGGAAGTTTAGTGCGTAATCGAAAATGTTTCGGATTATTAAACACCCTTTCTTCTGTTGGCACTGCACAGTGGAACTAAGTAATGTGGTTAGCCCGGCGTCCTACAGATACGCGAACGGTGGCTTCTAGTTAAAATGGGGTCAACAGACATAACGGTTGTTTTTCGATTTGGATTTGAGTCGAGGGAAGATGACGTGATTTAGATGCTAAACAGCTAAGAATGACCCAATATTCGGTGAAATATTCCCAGTGCTGTGTGTACTTTTTATGGAATGAACATTTCAATGTAAAGAAGCCGCCTGCCAGTTACTTGCCGTCTCAGTCTCAATGGTGTACCGTTCGTACTGACGTGGCCTTATGGCGGATGTTGGAGTTGATTATGTGGCGCATGGGATAAATGATCCAAGTTGGCTAAGCTCGTTGGCACTTTTTTTTTTATTTCCAATGTTTTTAATCATTAAACGATTGTCCACTGTACAATGTTTTCACCGCTTTTCGCGTATTTCAATTACCTTACCACGTGTTTCGGGGATACTCCTAGTAGGCTACGCAAAAGTGCACCGGTTTATTTTTCATTTTCTCATTATTGAGTAAAAAGCAACAGATGCTAATATTCTACCTTCTGGTGTGTATTTGCTCTTCCACAGTACAACAGCAATATGAAGTTATTAACATCGGCCCTAGTGGTCGTGCTGGCCGTGTTGGCCTGTACGGCGGAGGAAAAGAAAGAGAAGGACAAGGATATCGGCACGGTGGTCGGTATTGATCTCGGCACCACGTACTCCTGCGTCGGTGTGTACAAGAATGGACGTGTAGAAATTATTGCCAACGATCAAGGTAACCGCATTACTCCTTCCTACGTGGCGTTTACCGCCGATGGCGAGCGTCTCATCGGTGATGCCGCTAAAAATCAGCTGACTACGAACCCCGAAAACACCGTGTTCGATGCGAAGCGTTTGATTGGCCGTGAGTTCACCGACCATACCGTGCAGCACGATATTAAGCTGCTGCCGTTCAAGGTGATTGAGAAGAACTCGAAACCGCACATCAAGGTATCGACCGGCCAGGGTGATAAGGTGTTCGCGCCGGAAGAAATCTCCGCCATGGTGCTGGGCAAGATGAAGGAAACGGCCGAAGCCTACCTCGGCAAGAAGGTTACGCACGCTGTCGTCACGGTACCGGCCTACTTTAACGATGCCCAGCGTCAGGCGACGAAGGATGCGGGAACGATCGCTGGATTGGTGGTGATGCGCATCATCAACGAACCGACTGCCGCCGCCATTGCGTACGGTCTGGACAAGAAGGATGGTGAGAAGAATGTGCTTGTGTTCGATCTTGGCGGTGGTACTTTCGATGTGTCCCTCCTGACCATTGACAACGGTGTGTTCGAAGTGGTGGCCACCAACGGTGACACCCATCTGGGCGGCGAAGACTTCGATCAGCGCGTGATGGATCACTTCATCAAGATGTACAAGAAGAAGAAGGGCAAGGACATTCGCAAGGACAACCGTGCTGTGCAGAAGCTGCGCCGTGAAGTGGAGAAGGCGAAGCGTGCCCTGTCGGCCAGCCACCAGGTGAGGATTGAAATTGAATCGTTCTTCGAGGGTGATGACTTCAGCGAGACGCTCACGCGCGCCAAGTTCGAGGAACTGAACATGGATCTGTTCCGCTCGACGATGAAGCCAGTGCACAAGGTGCTGGAGGATGCCGACATGACCAAGAACGACGTCGACGAGATTGTGCTGGTCGGTGGTTCGACCCGTATCCCGAAGGTGCAGCAGCTGGTGAAGGAGTTCTTCAATGGCAAGGAACCGTCCCGCGGTATTAACCCGGATGAGGCCGTCGCTTACGGTGCGGCTGTACAGGCCGGTGTGCTTTCGGGCGAACAGGACACCGATGCGATCGTGCTGCTCGACGTTAACCCACTGACCATGGGCATTGAGACGGTTGGCGGTGTGATGACGAAGCTGATCCCGCGCAACACTGTCATCCCGACGAAGAAGTCGCAAATCTTCTCGACCGCCTCGGACAACCAGCACACCGTCACGATCCAGGTGTACGAGGGTGAGCGTCCGATGACGAAGGACAACCATCTGCTCGGTAAATTCGATCTGACCGGCATTCCGCCGGCACCGCGTGGCATCCCCCAGATCGAAGTGTCGTTCGAAATCGATGCGAACGGTATTCTGCAAGTGTCGGCCGAGGATAAGGGTACCGGCAACCGGGAAAAGATCGTCATCACCAACGACCAGAACCGTCTGACGCCGGACGATATCGAGCGCATGATAAAGGATGCGGAACGCTTTGCCGATGACGACAAGAAGCTGAAGGAGCGCGTCGAGGCGCGCAACGAGCTGGAAAGCTACGCGTACAGCCTGAAGAACCAGCTTAGCTCGAAGGATAAGCTCGGCGCAAGCGTGTCGGACGACGACAAGGCCAAGATGGAGGAAGCGATCGACGAGAAGATTAAGTGGCTGGACGAAAACCAGGACACGGAAGCGGAAGAGTACAAGAAGCAAAAGAAGGAGCTGGAAGACATTGTGCAGCCGATCATTGCCAAGCTGTACGCCAGCACTGGCGGTGCCCCACCACCAACGGCAGGCGGAGAAGATGACGATGAGCTGAAGGATGAGCTGTAAGTGAGTTTTGTTTGGTTTTGTTTCCGACGCCCTCCCTCGAAAAAGGGGTGGAGTACTCGCACCTTCCATAGCGGTACAAGTAAAAGAAGAAGAAGAGGAAGAAGAAGAGACAACAACTAAGCATTTGCCGAAGAAATGCCAGCTCGATCGCCTTTTCACCCATATTGTACTTTTGATGGTTTTTGGGGGGCTATGCATTTGGAACGCGCCGTTCATCGCGGGTGTGCGTCGCCCGGAAGGGATCCATATTTCACAATCGTGTAGTAGTCGCCAACGCTCATTACAAAACATATTCTTCGGCGTCAGGAGGTGAAGGTTGTTGTGCGCGCTTTCCCGGACGCAGTGCGTCAACAACGTGGAAGGCGTTGAAAGCGTAACATTTTCGGAGTCTCATCTTATTTTCTAGATGAGTGATAATCGCCCAACTATAAAAAAGAGTTACACAAACACACACACACACAGACACACATACAAACACAGAGAAATGAACCAAGTCCATAGGTGTGGTTCCTTGTTTCAAGTTAAAATAGAAGAAAAGAAAAGCACACGGTAGAATTTACGCGGGTTTGTTGTCTCGTTTTATTAAAGTAATGTTTATGATTTTTTTTTTGTTTGATTTTGGTGTGCAGCAAAACAACAGAAGGTAATAGTAGTAATGTAGGTGGCGTGTTTGTGTGTGCGTTGGTAGACATGAATCGTTTGCAGTTTTTTATTATTTATTGAGCAAAAGAGAGGTGCAGAAAATCCTAAAGATAATACTTACTACAGAAGACCAGAAGAGAACCGTGGAAGAAGACCAGAAGATAAGAGGGGGAAGGGGGGGCTAGGTGCGTAAGGATATCTAGCCTAGCGCTTAAGTCTTCGCCAGCCTCGTGCCCCGAGACCCCAGGAATCGTGTTTCTTATTACGTTAGTTCTAATTCGTTCCATTCGTGCGCTGTGTGTATGTGAGCAGTAATAGGTAGAATATGAAAAGTGGGCGGTGTTGGTAGTAATGGTGGGTGGTAGAAAGCTCCCTCCCCCACTATTACCCTCAGCACCTGCCCTTTTCGTACTCCCTCAAACCAGACCGAGAAATGATGCAAACGAATGTGCAAACGACGGTAACATCCTTAAAGCGATCCTTTCGCGCCCAGCAGTTTTACCTTAAGAAGAATCTTTGGTTCGTTTGGTTTTGTTTGCTTTGTTTTGTTTTACCATTCCTGGGATACTTACGTGTGTTACTTTGTTATTTAAAAAAGAGCAACTGCAACAACAAGGCCATGCCCTTTACTGCCAGATAATTACAGAAAGGAACCCACGAAATAGGGGGGGGGGGCGCTCTTGCAGCAAAGACAGGGATAATAACATGTGCGATTTCAAGATGGCTTTAGTTTCGCTAATATCGTGTACCTAGCGCGCGTGTACCCTGCTCTCAAAAAAGGGCAACGCCGCGTGCTACCAATTCCGTTTCTGTTCGTTTCATTATTTCTCGTCCATCGACTGAACCTAATGTAAGGAAGAGAAAAATAAAAGAAACAAGATGATACACTAAAATATGATTCGTTTGTTGCTTTCTGTCGCGCATGGGTTCGTGGTTAAAAGAAAGAAAATAGTTGGGATAGATCGTTTAAACAATCTTTTTCGGATAAGTTGCCGCTAAGACAGCAAAAGATACGGGTTCGGGGTTAATATTCATATATCACGAAGGGGGTGTTTTATTAACATTGTTGCTGCCACAAGAAAGCAGAAAGGAATGGTGGTACATGAGTGTATGGGGGCGGTGTTAGTGTTTGGTTATAATTTCGTTTCGCCTTTTTGATTCTTAAGAATAAGTAAGTATAAGCTACGTTAAATAATTCACAATTTACATGCTTCCATGGGTTTAAAACTGAGCAACCTAACTAACTAAATATCAAACACACACGAAACGAAACAAATTCGATTTAACTTTACACGTTCGATGAAGAAAACTTAACTAACTAAGAAAGCACTTCGTTTTCTTCTTCGGTTTTACCATCTTGGTCCTGATGTGTATGTGTCTTCCTTCGCTGAATAATCAGTCCTATAGGGAGCGAGGCACACGTGGTCTCTCCCAGTTTGATGAAACCACAAGACCAAAGTGGGCTCGTTGTTGAGGCTTCCGCTTTTTTTTTGACTACACTATTTGAACGATGCATTTTGATTGATGGGACTATAAAGATATATTACGTACATTGCAACGCGCCTAAACCCGCCAAACGGTGTAATAAATTAGGACAACAAACATTCCACCACTCATTGCCCGTGAGCATTGCGCGCATTTTTCCTACTGGCTTAATTAAATAAAGTAAAGCGCATCAAGCCAGTCCTGAGTAAATCACACTTTTAAGCTTAGCAAAACCTAACCTAGTCCCGGTGACGGTCGGCTAGAAGAGAAAGTGCTTCACACCCGAACGTTTACGCGAAACGCCGCCGACAGTTCGTTCGACGGGAAGGAAGCAAAATCGCCCTTGGCCGCACGGTGCGGTTTTCTGCTGAGATATTCCTGCATCACATCACAGGCGAGCTGTTCCGCCTTCGCCCGTATCTGCGTCTGTTGCTGCTTCTGGTGATTCTCGTGATCGAGGATCGATTTCGAGACGCTACCGTGCACAGTGTGGGTGGATGGTATTTCGGCACCCTTTACCAGCGACATGATGAGATCGTGCTTGACGCGCGTTATCTTCTGTTCCAGCTCCTGGATGCGATCGTCCTTCGGTTGCGGGACGTGCAGCGGTTCGAGACCGGAAAGGATCTTCCGGTACTCGTTCGCCTGTACCTTTAACCGTTCCGTCCGTTCGTCCTTGAAGGCGCGCTTCAGCAGCGACAATTCCTGGGCGATGTAGGGCGAACTGGCCGAAATGTCCAGCGCGGTCGTCGTCTTAAGGTCTACCTTGCGCGAGCTGAACGATTTCAGCTTATCGCGCAAGCTGCTCTTTTCGCTCTCGAGTGAATCGATATCGCTCTGCAGGTGGTCCATCGTTTCCTCGAACTCTTTCTCCTTCCTGCGGTTTTTGGGGGGCGAGAAAGGCATTGGAATTAATAAAAAAAAACAAGGTTAAATAGAAACGACAAACGCTGTGCTGTGATAACGTACTGTTTCAGCTTGCCGCACACTTCATCGTACTGCTTCTGCAGCCGCGTTGTGTTTGTTTCGTGATCCTGCTGCAGCACGGACAGCTTCTTCTCGGCCAAATCCTTCCGTATCTGCATCTCGGACAGCTCGTTCTGCTTCAGCTTGGCGGCCAGCTTGAGCTGCCGGATTTCGGCCTCACGGTTCTCGAGCGTGGCCGTCAGCGTCTTGGTTTCTTCCAGCTGCTTCTTCACTGCTTGCGCCCGCAGTATGATCGGTGCGACCGGTTTCTCCTCCGGTTTGGCGGTGTTCGTTGCCGAGATGATTTCGTACTCGTGATCGAGCAGATACTGGGCCAGCTGGCCCATATCGGTGCTGGCCGCGCTAAGCACGTTGCGTACGTTTTGCGATGGGCCGAGATCGTCCTGCTCGTACACTTTTTCGCAACCGTTCGACAGGATCTCCCACAGCTTGTCGTGCGGCACGGACGTTTCCGTTTCGGGATCGAGCGTCACCAGCTGCAAACATTGGCGGGTAGCGTAGAACAGCACGCTCATCACCTTGTTCAGCGCTTCGGCGGTACGTTTCAGATTGCGCAGCGTGTTCATCGAAAGGTTACACTTGGTGGTGGCGACATCCTGCGGCAGGCGACGCTTGACAAGCTTCAGCTGCTGCCGTATGTTTTCCACGTTCTGTAGTATGTACTGCAGGAGCAGCCCGGAGTCGCTCGTTTCATCGCCCGGCTGTGGTGGAATAAATAATCGGAATTTAATTTGTGTTAAAGTCTTTCATTTAGATTCCCCTTACGTATAGCTAGTAGATAAACGTTTGAATGGCCAACATACCTTAATTAATATCTTAACGATGTTAGAGTCGTTCGCGATCGAATCACATGCCGCACCGATCGATGCGGTACAATCGCGCACAATCTGCGTTTCGTTGACGAGATCCTCCCCGGTCAGCAGTACCACGTACATTGCGTTGAAGAATGTTACACACTTTTCCAGATCTGAAGCAAAAGCAACCAAAAATATGTTAATTTCACTCCTCCACAATGTCCCGACATCGTGTTCGACTTACTATCCGTGGAAGAGTTTTCGTCCAGCTGGTTCGCCTTCAGCAGATCGACAATTTCGTCCACCATCTTTTCCTGCGCCTGCATCTCGGGTAGGGCAGCACCGATCTTGAGCAGCGTGTCCGCCTTGCAGCCGGTCATGCTGAACAGGAACTGATGCATAATGCTCTGCAGATTGTGCACGTGATGTAGCAAACGTGACCGGAACCCAAACTGTGCCACCTCGTGGCCGGTTAGGATGGCGGCTCGGTCCATCTGCGGCACGCTGGAGAATCGTTCCCGCGCTTGGCTAACAATGATGCCGGATTTGAAAACGATGCGCGACACGAGCAGTATCACGAGTATGGCATCGTGATCGCCACCCCGTGCCATGAACACGTCCGGCATGAACGCGGACAGGTAGCGCACGTGTTCGTTCGCCTGCGTCAGCTCGATCTGGCGCAGCTGCAGATCGATCGCACGCGTGAAAGCCTTCGATTCGGCAAACATTTGCTTAAAGTCGATCGTTTCCGTAATGAGTGCCGTATCCTTGGACTGTTGCTGCTGCTGCTGCTTGCTCGATTCGTTGCTTAAACGTTCGCGCAACTCCTGACACTGCTCGTTCAGCCGCTGGACAAGCTCGCGGAACTTCAGTATCGTCTGATCGCGATCGACGATCGTCTCCAGGGCGGCATCCTTTTCGCGCACTGCTTCACGTTTGGCGGCATGCGCCATATCGAGCTCCTCGCGCATATCCATCTCCAGCTCGTGGTTACTCTCGACCAGCTGTTCGTGCACCTCCTCCAGCGCTTCCAGCTCGGCCACTTCTTCCTGCAGCGATTTTACCTTATCCTCAAGCTCCATCTTTTTCTCCGCCAGCTGCTCAACCATCTCTTCCGCGCCGAGCGCCGCATCGACCTGCTCCTGCAGATCGCTCAGCTGGGCCTCCAGCTCGTCGATCTTGGCGGAAAACTTTTCCTTCGTGCGCTGCAGCTCGGTTACTTCCGATTTCTTTGTGTCGAGCTCCTTTTCCAGCTTTTGTATTTCGTGCTTTTCGTGTGCGGAAAGATCGCGCAGGCGTACCAGCGTTTCACGCAGGCGTGCATTTTGTTGCTCCAGCTGCTTGAACTCGTAGGTCGAAGCGACGGCCGAACCGTCAGCACCGATCACGCCGGACGTAGTGCTCGAGCCCAACTTTTCTTGCATTTCCGTTTTGAGAATTTCCAAATCTAGTTGCAGTTCTTCGATGCGCTCCTTGGCCGTTTCCAGCTCGAGCGCTAGCGTGTCGGCCTTCTCCTCGGCCATCTCCTTGTCGAGCGTGATCAGCTCGACGTTTTCCGCCAGCTCGGACATTTCTTCGCTGTGCAAATCGCGTGCCTCGATCGCATCCTTTGCCTCCTGTTTGGCTCGCTGCAGCTCACGCTGCAGCTGCGAGTGAGCGTCCATAATTTTGCTCTTAAACTCCACCAGCTGCTCGTACTGTGTTTTCATCTTGTCGAACTCACGCAACCGTTCGCGGTCTTCCGCCCGGCGCTGTTTAACCGTTTCCAGCTTTTCGCTCAGATCGCTGTTTAGCTTGCGCATCTCTTCCAGCTCCTGTTGCAACTGGAGGATGTGAATGCGATCCTCGGTAGACGAGCCGGGAGCGGGCGTTGGAGCTGGCGATGGGGAGATGAGCGATTGGCCCGGAGTGAACTGTGGCTTCAGCGTTTCCACAAAGCCGGTCTCGACGAACGATGCGCGCTTGGAAGTTTGGAGCGATTCCGGTGGGCTCATGTGCGATCGCTGCAGCGGCTCATGTCGATCGGGCTTAACCATCGTCGGTATGGACGATACCGGTGTCGGGATGGACGATTGTCCCGAGGCCCGTTCGCTGCCCGGTGAGGTCAGTTGCGTTTTCGAACCGAGCGAACTGGTGCTTCGGTTCAGCGACATTCTGGAGCTAAATGAAAGAACAGAAAATTTTATTAGCCATGGGGGGAATTTTTAGAATTCACAAACCTTCTACAACACTATAGCATCACCGAAACACAAGAAGATCGATTGCAGATGAATAGCGCGCTGCTGTGATGATACACAATCACCACAATCCAGTACAAGTACAACATATCTACATAAGGAACACATCGTTGGTTTGTGCAACACAGAACAAGCGTACATGATGCGATATAGAAGCGCCAAAAGGTCAAGAAAGAAACAACAAAACAACAACCACAAAGTGCAGTAGCAGAAAACGAATTCGTAAAAAAGATCAACCAGAGAAACATGTGGACATAATTTCGTAGATATGCAAGCAACAACAAAAGAAAAACGTATTGCCAAAAATAAATGGAACAAGGAAGAATAATTTCAATTTCATGACAAACTCTGTGGAAGCAAACGAAACAACACACAAAAGCGTTGCGTTTTGTGTTGTCGCGTAATGAACCGTTTTGCGTAAAAAAACCGTAAAATGGTGCGGTGTAGGTGCAGGATCATGCAACGAAAGAAACAGGCTAACAGCAAAATGTTGCTTACAATGTTGGAATGCTTAAAAAGAAAGGGAACATTAGGTGACTATACACAGGCAGATGATGCAAGGCAGGCAGAACAAATAAGAAAATATTGCTATAGTAAGTGGATGATTGTAAAAATAACCTGGATGTTGACAGTGTCATTGTCATGGAGGCACGCTTCGTTTGCGGCTGCTTAACCGGAGACTTTCGCCGCACCCTGTCGTTGATGTTGATGTGTGTTGTGGAAGGATTACAGGGGACGATTTAAAAGGATGATGGAATGTTCAGGACACGATGTTGAACGTATGTAGGAATGTGCAGCAACCAGTTTTGCCATAATCCAATGCGGGGCGTATCAGTCAGTAAACCATTGAGGGCATTCGGAATGGCACGGATTTTGTTATGAGCACAAGTATATCCCCATTCCCGAACACATCGAGATTGTTGTTAGTAGGGAGTGTTTATGTGTGTGTGTGTGTGTGGCCATATAGATTCATCGCACAAACATACAACGACATCGGGCGGGGATGAATTATTATGTTTTGTTTTTACATTAGTTAACGACGATGGGTAGAGATGGCGTTACAGAAGAGGGCAAATGAAAGAAAAAGAGAAAGATAATGGTTAACGTTTGTCTAATTATGAGCTGGTAAGTAGAGCTATAGGTGTAGAAAACGTGGGGTAAAAAAGGCTACACAGCTATCAACCGGTGGGACAATAATGATAAACGAAAATGAAAACGTCGACGAAACTGTTTGGAAATAATCTGTTCAAAAATATGAATCCAAAAGAAAACGTTTACCGTAAGCGTTCGCTTACAACCGATACGTGTGAAACTAAAATTTTAAAACTATATCAACAAAAGCCGTTACTCAACACATTTTGTTACTGGGAACTGGAGGAACGGAGGGTTTTCGTGGCGTACAGCACGCAACAAGGTGGACTAATGCAAACACTACAGGTTTTGTATTAAACTTTCGCTTCACTTACGCTGTTGGCTTGGCCGCAAACGTTTGTGTCGATCCAGGCATTGAGGCGAGCGATCGCACTGAGCCCGCACTGTGTGCGACAGATGTGGTGAGAGAGCATTAAAATACATAAAAATAAGTTTTGTTAGATTGCTTCCCGCTACAGCTGGCAAAAGCGTTTTGCTTTGGATAGCAGCGGCAACAGCAGCCGCAGCAGCAACAGCGCGCAAGCTGCATTGGAATGGTGGAGAAGACACATTCGTTATGTGGAAATGATGGATGAAGAACCATTTGGGTGCAATAATTTTGCTCGACCTTGTGGAGGCTCGTACTTGTGCTCCTTCCCACCCCTTCTAACCATGTTATCAATTGCGCAAATGAGATGAAAGTAAAACAGTGTGTTCGAAACATCTAATACACCTAGTTCTAATTACAACAAACCATCCATGGAACCCAAACACATCCGCGATCGATGATGAAAGGTGCTGATGCATAACAAATGTTCAGAGCGGAATCTGTTTAAATGCACTATTATTCGTGAGGTAAAAGCTATAAGCGTCTTCTGCAAACAACCATCGAACAGAACCGGTAGGACAGAGCAGGTGAAAATAAAGCTTAACAATAGGTAGTTACAAAAAATTAAGGCACACCTACGCAAACGGGGTATGGAACGAGGGATGAGAAATAATGTTGCAATTCGCTTTGAAACAGCACTTTTAAAAAGGATGAACGAATGTTTGTGTGAGTGTGTGTGAGAGATTTTTTGTTTTTGGTGTTTGTTAAGCACTTACGGTACTCTGCCAGATGCACGCTTAGCACTAGCGGGCGTTTTTAACAACGCCAAAAGTTACACAGGAGTATGTAGATGGAAGAGAAAGACGGAAGAGATAGATAGTACGGTAGCACCAAAGACTGGACGGTTGGCAAAATGGTTCCAAAAGGTGTGATTGAAACGCAAATGTGTTCGATGGCTGACAAAGGGGCATTAGGGCACAATGGATTCAACCGTTCCCAGCCATTGAATGTGACGAACCGTTTGCCCCTGCTACTAACCTGCTCAATCGCGACCGTGGCTTCTCGTCCGGCGTTTGTGCATCCTCGATCGGATTACCAGCGTCATCGATAAACACCAGCTGGGTCGGCCGTACGAACATTCCATAGTTTTCCTCACACTAAAAAGAAGATTGTAGGTATGTTAGTGGGGCACTGTGCTGGGACACATCCTACCTACAGGCGCCAGGCTGCCATACGTTACCGAAAAATACTGATGTCCTTTTATCGATCCGTTGTTCTTCCCTTTGGGTTCATCCAAAATTACGCCAACCCATTTACCGACCGCAAAAGAGGTCATACCGACGTACGCGATCGTGCCACGTACATCCTTGCCGGTCAGCTCGACACGCTGGCCAATTTTAAGAAACTTTTCGGCCATA
This sequence comes from Anopheles rivulorum, assembly GCA_018908115.1. NCBI lineage: Eukaryota > Metazoa > Arthropoda > Insecta > Diptera > Culicidae > Anopheles > Anopheles rivulorum. The sequence continues at coordinate 12,959,484 of CM032177.1, forward strand.
TCGGGAGCTTGTGTGTGTTGTTTTTTTGTTAGGGTGTTACCGTGCCTGCTGTCCCTCGATGTTCGGGTAAGTTGTTGCTGTTGCTGCTTTCACTGTGGAGAACAGGCGTTGATGACATCAGTGATTCCATAGTTTCACAGGTGCAGGTCCGGTGGAGGCAGACTAGCAGTAAATACAATTTACCTATTGTTTTGTGCGCGCTACAACTAGTGCACTTGGAGCGTAAATGGGTGATATAACTTTCACTTCCTTTACGTTCACAATAAATAAAGAATAGTTGTGTACATTTTGATCACCTTTCTATGCACTCGCAGAAGTGGAACTTTGGCAATAGAGAAAAAAAAACTCTGTATCAAGTTGACATTTCATCGGCTGACAGCAGAATCGAGCAGCGTTCAAGTAGAATTGTATTCGAGCAGTTTTCTCACGCTCTTTCTCATTTGCGAGGTGAAAGCTATGCTCAGACCGGTGAATCTTTCTCACTATGTGAGCTAAAGCGGGAAAATCTCGTTGAGCAGCATACGTTCGGGGGAAAGCGAGTTTTGAGGCTTAATTATTTGCTTTTCTTATTAAAAGCAATTTGATTACCAATCTATATTAATGGGCTCATTTTGCTGTAACATTTATTTCAAGCTGTAGAAACAAAACCTCCGTAACAATCGTTGTAATTATTGAACATACATTTGGTGGAGCTGAAGTTGAAGGTGGAGTTGAATCCGGGATGAAAATCTAGAAATAGCACTTTTCAATTTATGATTTATAAGGCTACTACTACTATACTTTCCATTCAATGGGACAATGGGATATTTACCACGTTACCGTTTGGTCGGTCTAAGCAATTTGGCCAGATGAGATTTGAAATAAATTCGTTGGTGTATGAATCTCAACGCAACGGGAAGGACCGAAAGATCCTCCGTTATATATAGTAGATCTTTAAGGACGTTGGAGATTACACAGCTTATTAATCTCAGCAAATAATCCTTTCCACGAAAATGCAAAATACATTGTCCTAATCAGCATGCTTATTCAACGGAGTTCGTCGCTTACAATTTGTTCAATGCTTCTAAAACAATTCTTTAATAGTTTAAAACCGTAACGGCATCATTTGTTCTAGGATTAATTATTCATTAGGTCACACGGATCATGGAATGCATTACTAAACTTATTTGCATCTCACAGTCCTTTTTAGGTATGGTCGATCCAAATGCAATTTAATAGAGACGAATGTAGCCAGGAGGCCAAAGTCTCTATAATCGAAACAACAACAAATGCAATTTAATACACGACCTTCATAATATTAGACGCCAAAAACCTTGCCATGACACCATTTTCTACCTTTTTAAATGTTAATATCCTTGAGCAATTGTATATTATTGCAATGCTGCCGTATATACACCATCAGCATATCACAGCAATATTGATCGGGAAAAATATAGGTCATGTAAAATGTAGAACATAGTACTTGATTTGGAATGATTCGACAAATTTCATAATTTCTATCACTTGTCTACACACATGACCATCAAAAGGGTATGGAACATTCCTAATCTGCTAATCGATACGTATTGCCAACGGAAATCTGCGCGCGTAGAAGCTTCTTTCCGGAGTGTTCCGTGACGAATTCCCTCCGTGTTACTGGATGACTCCACGAAATGCCCAGCAATACAAATCCCACGGCAAAGGGTTCCAACATTGATTCTCTCTTGCAATATAATTCACGTAGTTTTACTCGCGAGATTCAACTGTTGTTGATGTTTTTCTGCTGGATTGAACACAGTCTAACGCCGTGCTAACAAAAGCAAACTGAAATAAAGAGCACAGACATAGGAGGCACCATGAAACGGAAAGAATAGTGGAATGGTATGCGAATGTGCAAAAGGTGCGCGTCTTCGCACATAATACGCTTCACCGACGTGGTACGAAAAAGGCGGGATTCCGCGCTCGGCTACTTCGTCAGCGAGCCACCGCGAGCATCGGCATTCTTTTTCGGTCGTTCTTTACTCCGCGATGAATTATAAAAGAAGATCATCTGGGCGCCAAACAAGTTAGTCCGTCGTAGAACGTGTTCCGAAGTGAATAAGCGTCCGCTGTCGCTGTTGTGCTTGTGTGCTTCCGTCTGGTTAACACAACAAAAAACTTGTTCGTGATGTGTGAGATTGATGAATCGCAGTAATAATGTGCGATCATCTCGTGCTGTGATTAAGGTGGATTAATCGAGCGAACGATAATTTTATGCCGCGCCGTTCGTGGTCATTGATCTCCAACTGTGTCGTATAACGTCCTGTGTGCTCAGAATGTGGCAGTACGAAAAATCCAAGTTTGCCACGATCGCGATCGCGGTGGTTGCGATTTTCTGTCAAACAACCGTAAAGGCTCAGTTCTACAGCTTAAGCTTCGGGACGGATGAAAGCTACAACACGGCACCGGTACAGCCGGCTCCAAGTGGGCCCACTCAGCAGGAAATCCGAATCCAAAAGGTGACGCCACTCGAGGCGATGATCGACAAGACAAATCATCTCGGGTTTCGTGTGCTTCACCAGCATTCGAAGGGCAACAGAAACAATATAGCGTTCTCGCCGTGCGCCTTGGCCAGCATTCTGGTGGCGCTGTACGAAGGATCGGCCGGCCAGAGTGCGGCAGAGTTGCACGAGCAGCTGGTAGTGCCGTACGACAAGGATGTGCTGCGCGTCGGATACAGGGACATACATCGCAGGCTGCGAAGTTATTTCTACCAAAGGGAAAATCTGTTAAATGGGCTTAGCTTGAGTAGTGAAAACATTACGATAAGGTAAGTACGATTCCAAAACAATCCATCTGTGTGTGTGGTGTAAATTTGGTTGAAATGATTGCGAAGGAATGAATCTTTGTGCTTCATTCTAACCTGCTCATTAGGCCGGAGTATGAATCGGTGCTTAAGTTTTATGGATACGATTTGGAAAATATTCCCGAGATGCGAATGCCATCCACCACAGCCACTCCGTTGCCGTCCACCGTGACAGAATCGGAAACGGATGAAACGACTAGCGATGCAACAACGGAAATGGGAAATACAACGGAATCGATGGATGCTTCCACAACCATGATGGCGGCTCCAGAAGAATCAATTACGGACAGTACGATTGATGCAATAATAACAACAACGGAACCATCTGAAACTACGGATGCAACTGTCGACGTAGACACCGGTACTACCGTGCCATCGGAACCAGCGGACGAAACTACTACTATGACAGCGGAAACAACGGATGACACAACCGAAACTTCAACGGTGGAAGGCGACGAACCCACCGAAGAAACGGGTGGTGAGAAACGTCGTCGAAACCTGCGCAAACGTGGACAGCGCGTACTGCATCGGCGGAACCCGAACACATCCCAACGCAGACGATCGCTGCGCCAGAAGCGACAGCCGGAAGAGATCGATATCATCAGCCATCAACGGTTTTTGCAAAACTTCCTCCTGCAAGACGTCACGACCAGTGGGCCACCGATACTGGCCACTGCTGCATTCCTTCCCGGTGTGGCAGACAGCACGGTGCGAAAGAATCCTTTCCTTCAGCAGCCGGATGCGTACCGGCTGCTGGACGATACGATCGAGCACAACTTCTATCTGACCGAAACGGATATCGTGAAGGTGCCGTACAAGGTGTACAACACGATCCTGAAGTACGCCTACATCGAAAAGCTGCAATCGACCGTTATCGAGCTGGAGCTGGATTCGGAAGATTACAAGCTGCTCGTCATACTGCCGGACTACGCGTTTGGGTTGGGCAACGTGATGAAGTTGCTGCAGATAGGCGAAAACGTACCGAGCCTGCGTGAAGTAACGGACCAGATGAGCCCAACCTGGGTGAAAACGATCGTGCCGAAGTTTAATCTCAAGGGCAACATCATCCTGACGAGCGATTTGCAAAATGTAAGCTTGCCTGCCTGTGCCTGTGCCTGTGCGGTGCGATGATTTATGGCAAGTTATGACCTCTTTTCGCCGTCTGCTTTCTTCCTTCCCTCCAGCTGGGTGTTAACGATATCTTTGAACCGTCCCGGGCTGACTTCTCCCTCATGACGGAAGATCCAACGGTCTACGCGAAGCACATCGAACAATCGATCAACGTGAACATCCGGACGCATTCGCTGCAGCAGCTAAAGCGTAATTATGTAACACGACGCAAACGAATGCTACTGCACCGATGCACCTTTGTATCATTGTACGTTTCTGCATGACCGATGGCTGTAATTGCTCTGGCGAATGCTCGCAGGGCGTTGTTGCGTTCTCGTTTGCATGCTGCGATCGTTGGTGCCCATTTGGTGAAGATGAGCATTCGTTTACGTGCAGTCGTGTTTCACTGCGTGCCCGTACGGCAGACGTGTGCGTGCTTTTTAAAATGCCGATTTGTCTCGTTTTCTCTCCACCTGTTGTAGGGTTTACATCGCTTTACAAGAATCCGGTTGAGCTTGCTGTCAACTATCCGTTTCTGTTCTGCATCTTGGACAACGAGCTGGATCTGGCACTAATGGTGGGACGCATATTAAATCCACTGAACGCACGTATACACTAACTTGGGCGCTCGGAATTTCCGGAACACCACGCGTTTGTTCTGCATATTTTACATGCCGATTTTAATAAAGCTTCAACCACAAAATGGACCGTTTTTGTTTTCTCTTATAAAATACGTTCGATCGGTGTATATTGATTTATTTTTCCTACTAACTGCTTGCCTAGCTTGCCTAGTTTCCTTTCGCGATCTGCCCCTTTCTGCACACACGTTTTTTTTACATCGCTACACAAGCAACTCGGTTGCCACTATTATATACATCAAACGATCACATACAACCGCGTACATAAATTACAGCTCTATCATCTATACTTTCGCGACGGCAGCAGCTTAACCTGACGATCGACAAACGAAGAAGAAAAACAAAAGAATGAAGTACGTTTACGTGTGCTGCACCTTCAGCCGCTACACCACGCGGCGATAACTGTCATACGCTGTCTAATTTACTATCTATCTTTATTTGTCTCAGTTTAGCTGCTGGAAATATTCCGCATTCAAACACACACGGTTTTCACACTTTGTTCTTGTGTTGCCTATTTGGTATTTTAGAGCGTAGTGCGTCGCGCTACTTGGAAGACTTGATTACTTGTTTAAATTTTTGCTGCACGTGTCGACGTCCGTAAACGCATGCACCAAAACCGATCCCCACTGGTCGGTTTTTAAACGTCCAGTGCCAGTTTGCTTAAGTCCGTGACCCTTCTGAAGGATCGCAAAGATGCTGGCATACTTTGTACATGTACATGTGTGCGCTTTTGTGTTTGTTTCGATGAGTGGACTACATTTAACATTTATCCACCACAGCCGTTGAATGAATGGGGGGGGCGGGAGGAGGGATAGGTGGGATATGAGGGAAGATTAGCATTAAAGTGGGCTTCCGCCTTGCTTAGCAGCGATAGCAATGTCCACACTGCTCGGTTGCTGCCGCGCTGAAGCGTCAATCTGTTGCGCACACCAAAACCACCGGAACAAAACCGGAAAGGGACAGGGTCGTTAGTGATGAAGGATGAGAAAAAGAAAGAAGAGAGAGAGAGAAAAAAAACCACAATTAGTACTTCTGGCAGGACGGTTAGCGGGGAATGATAGGAATGGATGGTGCTGGATGTGTTCGCATCATTTCATGCATTCCAGCGAGGTCATACGCACATCGCCACCATTTTCGATAATCTTTGCCATCCGTTGCTTCATAGCGCGGGCAACCGGGGGCGAAAAGAGGTCGGTGTTTAGGTAGGTTTGCTGCTCGTCCAGATAGATCCGCTCGGTGCCCTGTGCACCGCGCCAGCGCAGTAATAAGCTGGTACCGTACCCGACGATAAACGTCACCAGATACCCAAGCACGCTAAACCACAGATAGGACAACCGGTAAAGGTAGAAGTAGTCGGAATCGTCACGCGGTTCTGCGGCCCGCTGAGCCATCGCCAGCGGTAGGCTCGTCTGGTTGTAACCTCCAAAGTCCGCACAATCTTCCACGGAAAAGTCGAGCGTTTTTAGCGGCGGTCTCGGTTGTCCGAAGCCTATCCAGAGCGAAAATGCTAGTCCCACGAGCAGTCCCGTAATCACACCCTGCAATGCAACAACAACAAGAGAAAAGAAAGAAAGAATGTGTAAGAAAGATAAAGCCGATCGATAATCGCGGCCCTGTGTAACCTACCCGTTGATTGGCACGTGTGGTAAACATTCCCATGGTGAAGAGCGCAAACAGTGGCCCACCGACAACGCCAAAAATCGTGAGCGACGCCTGCAGCACACCGCCCATCTTTTGGGCGAGAAACGCAACCGCAATGCAGATCACACCGTACAGGAACGCCATCACCTTGCTCGGGAAGCTGGATTGCAGGTCGGGCAGCGGTTTCCGCTTCACCTTCTGGTACAGCGGCTTCAGGTAGTCTTCGAGCGTGACCGCCGCCAACGAGTTGAGGGCCGCCGATACGGTCGACAGACTGGCGGAGAAGATGCCGGACACGAACAGACCGGGCAAACCGGGCAGATCGCCCATCGCATCGACCACAAACAGTGGCATAGTTTGATCGCGCACCTTTATGCGCCCCTGCCGCAGTGGATCACAGTTCCGGTAGAAGTAGTAGATCGCTAGCCCACTGAACGAGGTGCTGAGGCTGAGCAGTGACAGAATGGGCCAGTTTAGCCAGAGTGCTTTCTGGGCCGACTTTAGGTTCTTTACCGTCTTAAGCCGCTGCACCTGCGTCTGGTTGACGGCGTACAGTGACAGATAGGTAAACATGCCGCCAATTGTCAACGTCCACCAGGTGTGACGTGTGGTCGGGTTCGGATCGAAGCTGTAAGTAAACAAACAAGCACATACCGTAACCGTAAGCACGCGAGATAATGGAGCAAAGAAGAGCGGAATAATGCTAATAGGACACTTACTTCCATATCTCCAACCGTCCACCGTCGGACGCGGCGTCCCAGATGGGGCCGAGTCCGCCGGCTTTTACTGCCGCACAAATAATGACCGCGTAGATGGCGGCAAACATTAGCACCGACTGAAAGACGTCGGTAAACAGGACCGCCTTCATGCCACCGATCGTCGAGTAGAACGTGCAGATGCCACCGATCGCGAGGATCGAGTACGCCTGGTCCAGGCCGGTGACGGCCTGTAGTGCTAGGGCCGGTGCGTACACCGCGATACCCATGTACAGTATCATCTGCAGCGTGTACGCCAGCGAGGCGGCCAGCCGTGTCTTTTTGCCGAAACGCTTCTCCAGATACTGCGGCAGGAGCACCGAAAAAGTAAGTAATTCGTAAAAAAAATCGTTAATAATTATGATGCCCAACGTTGGCAGGGAACACCTTACCTCGTACGCACTGCAGGCTTGAAGGCGGAAGAATACTGGCAGGAAGAGGTAGGCCGCGATCGGCGTGGCAAGCCCGTACGAAAGGTTGATGGCCACGAACTGGGTGCCGAACTGGTAGTTTTCGTTCGACACACCCAGCAGCGTGATCGCGGACATGAAGCTGGCCATCAAGCTGAATGACACCGGCCAGATCGACATGTTGCGATCAGCCAGCAGGTACTCCTGTGCGGGAACGAAACGCGAAAGAGAACGCGATAAGTATCGGGTGTTGGTTGTGCCGGTGTTCCGAGGGTCCAAAGTCCAGCGGAAGATCGCACGATCGTATGCTACACATGGTATATGCTTTCCCGCATGGTTGGGGCACAATTGCTAGTGTTAGGATTTAATTTTTTTTTTTCGTTGTTTATATTTTCATTCCATTAGCATTTGGAGCTTTTCCAAACGTTTTAGCTGCTCTTGGAATGATCTTTTTACTCTCTCTTCTTCTACTTCTTCAACAAATTAAACGATGATTTGCATTTCTGGGGCACACCACTCTCTACACCGCAGTATGATACGTACCGTGTTGGTTTTCTGTTTGCCACCGGAAAACCGATAATACACACCGATTCCGGCGGAAACGAGCAGCATGGCGATGAACACAACATAGTCCCACACACCGAACGAGGAAGCCATGATGATACGGTGACGGATGCTTATCAATTATCATACGCTACACTACACCACTTGCGGCTCAACCACACCTGTAAGAGCGAGAAAGAAACACACACACGTACACACTAGTTAGAAAGTAAATCGGACGTAACACATTGAGCGGATTGATGATGTGCGGCTTGTTGCACAGCTTAACTGTGGTGCAATTCGTAAGCGACACATTGTTGCGCCGGTTGCAGATTTATAAACAACAACGAAATTAATTACCACCACTTGCTGCGTGCCCGTGTTACGATTAAATCACAATGCTTCGTTTTCAAAAACAAAAAACCCCCCCAAATCACATCACATTCCGGTGTCCGGTGGTGCACTTCTTCAGGCTTTCGGGTTCTGGTCTCTACTTCGCGCTCGGTCCCGATTTGAACGACTGCCAGGCGGCGAACGCCAACAACCTCATTATATGCTAACCGTACGGAAATCCGACCGAAAGCGCGTCCGGCCCATCTCACACACACACACACACACACATACACATGCACAAAAACGCCAACGAGAGGCGTGTAACACGGCGGAGAGATATCGTTCGAGTAATTGCACGTGCTCAAAGAAATCACCCGCAACGGACGGGATCGTTGGTTGATTCTCGCACCCATATCTTTCCTTATGCCGTGAAGCGCGGCAAGTTCAGCGATCGTGTCCCTTTGGGATGTTTACCCTGCCTGGCGATCAACCATGGTTTTGTGAGGTAGGTTGGTAGTGTTTCGAGTGGATTTCAATCGAAGCGTGTGTAACGTCGGCAGACGTCAAATGGCCGACCAATCTTAATGGGCGCTTGTGAAGTGGCTATTATGTGGGTACCTTTACGGCAGGAAACTGTGTCAAAGGCTAATTTCGAAAAGAGAGATGAAACCTCCAAAAAACATTCGATGCGTATCAAAGGTGAAGATCGGCTATTACCGAGCCTATGGGGATCGGCAATATCTCTATTACTATGGGGAGCGAGAGAGGGAGAAAGATTTTTTGGTGCCTTTTGTGGCTTTTATTTCCTCCTCGCCGCGATTAACAACCTCGATGAAAGTGTGCTAAAGATACCGAAAAAGGGGGAACTGATTTCAACGCGTGTTTTCCAACGCCGAGTGGCTCGTTTTCTGCCCTTTGGTCCCGCTAAAGGTGCAGTTGGGAATGGTGTTATAAGCTGAGGCTTTAACAACAATCAGCACTTTTGAACAATGCAAGATAAGGGCCACACTTCACGGCCAAGATGCAATTGACAATGATTACAACACTCCTAATTAAGTTAATCCTAGGACGTTTACCGTATCTTTCATTTCAACTGTCACAACTGATATTTGCCACTCATGCGCTGAAGGCACGATGCCACCAGCTGATCGTGTTTGATTTGTCCTGTCAAAGAGAAAAAACAAACTACGCTATCATGCAATGCAATTCAATTTAACACATTCATCACGCCGAAAAGGAATTTGAATATTTCCTGCAGAGAGAAGAAGACGCCTGTGGCGATGTTTGGTGTGTTGCGGTCTTGTCTCATCTGCCGAGCAAGCAATTAAAGGCACTTAAGCTACAAATGAGGTCTGTGCAGCTCATCTGCAGTCCCCAGCAGTCACCCATTGTGAAACAGACCCATAATGTCTGGGAGACGGAGATCCAGTGCGCGTTATTGCCTCAATTAGCCTGCGCGTCCATTGGCTAGACTTTGATGTGTTGTGATCGTTTTTTGGGGATCCAGAACACAGCTCCCGATATTCGGCCCAATGAAGGTGTCTTGCAGTGGAAAAAATTGGGATAGGTCGATTGGAAGCTTAAAACATCAACCTTGTGTCCCAATTGAGTGGGAAGAGCTAGATTAGAACGCAAACGATCGATCACTCGCTAGACGGATGCTCTTGGAGTGTTGCAACATTGTTGTATTGTAGCGTTGCTATCAACACGATGAAGTTGTACAATAAAAAAAACAAACACGCACACACACACACTTATCATGTCATAATGGCACCCGATAAGACACATCTACACGAGAACGCACATCAAGATGATGATCATCTTCGTCGTATCTTACGCCATTGTAGCTAAATGGTACCGAAGACACCGCAGGATGTATATTAGCAGCTGATAAGCGACCACCGTATCCTCTGGACGCGATGTAATGAGGTTTGCAGATACCAGTGTGCAATGTGGTTTCGTTCGGATGTGTACCATTGATAGTTGTCGGACGTTCAACTCGCCTGCTGCACAAGCGATAGACAAGGATAAGGAAGCCACAAAAGCAATACGGCTTGGCTTAATTGTTTGTTTCTTTTTCCTTACTTGTGACCGTAACCCCCGTAACAATCAGCAAAGATAATCGAAAGACGGTACACTTCCTTCAATGGAACAAACCTTATTGCTGAATGGGTATTGCCCTGGTGGGCGCACTAAAGGTCCGGTGGGTTAGATCAACGATTCGATGCGATTGTACACGTTTTGCAAACATTTTGCACACATTGTTTTGCTGCAAGGGCTGAAACAGCACAACCAGTATGCAAATTGTACCGTGTTGTTGGAAAGCAGCTTGGCTAGGCTGGCTAATCGGTGAATATGTTTGTTTGTTCCTGGCGGTGCGAATCAGAAATTGTAAATCTACATGCGGCGTGGTGAATTTGAAAGTGTACTACTACGCCTTCAACGTATTTGCAACGAATGCAATGGCTTGAATTATAGTATTTCTAGATTTTAAGTGGTTTATTGTTTGTTTTCCTTGCATTTATATTGACCGAGAAATGGAAATAGTATTTGTTATAGCAACTCCAAACATCAGGATGATGTTGGCTAATATAGGAAGAAACAACCAACATAACATTAATTCTAAAACATGTTTACACATCACTAAATCATGAAGAAAGTGCACTCTCCTTTTCCTGACCGATTGCCCACAATTTGGCACATATTTTTTAATCTGTTTTCGCATTCTTTCGCACGTTGCTGTACTGTTTCTTCGCACGGTCTGCCACGGTGCTCGCTGCTGACACATTTAAATAGTGCGTTTCCACCGTGCCGAGAGCATCATTTTTCGGTGACCGCCGCCGCTATGACACAATACTGTTTGCAATTTAGCAACATTGTTGCAAACCGCTTCCCTTCGGCCGACGGACGAGGTTGTTGGCGCGTGTTTATTTACACGATCGTTTGGCTTCTATTTTAGCTGATGGTTTCGTGCCCTGACACAACAAAAGAACAATCTTGGAAGAAGTTAAGTTCGGTGGTGGCAAAATAAATCACTGTCTAGGAATGTATTTCCACTTGGCCAACGTGCGATGTGTTCTAATAAAGATTGTTTGAATAATTTAAGTTTGTGTATGTGTGTTCTAGGAAATGGGAAATAGGAAACAGCAGACTGAGACGATGCTTCTCGGTAGCAGTTTGTGGCAGTTGCTTTTGCTTTCAGGGCGCTTCATAGATCCGTTTGGAAACTAATAGGACTCGCAACAAACGATCGCAAAACATAATAAAATGTTAATAAAAGAAAAATAGCTCCTTATCTCAATAGGTGACGTAGGCTGTTAATGTACTGTTTATTTGTACTTCCAGACATCAGCCCATCTAACTATCGTACAAATAGTGTTTACACTTTTTTACTTCATTACGCTCTACCACCCATCTCGTATCGCTTATCAAACTGAAAAGAGTAGAGTAAACGGAACGGAAATCGACCTTGAATTTACGCATGCTCCGCGTACGGTTCGGGTCAACAAGCACAACACGTTGTTATGGGGGTTGTCAAATGACAGCTCCTGGCGCCGGTTTCATTGATCGCAAACGCGGCCAAGAGCTATCGGTGCTACACACACCCGCAAACGATAAGCAAGGTTGCGTGAGTAGAGAGAGAGAGAGAGAGAGAGGGCATCAAATTCTCGAAGCGTTTCATCTTGTTGTTGACCAGTGTGACGAAACAAACCGCGTGCTTCGTGAAATACCCCGTTTTGCTTGCCACTTTTCCACCACACGAACCTATTTGCACCAATCCGCCAGGGTATGACGTCACGTGTCACGATACACACGAAAACAGTTAACTAGATGGGTACGAATTTTCACCAAGTAGCACCACTGTGTGAGTTTGACGCTGGCTAGTTGTTGAAGCGACAGCGGTTACTTTGTTTACTTACACGTAAATCCCCTTTTCGTTGGTACACGGGGATAAAATTATATAAGCAGCAGGCACCACTGGTATATGACGTTTGAAGTTGTTAACGCGCACGCACACACACACACGTGCACACTTTCACGTTTAACCGATTCCACTGTGGTGTTTTTGCTTCACACGTGCAGCGAGCAAACCATTCTAACCATGGCTAGGGCACACTAACAGCACTAACTCTGCTCTTGTTGGTGTGACCTTTGGAACGGTCCCGCCGGACGGACCAGCAATGCGCGAACATCAGACTGCAACCAGAAGCAATACCGTTCTATACAGTTACAACCGAGCGCGGATGGCCTTCACGAAATCGAACAGACAGTGGACGGTGGGTCTTGTGCTTCTTGCCTTAATCACTGCATGCTTATATGCTGCTGCCCAACAAAAACCAATCACTCCCTTACGCCCTATCACTGCGCAGGTCTCCTGCCAAACTCGCACAACGGAACTGATAAACGGTTACAAATCACAATTTGGACGTTTTACGGATTCCTTGCTTGCTTGCGGGTAGCAAGAGAACGCAATTTTTGGGGACTAACACGCACTCAACATTCGCTGCACATTGATCCCATACGAAACGAACCGTTCCGTCGTTGAGCGCGCCGGCGATTAACTGCAGCTATGGAAGGGAACGGTTCGTAACGCTTGCAAGATATGCACCCGCAGTCAGTTGGTGTGCAACGTGCGAAAAAGTGAAATGTGCAACATTCCGAAGTATCACGAAAGACCGGGAATTAAAAATAACAAATTTAACTCACCGCTGCACCGCTACAACCCTCGTCACAATCACCGTCCGTGCGGCTGAGGGTCAACACCGTCAAGGTATCCGCGCGAACGCGTTTGTATACACACGCACACACTTTTGAGGTCAAATTTCGACCCACTACACGCTGGACGAAAGACGCACATGCGGACGAGGTAAGTGTATGCGGTACTTCAAAATTTCTCCCGAATAAACACACTGCTGCACACGTACCGCTTTCACTCACTAACCGTAAACTTTGTAACGTAATGACGGTCGAACGATGCAGCAACCATTGGTTAACTATGCGTTTCACCACAATTCAGTTGAATTTTCCTGGCGGTGGAAAAGTTCACGCCGGAAAATCTTCAAAATAGCGCTAGCGAACATCGATGCGTCCGTCAGCTGTGATGTCTCAAATAACAAAGTTCCGCCCGTTTATTCGTGGCGTAGACAAACACGAATGGTTGCACGGCACGGATTATCGGGAATGTCTGGAACACTGTGTACAGTGTGTGTCATAAAGTAATGCTGAATACGAATTTTACACATGATTTTTTATATTTTAATTTTATCACGCAATATAACGTAATTTAGATCATTGCATGCAGTAAATTTTGAGGAATAAAACGTTGGATTGTAAGAACCAGACAGGCACGTAGAAATTCGATGGTTTTTAATCGTGAGATTAAACGTTAACATGTTATTGCATACTTTTAGGCGTATGCATTGATTTGGCGGTTTAACATTTTTGGGCTTTCTTTCATTTTTATAAGCGAAAATGATTACATTTACGATAAATTTGATTTATTTTTGCATTCTTCTTTAAAAATGTAGGAGAGGCATTAATAATAAAAGTAAACATGGAAACCCAACAACATGAAACGAAAAACTTTATTTTGCTTGAAAATTAAATAACTTTCCGTCTTTTAGCCTATATAACAGTCTAGACTATAAAACGCAACAAAACAACAAAGCAAAAAGGTTTAATAACGTTAGCAAAAGATGCAAATCAGAACAACCCGAACAGATTACCCATTGTACGCTGCTTAGCAATACGTTTGCTCTCGTCCACGCGTTTCAACGCATCGTAACTGGCGAGAAAGTCTCCACATTCGGCAGCATAGTTGTACAAATTATCTAAACAAAAAAGCAATGAAAAAAAAAAATAGCAAATATAATAGCGGAACTGCATTTTTCCAACCGATTACTTGCTCCCTTTAACCTACCCCTTAGTACTTTGCGAGGTCGTACCACACCACCATAATCGGACGGCAGGATATGCTGTGGGATGTATGGGAAAAGTGTCTGCAGACTCGTGTGTAAATGAAATATCTCAAGCAACTCTTTCTTCATGAACGGTCTGATCATGGTCATGATGCGATCGATGAATGGTACCACATTGGCCAGATGTAATCCCTTCAACCGTATTGGTAGTCCCTCCTGAATGAAGTACAGCAGATCTTTTAGCGTAAATATGCCGAGTTTTGGCAGATGGCCCAGATGAATGCCGTCCATGTCGATGATGAGAATTGAACCATTGTTGCATCCTTCCTCCCAAAGTTGTATATCTACGCACATGATTGCGCTAAGCCATGCAGAAAAGAGATGTTTGGTTAGAAAAACAACTTAATTTACTAAATAATACGTACAAAGTAAGCAACGAGCTGAGAGAAAATTTGCTTGCATCTGGATCAACGATCTTGGCCAGCATCACTCGATAGCCTTCGGGCGTTAGTTCAGGAAGTATGGCAAGATCTCTGGAAGCATTGGGTTTAGTTATCAGTCACTTTACGGCAATTACATTCATCTTACATTGTATGCAAAACTTACAACACATCCATGGCCTTCTGTATCGCATTCGCTTCGAGGTTTCTATTTCCGAACAGGTTCTTACAGCTCGATCGGAAGCTATAGTAGCACTCGATCGTACGTTGTGCCGCGTCCAGATCATAGTAGTTCGAGTGGAGAAATAGGATCAATTCCAGCTCGGTGACCGGTGGTAAATGTGGTTGACTGCTGACCCATTCACGTAACTTCTGTACATCGGAAGCACGCAGCTCACCTGCATACTTACGATACTGCTCCTCAACGTTTGCAAACTGGATGGATTTCATCGTTGGAAAATGTTTGGGACGGAACTGAGGCGCGATACTTGCGACATCCACATCCACTGCAGCACTGTGATCGACTGGAACCTAAACCATCTCTAAGGCGGACATGTTTTGCAGCAAGTTTCCGGAAGAGTGTGATTAAGAACATTTTTAAGTTGTAGCGTACGTTTTTTTCTTTTGTACGACTTCCTAATCCATTAACGCGAACATACCCACGAAGGACTTGAAATGATCGCATTAACCCTTGGATAGTAAGAAAAAGTAAGGCGAGATAGAATAGCAATGGCATCGTTAAAAGCAGCTCTAGTTGCAAAATACATCAAACTGCTCGACTGCATTGAGGGTTAGCACGATCTGCCGTGAGGTCGTGTTCTACAGCGTACTTTCTGGCTAAAGCAGCAATTTAGATGACTTGTTTTATGTCACACGAATTAGCTCGTATAATGGCTCGTACGAAGGACAATTAAAACGGTCGGCACTATGTTGGTTGCGCGAGACAAAAAGGAAAAAAGAAACACGCCATTTTGTGACGCACGTTCACGACTGTTGTTCTATTAACCGTATGTGATGTGTGTAAGTGTGTGCGGACACAACCGGATCGAGCAAATGTACCTTTTTTGCATATAGTGATAATATTGTTTACTTGTTTAAGTTTTTCTTCTCTTTATTATGCTGTAATATTTCGAATATGTTGAAATACAAAAACCATCACCAAAATGATAGATCCTTACCTTAAATAGCGCTCTGATTCAGTACGAATGAGTGAATTAAATTGAGTTTTAAATTATGCTTCTTTTGCGTTGCAGGACTCCTTATTGCAACTTACTCACTCTGATTTAATTCCCCCAAGTAAGTTAGAATCCCATTTTCTACTATAGGTAATCTCTTGCCAATCGAAATCAATATCCAAAAGAATTTTTAAATATACGACTGTCTCCTCTGTGCCCGATCAAAACAGACTCGGGAATCGGGTATTGTAGAACCATTCTCAATGATATGATTATAGCTTACCGAAACTAGCCGAGTTAGCTGGTCGTGCGTTATTATAGCAAAACGTAAAGTTTTTCGCTCAAAAAAAGGTCACACCAGGTGCAAGAAGTTAATAACTCTTTTCGGATAATTTCAACGAAACAAACGTCTGATTAAAAGCGCTGTAGGTGAAAACTTCACCCACACATCGTTCGGCATCTTTATCGGTCAAATGCTTTAAAGGCGTTCGCTGTTTATTATGCGTGTGTATACATAACGAGGCAAATGATACGATACGATTATAAAGTTACACAGTAGAGTAAAATCTAGCACTAAATATAATTGTTTAATCAATAATCAAGAGTACTATCAAGATTATAGTAACGCAGGCTTCTGCAGACCTGTTGGCGGATGTAATGAATGCAATGAATTGAAATGCTAGCAGCCATTATCACTTTAGGTGCCATTCGCTGGCGGCAGACGGGTTAGATTAGGTGATTGGCAATTTGTTTTGCACGGTTCGTAAAAAAAAAAAAAATAAATCGCGTGAGTGGTTCGCGATTGTTCTCTGCCTGGCGTATATCAAATATGATGAGCATGAACAATAAAGCAAAGAAACTAAAGAAATGTGAGCATATCCTAAAAGAACCAACATCACCCACTCGGTAGATGAATTTTACACGCAAATGCTATTGTGCGCTCGTGGCTTAACCGGTAGTTTAGCTCGTTTGTATCGTCCTAATGTTCGACTCTTCCGTTTTGCGTTATTTAAGTGTTTTTGTTTTCGCGGCAGTGTAAATAAATAAGGTCGGTTGGTTTAGTTGGCGCAACACTATTCTAACATACTACTACCGTACAGGATTAATTAAACGTACATCATTAAAGTCACATAACAAGTTACTCTATAACGGCTGAGTGTTCTCTAGCATAAAAGACGCCACCTCTCTCCTATATGTCCGTTCTATATGACCGTTCTTCATCGATTTGCTTCCTTCAAAGTTAATACTTGCAAAACAGCATTCATTACGAGACTATCAAACTCTACTTTTGCTTGCCCATGGTGATTGCAAATAGGAAGCTTCCATTTCACACGCAAAACAATGTTAACATCACTAAATGATCGATCGATTGAGTGACGACGAGAGGCAAATTGGACCCCTGCCAGCGCTTATTAGTAGTGTTGATGAAATCTAACATGAATATAAAGTTTCTTTAGGTTCGTTATTAAGCAATAGAAAGAAAAAAAGTTATTACACATTTTTTACCTCTAGCTACTACAAGCGAGCGGATCCGTCCTACAGATCTGTTCGTTGAATTTCACGATCGTTGCGTATTTCGTAACTTCACGCCTCGCGCAGCGATTTATGATGCTTGAACGATGCTTCGTACAGGGAGTGTCCACTTATGCAAATGGGAACGATACGTTAACAATAATATGGCAGTTTTCATCCATTATCTTTCATTTTACGAAAAAGAAAAACACACACACACACACATTTCAATTTGTTACTAATACAGGCACACTCAATCACAAACACACGTGGACTGCACGCATTCGTGGTGCAGCTTTAGAATAAGCTTTACAGCAGGGCACTTTTTCTGTAAGTCGGTTGCATTCAAAGCATTCAGGCACACCATTTTTCGCATTTGTTTTACATCGTAAGGTTAAAGAACCAAGCATTTGCAATCCCCATGTCTTTTCGTGTGCGAACAAATGCAACTCTCTTTAAAGAGTTTGGTGAGGCGCTGGTGCGGCTTTCGTACAATTCCAGAACGTAAAGCCATTTGAGATTCATTCGTCGTTTTGTAGCGATAGCATTTACAATTATACATTGATTCCGTATGCTTTCGCGATTGTCAACTATGCGCATGCCTTTTCGAGCGTCTGTGTCGTTTTCTTTTGTTGTTGGAGGTTCCGATTTCCTTTTATCATTTTTCGATCGATTGTTTCTCTTTTTTACGTTTTTGTTTTCCTTTACCAATTTTGGTTAAACAGATTTACTTTTATCACTATTGAGTATTTTCGGGTATCATTTGCTTTACGGTTCGATTCGTTCGGTGCTTCGATGGTGGAGTACGTTTCAAGCCAACTCGCCAAGTGCTAGTGATAGGGTTTGGGGTAATAAAACATAAAAATAGTATATAACATGTTGACGGGTTTTGCACAGCTGCACAGAATAGCTGGGTGCGTAGATATCGCTAATTTTAAATTATAATAAAAAAACAACAAATATTAACATCATTCTATGGGTATTTCACAAAAGGTTTTAACGTTTTCAATGTACAAACTGCTAGGAAGTATCAAACAGTTTGCGAGTTGGCTAGATAATTAAAAATTGCGTTTTACTTGCATTGTTTTTGACTTTTTGTTTGTTTATCTCTCTGTTTTTCTGTACATTTCTAATCTTTAATCATTTTTTTTT
>CM032177.1:13086516-13110689 GCA_018908115.1 Anopheles rivulorum
AGGTGCTCGTCAGCGACCCGACCCGGCACGAAACGAAAGAAGAGCTCTGTAAGGTCCTTGGCCGGATTAGACTAGTCTGGTGAGGTCTAATCTGTCGGAGATCGGTTGCAGCACTGGATGGAGGACTGCAACCTTAGATCGAGTTTTCTTCTAAACGGATTAGCGTCCTGGCCATGTCTCAACCCTGAGCAGGCCAAGAAGAAGAGAGGACCTGGGTGACACTTAAGCGTGAAATCCTTTAAAAGATGTTTTATGCGATCGTAGTGCGTAATTATCGGTAACTAGTTTTCAAACCAAGATGTTGATCCTTCGATGGGTTCTCTTATTTATTTCTACCTTTCTTTATATTCTTAGCAAATTGCTGTTAATTTTAACTGACGACTCAGTAGAAAAAATGAATTAATTGATTCTAATATTAGAACACTTTAGACTAGCTAATAAAATAGCACCGGCCAACTTTGGTCTGTTCTCACGGCTTTCAAAATTTTAATGATGTCTTCAATTTGTGTTCTTGCCCACTCTTTTCCGCTAACACACACACACACATCCACAATAAGCGTGCCACTGCATCTTATCTCTACACTCAGATTGGACGTACTCATGTACTAATAATTTGCAATTCATCCCACATGCACGGTGTGCTCAAGTTCAGCTTCACGCTTCGGTCGTCTGTCACCGAACGTAAAGGACAGCACCGCCATTAGCTCATTTGCGTATACTAAGGTACTAATTGTACGCGATTGCATGCATTACTTCTCGCGCGCATCGTCAAAACTTAATGCCGCCCATAAGCGTAGGTCACGTGCACCTGCGTTCAAATTTCAAGGCAGTTGAAATGGGTGAAGCAACTGAACGATCAACGGTCAACGTCACGGCTCGGCGAGCTCGTCCCATCCATGGCGCATTCACAAAATTTGTTCAATGCACTTCTCGCTCTGCTTCGACTGTCTGAGCGGCATATCTTTTTTGCTTCTTCATGTTTAACGAAATGGGAATCAAAAACAAAAGAATTTCCTTTGCAAAAAACATACGCGCCGAAGATCAGCAATTCATGGCTACACTCCAATGTGAAACACTCCCATTCGGATATTTTCCGACCCAATTCCATTCAGCAACCAAAGAGTTTGAAAGGAATCAATGCCCTTGGTGTTCCATGTGCCTTCTACATGTTGCCCATATCACCACTCCTGTTCGCTGTCCTCGTTCACATTGTTGCCCGAAACACGCGTAGTTCCATTGATTAAACCTTGGTTAGCTTGGGACTCAAATGAAAGCCCACCCGTGTTGGAATAGGGTCAACAATGAACAGGAGGACATCGGCCACCGTTCTGGCGCGCGGGTTACGATTTCACTCCCAGAAATCACCTCAAAGGTCCCCTCACTCCCACCCGTTGCATTGCACTCTCAGCCCAGACCCTTTCGGTATAGTCCACCCAAGCCGAGTCCCTCCGTATAGGTGGCCCTCCCTTCCCCTCTCCCTTCCACCCCTCTCCCACAAAAAAGCGATGCCATCAGCAGTGTGGTTCACATTTCCTTGCGCTGCGTGCGTGTTTGTGTGCTTGGGTGTTGGGGGATCTTCCTCACTGCTGCCGGTACAACCCGGTTGGCGCACTGCGTTGCCCACACCGGTAGACACCCTATCGCACGGCTATTGGTTACCACGTTTGTGGTGGCTGAGGTATATATATTTTTGCCTGCGACAACGTAAACTGCACCGGGCGGGTGGACGACACACAAACACACCACAAACCCCCCGGGGCGAGTGGGAAAGTGCTGTTCTGGCATCTGGTGACATGCCGTGGAGGGAGGCTAGGTCCGCAAAACATAGCGCGACACACTGCCGTGATCCTCGCGCGAGGTCCGGGAATGTCCGAAAACAGAAAACAACGAAACTTCCGACGTCAGCAGATCGGAGTCATAACGTTGTTGTTTTCCCCCTCCCTCATGGGAGACTACTACCAATGCATGAAGACTCGCCGTGGCACACAGTGCACGCGGGCGAAATGTGGCTTCTACCACTATCATCGGGACCGTACGTTCTGCACGCCGGATGGACCAGAGTTGATGAAGGCGTTGTCACCTGACATATAGTACAAATGCATTACGAAAGACTGATGATATACTACCCACTTGGAATAGAGTGCTATTCCTACCGTAACTTGAGATATTTAAAATTTGTTGAGGTACACTAAAATCATATAGGTAAGTTTATATTTTCCTGAGCTTATCTAGCCACGAAGCAATAACGCCACTGAGCAGTGCAATAGTCCATCTTGAACGTGTTTACGATCTTCAGCGAATTCGCAGATTCTCGACAAGCGACATACAGCGCGGACGGATATTTACCTTACCGGTGTGCTCGTGATGAGACACGCCGCGTATGGTTGTGCCGAACGAGATTCTATGCTCACGTGCAGCAGCATGGCAAACCAGTCAAGATCAACAAACTATCCAGAACACAGCAGCGTTGCGGTTTCGGGACGCCTTGCTGGCTGGTCGACTAGCCCGGACAGAGCGGACCCGCCTCGGGCCCAATCAAACCAGTTTCAGACACAGCGAAAGACGGAATGGCAACGTCGAGCGGAACGGAACAGCAAGTAACCCGGTGACATCGGGTGTGTGTAAGGTGCCAACCGTTTTTTTATTTTTCGAATCATCCGACTTCGTTAAGCCATCTATACTTCCACACGTTCCACGCGTTTGCGGAGCATGTGCGTACTTATTGTGCACCGATCGATCTCTCCCAATAGCTACTGATTGTTTTCTAAACTACCTTAAGTTAGCACTTACCTGCCAAGGTATGTTCCTAACCGGTCGAAAGTTTCACACAGCTACAATGCACAGCGTGGCCGGGTTGTCAACGCGCCCGAAAAAAACGCAACCAACACAACGAAAACGATGAAACAGGCAACGTTGCTTAGAAAATGAAGCTAGCAGGTTCTTGCACAGGTGAGATGCCCGTCGTGCGCGACAAGACAAATAAAAAAAAGAAACAAACAACGGCACTATTGGAAATACACATACCAGCACACGCGCTTAATCTATTTTCCACGCATTTTGCATCCATATGCTGATTCAGATTCGGTGCGACACGTTTACATCGCTGCTTCCAAGCAAACCGGCACGCGAATACGATTCGAATATCTTCTTTCTTTCGCTTCCTGGCACCGTGTGTACTTTGGCAAAACGATATCCGGCTTGGTAAATCTTTCCTTTTTCCACTATTTCCTAACCACTCGTCTACTTTCTTTGAACTTTTTCTTTTAACTACTCAGTGCACCAAAAACCAAAAAAAAACGGACGAAAGCATCACGCGGTAACCTTGGCAAGGCCAACGCGCGCCCGCATTGCGTACAGGTACGCGTACGCGAAAGACTCAAAAGCGACCCAGAGCGAATGCTGGACGATCGGTACCGCGTCGAGATGCAGGGCTTCCATCCAGAGCAAACGGTGCGGCTAGCACTAGCAAACATCGAACATGGTTCACTTTCTAGAAGGGTTGGATACTTCCCGGATCGGATATGCCGACGAGCATCCGAAACTTTGGTGCGTACGGAGGCAGCAAATAGCGCGCGCGCTCGCGTCAAATTACAGAACCGCCTTTGCAAACGAAGATACAAACCACAGGCTTGGGCCTATGTACGATGAGGACCGTGCGAGTCACAACCGTTCCGGCACGCGAACGAACATCGACTGGGCGAGCTGCCGCGAGAAGGCGAACGATCAACCGCGATGGTGTACATGCACCGCACCATTGCGAGAGAGCAGCACACAGATTGACGGAGAGTTCGGCATCAACATTTTTGAGAAGATTTTCTGCAATTCAATGTCCCATAACAGTCGACACGCACTACGACGGATGCGATCCGTATCGAAGCCACAACGCGGATAGAGAGCGAGAGAGCGAGAGAGAGAGAGACAGAGAAGGAGAGAAAAATCTTGTGCTGGAATTTTTGAAATAGCGTTATTAGAGATATTCTTGCAGTGGCGAAATATGTGTACACTTTTACCTTATTTAGGAGCTTTATTCTTGTCCATCGAACTCTTTCAGTTGTGGGGCTGTGGATGCTGTATAACTATACAACTGGTACAGTACGTATTTCCGTTTCTATAAAATAGTAATTACATATTCAACTACATTCGAACGGCACGCGGCTAACTTTTGTATTAACTGCCACTACGATTGAATAATGCGACACTAGCATTGAATCATACGTCGCTGGATTTTTGACAGCGATTAACTTACAAAGCGACCGGTTCAATGACAACGACGCATGAATCGATCGTAGTGGCAATTGATACGATAGTAGCGGTGCATGCTTCAAAAGTAGGTGAGTTTAGTCCGTTAAGTTAACGTTTATCCCGGAACTGAAGAACACTCCAGGACATCTCCAGCCCGCAACATATTTCACGGTACCATAACTAATGTCATCAAATCTGTGCGAAACTTTCTAGCAAAACAGCATGATTTGACGCAAAAATAAACAAATCTTGTTTAAGAAATTTATTGATTTCAATTTTCCTCTCCAGTCTATTCAGGTATAAAGATGTCTAATGCACAATAAAGTTTCATTTTGTATTTAGATTTTTAATTGTTTTTTTTTTTGTTTTGTTTTGTTTTGTTTCTTTACAATTACATCTAAGTGGTTTAAGTTGTTTAGTCAGCTCTGCACTTTGTCCCGCGCATCGTAATTAACATCACATTCCCTAAACATTTCAACCGGTACGCAACCGAAGGCTCCATCTGTTATTTCTACATCTAATATCAACCAATCATTAATATTCTTTACATCATAACCGATTCAAAACGCTGGCTCAGCAAATGAAGGAAAAGAAATGAAACGACAAAGCATTACAAGAAAGGGAATATTATCGACCATCACGTGGATTTAGACATATTTCTATTTTGCGAGACACGTGTGTAGCTTTACAGCGTGTTAAGTGTTTGCTGATACTATATGGTTGATCAAAGCCAAATCCGAGAGATGATTTGTTCAAAATGAAGCTACAACTTAATGAAACATTACTTACACAAAAGACACAAATCTATTTACGTTTCTATAACGTTTAATAACAACTAAAGCACTTAGCATTACAAAAGACAAAACCAATTCAATAACCCTTGATGGATATTGTGCTAGGTCGGGAAGATTATGTATAAGTTCAAGAGTAACACAGATTGACTGAAATGCGATCAAAAGGGCGCACGTCAAAGGTTTTTGTTTTCTTCAGACGTGTTGGCGCCCGAATGTGCTGTGCCGTTACAGTTTAGTAAGGTATAGTCCAATACTGAATCCTAAACAATCCGGATGATTAAAGGCCGTCTGCCGCACTCTAATCATATCCGACATTCTATCTTATAACCTTTTTTCGTAGCACAGTTTTGAGATTCGTTCCTTTACACATAAACATTCTTTCTCCTGAGCGTCCTTTAGTGTGTTTTGATTGAAACTACCACAACGGAACGTTTTATCCCATGGTCGGATAATGGAACGCTCGTTGCGTATCCGTACACGACACCCGTCCTCATCCCATTGCATTCCGCCGGAAAGGAAGGCAAGCTTGATAGAAAAACAAAGTGGTTTTGTGATACAAACTTACGGTGATCCAACTTTTCTTACCATTTATCCCGACCTTCTACGACGATCGGCAACTGCTGCTACCTGCACAGTCCGGTCTTAAGCGGCTCCTCGGTTGCTGTCCACTCGCAAGCGTTCCACCAGCTGTGTTTCGTGCCGCGGCGTCACCATACTGAATGCCGCTACCGATCCGTTCCGGATCTAGTTCACCTGTTTCGATTTTGGCCAGGATGGTTTTGGAGCATTTCAAAAATGCTTCCTCCACGTTCTCACCCGTCTTGGCGCTTGTCTCGAGAAAGATAAGTTCGTTCTCCTGGGCAAAGTTGCTCGCTTCCAGAAACGTTACTTCACGGTCTTCCTCCAGATCTTTTTTGTTTCCCACCAGCAAAATGCAAATGTTTTGGCTGGCCAACGTGCGGGCATCGTTCAGCCAGTTCCACAGCACGTTAAAGCTGTCTCGCGAGGTTGTGTCGTACACCAGTAAAGCACCCGCTGCACCACGATAGTAAGACCGTGTTACCGATCGGAACCGTTCCTGACCTGCAGTGTCCCAAATCTGTAGCTTAATCGATTTACCGCCGACGTTCACGATCCGCGAACCAAACTCTACGCCGATTGTGTGCGAACTATCCTCCTTAACTGTGGCCCAGTACCGACCAAGAGCACGAAGAAGAAAAATCAAAACAAAATACTTTGTTATTGCTTGAACTTTCACATCAGACGCTCTATAATCTTGAGGCCGTGTAAGAACAACCATGGAGCTACTGCAGTACACGCATCTACGCTTCAAACGTTTCGGTTCAACGCATTTTGCTGACCTCGCTTTCCGACCATGGCCAGCTTTGCTTTCGTTTACTTACATTTGTTCTCGATGAAGTGGTGCAGCAAGCAGGATTTGCCACAATCCGCACGCCCAATGATGAGAAATTTGAAAAGATAATCTGCGTGTACCGGGATAACGTGGAAACGTCGAGTAAAATAATGCAAAACAGAAGAGAAAAAAAAAAGCGGGTCAAAATTAAATATTAATGAATCACTATTTTGTTGGTGCCAGGCAAGAGATGCAGGCACCCTTTGAGTGCGTGTAATATTTACCGTAGGACTCCGACATGTTTTTTACGCTTTACCGTCGTCTCCTTCTAAAATTGCCCTTTAGCAGGTATTTTCTCGCGTAAAGCGTGAAAGCAATATCGTTTATTTACTTCCTTTACACAAAATACACTTTTATCGATGGAACTACGTAGGCAATAATGCAATTCAGCAAAATATGAACTCTATCGGATGGAAACATTTATTTTCTGTATCTTTATTTTTGCTTTTTTCTTTATTTTCTTTGACATTTCTTCCCCTTCGAAGGCCTGTCGAGTTTACGCTGCTGGTTTCAAGACGTAACAATTTTCGAAGATGATCTTTATTTCAAAAGGATCGTTATAACCTATTAAAATAAAACAGATCTTATTATCATATAATGCAAAATATTACAGATTACCTATAGCAGTAGCGGAATTGAAAATGACAAGAAAACACAATCTGATACAAAACAAAAGTTTAAACTTTGTTGTTAGTTTCAATTGCATTGAGTTAAATTTCGAATTTTATCATTACCAAGGTTTATCAGGGCAGGGTATAATACAGATCCGTTACAATGTGTAACGTATACAAATACACAGTGCTGACAAATAAATATGCAGTTTTAAATTACAACTTTTTATCTGTTGATTAAATTGTAAACACTATTATTTTATTCTCAAAACAATGATTTTCAGTCTTAAAAGCACTATTCAACTGAAGTAGGGATCGATCATCAAAACAAACTTATCGGAACCTGCACATTTGCTTTTAAAATTATAAAACCAACAAATCAATTCTGCTATTATATTGCGAGATACTGTATCAACGTTCAACTCCATCTGGAAAAGAAACTACCAAAAACAGTTCGCAAAAGTGAAAGGAGAAACGCACATAGCTTAGATGAAGATTACAAGATGTCGTGGCGCACGGAACTACTTTTGGGTTTAGTTTTATTATCGGCTGTTCCATTCGAAGCCAAAAATGTGTTACTACTTTTGGGTAATGAAAATGACTAAAGTACCAGAAGTCTAGGACATTTTGTGTAACAGTTCTTCTCCATTCTTCCTGGTAGCCGACGATGGGGGCTTTGAGATGGGAGCTTACCGGAACCGTATCGTGCAGACACCCTTCCTGGACGCGTTGGCAAAGGAAAGTTTGATTTTTAACAACGCTTATGCTTCGGTCAGCAGTTGTTCACCGTCCCGCGCCTCAATATTAACGGGCATGCCGGAGCACCAAAATGGCCAGTATGGACTACACAACGGTGTGCACAATTTTAATTCGCTACCGAAAGTTCGCAGCATTTCATCGATCCTCGGTAAGGCCGGCGTAAGGACGGGTTTAATTGGCAAGAAACATGTTGGGCCGGATGAATCGTACCGGTTCGATTACGAGCGAACCGAAGAGCAGTATCCGATCAATCAGGTTGGAAGAAATATTACACAGATCAAACTGTTCGTAAGAGAATTTTTGCAGCAAACCATGAAAAACAGCAATGAATCGTTCTTTTTGATGGTGTCCTTTCACGATCCGCATCGATGCGGTCATATAACTCCCCAGTATGGAAGTTTCTGTGAGCGGTGGGGCTCGGGAGAAGAAGGTATGGGTACGATCCCGGACTGGCACCCGATTTATTACGTGTGGGATGAGATCGATCTGCCGTACTATGTGCCGGACACGCAACCTGCACGGTACGATCTGGCAGCACAGTACACAACTATCTCACGGCTTGATCAAGGCGTTGGTCTTGTCCTCAAAGAGCTACGCGATGCGGGACTGGAAGATGATACGCTGGTTGTATACACCTCCGACAATGGACCACCGATGCCTGCAGCTCGAACCAATCTATACGATCCGGGAATGGCGGAACCGATGTTTTTGCGATCCCCCAACAAAGCTGCCCGCCGAAACGAGGTGACTTATTCGATGACAAGCCATCTCGATCTTGTACCAACAATTCTGGAGTGGTTTAATCTTACCCATCCGCAACCGAACCTACTGACCGGTCGCAGTTTATTGCCACTGTTGTTCCATGAGCCATCGAACCAACCGAATGATGCCGTGTTTGCAAGTCAAAGCTTCCACGAAATAACAATGACCTACCCGATGAGGGCTATACGAACAAAGCGCTACAAACTGATTCACAATCTTAATTATCAGTTGCCCTTCCCTATCGATCAGGATTTCTACGTATCACCAACATTCCAGGATATACTCAATCGCACACTTACGAAGCAACCGCTTCCTTGGTACAAAACTCTCCGTGCGTACTACCAGCGGCCGGAATGGGAATTATACGACCTGAAGATGGATCCAACCGAATCGAGAAATCTGTTCGGGAAGAGCAGCATGAAGGACACGTTCGAGGAATTGAGCGGTCGTTTGCAGAAGTGGCTCGAATTGACCGATGATCCGTTCCGTTGTGCTCCGGACGGTGTGCTGCAGGATACCGGGGAATATCTTAATAATCCAACCTGTCTGCCCTTGGGTCACTAGTTTGAGTTGAAGCGTTGATTAGCTTAATAATCCTGTTAATACTAACGACATATTGCATTTCTCCTCATATTCATTTTTTAACAGTTCAAAAAGAAACAATAAAGAATTGATCGTTCAAACCGAACTCTTCATAACGCCTGATCGTAACATGGCCCTTTACCCACTTGGTAGTAAAATTACTCGTAATGTTTTCTTTTTTTTACCTAATTATTCGCTATAACATACAGCGAAAATTGAAGAGAAATATATTTCATCGTTTTAAAGTTTCTATTTTATGCTTTAAGAAATTACAGTAAAATGTATGGAAACAAATAACGTTAATTTAGCAAAACAATCAAAATCCGTTAGAAGTGATCAGTGTGCAGATGCCTTTTTAGCTGTCAAACACACATGTTCCAAAAATGTAAACAAATGTGACAGTTGTGCGAGATTCACGTTTTAGTTAAAATCCCCGCCGGTGCCGATTGCTCAAAAAATGGATAGTAGCAAACTCATAAAACAGGTAACATTACCTTCATATCCTTTTGTGGCATGCGGCAAAATGATGCTTTTTTTGTTCTGCTACAGATAAACACGTTACATACGGTTGTAAAAGCAACGCGTATCCAAATCATCCGCAAGCTCATACGCGACAGCAAAGATTGGTCCGCCAAAGCAACCAAGAATAATGCCAATCGGCGTGCCACAAGAAAAGCAGAAGCAACCGAGGCCATTCTTAAACATATAAAATCGATTCCTCCTTCGGAGCTGGTTGAACAAGTGTTGCGATATCAACCGTTGATGAATGGGGCATCGTTGGAAACAGCAACAGTGGCGCATCGTAGTATGGCACGGTTTGTGCAAGACGCAAAATTAAATCGTTATCTAAAATCGCTCGAAAGCCAGTTGGGTGAAGGTGCCCATTCGATGTTTCTTGAGGTGCTTCAAAAAAAGAAAACGATAAAATCATCCGTAGCTAAGAAGCAGAGAAAGGAACGCATTAAGAAAGTTCTGGAAAAGAAGAAGCACAAACAACAACAGAAAAAACAACGAACACAACCGCTGAAGGATAAAGCCAAAAAAGTACAAAAACTGGAAACTGACGAGAAGGATTCATTACACGGTACGGATGATGAGGAAAGTCCAACAACGTTAGTATGTGATTCGTATGAATCCGATGACGATTCTGACGAATTTGATTTGGAGCAGGACGAATCTGAAGACCTAGATAGCGAAGAGGAACTAAATCAGCAGAGCAAACGGAGCATATCTGTTAGTGAAGATGATAATTATTCTAGCGATGAAGAACCGCTCGAAGATCGCGTAGAAGAACCGAAACTTAAAAGTCGTAGTCTGGAAAAACGTAATGATCCTTGTCGGTTAAGCAACCCGGACGTCAAGAAGCCGGAACGACCCATTATACAAAGCGTAAAACAACCCATAAAAAAGAAGGAAGTAAATTATATAGCTCCCGAGGAAGAAGATGACAATGATGGGTGTGAGTTGATAACGGATAGCTTCTTCGTAACGGACTCGGGCGAACGATATGTGGCAGTAGCTCCAAAGCTCAAGCCAAATGTCGATGACGACGTGCAAGGAGATGATAATATGGAAAGCTGGACAACATTGAATAGGAAAAAACGAAGAGAGCAACAGTGGGTAGAGGAGGATAATACCGAAGGTACAAATATCATGGTGTAGTATGCAAGAAATGTGCAAAATTTAATCCTAATTTTGTTTCTTGTTTGCAGCATTTGAAACAGATGTGCGTGAGGTTAAGCAAAGGAAAGTGCGTATGTATCATACCAGCATATCGTCCGTTAATAAACAGCATTTGCATCCATCGTGGGCTGCAAAACAAGCTCAGAAAGGTATCAAACCTTTCGCTGGGAAGAAAGTTGTGTTTGATAATGACAACGAAAGTGGAATGGGTTCATCTTTTACGCAACGGTCCACCTTCAGCAGCAACCTTAAAACTACAAATGATCTTCACCCATCGTGGGCGGCAAAGCAAGCTCAAAAAGGAATCAAACCTTTTGCTGGCAAGAAAGTTGTGTTCGACGCTGAAGGTGATGTTGGAAGCTCTTCAACCTATACCCAGCATTCTACGGCAAAGTTCAATGGAAAAACTAATGATCTTCACCCATCGTGGGCGGCAAAACAAGCTCAAAAAGGATTCAAACCATTCGCTGGGAAAAAGATGATTTTCGACAATGAAAGTGGAAACGATGTTGGTAAAACTATTTCTAAGAAACCTTCCGTAACAAACAATAGTACGAACGATGTGCATCCTTCGTGGGCCGCAAAACAAGCGCAAAATGGCATTAAACCATTTGCTGGCAAAAAGAAGACCTTCAATGCTGATGATAGCAGCAAATGGAACAAACCTGTAACTCCGAAACAGTCCACAACACCCACAGTAAAGAACGCCGATTTGCATCCTTCGTGGGTTGCGAAACAGGCACAGAGTGGAATCAAACAATTCGCGGGCACGAAAATTAGTTTCGATGACTAATAAATACGCACGAGCAAGTCGCAAGTGGGAAACATCTGCGCATGATTATATTATTACTGTGGTGTATATTGGAAAAGCTAGAATAAAGAAGGATCTTGCCTAAAATTCCTTCCTAGAGTACATCTGTTTGATACACGCTCCGTGGCTTCGGTTTTGGTGGTACAGTACGCAGCTGCGTGTGTAACTCCATGAGCAAGTCCGGTTTTTTGCCCGCAATCCGTTCGAATCGTTTCATCGCAATCGGCAGCAGTACCTCCGTCATGTATGTTTTGTTTTTCGCCACAAAGTTCATCTGAAAAGTGGGTAAACATCAAATCACTTTCGCTTGAACAATTTAACCGACCGCTAGTAGTACTTACATCGGCATTAAGCGAATTGGGAGGTTTGTTGGAATGCTGCGAAAGGAACAGCTCTCGGATAAGCATCTCCGCGTCTCGCTGCAGTGAATCGTATTTCGCTAGATACGCACAGCTTTCCGTCGTTTGGAGTAAATGGCGACAGAAATTCACCGTCGCTTGCGTAAGATTAATCCATGTGTCACCTGTTACGTACGCGCGAAAATCGATCCCCAGCACGTCGAACTCCTTCAATAGCGTACGAAGTCCAGTTTTCGTTTGTAGATTGTACGGTTGCCACGGATCTTCCGTGCGTCCGATCGAATCCACCAACCGGTATCGCGCTTCATCCAACAGCTGACCGAGTGTGCTGCGCAACAGACCCTCCATGTGGTAGGAAAGATCCAGCCCTATCTCGCGCAACTTTTGACAAGGTTCACGTACACCTTCCACCACTTTCGCCACCATTTCCAGCTGGGTGTCCTTTGTGAGATAGTGTTTGATGAGCTGTGAGGCAAAGTACTGTAGCTCCATGTTGCACCACACGATCAGCGCACTCGTGCAGGAAGCTTTCGTACTGAACGCGCGCAGAAACTCGCTAGCAACCAGTGCCACATCGCAGAAGAACAGTTCTGAAACGGCCAAATTGTTGCGACGCGCCTGTCGCTGGGACGATCGTATAGCGCTCGTGCAAACACGCAGCAAAATACCGCATGCTTCACGCGACTTTTCCATCTCCACCAGCAACTTCAGTGGCCGGCGGCTGGAGCGCAGTGCTGCCTGCAAACTGCGGCTCTGCGAGTTGGACAGCTCGTGCATTAGCACCGAAGCGAGCGAAGCTTTGAGTGCTTTTATTTTCTCTGCTATTTCAGCTGCCCCATGGAACGTACTGTCCTGGGTGAGATGTTCTTCGCATTTTTGCAGCAACGCCAAGCAATCTTCGAAATGTCGCTGTGCTATTTCTGCCTGAATTTCTTCCGGTGCTGTCACGAGCCACTCGGGAGCTAAATTCTCCACGATGACACGCCCCATTTCCGATGCCGTTGGGCTAAGGGTGAGCAGTTCGCTGTCGGTAGATTTTTGCGGTACCTCAAACTTCAAAGTTGTTGGTGGTTGTGGGGCTTGCGCTTTCTTCGGTTTCTTTAGCTGGTGGAATTTGATGGCCAGCTCGAACTTGTCGATCCACTCCTGCTTGGCAGCGGAATTGATGCACTGAAACATACGCGCTCCATCGCTGGTAATCACGTTGATCGCGTTCTTGTTCACACCATCCAGATCTTTAATGTTTATGACGGCAATCTTTTTTGTTTCGTACTCCGTTTGAAATTCAAGCTTCCTGAAAGTGTCGGTAGCAAAGGGCAATGTGGCACATTATTGTACGATAATAACAATTGCACAAACATCGTGCATTATCTTTCGCATGTAAACACCTACTTTTCATTCCGAACTTTAGCCAGTACCAACACTTCGTTGAACAGAAACAGATGAATGCGACATATCGGTCGATAGTCGTTGGAATCCAGCTCGATAAGACCTCCCTCGTGGATGAAAACCTTATCATCCAGATTCCCCTTGTAACCGATCAGCGATTCCTTGATGAGCTGTATTGCTTTCCGGTTTTGCTGCTCCTCATTCACGTTCGGATCGAGGCTTTGTTCTTCGATAATGTTTTTCTGATCGTCCAGCAACGATTCGTCACGCAGTGTGGTTAATAAGTTGCGTTGCTCGATCAGTATGTGCGAAAGTTGGTACATTTCCGATTCGAGATCTACCACAAATGAAAGGAAGAAATACATTTAGTTGTTATCATTCTCCATGGATAGGGGGGGAGTTTAGGGGTGTTATGTTGATAAACGGTACGTACGCGAGATCTCCTTCGCCGTTTCAATGAACTGCATGTAGTTTTCGTACACATGTTTCTTTAGCGTTGATGATACAGTTTCACTGAGTGATTGAATTTTCTGTTTCGTTTGCTGCAGTTCCGGGCCACCGACACAATCCTGTACCAAATTTTTCACATCTGTAAACAATAGAAAACCAGAAAAGCAGAAGTTAATAGTGTCGTCATCGATAGCAAATTTAGTTTGGAAGGAACGTTATTTTCTTACACTTTTCTGCATTGAAACTATCTTTCTCAAACACAGCAGTGCTTGCTTCAGGCATTGTAATTTCTTCTGCAAATGATAAAACACCAAAAAACTGACGATAATTCAACACAACTACGTTGAGTAGCGATCAGTGAACATTTTATTTTCTCTCTTTGCTAGAATTTGTTGTGACATTTGGACGATTGTTGTAACGGCGTTACACTGCGTTACGCTCAAATCACAGGGTGTCTATAAATTATGTCAAGTAGAGCTGTGTGAAAAAGAATAAAAGCGAATGGTGATCCTGAACATTAGCCCCTAATTCATGCCACATTCTTTTAAACACATTCAATGTGTAGTCTCAAAAATGCTTTAGGCGCGCAGTGGGTCGTTAAGCGTCGAGTAGTTACTGGTACGCTTAAAAAATTAGTGAATCCGATAGACTCGTCATGTAATTACGATGTCCACGAAAGATCTCCAAATACGTAAAGTATTTTAAATCCATATCTTTCTACTATAGAACATAGCACTGAAAAATAAAACCGTTTTAAAGTTAATTTCGTTAATAAGGATACGTCTCTCCACTTAACCATCCGTTCAAATTCAACTACCACAGGTTAGTACCACAGTTGAAACTCGTAGAACACAAACGAATGGGCAATGTTTTTCTCGCTCTCTCGCAAAAATCACACGCGCAGAAGCATTTTCCGGCACGATGGCGCTCCGGAACATACAGCAAGCAGGGAGGAAAATGAGCACCCTCAAAGCGATGAGTGTTTACGCTCAAAACCACGCTCATCCCGAGTTGCAATCCCAATGCTCCCAAAGCCAGTTTCAAACAAAAACTGACAACAAAGATGTACCAACTGGCCAAGAGATAACCGGATGTTGAATAGAAACCAGTGTTGAGAGAAAAATACAAATGAAATTACGATCTCAAATGATAACGATAACGAGTGGAGAAAGAGAACGATGTACAAGAGAATGCGAGTAAAACGAGAGAAAGTTCTTGTAGGAAAGGTAGAGCTGAAAAAAAAACATGCAAACTACGAAGGGAAGCATTAGTGGGCCATGCATGAACTTGACACGATTAGATGGGGAACGATTTACAGGCTGATGATCAAAATTAATCCACTCGCCTTTTTTTACCAAGACGATAGTTGCCAAGCCTGTTGCTTTATTTCTTCCCCTATTAACACATTATAAATAGCGAGTACGTTCTCTGGGTGGAAGGAAAATATTTGATTGACAGGTTTTTTGAATCCCTCCCCTGATGTATGACGTCCATAGGTTTTGATTTGCACACAATTTATGGACCCATTTTCCGTCGACACTCTCGCTCTCTTCCACTCTCTCTTGCTCTCTCGCGTATGTCAGTTTGGCGCTCATTTGCTCTCATCTCGCCAGAGCGAAAAGTAGGCAACGATTTTCGATTTTTCCTTCAAACGTAAACGAAGGAAAACTGCACCGTACGAAGAGATGATTTTTCCAACCAGATCGATCCTACTCTCTCTCGCTCTCTCTCGCTCTCTCTCTCTCGCTGGTGTTTCTTGTATTCCTTTGCCGTACATCCCGCTCCGGCCAGGAATCGGGGAGAGTAGGTCAAAGCGAAAACGTTCACCGTTCGCGCTCACCGAAAACGGGTCGGGACGGGTCAGGTCGGTCGGTCGGTCTCTTGGTCAACCGTTGGCAAAAGTGGGCTCAGTTTTCATTCCTTTCTCGCACTGTGCCCGTGTGTCAACCGGAGCGACGTCGTCGTAATGGTGACAAACAGGGGGAACAAAATGGAGCAACACTTTCTGGCTGCGTTGGCACTGTACACGACGGCGACGGTGGCACCATTAACGGCGACGGTCGCTGAAACCGAAAAGCAGCCATCGGTATCGGCAGCATCCATCGCGTTCACGACGGTCGCTTCCGGATCCGCAAAGCTGATGCTACCGCTGCTGCAGGTCCCAGTCACGGCCTAAAACTCTTCTCTGCTTTACCCCCACCGCCCCACCCCCCCACCCAACCCGTGCCAGTGGTGCAGAAGCAGAACGGGACGGTGCAGTGTGTGTGTGTGTGCGTGCGTGTGCCTGTGTGTGTGCAGGTGTGCGGGATAGAGAAAAGAAAAGATAAGAATTCGACGGCAGAGCAAGCTGCAGAACCGTGTGCACGGCTCCGTTAATCAGTTTTGTGGTAAGAGGGACCATTCTACTACACCTACCGTTTCCGCTAGTGAAACGGTCCACTCTCCCCTCACTCCACACCCCCCCCCCCCCTCTGTTCCACCCCTCTTCGCTAGACCAGTGGAAGGATACGCGAAGGAGGACGGAGCAAAGTGTCCAAAAATCGTGTGCATGTGAGTGGCCTTGTGTGTGTGTGTGCGTGCGTGCATGCGTGTGTGTGTGTGAGGAAAAGCAAGGAAAAAAGAAGAAAAAGAAAAAGAAAAGGTCAGCCAGTGCAACCAGTGATGGTAGACAATTTATGTGCGAATACTACCCACCCCACCATCTCATACCTCCCCTCCTCTCCCTCAACCACCATCTCATTAATCCTTACGGGGCGCAAACTTAGGGGCTGAAGTAGCAGAAAAAGTTTGTGCGCTGCCAAAACAGGTGAATTTTGATACATCTTTGACCCCGTTGAGGTGACCGTACGACGGCACACGGTTGCGTAGCCGTGTGCGTATGCGTACGTGCGCGCGTTCGCTTGCCTGTATGCAGACGGGTCCCGTTATTCAACGTACCAATTTGTGTGCGTTTAAGTGTGTGCGTGTGTGTGTGTGCGCGCAAGGTTTTGGGCCAGTTTGGGGCTGAGCATTTGGGAAATTTTGGGTGAAGAATACGTTGGGTCGGTGTAATGTGAGTGAACAGGGAGTGAAAGAAAGTGACTGTGTGATGCTGCTCGAAATGATGGTGTGTGTGTGTGTGTGTGCCCGTTCTCAGATTATATGCACGACGGGTGTGTGTGTGTGAGAGAGAGAGAAAGAGAGAGAGAGAGAACGCAACGAGTGCGAGCGAGCGAGAGAATGAGTGAAAAAATGTTTCAATGCTTTGCATTGCGTGAAAAACCCCGCAACCAGGATGGGCGGAGAACCACACAGCATTAGTCTACTGAGATCAAATTAGTTCCCCCCCCCCTCCCCCACCCTCCCACCCCGGGTGTCGATTGTTTCGCATTTTTACATTTTCCATCCATCCTTTTCCATTTTGCGCGTTCAACCCGGCCTACGAACGATGATCACGATGTTGCAGTTAATGAAGAAAAAAGGGAGAGAAAAAAAAGAAAACCGTTTCCCCCAAGTGGATGGGAACAGATTTTCATTTGCAATGGTACGGAAACAACAGCAAACCATTGTACCATCAGTTGTTCGGCGACGAGCTACCCTGTGTGTGTGTGTGTGTGAGTGAGTGTATTGGCTACGTGATCGAACGTGAAATGATGTGTGCCCACAATGTGTATGTACGTCTCCGTGTGTGTGTGCGCGCGTCTGTGTGTGCGGGATGATAGGAATGAGGCGAAAAATTGTATTGTTTCATCTCAGCAGCCGATGCGAAAACACCTTTTGCAATGCTGTCTGTCTGTCGCTTGCAGTGTTGTATGTCCAACAAAAATTATGCGACCGTGAAAAAAAACATGCTTCCAACGATTAAAGCAACCGCATGGCAGTTGCATGGTGACGGGTTCATTTTGCAAGGAAGAAAAAGCAAAAACCCTACCCGTTTTCTAATTCGTTTTTCTTTTTGGTGACCGTTCCGTACAAACACTGCCGAAACTGTCGAAACGGTGCACAGGGACGATGCGATGTAAAACTGTTNACCCTCCCACCCCGGGTGTCGATTGTTTCGCATTTTTACATTTTCCATCCATCCTTTTCCATTTTGCGCGTTCAACCCGGCCTACGAACGATGATCACGATGTTGCAGTTAATGAAGAAAAAAGGGAGAGAAAAAAAAGAAAACCGTTTCCCCCAAGTGGATGGGAACAGATTTTCATTTGCAATGGTACGGAAACAACAGCAAACCATTGTACCATCAGTTGTTCGGCGACGAGCTACCCTGTGTGTGTGTGTGTGTGAGTGAGTGTATTGGCTACGTGATCGAACGTGAAATGATGTGTGCCCACAATGTGTATGTACGTCTCCGTGTGTGTGTGCGTGATGATAGGAATGAGGCGAAAAATTGTATTGTTTCATCTCAGCAGCCGATGCGAAAACACCTTTTGCAATGCTGTCTGTCTGTCGCTTGCAGTGTTGTATGTCCAACAAAAATTATGCGACCGTGAAAAAAAACATGCTTCCAACGGTTAAAGCAACCGCATGGCAGTTGCATGGTGACGGGTTCATTTTGCAAGGAAGAAAAAGCATAAACCCTACCCGATTTCTAATTCGTTTTTTTTGGTGACCGTTCCGCACAAACACAGCCGAAACTGTCGTAACGGTGCACAGGGACGATGCGATGTAAAACTGTTAATTGCGGTTTGATCCGTGTAGTAGAAAATAATGAATCTGGCGAGAAAATATAAACCCACCCGAATGAGAGCGAACGTGTACACCCCCTGGCTCGACGGGACTATCTTTAGTGGTATCAGAAACGGGAACATCCGACCAAAGCGTAAAGCGAATTATCAATTCGATCAAAATAGACCCCTTTATAGTTTGTATCGTTCCGTGGTCAAGCCACCATTATGGTTTGGGGCACAAAATGTTTAGCTCTTAGTCGATTGATTTAGCCACTGTTTAGCGTATGTACTGGATTATCTACCAGCGGGCACAGCGAGTTCCCAAAAGCTAAAAGATCGGACTGGAATGAGGAAAGATCTAGCTAATATATTTTCACAGCCCGTGCCAAAGAAATCAATGTTTCGAAAGTAACCTCGGGAATGGAGGGTTTTTCTTTTCGCTTCTTCGTCTTTTCGTTTTTTGTATTTCCTTTTTGCGCTCCCAGTGCGCTCCGTTGCATGCGTGCGCCTGCGTGTGTACATGTGTGCGTCCGCGTCCCTGTCCGTGTATCTATAAGTTTGCTTTTTGCTCTGTTTCCCTCTCTCTCGTTCTCTCTCGCTCTCGCTCTCTTTAGCTTTTCCACGTCGAACGCGTACGCGAACGAACAAGATTCGCTTTTCCATTCGACCACCGAGATGGACGTGCGCGCGCACATACAAAACACACACTCACACACACGAGAGCTGGGGCTCGTGGGGGTTTTTCCTACTGGTCTACTTCACCCTCCCTCCCCCCCTCTCCTCTCCTACATACCCGCCCCCTCCTCCGCTGTCTGTTCATTCGTACGTACTACGCGTCGCGGTCTGTAAATGTGTGCGAGCTTTTGCGTGCTGAGTGTGTGTGTGTGTGTGCGTGAATGTGCGTCCGTGCTTGCACGTGAATGCTGACACTAACCGATCAATGGAGTGGAGCAGTGTTTGGCTCCATCGTTTGGCAAACCCTGTCGGCAGGTGTGTGCGTGTGTGTGTGTGTGTGTGTGTGTGTGTGTGTGTGAAGAAAATTAAATTCAAATTACAACAACAACAACAAACAAACGAGTTCCACATTTAAATCTCTCGTCACACATTGTTGCATGCACTGTGAACCTAGCGAACCCCCCCCCCCCCCCCCCCCCCCCCCTCCTCCTCACCACTACCATGAAGGTACCAAACAGACGAGAAAAAATAGATCTTGTCCAGAGGTCCTACCATTGATCGTTGTTTCCGCTCTACGACGAAAATACATTTCCCGTTCACGTACGTGAGTGCGTGAGAGCAGCTGAGAGCCGACTCGACACGACTCGCATCACGGCTGACGCGCGCGCTTGTGTGTTGGTGTGTTGGCGATACAACAGAATCGAAGCGACACCGGGAGAGCAACACACGCACGAAACGTAGGAGAAAGTGTGGGCGAATGATGTATCGCACGGATGTTGCGTTTCGAAATGTTCTTCGCGATTGTGTGCGCACGTTCGTTTGTGTGTGTGTGTGTGTGTGAAGGTTTGAGTGCTGATCTTGACTGGTGAAGTTTACCAGCAACTACCAAACCTTGTGGAAACAAAAAAAAATGATAGGAAAGAAAATCGACAGATCGAAAATCCTCCATCGTTCGTGGTCGATGTGCTCGCAATGAGTATGTGTGTGAACTCGCGTTACATCTTTCTCATCTCGCGTCACGTTCAGAACTCATGATGCTATTTGTTCTGTGGCTTGTGACGAATGTTGCTTCCCGTGTTGCTGGAGAAACCAATAACAAAAAAAAAGGCTGTGTGCTGTGTAGTTAATGTTCCGTACGCGAGTGGTCGAATTTTTAATTTCAAAAATTCATCTCCGTACGTAAAGTTTGTGTAGCATGTGTAGTGAGCGATGAATCGTTTTTCCTCCCTTTTTATATTGAAACTGTTTTGTGCGTGAAATTGTGCGTGTGAAATTAATAATAAGAAATCAAATTTAAGGAAAAAAAAGCCACCTTTGGTGTGTGTTTCCCATTTCGTATCAGTAATGTTTCAGCAAAAGTGTCCGTTCTCTCTCTCTCTCTCTGTCGTTCGCAGTTTGTATAATGGAACGCGCCAAGATAAGATAATTAACAAACAAATGCGCACAAAGAAGATGAAACTTGGTGCAACTGTTCTAAGTTAAGTGTAAGCAATGAAAGAGAAACCAAAAGTGTTATGTGCCGTGATTTGGAGGAAGGAAAAAAGTACACGATCGAAGTAAAAAAGAAAAGAAGGGAAAAGAAAACACTTCAGAAAGGAAAACAAGAACACACGCGACAGCGAAACGTGTGAAATCAGTAAAACAGTGCAAATTTCGGATCACTCACAAATCAATGCGGGCAGTGTAGTGTCACGTTCCAAGGCAAGGCAAGGCGAACGAAATCGGTGCAAATTGGGTGAGGTTCTCCGGTTGTTTCGCTCACCGGAAGTGCAACAGTTCGGCCTGGTAAAGTTCCGCACCTTACCGCCCTTTGCTCGTCCCCCACCGCCCAGCCGCCAGACACCAAACTCGGCACAACTCCCACGGGCACACGGCAGCACAAACCGGAAGTGCAGCACACTGGTCGGTTGGAAGTTGTGCTCGATTCACTACACATTCGCGTACCGCGCGAGTCTGTTGCGAGTTCCGTGTGTTGGTGGTGGTGGTGGAGGTTGATTTACCCAAAGGCAACCGGTTGTACGTACGTAGTGTGCCACAGCGCCCGTATCGAATGGCCCATGCACTAGAGTACCCGGCACACTAATTGGCTCACACCGGCTGGAGAAATTTTAAGCTTCCTTGCAGGAACGAGCTCAAAGTTTGGCAACGAATGGGCGGATGTACGCACGCACACAGATGATGGTGCCATTACGATCGGACTTATGGTGCGCTGCTTCGTTCGTGCTCGAACTGACAGCAGTGAAACCGTAAACGAAAAACACCGGAAAGTGTGCACCACACGGTACAAGCGACGATAACAGGCACACACGGCTACAACACGGACACGAGAAAGGATACGCTAGCAACAAACGAACCGGGGAAAAAGGGGGCATAGGAGTAGGCGCATTTGTACGCCGCACCGAATCGAACCGCGCTCGATCGCTTAGGGCAGACGGTAAAACCAACACAGGAACCAACAACGCAGCCACCGAGTGTGTAACCAAAGCACAAGCAAACAGTAACCAAAAAAAAGAAGAAGCAAACAACCAAAAAACGCCAACTATCACATCATCCACATAATAACAACAAAAAAAAACAAACACAACAAGCCAAACACTACCGTAAAAAAACAACCCAAACCGCTCGAAAAAGGGAACCCCTTTGTACCCCCGTGTGGACCAGTGCGCCAGTACCCGCGACGTCACCAACCAAACCAACCGAACGGGTGCCACCGTCTGGCGGTACGATCGGTCGGTGTCCTGTGTCCTTGCACTGCCCGCAACCAGCCCCTTTCGGTCCCTTTGTTGCTGCGACGTTGCGTTACGCTCGTCGATAGGTCTCGGCACTGGCGTCGTGCATCATCGGGCATCATCACCATATCGCAACGATTTGAGCTACGGGAAACAAAATGGCGGGTGGTGAGCATACATTCGGTAGAAAGACATTTCACAAGCCAACCTATTGCCATCACTGTTCGGATCTGCTGTGGGGGCTCATCGGACAAGGATACATCTGTGAAGGTGCGTGTTGATTCCGTTGCTTGCGATCTCTTTCCGCACTTCTGCCTCTGGTCACACACACACACACAGATACACGCGCGTAATTCTCTTCTATATGGCTTTATCACTTCCGCTCTTACTTACTTATCATTGTGTACGTGTACGTTTGTGTGTGTGTGCGGGCCTCTCTTTCTCTCACGCTTGCTTTCTCTAACTGTTTCATTAGGGGAGTGTTCTGTTCCATTAAGCAGTTGTTTTTTTCTTCTTTCTACACGATCGTGAACAGTAACTTTTTTTTATTTATAATTGAATACTATAAATAACTGATAAGACTTGCTAGAAAGCACGTAATTTCTAGCAATTGTTCGATACATGAATTACAACTTTAAACAAACCAAATTAATACAAAACGTTGTGCAAACTATATATGCGTCTAACGATGCCAAATAAGGGATCTCCTAGCTGGAGTCAAGAACAGGATAAACCTAACAAATGTGGCACCCAGTATGAGCGCTCCGCGATTATTGGAACTCCTGAGCTCCTGGCAGCTTACACATTCAACAACAAAACATCTGATAATACAAGCCACCGTGAGAGGCAGAATGAATTGCTTGTTGTGCCACTTTTCACACACGTTTTATGTGTGAACAAGTTTCACACGAAGAGGAGTTCAAAAATCGGATGGAAATTTTTTGATAGGAATTTATCATTTAAAATTAACGACGTTGTTGAAAACTGGGAACGTATAACTCTTTAAAGGAAATCATGAATTATTAAAAAACATGTTAAAATTTAAACATGTGCTAGAAGTTTCACAAAAAGCTAACTATCTAATCAAAATAGAAAATAGAAATCATTAAAAAATTCTTTTCCTCCCGGGTTGCAACCATATACACTGCTGCGCTTGCTGCTGCGCCATGCAAATCGAAGCTGTTTTGGTTGGCTAGCAAACAATTCACACTGTGTGAAACACCGAATTAAACACAGCGGATTAGCATGATTCGCATCGGACGGTACGATTGCCCGCAACCCGGTTGTGACCCCGTCCGGTTGTTTTGTGAAACCGTTGCGTTTTTCCTATTAGCACCAGCAGGGTAAATCGATGAAGGGCTTTTCATGCGTCATCACTGTTCATTGCCACCGGTCGGCATTTGGATGCGGGTCGGCGGCGGTGGTGCACCATTTAAACTTTCCCACCACTCCGAAGATTTTTTTCCCGGTAAATCGCACCGATCCGGGTACGGGTCTCCCGTCTTAAGGGAATGGTAGAAAATAGATTCAATGCTGAACACATCATCATCGTACCCACTAGCTAACATAAACAATTCGGTCAGCACGCTGCATATGTTCACGTGCGTATGTATTTCTTTTTTCACTACTCATGGGCTGTGATGGTGTTGTGTAATTTTTTTTTTTTGCTGGAAATAGCTCAAACTACCAAAAATGAGTACAGAAATTTGGAGAAAATAATCATGTGTACAGTGTGAGCTGTATGGTGTGGGAACTATGTAGAACTATGAGATAATTCAATTGCTAGTCATCAGTAACCATGCGCCTCCATTGAGGCATTAAAGTAATTCATGGTGATCTCCAAACAAATGTCAGCTTCTTCACACCAGAGTTACAAGATTAATAAGTTTTTATTCTATTTATTCGTTATACAGACATATTGAAACCCAATTCACTCTAAAGCTCAATTATTTAGAACATCATAATCAATTAAAAAAAACCACCAGGCGCCTCCATGGAATATAACTATTCTTACAGAAACTTTATATTTAATATTCGGGTCGATCGTACCTTAAGCCAGTTGATATTTAGAGAATTATAATTTACTAGCCTTTCGTAAACTCTGGTCGCCCTAATCCTGCGAATTCCTAGAATGGTTTCTTATAAAAAAAAATCAGTTTTCTAGCAAGTTTAACCCAGGTTAGGCAAAGTTTCCTATATTTTGGTAACTTTAATATATTTTTTGCAATGGTTTACTTGAAAAGTAATTAAGTTCAGATTAA
>CM032177.1:13111357-13170986 GCA_018908115.1 Anopheles rivulorum
TTTCTATCTTTTTCGTATTGGTCTTTCAATATAATTTATAAAATAGAAATAAATTATAAAACCAACTGTTTACTAAAAATCGGTCGTTGTTTTACATCCATCGACCTAGATTTGGTTGCGGAACAAATTTATTCGCTTCTGATACCGTTTGCACCTACAGTTGCACACAAAACTTCGCAAAAACTTTTGCTAGCCTCCAGGTTGATCCGTGCGCACTATTGGCACTGCTATCCGGACCTGACACCTGAGTGATGAGTCACTCATTCGCGCTATCGCTCTTCGTGAGCGAGAAAGCAGCGTGAGTGACACACGGTCGTACACACATCCGCAAGCTTCACGCAACTGTCTCTAATCATGCCGTAGCGAACCATTTCCTTCGGTTGGTGCTATTGATTGACGATCGCACGAAACTGTTACATTACGCAGTACGTTAACTCTATCATCTGTTTCTTTTTGTAAAAATTGTTTATTTCTTTCCCTTTTTTTTCAAACTATTAAACCAAAAAGTGTCCCATAGCTCAGCTGACTAACCTTACTATCCTTTCTCTCTTTATATCTCTCTCTCTTTCTCTCATTACAGTGTGCAACTTTATAGTACATGAAAAGTGCGTAACCAACATCGTGACACCGTGCACGGGGATCGCACCGTACCTTATCCGCAACCCGGTGGCCCACTGCTGGTCCGAACCGTCGCACCATAAGCGCAAGTTTTGTTCGGTTTGTCGTAAGCGATTAGATGAAACACCCGCCGTACACTGCTTGAGTAAGTAAATAGCCGTATCCGCTTGTATCCAGCGTGTTTTGTATTGCTTTATTTTACCTGCTTTTCCGTGTTTGTGTGTGTTTTTTTTTTAATTTTCGCGTTGGCCAGTTTTGTTCTGGCGCACCAACTGTTTACGGTGCGCTGCGTGCGTGTTTCTTTGTTCCCGTGCGCTACCATGCTGCAAATCGGGGCGGTTGCAATACGCGTTGCTATGGTTATTTCTGGAATCACATTCAGCCATTTTGTTGTAGACCGTGCTCAAGGCTGTTTCCCTCGGGCTGGCGCTGGATAAATAAGCACACAGTGCTGATGAAGTGCATGTAGCGACTTTTTTTCTTCACCAAACCATCTCCAGCCGATACAGTTTAAATTGTGATTGATTATTTATTAGATTAGATTTATTTGTTTTTCTTAAAGATGGCAAAAATAAAATAGCAAATTGGTAAGGAAATAATATAAATGAAAATCCAAATTTTCCAACCTATTTCCAGTATGTGAGTACTTTGCGCATGTCGAGTGTCAGGATTTTGCCATCCCCGACTGTAAGGAGAATGCCACCTACGTCCCGGGCAAGGAATTGGGCCATGTCAAACATCAGCATCACTGGCGTGAAGGCAACCTGCCACAATCGTCCAAGTGTGCGTACTGCAAGAAGACATGCTGGTCTTACGAATGCCTTACAGGTAAGGAGCATGGCATGGCAAGCACAAGGCATGCCGGCACGGATTGAATAATGGAAACGGTTCGTCCCGTTCGTTCACAGGTTATCGTTGCGAATGGTGTGGCACAACCACCCATGGCGGCTGCAGAAACAACATCCCGGCCGAATGTACGTTTGGCACGCTGCAACCGATCTACCTGCCACCGCACGCCGTTTCCATACCGCGGACGGAGGTACCGATGGAGGCGATCATCGGTGTGCAGAACCGCAACAAAGGAACACCGGGAATACAGCGCGACTATTCCTGTCGTAAGTGTCATCTGACTGTTAAGTGCAATTTCGTACATAAACTTGTCCCGATAATTGGATTAAACCGTTTAAACATAAGCACGCCAAGCACAAAGCGATCGAGCAACACATTTGGTAAAAGTGTTCAAAAATTTAACCATTGGTTCATTTCATTTATTCAACGATAATGCTTTACGATCAAAAGCAAATTAGCGAGCTTTTGTTATAATCTAACGTTTGTATTGCATTTAGTGTTTCATGTTTTTAAAATTTTCAAACATCCAACCATATCCAACAACACTGTTTACATAATTTCACTTTTTCTTTCAATCTTTTTCTTCACTCTCTGTTTTTTTTCTTCTTTTTCTTAAATCTTTTATTTCCTTTCCTGTTTTACTTCAACTGTGTTTTATTTATGTTATTTT
The DNA here is from genome assembly GCA_018908115.1 of Anopheles rivulorum. NCBI lineage: Eukaryota > Metazoa > Arthropoda > Insecta > Diptera > Culicidae > Anopheles > Anopheles rivulorum. Next base: position 13,113,495 of record CM032177.1, read on the forward strand.
ACTTATTTTCACAAACACATTTAAAAAAAAAAACAAACAAAACCACCCTGCGGTCGCGTCGTATGTGTGCCCATTCGCCTGCTACATGTGTCCATTTTTCGCCATATTTCATCTTACCACTACTGCTGCTACCGCTCGTGTATCTATTTACTACACCGCTACCACCCATCCATCCAACCACCCATCCACCCATGTGTCCCGTACGTGTACGCTTCGCGTTCCAACGCTACGTAACGCTGAACTTGTCGCGGCATTGTCTTGCCGAGGGGTGTTTTACCCCATTCCGTTTTTTGGGGGCCTCTCGGTACGTGATACCGCGTGTAATAATGATCGTATGCATCCGGCGCCCGTGACACGTTCCGTAGCGGAACTGTGGACAATCGGGCTGTATCAGGACGAGCAAGACGACCACGACCAGCATCAGCACAACCCGCAAGAGTATTGTAGCGAAAGCACGGAGCTGCTGCTACGCAGCGTGCAGCAGGAAGAGCAAAAGTGTCGCACTGTCCCACTGGCACCGGTGTGCTTCACCTTCTACGATGACGATGACAGCGCATCCAGCACGGTTGGATCGGCGGCAGCGGTTGAAAAGAGCGACCAGCACCAGCAGCAACGGAAACAGGACGAACAGCAGTCGCAGCAGCATCAGCAGCAGCAGCAATACCACAGTGATAACAGCTTGTTGCTGCAAACGGAGGACGACTGGCCGATGAGGCCAACCCGCAGCCGCAACCTTATACATCCCGCCCTGAGGCGCACAAAGGTCCCGACGGGTGGCCCACCGACCGATACGCTGGTGACGCGTAGCCGCTCGTTTCAGGATCAAACCAACAGCATTCCAAAGCGCTTCGTCAAATCGGCCGCCTACTACAGTCCGCGCTTTTTGACACGTTTTCGCAAGAAGCACCAGGCGCCTCCATCGATAAAGCGACGATCGCCATCGCCGCTCGAGCCCGGTCTGAACGGAAGCGAACTGTCCAAGCTGATGCTTGTTCGGAGCACGCTCGAACCCTCCACGGTTGGCCCGATACGTGCGGCACTGGCACCCGTGCTGGTGCACACACCATCCAGCTCACTGACGTCATCGNAAGAGTATTGTAGCGAAAGCACGGAGCTGCTGCTACGCAGCGTGCAGCAGGAAGAGCAAAAGTGTCGCACTGTCCCACTGGCACCGGTGTGCTTCACCTTCTACGATGACGATGACAGCGCATCCAGCACGGTTGGATCGGCGGCAGCGGTCGAAAAGAGCGACCAGCACCAGCAGCAACGGAAACAGAACGAACAGCAGTCGCAGCATCAGCAGCAGCAGCAGCAGTACCACAGTGATAACAGCTTGCTGCTGCAAACGGAGGACGACTGGCCGATGAGGCCAACCCGCAGCCGCAACCTTATACATCCCGCCCTGAGGCGCACAAAGGTCCCGACGGGTGGCCCACCGACCGATACGCTGGTGACGCGTAGCCGCTCGTTTCAGGATCAAACCAACAGCATTCCAAAGCGCTTCGTCAAATCGGCCGCCTACTACAGTCCGCGCTTTTTGACACGTTTTCGCAAGAAGCACCAGGCGCCTCCATCGATAAAGCGACGATCGCCATCGCCGCTCGAGCCCGGTCTGAACGGAAGCGAACTGTCCAAGCTGATGCTTGTTCGGAGCACGCTCGAACCCTCCACGGTTGGCCCGATACGTGCGGCACTGGCACCCGTGCTGGTGCACACACCATCCAGCTCACTGACGTCATCGACCGTGGTTGCTGGGGGTTGCGGTTGTGGGTTGAATGGGCTGGACGCTAGCTACGGAATGGGTGGACCGGTGGAACGTTCCTCCTCGTTCGATTGTACGCTCGCACCGGCAGCTGCAGCAGCGGTCGGCGGCTTCGGTCACCATCTGACGGTGGCGTCAGCGAACGAGCTGCTTACCTGTGTGGAACCGAGACGGGTCGTGTCGTACGATGACGTCAGCGGGTTCAGCTTCATCGATGATGATGACGGTGGTGCCGAAGCGAACGGTACCGCTGGCGTCGGTGCATACGGGAAGGTGATCCCCGTTGGTGAGACGATCAGCGTGAAGCCGACCGGAAGCGGTGCCGATAGCGATAGGGAACGGCCCCGAAGCGTAACGGCGGTCGGTGCGGCAGAACACGGCACCATTTTCCATGCACCAACTCAGCATCTGCTCGGCCGCATTTATCGCCAGATGCGCAAGTGTTCGATGGGTTGGAGCAAAACTGGATGTCGTGTACGCAGAGGTGCGATTTCCATTTTTTTTGGTTTGTTTTGTTTTTGTGTTCTTGTTTGAGTTTGAGTTGGTATTGGTTTTGTTTGTTGAGTTCTTTTTTACCATTTCTGTTTTATGTTTTGTTTGGTTTTTATTATTTGTTTAGTTTTGCATTTCTACATATACGATTATAGTTTTATTATATGGTTTTTTTCCGTTTACCGATAACTTTCCGTTTGTTAGGTATTATTTATTCAGATATTTTTTTTCACCTTTCTTTCACTGCATTCAATGTTTGCACACCACGAATAAGCGCACGAATGACGCATCTGCCTGTGTGTTGTATTGTGCCATACCGTACCCCGACCGCATTGGCCCACCTTGGCTTGCAAATGTGTGTTCGCTTTACTAACACTATCAACCAACACCTCAACACTTGACTTGCCACGGCACGACCTCACGGCGAGATGAGGCGCGTGCGAGAGCGAGAGAGATGCTACACACTCACACACAGACACAAAGAAAGAAAGAGGAAGCTTCGTGAAAACTTTGTTCTTCCCACCAAGCGAATACACCCACACCAGCGTGCACGAAAGTGTGGCAACGAATGCAACAGGATGGCAGATTTCACCAGTGGTTCTTCCAGCTGCACAAACGCATCGGCCGCCCGAAAATGCGCGTGACGAATGCAACCTGCCATTCGGGGTGCGAGCCACAAGTGATCCTTTGCAACCCCCCCCCCCCCCAACCAACACCCCATCCCCCCGCCACTTCCACCCGCATACAGGCAGCAGCGAGAAGGAGAGCGCACGAGCGTGAGAGCGATCGGATCGGATGCAAAAAGTGAAAACAAGCGTAGCAAAAAGAAAAACCTGCCCGCGAACAATAAAGGTGTACGGGGTGTGCGTGTATGTGTGTGTGTGTGCATTCACTGTGTGTGACGGCAGTCGATCCTGGGTTTCTGAGAGGCGACGACCACCACGATCCATCGACAGGCAACCCGATGCCGTGTTGTTAATTTCGTTTCACGAAAATCGATAAAGTTAAGGCATTCGGATTTTTTTTTAATTTCACCAAAACAACAAAAATAACTAGTACGGAATCCTCGTGCCTGGGGGTGGTGGGGAGTATGCGTGTTACGTTTATTTATTTTATTTTCTTTTTTGTTTTTTGGTTGTTGCTGAGAAGGTTCTCGACTGACCAAAAAAAAAAACAAAGAACTGGAAAAAATGTTATAACATACACTACACACGAACACCCTCCCTCTTCCTCACCCTCGCTCCTCTATTCCCTTTTCTAACACCAACAACAAAAAGGCATGTGGCTAGTGCGCTCTGTACGTTGATAATCGATTTTTTATTTTCATTTACAAAACAATTAATAATGAACCTTTTGCTTGAGAACCTTTGCTAAGAAATTGTGCTTGCAATGATTAAGCTGGCAAATGTTTCTTTACGTGCGTATTTTTACATTTTAAAAACTCCCCCTCCATTGTAGCCAACGAATGGTTTGATTGTGTTTGTTTTCTCATAAATTTCAACAACCTCTTTTAGGTTTTTGATTCACATGATTCTCTAAATGACCGTGTTTTCTTACAAGTGACACTCGTGTATGATGGCCAACGACACATTGATACCAATCTCTCTCTCTCTCTCTCTCTCTCTCCCTTTCTCTCTCTCTATGTCTCTTTCCATTTTCTTGCATCTCCAATGCAATGGTACGAATGCTTGCATTTTCAACCAAACTTCATCGGGGCCAACCTCCATGCGGTACGCGGAACAACGCTCTTGCGTGTCCCTGTGTTCCAAAAACAACAACAACACCAAAAACACCTCCAAAAACCACCACCCTTTCTGCATACGAACGCATCACCGCAACAACACACAGCACGCAGCATCTCCGAGGAGATAACGGCGGAGAACCGCTACCGAGACGATGAGTACGTGCCGAGAGGCGAGAGTAGCGGCTCCGGCACTCACTCGAAGCCAGATTCTGCGCATAAGCCCGATAAAGATAAGGATAAGAAAGATAAGGACAAGGAGGAGCGCGATGAAGGTACGTATACAAGCGCGAGCGAGCGAGCGAGCGAGCGAGTGTGTGTGTGTGTGTCCATTTGCGTTTGCGAAAGTCGTTGATGGTGTGTGCGAGAGAGCACTGCTGCTCGTTAAAATTCCCATTGTTCGCACGACCGGAAACGTGTTCCCGTGGCGAGAGTGGTCTATTTTAACGCACAGCCTCCAGAGAGAAAAAAAATAACAGATGCAGCCGGATTGGATTGTATTCGCTGCTAATTCCATCCATTCCGGTGGAAAGATAGATTGATACTGGCTGGATCTGATGGAAATGCAAAACGAACACCAAAAATCGATCCATCAGCGGTCAATCATCATTGTTAGCAAAGCAATAGAAAGCACGGCAAGCTCGCCGGGCAGATCAAACGCACTGTTAACACATTCCATCGATATGTCTCATTTTTGCAGAAACAATCAAGGTATTCGACGGAAACTGTTCATATCGAAGAAGAATTTTCAGAGCCATTAATGTACCTAGAACATGCTCGTTGGAACAACTGTTGACCACCGCCTTGAGGGCCTTCCACATAGCCAGGGATCCAAATGTATGTGTTCGGCTCGTTTCCGCGTTGCGTGGCTAAATGGGATGACTAACCTCCGAATCTTTGCAGCTATTTTTTCTCACTGATGTCTATGGCGACGAGGTCAGATTGCAGGATCCGAATCCCGTACCAGGCCTACACCGTGTAGAGGGCAAAAGACCAGCTATATACTTAAGATTTCGGTAAGCAGTCCGTGCTGGTCGGGACCGTTTTGTTTCCTTGCATCGATCACTTACCTTCCGTTTCCGTTGCGTTACAGTGATAAGGAGAATGATCACGGCTTTGTACGCGTCTATCCGGGTAAGCTGCAAGTGGAGAACGCTTACGTTATCATACCGGTGGACAACGATACCACCGTTAAGGATCTGATATGCGAATCACTCAAAAAGTTCGGCCTGCAGAGCCACCAGATCGAGGATTACCGCTGTTCGGAGATACTGCTCGATCGGGGCGTAACCGAGCGCGTACTGTCCTGGAACGAGCGGCCGTGGGAGATCATGAAGCAGCTCGGGAAGGATTCGATACGGCAGATGGAGCTGATGCGCTTCTACCTGCAGCTCAAGCAGGACCCGCACGGCCCGAACCTGGCACTGTTCGTTGGCAACCTGCCGCCCGGCCTGTCCCAGCGCAACTACGAGCACATACTGACGGAATTTCTGGGCTTCGAGAACAAGTTCAGCAGCATTGGTCCCATCTACTACGAGTACGGTTCGCTAGTGATAACCTACGAAAATGCATCCAAAGCTGTAAGTAGATGTGGATGGTCTCACGAGTGTGGTGTTTACAGTCACTTTAGTGTGTGAATTCTATCTTATGCGTGAGTTAGTATACTAACCACTGTAAAGAGTTTGTTGTAACTCATTTGCGCTAACTCACTCATAGTGATGTAAATCACGATTGAGTTACGTAACTCATCATTCGTGTCTCGTAGTGCCTCACTCACTATTCACTCATGTGAGTATGTTATGAGATATTTAACTCATCCTCTGAGTGAGTTACTTATGAGTGAAATGAATCTTTCGTGAGTTAAAGAATCAGATTCAAAGAACCAACTCACCTTAGTGAGTTGTAGTATCCATCGCTAAACCTAACCGCAACTGTGTGTCGTCTTTCAGGTACGTGCATTCCAGGCGCTACGGGAGTCAAAGTATGAGGAGAAACACTTGCTCGTGCTGCTGTTGCCGAACATCGAACCGAGCATGGTGCCGGCGGGTGTCCAACCGTTGCTGGTGTTTGTCAACGTCAAGTCCGGAGGATGCCAGGGTCTAGAGCTTATTAGTAGTTTTCGTAAATTATTAAATCCATATCAAGTGTTTGATTTGGATAACGGTGGACCACTGCCTGGGTATGTCGCTGTTAGGCTGTAAGGCCTACTCCTCTTAACTCCATGTACCTAACCTAATTCGCTGCCGGTGTGTCACTTTCCCACCATTGCAGGCTATACGTTTTCCGACACATTCAGGACTACAAGATTCTGGTGTGTGGTGGCGATGGTACGATCGGTTGGGTGTTGCAGTGCCTGGACAACGTTGGTCAAGATTCGGAATGCTCTAGCCCACCGTGTGCCATCGTCCCCTTGGGCACCGGTAAGTATTACGAAAGGCCGCTAGCCGTGGCAGCAGCTGTACTAAACTGCTATCNACCTAATTCGCTGCCGGTGTGTCACTTTCCCACCATTGCAGGCTATACGTTTTCCGACACATTCAGGACTACAAGATTCTGGTGTGTGGTGGCGATGGTACGATCGGTTGGGTGTTGCAGTGCCTGGACAACGTTGGTCAAGATTCGGAATGCTCTAGCCCACCGTGTGCCATCGTCCCCTTGGGCACCGGTAAGTATTACGAAAGGCCGCTAGCCGTGGCAGCAGCTGTACTAAACTGCTTTCTGTTTGTCGCGTGTAGGTAACGATCTGGCACGTGTGCTACGCTGGGGCGCTGGCTATACCGGTGGCGAAGACCCGCTGAATCTGCTGCGCGACGTTATCGATGCGGAAGAGATACGGCTAGACCGCTGGACGGTAGTCTTCCATCCGGAGGACAAACCGGAAGATGCCACACCGAAGGCGCAACCCAACTCAACCGGTAAGAAGAAGAAAATACAACAACAGCAACAGCAACAACAACAACAACAGCAACAGCAACAGCAATTGCAACAACAGCAACAGCAGAACCAGCAACACCATCACCCATCGGTGGCGATCGTCGCCAACCCGGCGCAAGGTCATTTGCTGTACTTTGATGGCATTCATTCGCAATTATTTCTCTCTTTCTCTTTACCTCTCTCTCTCTCACTCTCTCTCTCTCGCTATCTACCCCTCATACGATTATCTGTTGTTTTTTTTTCGTTGTCCTCTTACTTGCATATTGGCATCCCTTTCGCTTTACGTGCTACCCGTACTTCACTCCCGTTTCAAACCACACATATATACAGACCCATATATACATGCGTGGCTCTTTTGATGCCACGCGGTTTACACACTGTCCACCCTATTTCGCTCTCTCTCTCTCGCTCTCTCTCTCCCTCGCTCTACTGTGCCATTATGTCAGTTGTGTCGTTGTGCAATGCAACAATATTAACTCAGTGTCGCATCCTTCCGTTTAGCATTTTCCAAGTAAAATCGCCCAACCACCAAGGGAAACAACCGTTTTGCTGCTTAATTACTAGTTTTCCCACGTCACGTCACGTGAAGCAAACACACAAAATGCAACGAAAATTTGTTGTATATAAAAAAAATCACACACACAAACATCCACCACAGTTAGTTGTGCAGAACACACTCCAATATATTCTAAACAAACGCACTGGTGTGCGTGCCAATTCCTCAAGTAGTGTGTTGATGGAAACTTTCCCAACCCGACCATTTGTTCGCTGTCGCTAAATGTCCCGTACTAACCGGCAAACTTGGCCAGCCCTGCTTGCTTACGATTTACGTTACGCTACCGACAGTAGTGTGGAAACTACCCGGTGTTCCGTCCACAGTAGATGCCATCCCGATCGCGATGGTTCACATTGTGTACATCCGTCCGTAGTTTGTAAGGAATGTATGGTGTGCATGCTATCCGTATGTGTGTGTGTGTGTTTTTTTTTTAATATTCCTTGACCACCATTAGCCATCCGCCCAGGATTGTGGCGATCAAACACGGTTTAAGCTAGACGCACGCAGCGCGAACGCAATCATTTCTTTGCTTTCGTTAAGATAAAGGTTTTGGATTTTGTAAAGTTTTATTTGTTTTTTCTTGCATTTCTGATAAGAGCGTGTGTTGTGAGTAAAGTATTAAAGTACATTAAAGCTTTTTTCGTAAAGCTTTGTTTTTTGTTTTTAATCTATCCGCACACATACGGAAGGAATGTTTGATTTTCTGGGAAGGAACCGACTGTAGTGAATATTTGGCAAGCACACTACACAATGGCAAAGAATGGCAACCAAGTCACCGCGTTACGTTTCGGCGCAAAAACGATTAACCGAGTTGTTTTGTTTTTATTTAATTTCAAATATATAAATATACATATATATATACATAATTTATCCTCATGACACAAATGAAATGAACTAACCACCACAGACAATAGTTGATGGATGTTGCTGTAAATACTGTTTCTAGGCCGGTCGGTGTTGTTGTTGATATGCTCGTTGTCATTATTGGAATGGATGTTGTTTTATTCTTTTCCTCGGTGTAATATTGTGCCAACGCTGTTATACCATTCGTCGATCGCATGGTTTGCACTGGTACACCGATGCCACCATTCAAGCAGGCAGGCGATGCAGCAGAGCACACGAAACAGAAGCGAAACATTTAGCGCCATATGGCCGGTGTATCGTTTCCTTTGTTCGCTCGTTTTTGTGTGCGGTGTGCGTACCAGCCGAACCAGCATCGAACGAACGCACGAACACTGTTGCGTGGCAGCGCATCCTAACGATCAACCGCACACCGTACGGTCCGGTGTGTGTACGAACGTTCGATACGATTAAATTTGCCTTTGCTTTCTCATCCCATGCCACCCGGCCGCCAGTTGTTGGAGGCGCCCAGAGTGAGGATAACTCGCAGATATTCGTAATGAACAACTACTTCGGCATCGGGATCGATGCCGACCTGTGCTTGGACTTCCATAATGCGCGCGAGGAAAACCCGAACAAGTTTAACTCGCGGCTGCACAACAAGGGCGTGTACGTGAAGATGGGCCTGCGGAAAATGGTCGGCCGCAAGATGGTAAAGGAGCTGCACAAGGAGCTGCGGCTGGAGGTGGACGGGAAGGTGGTGGAGCTACCGCCGGTCGAGGGTATTATCATACTGAACATCTTAAGGTGAGTGCTGTTGGCCAAAACAAAGGTCCCTATGGGGCAACACGATGTAGCGACACACGATTAACTTTGATCTTCCAATTGCAGCTGGGGCTCGGGAGCGAATCCGTGGGGACCGGAAAAGGAGGATCAGTTTAGCAAACCGAACCACTGGGACGGCATGCTGGAGGTCGTTGGCGTTACCGGTGTCGTGCATTTGGGACAGATCCAGTCCGGGCTGCGCTCGGCCATGCGAATAGCCCAGGTATGTGTTCGTTTAGGGTGACTCCCAGTGAGATCGTTTCTAATCGCTCCGCTCGCATTGTTCACAGGGTGGTCACATAAAAATTCATCTTCATTCCGACATACCGGTACAGGTCGATGGAGAGCCGTGGGTACAGAGCCCCGGCGATGTGGTCGTACTAAAATCGGCATTAAAGGTAAGCGCAAAACCCACACCGTGTACAGTGCCGCCCGGCTCACTATTGAACCGGCGAACAATGCAAATGCGTTTGTTTGCGTTTATTTTCTCACTTCTTTTCGGTTATGATTTTTCTGATTTTGCTCTTCTGTAGTACATATGTTTTCACTTTCATTGGTCTACGCATGTACATTCTTCATTCGATTCGTTACGCTTTTTTGCAGTTCTTTTGCGGTTCACGCGGCGTATGAGAGTACTCATGCTGCCTGTTGATAACTCTATAACATCCACTGTTACACTATTTCTTTCTTCTGTTTTCTGATAAGCAAAACTGGAAACATCTGCATGTGTGTCGTTTGTTTTAACATCTTTCTAATATTTGCCAACAACAAACAAAAAAAAAAATACAATTTTCCCCAAAAAATCAATTGCCATAACACTTTACACTTTCTACGCGTAGCTTCTTGAAGTACACACACAGACCACGGAGATCCCAGTAGTTTTATGTTGACTATTTTTCCATCATTCCATCCGTATGTCTTACGAAAGTACATAATACACTCTATACACACCTTCAAACCTCCTCTCCCCCTCATAACAGACCGTTGACCCCTGGTTTTGTTACCTTATCCCTATTATGCATATTGTGTGTAGAAGAACTTGGTTCTGCTTTCCGGAACCATGATTCGACCATTGTTTTCATGTTGTAAATACAGTACGAACAACCGTATTCAACGACCCATTTCTGTGTTGTGCGTGACAAAAGCCGAAAAGTTGGGCCCCAATAAGTGGGCAAGCGTACTCGTTTTTGTTTATGTTTCGCTCCCGATTTCGACCACTAAACCCAGCTGTGCACAGTATTACTAATACCTTTAGGGAAAGGAAATATGTTTCTCCTTCTTTTTCTTTACTGTACATAATGCCGAATTCCCGATCAATGTGTTTTCCTCATTTTGTGAATATTCCAAATTATGCAAAATTTATTTCACACTTTCAACATATTTTGTTAAAGTTAAAGTTTTCGTATTGCAAACAAAAAAGAAAGCAAATAAAGCAATTAGTAACTCGATACTTAAGGGAAGATATACACTCAAAAGCTTAAATCTGACGACATTTTTTAAATTTTTTAATTTAATAATAAAGGTACTACTTTTTTTCATTCTGCGAATAACGGCCATATCTTAATCAAAATTACTAGAGCTAGTAAAGTAAAGTAAAGAAAAATGGGAAACAATTTTCGAGAGTAGTTAACATAAATTGGAACTATCCTTTGAAGTAAAAAAGGATAAAATTTGGTTTAAAGGGTAACCTTTAAGGGTAAATTTAATAGGTAATTTAGAAGTTAAACTAAAGGGCAAATTACTAGTTCACAATTTAGTCTTTCGACAAGTTTGACATCAGTGATATAAGATAATGTACAGTAGAACGTCGATTATCCGTGAGCCAAAAAATGACATTTTTTAACCGTTCATACATTTTTAACGTTTGTCAGACATTAAAAAAACGTTCTGTAACAACTTAATGTCCATTTTCTTTTCTATACATTCCTTTGAATAAAATAAGTATTTACATTGTTAATAATAAATTTAAGATGTTTAAAACATCTGTATAAATCTGAAGAAGAACCATTGTCTCATACTTATATAGAGCTGCATGATACACAATTGGAAGTCTTATTATCCGTGAAAATCGATTAACCGGCGTATGGTTGGATATCCGCACATGCCCGGATAATCGACGTACTACTGTATATTTACTATTTATTTATGCCCCCATGTATCACTAGTGAATGATTATACCTAAAGCTACCAATAAATTAATTAATTGATTAATAAATAAATTAAATAGCGTATAAAGAAAAAATAGCCAACGTGCAGAATAGATAAATTAGTGACAGCTAAAATGCCCTTAATTTACCTTTGAAAAGCCCAGTAAATTAACTATAACTTAAAGGTTATTTAATCGGAATCAAAGGTTCGGTGCTACCCAACTAGATTATCCTGGTCGAGCCTGGTTTGAACACTATAAAACAATTTTCAACTATTACGAACATGGTTGTATATCTCCTCCTTAACTATTTTGCTTTCCTTTTGTAAAATCCTTCTACGCTCCTTTTGAATTGCGTTTCCTCGATTTCATGTACATTTGTGTTGCAATTATTTTTTTAACCCCATCTGGCAGTAACTAACATTTCGAGACAAAAGCGAATGGCTAATGTTTTCATGTAGTCACAAATCTGATCGGACTCCCTGTTTGTGCTACTGCCTAATCAACCAAAGGCCGTATGGTGTGTGCGTGACTGTGTGTGTGCGTGCGTGTGTGTGTATGTCATGAATGTCATGTAAAACAAACTCTCCCCACCCCCCTTTTAGAAGTAAATCGCGATTTCTGTTAAAACACTGATAAATAACATAACCTGTTCCATCAAACGCATCAACAAAATCCTCCCCTCCCCCCCCTAAAATGGTTTCGTTGTTATGTTGTTTTAGTTTTATTTTTCTGTTTCCCTGTTTTATTTCGTTTCACCCGCAAAAAAAAAATACTGATCCAAACCTTAAATGCAATTAACTTTCTATAGGCAACGATGCTGAAGAAAATTAAGAGCAAACGGAGGCTAACAGAACCGCATATCTCACCGGCCGTTGCGGGATTCTCGCAAGGGGGAGCTCCAGAAAATGGAGATCGTGATAAAGATGCCCTGAGCGGAACCTAGAGTACCCGTCCGTCCGGTCCTAGCTTTCTATTCTCCTGTTTTCTATGAAATCACCAAACCGAAACCAAAACCAAAACCAAACTAAACGATAAACCCATAGCAGCCAACCCAAGCGCGCAAGCATAATGTCCAGTACGCACAAGTCAGGCAGCAACAGGCGCAAAACATAATGAAACACACTGAGAACAAAACAAACCGACAAGGAGAGAAAAAAAAGGGATATACTTGCAATCTTCAACCCAAAACGGAAGCGGGTTAGCACTTAACTATTAGTTTTAAAGCAAAAAGGGCAAACAAATATGCCAGCGATAAGGGAAAAAGTCGAACCAAAACGCTTATCATTAGCTGCTGATTATCGTTTAGCGCACACACACGTTATGTCTCGTACGCGTTTCTATTCGAGATACGCCTTTTTTTTCCTTTGCTGTTAAAGTTTTGGATATCACTTCACGTTAGATTCGCGATTTAAGATCGGACATTTTTGTTGTTGTCTTATTTTGTTTACATTAAGTTTAGCGATGAAAGAGAGCGCATTTTTTGTCATTTCCAACATTACCCCAGAGAAGAAAAAAAAACACACACATACACAAAAGGCAAAGGATGGCCCCTGTGTAGTGCATTAAGCTGTGTTCAAAATACACCCAAACCCATACCATTATGCCTTCCAAGCTTTTCCAAGGGCCTGTTTGTTATTTGGAAACTTTTCGCAACCCACTTTTCCAAACGTTTCAGTACGAATCCACTCTGGACAGGAAGCATACCAAAGATTTTCATTACGATGAAATGTACTCGTACCCGTGCAAACAACCGTAAAATGCCTCATCTTTATACATGTGTATACATTGACAAAACTCCAAACAAGCCCCCCCCCCCCCCCCCCCCCTCCTCCAACCCCCCCGCTAGTCTCTCGTTTCTTACCGTAATCCTTTATTACTCTCTCTCTCTCTCTCTTTCTCACTCTCTCTCTGTTTCTCTCTTTATATATAAATATATATAAATATATCTCATTCACCGTAAAACTGCACATTATGGTACGTGTATTTCGAATGACTTGATATGTATACTTATCGATTAATCTTTCTGACGCACGCCACTAGTAGAAAGAAGTATCGCCAATTTCCGACCATTTGTCACCACACCGACACTTTTCGCGAAACACACACACACACACACACATACACGTGAATCTCGTCCCTTTAGTAGAAGACACCAACAACACACCTTATACTTGTCACAAACCCTTCACATCACTATCACGCACCTGGTACTACGGTGACAAGTGTAACCGTATATTGAAGCATTTCCAGTGAACAGACCAAATGTGACACAATCATACACATCCAACCCATCCCCGAATGATCGAATTTCACCCCCTCCCGTTTTTTTTGTATCGACGAATTTTCACCCCCTAATAACTGCGTTGCTGCGTACTGTCATTACACGGACACTTAACATCATGCTACACGGATTTCACTTGTTCGATACCATTTCGTTCGCTCTTCTCGATATCTTGTATCTCGAAACTTTTTTAGCCATTTTCTTAGCCTTTCTACCACACTGTATCGTATTGCTCGTATGATGAAGTTTCAATTTTACACCGTTCTGTTCCAACCGATCACTACACCTACCAACAGCGCCATTGCGCATTTGTTTTGTTGTTTTTTTTCTTTCTCTCTTTTCTCTCTTATCTTCCAACACATTTGAGCATTGATTCATTCGTTTCCAATCTAATCAAACCGCTATTGCTATCCGATCGGTTTTAGCTATTGTTGAAATACTTTTTCATTATTCTTATCCTTTTTTCGTTTGTTTTATTTTTCTCTCTCAAAGTACTTTCTCGCTCTGCGCTGTCCTGTTACGAGCTTTAGCAAGTAACGACCATTCGCAATATTCACCCTTCTTCTTCGAGCATCATGTTTACTTTCCCCAAAAAAAAAAAAAAACGGCAATAGCTTGCAAGTTTACCTATTTATTGGCAGTTATATTATATGCGTTACTATGTATCCTAAGTATTGTTTTCTTTTTCTTATTCACTTCTACTTCTTCTTCTTCTTCTAGTAATTGATTGTTGCGTTACGTTCTTTGCAATATACTTGCTAGCGCATTGAAATGGCATTACATTGTTTTTGGTTAGCAAATTTACTTTTTGCGTCTCCGTTTTTGATGTAGATTTCATAGAAATTGCGGCAGTTAGTAGGTTATGATTTATAAGTTTCGTTTTTTTGTTATTCTTCTTTCTGTTCTATTTGATCTTACATTGCGTATTGAGTATAATCAGTTATATATTGTAACATTTCGTTAATACAAGTTTTGATTAGTTTGTACCTTACTTGTGTTGTTTGTTTCTTTCTTTTTGCGAACTTCCTTTTGACATTGCTTCCGTTGCATCGAAAGTATCTTCTCGTGGTACAGATTTTGTTTTCCCTCCCACATCGTTTCTGTTCTTTATGGTAGTTTGTTGTTAATTTTACCAAAAAAAAAAAAATAAAAAGGCCAACAGTACACTTTCACTTTTGCTTCCGTTTTGTTTATAAAATTTTAACCAAACAAAAAAAAAATTACAAAAACATGACGTATATGTCTTTACCATCGCCACGAACAAATACGATGCTAAAAATGGTTTTTCAATTCTTCTTTCTTCTTTCTTGTTTTTTTTTTCAAACCGTGGATGTGAAACCAAACCAAATACACACAAAAAAAACTACTACTACTAAAACTGAACAAAACACACACGATTTGATGATGGCTAAATGATCCACTTTGCGTTCCACTTGCTAATGCCGGAACGCGCCACACGTTCGCGCGTGTACTCATCTTAACCGATCAACAAAACTGCAACAACAAAACGCATCACCAACAAACGAAACCAATATGTATATGTATATGAAACAAAACACAAACCGAACCGATCTTTACGCGCCCATACCATAATTGCTTTTGTACCGCTCATACGAACAAACGAATAAAAAAACCCCTCCCCCCAACAAACCCAAAACCAATCGGAACGATGTGACCGAACGGCAACGTTTCACTATCACTGTTATCACTACACGTTAATACACACACACACACACACACATACATACACGAAAACAAAATCTAAACCCCCCTTGCAAAACAATTTTTAAACTCTCATGGACCGGACGGCGGCGGCGGCGGCGGCGACGGCAACACGACGACGATGAATGCGCCTGCAAAATAAATGTGCGTAGGCAACAATGTTGAAAAAAATGAAAGGCAAAATGAAACGGCGCAACACCGAGCCGACGATGCAGGTGATGGGTCCGTCGGGGATCCAGATGACGCTGGCCGCACCCCAGGAGCCCGACGAGGTCGACTCCAATAATACAGATTTTTGAATATGGTATAACGAGCGATTAATTTAACGTGCTTCGTCGTTTGCGGGTGTTTCGTGGGGGAAGGACAACAACAGGGCAAACTAGGTGGTGAAAGAAAGGACTGGAAAGAGAGAGAGAGGGAGAGAGCGAGAGAGAGAGAGAGTGAGAAAAAGAGTGAGAGAGATAGACAGGAAGGCATGAAATATGTGTTCTATTTCGAGTAAGTAGATTGGTGGAAGACAAAGGAAAGCAAAACCAAACCGACAGACAGACTATCGCCCTTTATCGTCACCGGCAGCACCACAAACACCCAACATTCCGCAGATATAAGACCGCGAGCTAACCACGGCCAGTTAGTTCGGGTCGGTTGCTGCAGCCATCTCGTTGCAATCGTTCGATCACCAATTGTTTTGTGTTTGTTTCCCGTTTTACTACCTTAAGTCCTTCCTTTTCCCAATTCCCAGTCATATTGTTTTGTACCAGTTCCATCCTCCATTTTGTACAGTGGGCAATTTCATAATTTTAACCAGAAAAATTTGAATTATTCAGAAATATTTACATTTTTTTAACAAAACTACAAACGATTGCGAAGAACGAGGGCTGCAGTAATGGTTCCGATGGTCATCATAAAGCTTCCAACCGAAAGGAAAGCATTGGTCTAAACAAAACCCCCACAACACCCCACCAAATCTCGTAATCCAATTCCTATCCGAGTGTGTTTGTGTGTTTGTATGTGGATACGATTGTGGTGGTCTGCAGGAAGATACAGAAGATGTTACACCAATGCAATAGGTGCAACAACCTACGCCAAAGCGCAACAATTGGATGCGTATCGAGCGTAACAAAAACAACAACAAAAAAAACCTTCTCCCACACACGCCCACAACGAGGCTAGGTTAAATGGCGAACACATTCGAAGCACGCAGGTACGGCTGTGGGAGGGCCAAACGTGAACGTGCGTAACGCAAGCCCGTGTGAAATAATAATAGTAATAATAAAGAGACAAACAAGCAAACAAACTCAACAACAATCACTGCAGAAACCAATAGCGCTACTGTCGGAAGCGAAACACACACAAACAGCCCAGCCAAGGACGGAACACTGTGTACAATTTAGATAACAATAGGCGATAGAGGCGCATCTGTTCTACCACGTGTAGGAACCGTGGCGTTTGCGGGTTGCAAAAAAAAAATAAAAGTAAAAAATAAAGCACGCGACAAACATCTGTACAAAACAAAACAAAAAAACCCACATGAAACACGATAGCAAAAGGAAGAAGAACAAAACTCTATGTATCTTGTATGTGTCTGTGCGTGTACGTGTAGTAGATAATTCACGTCAAAAACTAGAAAGCGTGTGAGGCGAACGGAGTGCATAACGAAGAATGTAGTAGCTGAGGAGAACATAAATTTGCGGAACAAAACAAAACCAAAAAAAGACTCACATACACACAACAAGGCACTTGGAAACGTTTCAGTAAACCATAGCAGGAAGTGGAGATAGTAGAAGAAGAGTAAAAAACACACAAAACATCAATATTTACAATTGCGAACCAATTGACACCGATTAGATGGATTAATGAAGAGAGGAGAAAAAAGAAAGCAACGTAAATTTATTCAAATAAACTATCATAGCATAAACATAACAGCAACCAACCAAAACAAACAAACAAAACCAACACTCCCACAGAAGTAGCAAAAGCAGAAATCGCGCAAAACACAATAGTAGAAACAGAAGGGAAAAAACGATTGCAAAACAAGTGCAACAAATGGAAGCAGCTAATAACAAAGGTGAGAGGATGGAATGGGTACACAAGTAGCGAAAGCAGAAGAAGCAGAGCAAGTAAACAGTAGAGCAAATTATAGTAAAGGCGTCCATCAAACGCAAAGCAGTTAACGTCAGAAATGTCAGTCAGACGGTTGACAGAATGTCAATGGGACACCATTTTCGAGTGTGTGTGTGTGTGGCACCGGTAGGCAAGAAAAACAATCGAATTTTCGGTATCGTTGTGCAGCTAACACATTCGAACACTCAAACATATGCAAACACACACACACATACGTATAACACCTTCAGAATAGTACACACCTCTTAGTAACACAACTTCAAGGGAGCAAACAATATCCAACTGCAGCAGTATAAACACATACACGTGCTGAAATTCTACTTCAAACAGACCAAACATCGCACAACAAGAAGCAAACAAACACAAAACAAGAACAAACCCCATACTACTAACATGCAGCAACAGAGGAAATAGCAAACGAACAAAACGGGAAAAGAAAAAAAAATAAAACACGCCCCCGGTCGGATGATAAACCGAACTCCAACACAGAAACACAAACGGAACAGACAAGGCATACAAACGTGAATGAACGTTAAATTAATGGCTCTTTACTTGCACGATGAAGCAAACGGGGGGAGCTTTAGGGGCGTAAGATGGCAAGGGCGACAGATTTAGAGTGTAGACGCATCCGATGAAGGGTCATAGGCAATGTGTCTGACGTATGTATAGATGGTACACCGGTACAATCCTTCCCCAAAGTGACATGGAGAACCTTACACTTTTCCCGGACGTTTGGTGCCCGAACGTTAGTGGCCCGGTGTCCGGGGTTTTGTCTTTTTAGTTTTTCCTTTTAAAATGTCTTCTTTTGGGTAAATTTTGGTTTACCTGCCAATGGTTGCGTCTTACGTTTCGTGCAACAAAGATAATTGCTCGATCGCAACAAACAAAGGTACAACTTAACATGTTCAAACCAGTGCTAACTTCCCAATTGGAATGGTTTAAAACCACTCGCAAAGTACTTACAACACGTGCCAGAACGTGCAGAAAGCCGGAGGCACATTTAATTGGTTTTGTTACAAACAAAAGCTTACCGTTAATTTCCGTGTTAAGGAAACTGTCACATAAGAGTGTATGTGTGTGTGTGTATGTGAAAAGAAAAACGAGTTGAAGCAGAAGCTAAAGAAACGGAATTAGAAGTCAAGGCTAGTAAATGGAAATAAAATTACTCTAAATGTTAATACGAATTTAGGTGGAGCACAGCATGGGGCAGATTTGTTTTAGGGCCTTTTTTTCGTTTTTCAGCAAACAATCAGCGGCGGTGGCCCCCGAGGGAAGTGAGCTCAATCAGCAGCAGTGCAGGGACTAGAGGTTTAGGATGGCTACGAAAGCCAGCTCCGTCGGTAGTACAGGAATGGGGCACCGACCAGCCGAACAATCGAAAATCGGAAGCAAACATTCGATCGAACGTTTACAAACATGATCACGATGTGAACGTTTATGTTTGCTAATTGTGTTTTTTGTTTTGTTTGTTTTTTCTTTCACTTTCTTTGTTTTGTTGGGAAAACACACGAACGAACGTTGTGTTTACAACTTTCGTTACCGGCAACACGATTGCCACCAGACTAGGGTAGCTGATTGGGGCGACATTTATAGTTCCCCACACGAGCACAGCTGCAAAGGCGCGATCCGCGAGCACGATCGGTAGGAGAAGGTGTGCGTGTAAGAAAGTATTTTGTTTTCCGTAACTTATATTAGATGTATACGTAAGCAGGACGCGCAAGGACCGAACGATCACAATCAAGGCGCAAAACACGCACCAAAAAAAACAAAAAAGAGAGACGGTCCTTGATCGGCACACAGCAAATGTGTCGGCACAAAAGTATTCACAACACACACCCATACATTCACACAATACACACAATGTTTAGTCACCGAACACACCGAAGTCACGTACAGCCACAAATGTAGCGCACCGAGCAAAACAAAAACAAAACAAAAACGAGGGAAGCTACAATGTCTTTATAATTGTAAAATGTAATTACAACAATTACGTTACGTATGGTATTTTACCAGCTTAAATAGTTATACAAAAGCGTCACACTGGCAGCATTTGTGAGACAGGAGAAAAACACACAGAAACAAACACTCATGGTTTTGTCGCACAAACTCACGCAACATACGAAACAAAACACAAACAAACAAAGAACAGACACACAGTGCTAGCAGTGCAGCATCCAGTTCAGCTGTATGATGTGCTGAGGTAGAACACGCTCTCACACACACACACCATCATAGTAAACGAGGACAGGGAACATTCTATTGCTCGATTAGCACAGCTAAAGCGAGTGTACGGAGAGGTTGTAATGTCAATCGGATTTAATAATCAACACAAAGAAACAAACAAAAAACAAACAACAACAAAAAAAAAAGCATAAGGAATCCAACATCCCCGCACAACATCTTGGCGGGTGTCGTATTAAAAAGAGAAGGGAAATCATACAACGAGACGCCATCCCATCGAAAGCGAAATCCACGGCACAACACCACTACGGTTCGCAACGGGCGCAAAGTTGGACACAGCGGGCACGCCACGTGGCGCACCGTTTAGAGCTGACGTTCATTGCAAACCGTGCACAAACATGGTGACCGGTAGTAGGCAACCATTGCTACCGTTGATGCGTCAAAGACGCGCGATCGCGCGCACATTAGCTTCCGTTCATTTGGTCCTGGCAATGGGCAACGTGGCGTGCGAGTGCGAACAGCACGTGCTGTTCCCCAGCGTACGGCATTGTGGGTCGTGCCGGGTACATCCTTCGGTCAGTACTTACCCATTGCCAGGCGCTATACACTTTTCTGTTTCGAACGGAAGCATCGTAAGGCCACACACCACACCAGCAAACACCATCCGACGTGAGCAAATGTATGAGTGTGCGGAAACAAAAACAAAAAACGAAACATCATTAAAATGGGGAGCTACTATTTGCCAGCGGAATGCGCTCGACCAACAATTTCCACGTCCCAGGGGCACATTTCCAACGCTAATGCTAAACGGGGCAGAGCTTTCCACAATCCTGTCGATTGAACGGGTCGCGTGTTTTACTTTTATGTCTGCAAGTGTCGCTTCGTTCGATCGATCGATTGACCGACCGAGTGTGAATGATCTTCTACTTCAACCCTGTGTGCGTGAGCGTGTGTGAAAGTGAGCGTGTGTCCGTATGGGTAAAACACCCTCAAACTCGATCGCCGGGAAGTTGTGGAACGATGGTATCTGTTATCGTTAGCACTGTGGGAAAAAAACTGGAATTGGATACGGATTGGTCGGCCACATTCTTGGGGGCACCATCGCCACGTGCGGTGATGAACCACCGGTATGTAGTAACTCCCTCTACCCCTTTTCCACCAGCCAACCAGTATTGGAGGAAAGGAAGGCGCGCACGGTTTAGTTTAGGGGGCAACAGTGAAACATTGCCAAACTGCGCGGTTTACATGCGACATTCGGTTTCGATTAGCCTTTGGGCTACGGATTTTAATTCTTCGGTTCGTGAGGTAACTTTACGTTCAAACGCTCAGCGCAGCTAAAAAGGCATGGGCGCCATCGGGTTGGCTATCGGGTGCGGGAGGTACGATGCTTCTTCGCCCAATGCCAAACCCTGCCCAACATTCTTGGCCGATGTTGATCTCGTTCCTTTGCCGGAAAGGAAGGACTGTTTCCATACATCGGCCTTTTCCAACCATCCACTTCCTCTCCCACACCACTCTCTTTCTCTCTCTCTCCCCCTCTATCTCTGGTCGCACTCTTAACGGCCACTGTTCCCTCATCTCCTTCGAATCTTTCTCACCATCGAGAAGAGGGTAGGGGCTCAGTGCCACTAACTCATCAGCAATCACCACTTCCGGCAGTCACCATTTCAACCCTTAATAGTGCAGTCAAGCTTCGTTCGAAACCGGGGACGATCCTGGCCCGTGTTCCATTTGCTACATTTTCTGTGTGGTACCGACTGATGGGGTTGGTGGGTTCGTTTGTTCTCTCCTTTTCGTTTCCTGCGTGCTTCGTGCGTCACGTCCGAAGTAATGGCAGCGCTATTAATTGAACCACTAATCCCTTATATATTATCAAACTTCGATCTTGTGCCATAAGCACACACACACACATAAACACACACCCCATTTTAAGTTTCCCACGCTGTAAATGAGACCGCACGTGGCGTGTGGACTTGATTGTCTGCAACGCCAATCTCCAATAGGTGGCAAATTTTGGACGTTTGGACGCCCTTCGGTCGTCTCAGCGTATTCATCACGAAAGGCGAAAGCGCAAACATGCCCCCACTGCCCTCTGGCGGTTCCGCGGTAGCAAACGGGACGTGCCAGGATGCGTTCAGCGACCAGGACGAACGTGATCGTACCATGCGATGAGAGTTAGTGACACATACCCGTTTTTCGATGGTGACAATCCCAACCACAACTTCATGACAACGTGCCGTGCTTCTGGCGCACGGCAACACCATAGGTCGTTTCGGTTAGTTTATGCTAGCACGGATTTGGAAGTCACCACGTATTGTATTCGTCTTCCGGTTTTCAGTTCGTTGCATTGTTCGGATATTTGGCTCGGTTCGTTCAAACCCCTCGTTTACACCTTATGCTCGGTTAGGCACTCATACATTTGGCTCACGAATGCGTGCGCTCCAGTCGTGCGGTGACGAAAACACTCACCCCCAAGCCTTTTTGGGCGATTGGACGCGTTGGCGCGTTTAGCTGGAAGGTGCAAAAACAAAGTTCAAGTATTTTCTCCGTTGTTCTATCACCTTCAGGGTTTTCGGTTCGCGTTATCAAATTTGTGGTGCAATTGAGTGTGCGGAGTAAGAATAAAATGTATAAGAAAACCAGACACACACACATTACACAAGGGAACTACAACATAATGGTCTAGTTGGTATGTAATGATAATAGTAATGCAAACAATTATTATTACTATAATTAACATGTAATAAGGGCAACACAACACACAAGAAAAAGAAGAAGGAAGAGAAGAGAGGAGAGAAAAAAAACAAACGTGCCTAGAGGCACTTTGACGACAGCATACAGAATACCAGAGTCAGTCTAGGCAAGATGAGTGAAAAAAAAAAAATGAGAAAATAAACTGACCATAATATATTGCAGTATATCCTTCTAATGAAAACGTTGAAATAAACCCAAAAAAAAATCTCAAGATAGAGTTGATGTAGTGTCGAAACGAGTAAGAAGATAATCACGAAAATCTTGACAAAAAAAAAACATACAAAATCATCAAAAAAAAAATCACAAAAAATATAACATAATATAACTGAATATGACAAAATCACAGAACAAAACAAAAAGCAGAAGAAAAACAAAAAGAAACAGAAAAAAGCACATGCAACTCGAGAAGGAAGCGTGCTGAAAGGAGTGTAACGAACGTAACAACAGGAGAAGGATGGTAGAAGATCAAGAGAACGAAAAACCAACACACATACAACACAGACTGCAAGTTAGCAAAAGGTTTTCCAGTCGTACACGTGCCAAGTTCTCATGTACATATGGCGAATACGGCAATGCTATGACATTCACTTCCATCGGCTGCTAAGAGCAACTAGTACGAACTATACTAGCAACTGCACACTGCTTCAACGAGCGTGAAGTGCCCAAAAGAAAGCCACACCGATGCACACGAGTGAAACCTGTGCAGACGTAGTTTTGGTAATGGCGCGTCCCCAAAGTCTGGTAAGAACGGATTGTCGGATCGTATCATGATGGTTTTGCCGTACGCATTGCACAGTGGGCCCTCCTACACACAGAGGTTGGCCACCTATCCGGTGGTTTGCTACAGAACGCAATGCTGCGGTACGATGCGCAGTACATCATCGTGAAACGATGGGGACGATTAGTGGGACGGCCAAGAACATGACCCAGTGCATTGTTCCTGGAAGGCATCGGCTCGGTCATGGGGCTGCCCATCAGTGGCCCCAAACCAAAGGCACAAACATGACCAAAGAAAGGCAAAGGTATGCAGGCAGTTGGCACACAGAAACTACTGTGACCCGCACAGAGAGCAAACAAAAAAATCGATGTAAAATCAAAAGTGAACATAATAAGCACAGAAACAGCTTAACATCATTCAAACAAACCATGCCACTGCAAACCACTGCAAAAACGGTAACGCTGAAGCAGATACGGTAGGGGAGTGCAAATCACCTTAGGCCAATCGGTTCGCTCGGTTCAGTGCCAAGAGCGGTATGGCATTTCATTCATTCACGCGTAATATACAAGGGAGTTTAGCAAAGTAAACAACTCAAACACCGTTTGATGCGCAGCGTTTTGCTCCTCTAGGGAGGGTAATGAATACAGCAGGAAAGGAACAGAAACAAACCAAAAACTATGACACAAACACAAACCGATACACATTACACAGAAACCGAATGGAAGTAAAACGGATGCAAGGTACACCGTGTCGCTTAAAAATCAATGCAATCCGAAGGGCGATCATGCTGGCAAACGTAGCATACATGTGGCATGTAGAGTCGTGGGCGTGTGCAACACCATGCAACAGTGCGAAGGATCCCATCATGAAACATAGCGCTAACCCAGACAGGAACATAGCGAGAAAAAAACGGGGCGAAGGAAATAGCAAACCATAAACAAAACAAAACAAAATCACGAGAGCAAAAGAATAGAGAGATCGAGAAACAATACCTCCGGTAGCAAAACAGTGAAAAAATACATGCATAAGGAGTATAAACAAAAAAAAAAGAAAACGATAATACATGATGCAGAGAATGAGAAAACAAAGGAAACAAACAAAACAAAGAAAATAACAAAAATAATAATAATAATAATAATAATAATAATAATAGCAAAGCCACTAAAGAGAATAACACAAATGAGATGCAAAAAAAAAAATGAAACAGAGGATAAAAACCAACGGTTACACAAGAGATCGGTTACTGCAAAAAGAGGAAAACAGAAGAAATACTATTAACTATTTAATAATTATTATAAAGAAGTGAATTATATAAAGTATATATATATAAATATATGTGATTATAAATAGGTTAAACATAATTTGTCAATAGCAAGAACAACAAAATATATATATACATATATGTATAATTAAAATATACACAAATCAGTAAAATTGATATGACATGCTTTATTCATCATTTGCTGGATACTATGCTAATATCACATAACTCGTACAAGATCTAACGAGTCCTTGGTAAGTTTGGTATTTACGGGAACACAATACTAGTGGAATTAAGTTGGTAATACTATTCTCATGCCTTTGTGAACTAAATGCTAGCGAACCATAAATCCAGTAAGAAAGAACAAAAATCTTTTCCTCATCAATCGAACATCAAACAAACTCGTACAGAAACGAGAAGAAATGCATACATATCGACCAAATCCATTTTCACATTATGTTTCTCTAGAAGCTTGTACTGATCACTACCAACTGGAAGCATTGGTCCAAAGATAAAAGTAATACATGAACTTATTATTATACATTAAATATTATAATTATTAGTTATCGGTCTACGATGTTGGGGAACACCAATTAGTCTACAATTTACTTCGAACATGCCCCAGCTCTTTTGTCAAAAAATGAAACAAAAAAAAGGGAAGCTCTGGACGCAGTCACAATTTGCAATTCATGCAATTATTCAATTATTGATTTTGAATAATATTTTTTTAACGATCATTTTCTTCCTTCGTACTTTTGTTTTATTTGAGCACATCGGTGTACAAATTCGCTTCAACCACCTGTAAAATGACAACCAACTAAAGTATTCAGCCTGATGATGTGAACGTTTCCTATATTCAATGTGACTGTCAAATTTGCATTGTTTACAAAAAACCAATAGCGCAACGAAGTTAACAACAACAAAGGTGAATTAATAGAATATTTCTGTAACTTTTCCCCCATTTTCTGAGCTTAAATTATCTAAATATTGTCTACGCATCAGATCGCCGAACAAACAAGGCAGGTTCTCAAGCATTAATCTTTCTATTGTCAGGTTTTCCCGAAGATAAGGAAGAAAACGACTTGTCGGGTCCTGTTCATCAATTCAACAACCGGCAGTGCAGCTGATGCGCCATAAAGGAAATGGCCCTCTCTAATGTTTTAATACTCAGCCAAATCGCTGGCCATGTATTTGCTTTCATTCTTTCGATGTGTATCTTCATTCCGCTCGCTATACACGTCCGGTCGTTCGAGTGAGTCATTCCGTCATTACCACAGTAAGGTGTTTAGTAAAAAAGGCATGTTTCCCCGTTGTTTGCTTTCAGCGGTCACTGCTTACTGTTTACCACCGGTACATGGCAAGAAAAAGATGGCCTCTTCGATGTAAAGTGGGCATCGGAAGCATACTGTAACTACCCCATCGTCGTGGGTGTTTGCTTGTTCATCATTGCCGGAGTCCAAATCTACAGGTTGAATCCATCGTCTGTATGATATGTCGTGTATTTGTTATCGTTCATTCTTTCCGTTACAGGATGGCGTTATTGGCGTACCGCGAACTTGAAAGTTCCTTCTTGGGGTTATTTTTCGACGTAGTGTTCAGCATTTCGCTCTGTACAATGACTCTGATAGCCGCTATCATTATCACCCTTGGTTTCATGGCCTGGTGTGGAGAGATGACCGCTCGTTTTCCGTCGTAAGTTTGTAAAGCATGCCGAACGTATGCTGTTGCTCCATTCCATCCGTTTTAACAATTATCTTTCTGCGACAGATGCGACATTGCAGATGGGCAGAATATAACGAACGTCGAACTCAACATTCAAACATCCGGTTTCTACATTGAAATGGGCACAGCACAATTTGGCGCATGGGCTTCATTTGCAACCTGGGTAGGTTTGTCAGTGTTTTCTTTGCTAAAACTCATCAACAATCATCAGGTTCGCAATATTCGCGTCTCNGTAAGTTTGTAAAGCATGCCGAACGTATGCTGTTGCTCCATTCCATCCGTTTTAACAATTATCTTTCTGCGACAGATGCGACATTGCAGATGGGCAGAATATAACGAACGTCGAACTCAACATTCAAACATCCGGTTTCTACATTGAAATGGGCACAGCACAATTTGGCGCATGGGCTTCATTTGCAACCTGGGTAGGTTTGTCAGTGTTTTCTTTGCTAAAACTCATCAACAATCATCAGGTTCGCAATATTCGCGTCTCAATGTACATCGAACGGCAGCGCTTGGTAAACGAAGAGGTTTACCGTAATACAACATCCGAGCTCCCATCTGGAGCGCTGAGTGATAACTAAACGTACAATACTGTTTTTCTTTCCCGTGTAACACGAACCAGTACGACTGGCTGTCCAGAAGAAGAAAGGTAATGAAAATTTAGTAACTAATAAGTGCATCCATTAAGATATTGTTTCCTGTCATTGTATTTGGCGTATACAGCTTTATTTTTAACATTCTACTCGATTTATGTACGTATACTGTTATCGCACATTTATTAAATTTATTCAGCGAAGCAAAATTCCATTACTCGTTCGAATTAAGGTGGAAAAGTGAAATACAAAACCAGTAAGAAATAAATATAATAACAAGAGGAATCTGATAATTTGCCCAATGATGATATTCTGTCGAAAGCAGACGAAGTGTGATTAAAATTTAAATGATAAGCGGTTAGCTTTTTTAAAAAATAAAACTATTTCTTACATTGTGAGCAGTTAAAACCGAATAAAAGCACCACAAAAAATGGGCTGATAAGAGCAATCAGATTCGACCAACCCTTTTCATTCTGCCTAGGACCGTAATGAGTCATGCTGCATTATTGACGTTTGAGAATATTTCTTTCGTTAACGGGATTTTGCAAACCAAAAACATGTTTCAGAAACTTTGCATTAAAAAAATTGTGTTTTCTCAGCAGGTTTTCAGTGATCGGTTGAGAAAGATTATCAAATTTAACAACTGGTCAAGGTAAACGCTTGAAAAAGGGCATCTATTGCAAGTTATCGATATGAATACGTGCAATACTACTAACATTTCAAGTGTCTGTAATATAAATTGTAATAAATTACAATCTCAAGAATGCGCTCTTGCAATTACCAGTTTAAGCTCGTAACTGTCAATCAAAATTTATAATAACATTTTGTAAGCTGTCCAATTTAACGGTCTCTGCGCGTCCCATGGTGATTAACTGTCAAAACCGTATATGGCACAACCTGGCGTCTTGCGTATACCCAAAACGCTGATTGTTCACTGCTGGCCAGCCCAACAGAAGAAAAAAACGCAAACGGACACAGACAAGACAAAAGCTGGTGCGTAAGGAGGCTCGTCGTAGGTGCTCGCGGGCGTGTTTCATCTATTTGGTTTGAAAAAAAAAAGAAAACAAAAATCCTTTCTGTGAAATTTCCTCACCACAACGGGGCAGCAGAGAACGCGTGCCCTTTGCCGTGTCGCAGATATATCCCGTGCCCGAATGAGCGTGTGGCACGTTCCGTACCTGTGTGCGTGTGCGTGCGTATGTGTTTATTTGTGTACACCGGGATTTTCCCTGATTTCGCTGCGGAAGTAAATAGAAAAGCATTAATCAGAATCGTCACTACACGACCGATCCTGTCCGCGCGGCCTGTGACGCGTACCGCACCATTGAATTACGGTGGAAGAAGGTCATCTTTCACTCGGGGAAAGCAACCGACAGGCGACAGAGAAAGAAGCAAAAACGTCAACTGAGGCGATCTCGCTACAGTGACTGTGAACTTGTGTGTGTGTGTTTATGTGTACGCGTCGAACAGGCGTGAGCGAGTATGCGGGTAACCATTTTTGCTGCGATCTCAAAGTATAACATTCGGTCGGTCGGTCGGTCGGTCGGTCGGTCGTGTGTAAGGCAATAGTAGAAGGACCTGTCCGTTTACGACGGCCTTGTATCCTGGCACACCGGTTAGTACCATTTCCGGTAACACAGGAAATAGGACGTGTCAATCTACACCCCATTCGCTGAGTAGGAAGGAAACGTATGCCAAGGTGGACACCTTTTCGAGCGCAGACTGAATCATCAATCGCTGTTGGGCACTGTACAGAATCGTTACCAACCTTGCCAGCTGCACTTTTGTCATGATCGGTTGCTAATCACAGTATGCGACGGTGGTAGCACAAAGTGTGCCGATTCTGTTTTAGTGCTTACGGGTGCATCCATCCTGGAAAGATTATCGATAAAAGTAAATCGCCAACACCCGAGCGGAAAGATTTGTGTCCGGCTGGACATACACGCATACGTACGGCAGCGGGGAACGGTGCAGGTTGGATAGCGACTGTGGCGCACAGTGCAGCACGGTGGTTGTTAAAGCGGAAAGAGATTGCTGTACATACACGCGCGCGCCTGTGTGTATGTGTGTGTGTGTGTGTGTATGTGCGCTTGTGCTTTGTGGGGCATTGTGTGTGCCGCGCCGTTGGTTGACGACGGCTAATACCGCGATATGATGGTGCTTTAGAGAGAGAGAGGCTATCTCATTATACCATACCTCAAATGGCTTTTCTAGCGGCCGTTCACGGATCCCGATGCTTGCTATGCGGTCTGCAAGAAGTGCTAGTGAATGTGTGAGTTTCAAATTGAAGAAGTGAAAAGTGAAAACATCAAACAACCCCCCATCCGAAGACGGGCGCGCAGCACACAGTCGTTCCATACCCTCGTCGTACTGTTTCTCTCCCCTTTTTTCTCTCCATCTCGCTTTCTTCGTCTGTGCTGTGGCTGCTTGGCATAATACCTCCTGTCGCCGGCATCCGTCTTACCCGCGCTGCCCCCTTTGGCATCAAATCCAACCAAATCCACCCTTTTTAATAATATCATTCGGTGCGGGACACCGAAACCGATCCACGTGTCCCTTCTGGCCACCCTGCCTCGGGACATTAAGCTGCTCCGGTGCTGCGGGCTGTGTCCGCGCCACGGCTATTATCCAGCGGAGCGCAACGGGGTAGGAAAAGCGAAAATCTTCAACGAATCCACCCGGGTGGGAGCAGCAGCAACCAAAAGAGGGGCACAGAAAACAAAAATCCGTACAAACAAACACAGGAAAAGCTCTCCCCCATCCCCCTCCCATTTTACACACACACACAACGCACACACAGACATACTGTGTGAGGTGGTGAGATCGCGAAAAACATCATCCACCCATCTTTCATCACCAACCCAACGTGGCGTCCGCCCTGTTAGGGCTGTGAAAACGCCGACAGTAGTGTGTGGTGGTGCATATACGTGACATTTTAACTGGGTGCACTTGCCAACCGCGAGCCGCAACACCGTTTCCAGGCCAAATAACCCCACGGAACAACCGCACGCAACGGACCTACGATGGATCATTTAGCCAAACCCGAAGGTAAGGAGGCTTTGCTTTGTTTCGCACGGAAAAAGGAATATTTTTTAAAAAATGAGTTCACAGATTAATGGCAAGCAGGATCAGCAAAATTTGTTAGAAAACGCAGAAAAAAAACCGGGCACGGTATGTGGTGCTGATAAACGAACGTACGTGTGATTTAATACGTGGTAGTGTACTACACACCCATGAAAACGGTGAATCATCTGTTTTGTGCACAACATTAGCCAGTCAGGAAGCGACCCAAACGCGAAGCGGATATCTTGCAGGGAGGGAAGGAATTACGAGTACGAATGACGAATAATATGATTAAGGAAAGCGACAAAAATTGCGTACAGTAGCGTGATATTTTGCGTAAAGCGAATAAAGATAAATGCAGTTTGGGAGCGAAGTGCGGCCGCTTGGTGTGCTGTGTAAATGACGTGTGCCTGTGCCATTATTCAACTAGCTCACATACCTTTAGATCCTGTAAAACAGTCATAACTTCGCAGGGTCTGTCTAAACAATCAACCGTGCACACACACACACCCTCGGCGTTTTTAATTAACTCAACTTGATGGCTTTCGCATTCAGGTGTGTGTTTGTGTCGGCACCCGGTGACAGCAAAACGTTCTACACACTAAAAGGATTACGACGGTATATATCGGCAAATGTTGTCATGTTTCCGTTTGACCTAGTTTTCCGGGTAATGGAGATTCGCACCTCATGCCTACTATGTTACTACCTTTTTCTCTGACCTTTCTCAACATCGTTTCCATGGCGGTGCTTTATATCGACATTTACGCTTCTCGCCGCTTATGGTGTGCTGCAAATTGTATGCAGTACCACGGTAACTGTCAAAAGTTCAACGAACCTCGCCACAACTGCTCCGGGGACCGGCTGTCTTTCGGCGAACTGGTGGTTTTTGTTGTAAAGTTCTTAGTTGCGTAGGTGGATGACCTAGCAATATATCTAGTGACCTACATTCGCTCGCTAGTGGCAAACATGGCTACCGGGAAATGTCAAACGCAAATGTCAAATGGCCTACGGCCTACTCATCGAGGGCGAAACGTAAGTTTTGCAAATTGCTAACATTGCTCCAATAGAACAGTGGAAAGATAAGACTTGCATACGGAATCATGTTTTGCATTTCCCATTTTAAAAGTATTAAACAAGTGATAACAGGAAACTTTCTTCCCGCAATTCAAATCTTGTTCTATTAGACATGAGACATCTCCATCATCAAAAAAACCGTATCACAATCATTAAAGAGCCATTTAATGAAAAAAGAAAGCAAATATGAAAGGCAAACGAGCATAAATAAAGCACATCTTGTGTCCCGACTGGCGATGTGATGTGTCATGTCCTGTTCGGAACGTTGCGCATCGGAAGAAATGGAAATAGATCAATTACTCGATACCATCGCTTATCGGCTACGTTTGGAGATGAAAAGCAGAGTTGATAGCTCTTGCTTTCCTGCTCTCGAGCGTAAATAAACGAGATAGCCCTTTCAACAGGAAATGATTTTTATTACATTATGTGTATACGCTATGGGCAATTCCAAGAACATTAGTATCGCTGAGGTCTATCTGTGTCCAAAACGGACGCATCAACGGGGGAAATAATTTTATCTCCAGTACATTACATTCCCAACGTTTGGCAGCCGGTCTGGGATCTGCAATGAGATGCAAACAAAAAAGTGAAACAGAAAGGCAGACGACATCACTACTACTTCGAAGGATGACTCAATGCGTGACCGAATCGAATGATGATTTGCTGCCGATGAAGGTTGTCATCCCGACGCGCCAGAATCGAGGGCAGACCACGACCATGCGGCCACACCCAAGATTCGAGATTAAAGCGGAGAAGACAACGGCAAAAACGCAACACTTCTTCTATTGCTTATGTCTCACACGAATACGAACGCTCGTCACACACGTACAACGGACCAGTATGTGTTCTTCTGAAAGCCTTGAAATGACACATTTATTGTTTTTGCTCGTACGGTTGCCAGACTTACCGGGTTTGGTGTGTCCGTGTGTATGCTGTGTAAAGTTAGTTAGCGCTGTACTTACAGGGATGTCGCGTCATCGCGCTTAACGCTGATAAGATTATTGAAGCGACTATAGTGCGCTCTAGTATACGCTAACCACACACACACATACGCACAACCGTTCCTTTGTGGCATGAGCGGATGTTGTAAGAGCTTTTTATCGCACAAAATAAGTAAAACAACCAAAATAAGTAAACACACACACATACACACACGAAAAAAAACTGCACAGCTCCTAACAGCGTGATATAGTGTAGGCTCTGTTGTGGTAGACGGCGTAGCGTTATCATTTATCCTATCTGTGCACTGTAGCTTTTGTGTTTCAATGGAATGCGTAAACGAACAATTTTGCAGAATGATATAGAAACAATGTCTTTATTATTTGTATTTCATTTATTGTTTTGCTTGTGAAATAAATATCCAAAAATCATATTTCCTTGTTTTGGCTATGGCTACTAGACGGCCTAAACGGCTGTCATAGACATATTTGTGCGAACTGTTTCTGTGATCATTGCCAATCAACGTTGCAACGTTTTTTTTCACCCAATGGCAAAGCGCGATCATTCGCTCATCGCTTGTGTTTGGTTCAAAATCTGTGTTACACTCAATTTATTGTCGGCAGTAATTTCCTTTTCACCACCGCCATGGCAGACGTAATTTATTGTGCGCCTCTTAACGAAACATAAATAATGATCGCATAATATTTTGATCGTTGTACAAAATGTACGGAAACTACGGAAGCAAAAATGCCACCGGAGAAAAAGACGAACGAAAGGGTGCGGTCACATGATGGGGAGAGGGGGGGGGGAGGGGGGTTAGGTTTGTCCCTTAAAATTGTTCCAGTTATCTAGCGTCATGTGGCGCCACTTATCGCAATGACGAAGTGTATGATTTTGTATGAGCACACGAAACAAAAAAAAACACCACAAAATCCCTAAACCCAATTACATTCTTTGCACGTTCCGAAGCGCCGTACGTTTGCACCCCATATGTTGTGTTGGATTGTTTTTTTTTCCACTAAAGATTCGAGTTGTGTGCGTGCGTGATCGGGTTTTTATCTTTTTGTGCTTTTTTTTTCGCCTTTCTTAAAAGTTATCTTTTCGTTTACCACTCTTATGATGTGAGGACTGTATGCTCCAATAAGACCAAAACCGAGATTTTGAGTGAATTATTTCGAATGAATTAAATTGAAGTTTCGATAACTTTTATTAAATTCCAATCACACTGTCCTTTATATACAATACACCCTTTGATGTGCGTTTTTATATGTTGTTGTTACAACAAACTGGCACTAAAATAGATAATGACATAAATAATGCAACGATAAGAAAAAAAAACAGGCTTTGATTTATTTATTAACAAATAGATTATCTTTCGCTTTGGTTTAAAAGTTTAAGGGTTTATTTTACGGTGCAATTTCTCCAACTCGATCAATGCCAACCGAAGACGGTGCTCTAATGTAAATGGGT
Source organism: Anopheles rivulorum (assembly GCA_018908115.1). Taxonomy (NCBI): domain Eukaryota; kingdom Metazoa; phylum Arthropoda; class Insecta; order Diptera; family Culicidae; genus Anopheles; species Anopheles rivulorum. Next base: position 13,146,699 of record CM032177.1, read on the forward strand.
TGTTATTTTCTCTTTGCGTTGACTCCCCTATCGGCCTTTTGATTAAAACAACAGCAACCAACCAAAAAAAAACTCTATTCGAGATTTTAAAAATACTAGCGAAACAGTTTCGTTCATGAGCCAACCGTGCACCAATGGGTTTTTTTCCGACGAACGTTGAAAATCATCACACTTCAGCTGTCCCCAACAACACAACTGCACTGGGATGTCGTTTTTGTTGTTGCTTATTTTGTTATATTTAAAAAAAAGCGAACACAAGCGGTAAAAATAATCGTGTTTGTATGTTGGTATTGTTACATTTCTCCTCGTCGTATCAAGAGAAATCGTTCCGTGTTCAATTCGCCATCACACCAGGCTGCTGCTGCCGCCCTTTCAAAAGAGCATCCACTATCTTATCGTCGTTATCTGCCGCAGTCAAGGTTCGTCTCTATTGTTTTCCTAATCGATTTCGGTCAAACGGAGACTAACCGGCGGATCGATTAAGTTGGCACCTTCGGAGTAGCGCTTTTTGATCGACGATTTTTTTTTTAAAGTACAGTGAGATCAGTAGATGCACTAAGACCCGGTGGACGACTGTTGATTCATTCCGTTTTTGAAATATGTATATATTTTTTAATATTTCATACCCAACGCCAGCCTTTTGTACGGAGCTAAAGCCGTTCGTTGTAGTATCTCTTTGCGCATATGGAATAACCAGCATACTGACACACTTACCAACGTTTGGCTGCTGCTGGCTTGCTTGCTTTGTTGTTTCCCCGGATGAGTCATGTGTAACATTGCAACAACGAAAATTTATGGATACTAATTTGCATACGAAACAATGCCGTTTTGTGCTGTCTCGTTTCAGCGAGTTGCAGATCGGGCAGAGTGTCGATCCAACAACCCTACCAAATTCCTGCGGACCGTTTTTACACGCATAAAACTATAAAATGGAATTTCGGATTGAAATGTTGTTTCTTTTTTTTAATTCGGACGCCACGAATACGTTAGAATTGCTCTTCCATCACATAGCGAGACCACGTAAAGCAAACGAAACTGGTTCCCATTGTCCCGGCTAATGTTTACATAATGAAAGTTATTCGTGTTAGTGGGTTTGTTTCTTGGGATTCTAATACTGCAATGCTTGATATGGACGAAATATTGGTTATTTTATAGAATTTTATAGAATTTGATAATGTGTTTACTAACTACAAATTTAAGCTAAACAAGCTACAGATTTATGTAGAGATCTTACGAGATAATGTACACTCAGAAGCTTCAATAAGTATTTTTTTAGTGATAAAAAGTGCCTTTTCTTTCAACTGAGAATTGCATGGGTAATATATCCATTTGAATATATTCATATTGAAGAGCACGTAAAGCAGTTTCTTCAAAAAGTGAGGTTATTACATTTCTGAGTTGTCCACTAGCAAGTCGACGAAAAATTCTTAAATCTAGTATTTGTTACAATGGATTATGTNTACAGATTTATGTAGAGATCTTACGAGATAATGTACACTCAGAAGCTTCAATAAGTATTTTTTTAGTGATAAAAAGTGCCTTTTCTTTCAACTGAGAATTGCATGGGTAATATATCCATTTGAATATATTCATATTGAAGAGCACGTAAAGCAGTTTCTTCAAAAAGTGAGGTTATTACATTTCTGAGTTGTCCACTAGCAAGTCGACGAAAAATTCTTAAATCTAGTATTTGTTACAATGGATTATGTCATGTTTGATCAATGATAACATTATCTGGACGTTTGGATTGAAAAACGACAATGTTTGGCCAAATTTTTTTCCACAGTTTTGTGCTTAAAACATGAAGATCTTAGTTAAATACTAAAAAGCCTACATGAAGTACCAGTGGTCAAAGTTTTATGTTATTCGATTGACAGGTCTCCAAGAAATTCCTGGTTGTTTTAAAGAGTTAATTTGGTGAGACGTTGATTTTGTTCTTTGTGCGACAAGTTCACTATTTGTTGCTATCTTGAATTGAGTTTTTTTTAGCAAATATTTCTGAAAACTTTAGCTAAAAGGAAGTATACAAATGCATTTTTGTGCTGTATATCTTGCCCTAAATTTTGAAGAAATTTTTAACAACAATTTCGTTGTCATGCGTTTATACGCAAGATCGTACGTACGATCCCCCGACGATGGTCATGATCGAGCACACCAAACCATTTATTTTACTGTCCGTTGAACGTTGGTGCGCTGTTGCTGCTACTACTGATCTAATACCCTCTAACGCCCATTCGCCGGGTGTGTGCCTGGTTGTTGTGCGGTCGCATTGGATGATCACACCACCAGTTCCAGTTCGGGACCTGTTCGTTTCAGGGCCGACCGGGTGATGATGTATCACTTTATCGACGCGTTTCACTTAGGTGTCGCCTTGCCATCCGTCTAATGTTACTTGTTTTGTGTCATCTACAGTGGCCACCTTTGTTCTTTTTTGTTTTGTTGCATAATGCCAATAAACAGTGGAGTCAAATGGTTGATATTTTAATTGTTGGAAAACAATGTTCAATGGTTTTGCAGGATCGATTCACCGTTGGTTCTTGCAGTAGGTTAGGTGTTTCGGTGTTGCTTTTATATACTGTATAATATGTATGGCTATTGAAGTTATTCTAATTTAAGCTTATTACTACTAAAACTACTGGACCAGTAAACTGATCAAGTATTATCCTTACAAGCATTGTGTAAAGGACCGATTAGACCTTATATTAATCCGGTAGCACGGTATAGTTTTGGTCGCTACTTATCCCAGGCTACTCGTCCAGATGAGATTCTGGTATACGACCAAATGCCGAAGCACGATTTCATTTTACTGATGCATAAGTGACATGATTCAACCCAAACATTGTGCCTATTACTGGATATGAAACCCTCTGTTGATCTTCGTTTATCATACCCAACGTGACTTCAACATCCATTACTTCGTCGTAACTGCTCGTCCAGCAGAAAAGTGAACCGGATTTCTGAATCATACACGATTTTTTGCACTATTTTACCCGTAAATAAAAGCTAAAGAATAACTTTTGATTAGTTTGTGACGTTTGCTTGATTTTTTAACTCGAAGCACGTTATTAGCTGCTGAAGCTCTTTACGCTTCCACCATGTAGAAGATGTCCTGATGGATTTTTGGCCTAGAGCTATGAGTTGTACGGTGATCTCATTATTGTTCAAACACTTTTATTTACTAAGCTGCGATGAGCTTTACACGTCATTAGAATAACACCAGACGACCCAACCCGTAAGGTCATCTATCTATCTAAGTTCTATACTTGTATACTTGTGTAGAAGCTGACCTGATTTGTGGTCTTACTATAGGGTGTTGATACGTTTGCCCCAAAAAATGACGGATAACAACGCTCGATCGTGATCGGTTTAACACTAGAAGTTCCGCAGCAGTAATTTTGGCCTCCTTTTTATCACATCAATATTTGGCATAAAACAATTCTACCGTAGTCGATGGATGATTATTACATATTTATTCCTTATTAATAACATCAAGAATATTAACAATAATTATTGTGGTGACGATATGTTTGTGTGGAAGTGTTTCATAGCGATTTTCTTCACGAATTCCTTCACCTTGTTGAAATCTTTCTATATTGCACCCATGCTAGTAGAGTCATACAAACAGCGTCCATCTCCCACTTTACTTGGTGTATTTTGTCCCTTTTGTCACTTTAGAGAACGTAGAAATGTGCGGCTTCCTACCATTAGCAGCAGTAGAGCAGCGTTCATCATACGTATGTGAAAAGGAAGGCACGCAGCAAGTGACGTGATCTTGGGACACGATCACACCATCCATCGTTCCCGAATCGTGTGTGTCTTTCCGTCGAAGCGACACCCGCTTCCGACAGCAGCCTTGTTCTTACAGTGTTCTCTTTTGCTGGTCCACAGCCAGCTCCAAGTGCCCGAAGTTAAAAGCGCGTGAACATCGACAACTACTTTTTGAGGCTTTCTAACGAAACGGGCGATGATCGAGAGAGGATCGAATCTATGCATGCGTGTGCTTGTGTGCTTGTGTGTGTAGCGGATTATGTTGTGCGGTCACCACTTTGGCGGTTGTTCACCTTTTTCAATTTTGTGGTTACCGGTGGTATGCCCCGGTGAGACGCACGCGTTTTTTTTTTTGGTGTTGTTTTGGAATTGTATTTGTTCGATGTTTTGTTTTCGATTCGTTCGTACCTCTCGTACCGGTTCACTCACACTCTCACTCACTGTGCCTGTGTGTGGTGTGTTCACCACATTCTCCCGATACGTGATGATGATCTCAGGTGTGCCGTCTCTCTTGTACCAGTGCCGCGCTCTGTACCGTTTGATATGGCTAGAGCACCAGGATGTTCCCTCGGGCACACTGTACTACCGCGGGTGCTTTCCAAAATCCGATGCCGTAATCGGAGGAACGATCGTTTTGACGAACGTTTTACAGCCAAGTAAGTTCAGCTAAGAATTCTAGTTAGGAAAAAGAAAGCAGAATTTATTAGATAAAACGTCCGTTGTGTTGTGAAAGCACACTTCAAAATAGTGCCATCAATGCAAGTAATTGATGGAAGACTTTATTCATCTAGTGTACACCTTTACGAACGTATTAGCTCAAATGAAGATCACAACAAGTACCGAACTTCTCTGGGGCGTTGTGAACGATTGGCGCCATAAAGTCATCGCCAAAAAAAAAAAAAATAATAATAATGACTGCCAGATTAGAATCAGCATCGTCGTGTGATCTTTAACGTTTTGCTGCTTGCAGCTGGGCTCCACATTTATCAACCGCCGCTAAGCGTTTCGTTAGCTCGAGACACCAAAAACCAGGCCAAACCGTGCAGAGCAAGCCCCTCGTGTTGTTGTTGTTGTTGTACTTACAAAGGGGAGGGAAAGTGAAACATGGGAACACAACCACCCTTCTACCTCCCTCCCTCCCTTTCCCATCTCTCGGGGCCCTTCGCCAACAGCAGGGGATTGTGTCGAGGGATAGGTTTAATGTAGACTTATTTCCCCCGCCCCATAAAGCCAGTATCGTTCCTCCAGTTCTCGAGAGCAAATGCGGTGCGGCAACAAACGAGAAAGAGAGCGGACCAGAGACTTCTTCTAAGGTGCGGACCAATGCTTGCACGATCCGTCTACTTGATCGTGGTCGCTTTGTCTCGCAGAGCAATAGAGACGCGTACAGTTTTATATAGGTTAAACCACTCCAAGGTGGCCCTTCTCCCTTTCTCTTGTACGCGCCCCCAGATGAAGAGTTGCCCAGATGTTCGGTTAGCTCGTGTGAGTGGAATTCCATCTTAACGAATGTCGAATTTTCCAACCGCTGTCTGGTTTTGTAGATCGTAGTGAACGTGTTTCCGCACGTTTCAAATAATGTAATACTCGTTATTATTATGTTTAAAATAAAACTTTACCTTTTATTCTTACCGAGCGGTAAGAGCCCCCTTTACCATTTCTACTAATACACTTTCCGTTCTACTTTCTTCTGCAGTGAGCGCTGTCGTCGAGTACGACTACACGGCCAAGGAACCGGACGAGCTGACGTTAAAAAAGGGTGCCATCATTACGAACATCAAAGTGCAGGATGGTGGCTGGTGGGAGGGCACACTGGTCGCTACCGGGCGTACAGGCGTGTTTCCGGACAATTTTGTCCGTGTGCTAGAATCGCAGGATAAGAACCAAGTCGTCCTCAGGTATACAATTTGCGGCTAATGGTTTCCTTAACGGTGTAACTTACCACGGTTTCGTTTCTTCTTTTTTTTGTTTGCAATTTCAGAGATAAAAGTGCAACGCTGAATCGAAGATGTAAAGTCATTTACAGCTACCAGGAAAACAAGGCGGACGAACTGACGCTCGCTGTTGGTGATGTGATTGAATTTTTTGAAGAGGTAAAAGGCACTAGCCACTAGTTACAACTTAATGCTAATGAACCACTGATACAATGTGTGTCTATTTGTAGGTCGAAGAAGGATGGTGGCGTGGTAAGCTGAACGGGCGAGTGGGTGTGTTTCCGTCCAACTTCGTCGAAATGATCGAATCCGTATCGCCCAAATCGTCCAGCCGGAAGAGTGGCAACGTTGGTGGGCTGGGTGTAACGGCGATCGATACCACCACCAACCCGACCGGCCTGGCTGGTACCGGGTCGGTTGGGCTGAGCCTTTCCAAAACCAACAGCCTCAACAAGAGCCGCACCAGCTTGAACAGCTCGCGGGAGGATCTTGATCGGCACGATGCACCTTCGCTGCCGCCGAAACCTGTCCGCGATCTGTGCAAGGTACTGTTCGCCTACCAACCCGCCAACGAGGACGAGCTGAAGCTGGTCGAGGGTGACATCATAACGATCCTCTCGAAGGAGCTGCCGGATAAGGGCTGGTGGAAGGGTGAGCTACGCGGTCGGGTCGGTGTATTTCCGGACAATTTCGTGTCGCTGCTGCCCCCGGAAGGTGGCAAATCGTCCGCTAACATATCGGCATCGGTACGGACGACCGGCAGTCTGCACCATCCGGCGGGTGGAGTCGTGTCACCGGTGAAGGATCCGCTGCACGTGCCGAAACCGGACCGGCCACCGACCGCTACCAAGATGCAGATGTTTGGCAAACAAACGTCCACCAATGCGTCCGGTACCACGGCCTACCGTAAGGAAAGCTTCGGCTCGAAGGATTCGTTGAACGAATCCACCGGCAGTGTCGGAAGCGTGGGGGGCGCTGGTTCGGTGACCGGTTCACCGACGTACAACAGCGTTGCGGCGCATCGAAAATCACTCGAAAGCAAGGGCACGGACCAGAGCACAGCATCACCGGTGGCAGCACCGGGTACGATCGGTGGTGGCGTCGTGACGGAGAAACCACCGCGCAAAAGCTTGGAAAACAAAGCCTCGGAGATGCGCAAAAGTTTGGAGAATTTAGACGACAAAAAGGCTACCCCACCACCGGTGCTGGGGAAGAAGCCACAGGTTCCGATCAAAAAGTCGCCCTCCATCACCAGCGTCACCGGGAACCTGTTTTCCGGGCTAAAGCAGAAGGTCAAAGGCGGTGGCGGAGGACCGTCGATCGAGAAGGACAAATCGGCGGACGAGCGGGACGGCATCGCTGGCAGCAAGGCGCGGTCGGAGATAGCGGACAACGGGGACCGGACGATCGTTGGCGAACGGATCGAGGTGGAGCTGGGTCACGTGGAGCGTGGCACCTCCGTACTGAAGGATATGCGAGCGAACCGAGCGAAGGCACCGAAACGACGGCCACCCTCATCGCCGAGCAGTATTATTACAACCGATCCGAATGCTACCGGTAGTATCACCGCAAATGGTAGTGGTGGCACTTCCCTAAGTAATGGCAATTCCGGCCTCTTCAATCAGCTGTCACTGTCGTTCGAGTCCGATAGTGCAAAACCGGACCTCACGACGACCAGTGCGGGACCGGCGAGTGCTAACAATTCGTTCGGTTCCAGCTCGATCGTGTCGGGCGACGGTGAGGAATCGGCCCCCAAGGTACCGAAACCGCGCGAATGGGAAAAGAACAAGGTACCGTGGATGGACGAGCTGAAAGCGAGCCAGGCCAAGAAGACGACCGCGGCGGAAAGCAAATCACCCGAGCATCATCATCACCAGGTGACGTCCTCGCAGCAGCACACCAGCACCAGCACCACCACCACCAACAATAGTCACGTTCAGCATCAACACTCGGAGGAGACGAGCATTTCCAAATCATTCCATGCGAGCACCAACTCCCACGCCGGTACAGCAGCGCCCGTACCGTCGGGCAATGCGGTCCGCGCCCGGCTGATGGAGCGGTCCGCCACGACGACGAGCGTCCCATCGGAGAGCAACCATGCGAGCAGCACCAGCAATAATATGAACAGTTCCTTCGATCTGATTGCGTCGTGCAGTCGTAAGGAAACGGGCGCATCTACCGTCAGCAGTAGCGGTAGCGCCGGGCAGCAATCGTCCGTCGACCCATCGAACGTGAGCGCCATGACCAAATCGATGTCTGCGCTGTCCACCACCACGACCAAGATTGCCATTTCCTCCTCGTCCAGCGGCGCGGTTACCTCGACGACGGCGGTCACCGAAAACAACGGCACGCACGACGTGACGGCCACCGCACCCGCACCAAACAGCCGCCCCGTCAGTGTGAACCTTCGGAGTACCAGCATTTCGCCAACGCCACAAAACCGGAACGCGAAAACGATTCACATTGTGGGCAGCAGCACGAACGCGACCACCGGCCTCACCAAACCGTCCGCGACCGAATCGGCGAACGTCGTAGCGCCGACCGTCTCGATGGAGAACGTGTGCGGCCGGGTACAGGAGCTCGAGCAGAAGGTCACCCGTATGGAGCGACAGCTGGCTGCGCAGAACGGGCTGATCGAGGAGCTGACGCGGATGCTGCGGGGCGAATCGGACAAGGTGAAGACGCTGCAGAAGGAGCTAGAAAAGTATGCCCAATGTGTCACGCAGGTATGATGAAGGGAGTAAAGGTGTGACAGAACCCCTCGCCCCCCCCCCACTCCATTCCATTCCAGGTCGTCCACCCCTTTGGAGCGTTGTGGAGCGCGTGAATAATAGTAGTTGTGATGGCGCGATCTACTAAGAACGTACATACACACACACACAAAACGCGCAAGTGTGGTGGTGGTTGCGATCGCACTTGTGGCTAGTATTACATTTTATGCATAGTTTTCCTACTGATCGATGATCGCGGCAATACGAAGCACGCAAATAGTCCGCCCGCATCCGGTCGTGATTATTTAATCCGTTTAGCTATATTAGGTACGAATGGACCTCCCTTAAACTCCCCCTTCCCCGTGTACAGTGATTGAATAGTTACGTAGGTCATTGGCAAAAGTGAAGCGATCGGGTAGGAACGTCCGGAAGCGCAAACGAAGCGTGGGAAAATCCGGAACCAGAAACTGCTAGTAAGAAATTTCGTACTTTCGGTACACCTAGGGTATATATCATTGCCATGAATGGAGAAGAAACTGGTCGCGCAAAACGAAAAGTGGTCGTGTCGAGCTGATTTTGCTTGCAAAAACAAAAAAGAAGGTGAGATTTGAAATTAAATTGTGTAAATGTACGATAGCAACTAGACAACTACGCAAACAAAAAAAAGTTCCATTCTATCTATCGTTCCAAACCCAAACGCGCCCAAACAGGGATGCATGTATTATTCACACACAAAATATTACTTTACTTACGCGTGTGTTTAATATTCTATTTTTTACGTAAAGGAAGTAGGAACCACATTTAAACACGGTTGACGGACAATGGTGGTCAAAACGTCGTTGACGCACACGAGAAAAGGGACACGCATCGAATAGCCTGAATGCAATGGTGTAAAGCTAAGATAAGATTCCTATTTCCTGTATCGAACCATTCCAATCCGCTTTTCCTATTGTCGCTAGCAAACAGTACGCTGGTTAGGGAATCATGGATTAACCGCCTAAAGTATTGACACCATGTAGGAATATTTAGTGAACGCGATGTAAAATTTGATACTTGAGAATAACTAATATACATAACCACGATCACGCACGAGATACGAACGCGTGTCACGACGACGATCGCCAAACGGAAAACGGGATATATGGAAAATTAAACAATTGCAACAAGGAAGAAAGGAACTAAGGGAAGGAAGGAAGGAGTCGATTGAGGGCCGGCGGAAGAATAACCCTCGGACACTAACGTTGGAACGAGAGCTGAGATATAACTATGAGAGAAAACCCTCCCAAGAAGCCGGTACGGATTTGCTAAGGGAGCGGGGTTTTTTTTGTGGCTTGCTTTTTATATATATACAAACACAAACACACACACACACACGCATGTATTCTTAGCTACACACGTTTCCTCCGCCAGACGTAAAACGTTGTTTCTTCCGTTTTGTTGTTGTAACCCGGCCAACAAACAACAAATATAGACCTGCGACAGTAAAAGGAGGCGTTTATGCATTTTCGTCATTTAAGCGAACGTGTCGCGTATACCGATCGGTAAATGGGACCCCCGCACGCACACTCCCACAAACGGTATGCGGTATGCGAAAGTGGAAGCGCACACAGTATCATGTGTGCGTAAGTAGTTATATTGATATACCTTAGTGTACTTAAGTCCGCGATAAAACAATGATCACATTAAAAATATGAAAAGCAACAGGGAATGCAATCATTGCGTGTGGTTTATGATCTTTCCAGGGAATTGACATTAGCATTTACCGTTGGGCATATCACTTCTTTGGATTTCGTTCGTCTTGTTTTACGCAACTTAGCTGTTGAGAGTTCCGTAGCATGCCAAGAGGAGCCCTCAGCCGAAGGGAGGACACCTTAACGGAGCGAACACATGAAGATAATGAATCAGACGCGGAGACATGACAATCAAGTGAGAAGCCCTTGACATCGTTGGATAAAGTTATCACGTCCATCAAGCAGATAGAAATAAAAAAAAGCCAGCTGGCAGTGATACTAGAGACATGTTGAAGAACTACTCGAGATGCACCCTACTAAGTGGCTTACCGCTATCGATTGATTTTCAGCATTTGGTGACAACAGAATCGTTCGGACCAGTAAGAGGGTGGTTGCTATATACCGAGTGTTCAAAAATGGTGGCAGAATGGAAAGTCCTAAATACTTCCCTCAAGATTCTGTCTCGAATTTTCTACTCACTCAGGTTGATGCTGGACATTTCTTTGGATAAATATCCACCACCAACCACATCTTCTCTCTGGGACAGAAACTCCACCAAAAAACCGTGAGCACCAGATATTTATCGACTTCATCAAGCTGACCTACGGTACGATAGATTGGACAAAACTTGTGAAGCCTTCTACAGAGGCCATTTTATGGTGTTCCAGTTCACATATTTTTTTGCGATTGTATGCAGGTTTGTGGTCGAATATGTAAAGGTAGAACATTTACACCTTTCTTGACCTATTGCAAGTTGAAATTGATTCTTTGGAACGCTTTCTTCAATGACAGACGTGACAGTTCGCGCAACTGAACCATAAGTCGTATGAATTTTTAATGAAAAGTAAAACAAACGTATCTTTCATTTTAAAGTGTTTTTTTTTTATTGTTTCTGACTGTTTTTCTTCTTCTTCTTTATAGTTAACACCACATTTTTGTTCTTCAACAAGTTTCTGTTGTTGTTCCTGTTTTGCTAGTCGCGTTTGCTATCTGTCCAATCGGTTCCATATTTTACACACTTGTAAGGGGGGGTGGTGGTGAATGAGGCCTGCCTGCTAGAGCACTTACAAACCTAAATCAAGTACACACACTTTACTTCCAAAAACAAAAGGGAATTAAAACAAATCGATTACCCATCAAAACAAAAAAAAATATAATAAAACAACTTTTCTTGCAAGTTGTGTAACAAACAAAAAAAAGTCGTACATTCTTTAACACGTCGGACGACCATCAACTTATTGCCAGGTAATGTTTGTTGCGGATAGGAAGAGAGGCTTAACTGTGGGTGTGGCTGTGTGAGATTACTCGACAATTCTGCATGCCGTGCCGTGCATTTCCCATTCGACTCGATACCTGCTTGAGATGACTATTTGAACATAGTCGAAAGTCGGCGTGTGCCTGTCTTCAAACCATCCTTAATAAAGTGGACCACACCTGGAAACAGTGTGGTGGTACACACACACACACATCGAAGTGTCTAATCGATAGTAAGGGGGCAAAAAAAACCTCTACACGAGCGTACGACAAAGGCACACACGCAACAAAAGTAGCCTTCATTACTCAGTCCCTGCTTCTCTCTGTACGTTATTGCCTAACTAAACAGATTTCTTGATTTGTCTCCACTCCCCAAACTGTACGTGAAATGCTGCATTAAGTCCTCATCAGTTTGCGTCGGTTTGTTTCCGTCTCGGTCTCCTTATTTTCTGTGGCAGTCGATTATTTCTTACTCTCCCACCCTCTCTCTCTCTCTCTTTCTCTCTCTTTCTCTCGTTCTACCATCGGATACTTTCCCAAGTGTCGCATTCCATAGGAATACGTTAAAGCGTCCCTGCTGCTGCGTGCGAACAGTGTGCTTCACCCGCTTTTTTTACAGCTCATCGTGTCCGTCGTCCTCCACCTCGGTCGCTTCACCGGGCAGCGCGTTGTCCGAATCATCCTCATCATCTTCATCCTCGTCATCCTTAGCAGCCTCTTCCGCGGCCGCTTCCTCCTCGGCCTTCTTGCGCTCTTCCGCTTCCTGGGCGTCCTTCACCTTCTTTTCGCCCTCCTGCGTGTCCTTGACGGTGGCCGCCACCTTCTTCGCCTCCTCGAGATCGTTCGTGATGAGGAAGTTGTCGAAGATCGTGCCCGACTTCACCTGCCACACGTCAATACCGACGGCGCACACCTCCTCGCGCAGGTACAAGCTCTTGTCCTCCACGTACTCCGGATTGTCGATCTCCGGATGCACCCAAACGCCCTTGTAGGCCGGATTGTCGATCTGCTTCGGCTTCCATTCGCCCTTGTACTCGGGATTGTCGATCATCGGTGGTTCCCATTCGCCATCCATCTCATCGTCCCAGTCGTCCGGCTTGGTAGCGTCCGGGTCGGGAATGTGCTCTGGTTTGTCCCAGTCCTCCGGCTTGGTATCATCCGGATCGGCAATGGTGGCCCGATCGTCCCAGTCTTCCGGCTTCTTCGCTTCCGGATCCTTGATCTTCTTCGGTGGCAGGAAGTCCCAGTCATCCTCCAAGCTGCCAGACTCGACCTTCTCGTTGTCGATCAACACCTCGTACGTGTTGTCCGCCCGCACGACCAGCGTGTAGAAGTGAGTGAACACATCGTCCTTGCAGCGAATGTCCTTGTTGATCAGATGGTTCTTGCCCTTGTAGCTGAAGATCACGTGCACCTTCTTCGTGCCGGGTCCGCAAATGTCCGGTCCGAACATCACCAGGTACGGCGTCTCACCGTGCAGGTCTTTCTGGTCGACCGAGCAGTCGAACACCTTCAGGTAACCGCCACCGCAGTCGATGTTCTGCTCATGTTTCACCGAGAACTGGATGACGAGCGTATCATCCTTGTTCGAGAACGGTGTGAACTTGTTCGACAGGGCGTAGAAACGAGCATCCTGCGACGTTTGCAGACCTGTTGATAAGTTAAAATGGAATCATATAATATTTGTTTTGGAGAGCATTTTGGCACATAATTGTACGCTTTGTACTAACACCACGAGAACACAAATCAAAACATGTCCCACATTGGTTTGAAAATGCGCATCGCAAAGCAAAACTTCCTGCAGACGACACCATTTTCAAGAAGAGCTCTACTATAGGAAGGTAATGAGGACTGGGGTGTGTTAAAAATAAGTCAACACAAGCAGAAGTCGATTTCCACCTATGTGTTGCGCAGAAAGCACAACAAAACAGAAATAAAAACAAACCTCAATATATTGTTCTTTTTAGGGTTGTTTTCGTATTGTTTTTTTTGTTCACCCTACACTCAAATTGCTAGAACGTGAAAAGTTAAGCTATTTTCCGACCCACTTTTCCCCTAACCATGACCATGCTTGGCACTGCCAGGGGACGTTCAGACACGTTCAATTAAAAAGAGCATCAAAGCAATCGCGGGCTTGTTTGCTGCTTATGTCACGCACGTTGACGTTACACATGGTGGACGCAATAAATAATTAAAACACAGGAAAAAAAACACATCCTTTGCATGCTTCATGCCCGTTCCGTCCGTTTGTTGTGAAGGTAAAGGGCAGGGTGGGGAACAAGGGTAATGGTAGCAGTACCTAACGAATGTTCTGATAAACATCGACACCTTTGCGATTTTCCTCTCCCCCCCTGGGTGTTACAACCTAGCACTCTGTACTCCATTACCTTTTCGATTTAACATAAAAATCATGACAATAATGAGATGACCATATACCGACCGGCACCAGTAACTTATTTTTTTCCCCACCGTTGAGTGCACCACAAGGCCATGGAAAATCGAACAGTAATCATAAATCCATTTTAACATAGTGTGCGATGAGAACACACCGATAAAGGCTGGACCCCCCCAAACTGCTAAGCAACACGCCCGGGCTTCTTTCTCGAACATTCCGCTGCGAAGCGGAACCACCATTACCGAGCGGACACGTCACACATGAGAGTGGTGAGCATTGGTACGAAGCAGCATAATACGCCGCGCGTTGCCACGGCGACAGCAGAACAAAACTGCTACGAGCGAGAGAAACCCGAGCGGTTGATGTTTTGCCGGTTTTTCCTGTTCTCGGCCTTTTCGACTACTGTGATGCCGGGTACGTCATCTAACTGCCGCGTTATGCGCTCTTATGCTTTTCTTCTTCCATCTTCTCTTCCTTCCATTCACTGTGCTTCGTTTTCTTTGCGTTTTCTTCAGTGTTCTTCTAAACGAGAATGGGCAGAATTTTATGCTGGTGTGTCTGTGTGCGTGTGTATGTGTGTGTGTGTGTGTCTCTTCCCTGTTTGGATGGACGGGAAAATTATGCAATTTTTTTTACGCCACACATGCACTTATCATGGTTTATCAATGTGCTTCCTCTGTTCCTTACTTTTCACGTCACACACCCCAAGAATAGATAGAGAACACACCCACTTGCTCAACCTGCCACCCATACGGCGCTCTTCATACCGGATTCTAGCGCACAAGAATAACGGTCATTCACATTCTAGAAAATTGACACGTCGCTGATGTTTGCGATCTAGTTAGCTGCGCCGCGCTATGTACCCACCATTAGGTGAGCGTCTGAACATTTCCCCGAAGTGAAGAAAAAAGGTTTTTTTTTTGTGTGCTGCTACTGTTACTTACCTTTGTCGGTATCGGCATCGTTGAAGAACTTTCCGGCTGTGTGCACAAACTTGCCATACTCAACACCCTTGTGTTCACTCTGGACCCAGGTCTTTTGCCACGAATCTGTATGTGTAAATCGAATAAGAGACACACGCACGCACAAAATGCGAAGGTTAGTCAAGCTTGCCGGAAGATGGCCGGATGGTAGCCAGTCTCAGGGGTGTCGCAAAAACTGGCACACAGCTTACCGTCTTTGAATCCTTCCTTAAAGTACACCTCGGCGTTCACAGCCAGGATGGCGGCCAATAAAACCGCAAACGTACGCATTTTGGTAGAAACTAGCAACTTTCCTAGCACTAGCGGGTGTGAAAATGCACCTCAAATGCACTTCGGCTCGCAAACTGACTGGCCGCACGAACGCAGAATGGACGAATAATAATAAACAACCATGGCACCCGGTTTTATTCAAAAGCTGCTCTTCTTACCGACGGTGCTGCCCTCTAGATGCGTTCTGATTGGTCCGCGTTGAACCAATCACCATCTCACAATTGGCATCCTCTGTGCCCGGTGGGTAAGATTTGACATTCGGCACCACGCTGTTTGCCTTGGTACAATCAAATGATAGACGTCACATAACAGATCTTATGTGACGCGTCTAGTGTGTTTCTCGCTTGAAAAATATTTCAGAATAAGTAAATAATTCTTTTTGCTCTTTCCCGTATGGTTAATCCGTCTCTTTTGCATACCTTTTGTTTACGAATCGCTGCCATTGATTCGTACATTTGCTTAAACATTTTGCACGATTATGTGGACGATCAAATAAATATAAAAAAATGTGCATGGAGTTAGCACGGCAAAACGCGTGAACTATGCAAAGGTGTTTTTCATTTATATTTCTGCACGAAAATAGATATTTTTAACACATTCACATAACAGGTAAAGCATAGCGTCATACAATTCTATGTCATTGTTCCTGAAATGCTGTTACGCTGTGGGAATGAAATATTCTGTGAAATGAAAATGAATGACAGAGACCGGCCGGCGTGGTGTATATGAATATACCCCCAAGGTAAATGAGGCTTAACACCATGCGTACATAGAAGAGAGCAAGATCAATGCGCTAATCAAGCATAATATCGACTAATTGCCGATACAAATGCCACGAAATGTCAGTTGTGAAACTAACTGACAGCATGACGTAATCAGTTGTCATTCAGCCGCTCGTTGGATGTCAAAATTTACACGTCGGGCGCAGAAAATGCCAATTGTGAGACGGTGATTGGTTCAACGCGGACCAACCAGTGCGTTGCTAGGTGGCAGCACTATCGACAAAAGGAACTGTTTTTAAATAAAATCGTTTTA
Source organism: Anopheles rivulorum (assembly GCA_018908115.1). NCBI lineage: Eukaryota > Metazoa > Arthropoda > Insecta > Diptera > Culicidae > Anopheles > Anopheles rivulorum. The sequence goes on from CM032177.1 coordinate 13,162,779, forward strand.
CATTCCCACCAAGCCGAAAATCAATCTTTGAACGGTTTAAGATAAATTCAGTGTACAATGGTTTTCCTAATGATAATTTTGACACTTGATAAAATCATCAAATAAAATGAATTTTTCATATAAAAAAATGCAAAAAAATGCAAATGTAGCTTTTACAGGTAAATAAATCGTTAGTTTTAATTTGAAGACATGGTGAAAGGACTTCCGGTATTAATTTTGTTTTTGGGCTTTAATCCACCAAACAGAAAATTTAAACTGTTTTGTTGGTAGGGCATATATCAAAATCCAAAATAAAGACTATAAAATATGGTAATTAATTTAAAAAGCTTGTTTAAAACTAAACCTTCCGAGAGACGAAGGCAATTTAAACACAATTAAGCGATTAAACGTTTGTACGTAAGGTAGCAAAACCAATTATTCGGAAACTTTAAAACATCACAAGACACGTGTGCTCGTATCAGCCAAATTCGATTGTACCTGTGTCGCGACACCACACAACCCTGCCGTACATTTTCAAACGCTCAAAACAAAACATGGCTGCGGCTGCTGTTAATTGCTTTCTAATTGTAGGTCGTAATGTTTAGGAAGCTTAATAAGCCGGTGGAATAAGGGAATTGACCAAAAGCTGAAACAAGGTACAGTTTGGCTAAAATGTTTAATTCATCCAGGCTACGTCCAGCACCGTACGATTTGCGTCAAGCTGTAACCATTACTTGCTGATAACACGAATGGTGTGTGCAAGAACAAGTGCATTCTGCTGTTGATAGCACATAGAAAAGATAGCAACACAAGAAGTTTAACAGCGTGTAGCCTCTCGCAGGTAGACGCAAACAACAAACTGCAGATAATGCGCTTTTGAAACAAAACCAACGCGTTTGCAGAATGAAAATTAGGAGATAAGGCTGAGAAGGAACGAGAACGAGAATGGTTGTTTAGTAACTAATAGAATATGTGGCATTATTTGAAAACTTCGTATTGCGGTTATAATACAACATTACTCTCTCGATTCAAACATACCAGATGATGTTGTTCGATTTATTATAGTTCATTTGAACACGATTCGTAAAATGTTTTAAAATGTCCATCCACTGTATGCCCAAACACACACACCGTTTGCTCGGCTTGATTAGAGAAGGGCTCGATCCGTTTAGTGGTCTCCTAGCATACACGCAGCACTCGTTTGGACGAGCTTGTTGAGAACGAACCCTCTCCCATCATCTAGCACGCGGTGTGCAACGGAAAGCGAACGTATGGCAGTGGGGCAGTTGAGACCGGAGCGAGGGCGGAGCGGTTGTTGGAGGTTTTGCATTAACGCATTTACGAATCGGATTCCTCATTTTCATAGTTTTCCTCATTGCCTTCGCTATCCTCCGGCTCATCGTCCTCCTCCTCCTCATCGTCGTCGTCGTCCTCCTCCTCCTCGGACGATTCCTCCTTTACCGGTTTCTTTCGGCCCCGTCCTCGACCCCTGCCGACCGGTGCTGCCGGTGCTTTCTTGGCCGATTTGGCCGCCTTTTTGGTGCTTCCCTTCGGTCTGCCACGGCCACGCTTCGGCGACGGTTCCTCACCATCGTCCGACACAACCGTTTTCTCCTTTTCACGCTCCTCCGCCAGCACCTTGGAGTCTTTCGGTGAGAGGGCGCGGGCTCGCTTCTTCGGTGCGACACTGTTCTACAAGGTGCAACAGAGGGGGGGAAAAAACACATCATAAAGTTAATGAAAATTTGTGGCATTTTTCTTAAAATTGGGAGTCACCGGGAAAATTGTTTTTCCCGACTTACCTTGTCCGGATTCGGTGGGCGTCCACGGCCCTTCTTCGGTTCAACGACCTCTGCATCAGACATTGTGCGCCCGCTTTTTCCTGAGGAGCTGTTTTACTCCAAAGCACACCACCCCGAAACTAACACGCGCTTGCACCACCGGATCTACTTACAAACGAATGGGGGAAAAAAAATATTAACTTTATTAACAACAAGCACACCACCTTTTTCTTATCTGCTTCTTGTCGCTTCACACTACACTTTGTATTTTTTGTTTCTTCCCTTGTTTTTTCCCACAAAAAAGGGTGCAAACAAAAGTGGCACCCGCGCGAGGCTAGGAGTAAGAAAACAACTTTGGATACATTTTCCACCCACTCGCAAGCAGCAGCATCCGCCAGGCGCTCACCGAAAAACCCCCGTGAAAAGCTGCCGCCCAAACTCGTGCTCTCTCCCTCGGAAAAACCCCATTTGCGCGCGCACACACAGCCAAACGCACACGAACGAACTTCCGGGGACATGCCCACCCACCAAAAGCGAAATGCAAATCTTCGTGTATGAAAGTGAAAATTCATTCCCACCATATCTAGTTGGCATCGATTTTAAACCATCTAACCTGCGTTTGTGTGTGTTTTTTTTGTTTTGTTGATGCGCTACTAGCGTCCTTTCAAACTTTTCAATACACTTTCCCAAGCACTGGTCTTTGGCGCACTTCAGCAATCACCCACAGCACACACGGTGAGTGAAAATATTTTCCACCAGCAAGGAGGGAGGGATTGGGAAAAGAAATTATATGATACACACGCACGCACCGCTTTTTCACGCGGTCAAGTTCGGCTTCTGTGGCGAAAACAACAATACGCCTATACGCATCTGCACACGCACATCAACATTTTTCATTCGACCTATACATACGCGCATACGCACAATACAGTGAACTACACGCGCGTTAGTCCCGAAGTATCCCTGTTTGCCGGCATCGGTCTAGTATCCTTTGCGCGTTTACACACGACAAGAGATGGGTACGTGTGTGTGTGTGCGTGCGGTCAAAAAACTGATGCCTACTTTGTTAGTGGTAGTAGTAATAGTAGTAGTAGTAGTAGTAGCAGTGGTGGTGAATCCGTCTCCGGAGAGCGAACTCTCTTAGCAAACTGAGCGGTCAACGGATTCGAGCGGGTTGTTTAACGTTACCGTCGGTTGTACAGCAATAATGCAATGTTTTATTGATAATTTAATATAACATTGAGGGTGGACCTATGACGTTATTTTACTAGCGACGGAGTGAAATTGGTGTTTGATGACGATTTATAGATGAGCATGAAACCAATGGTCACTGTGATGAGAACGTACGCTTATGTTCGCATTCAATTGACAAATAATTTTAATAGAGCTGTATAATACTAATTGTTTTGGGTTGATAGTTTTGTAGTACGTACACAACTAGAACACAGTGTAGCATTATTCATTTTTTTATAAAATACCTAAACATTACCTAATATACAACAGCATTGATTCGGGTATACGTTAAGCATTAAACAGTTTACATACATTAACAACGTTCAAAATCATCAACCCCGGTGTAAAGGCGACGGAAAAATCATATATGATAACGTTTGTTCCGAATACATCGATTTATTTTACGATTTCATTACAATTTGTACATTTCACAAGTCATTTATACCAGAATGGGCTACTAGATGCGAAGTAATTAGTTTAGTGAGAGACGTTGTGAAACATATGGGGCAGAAAAGACAACACAAGAGGCGGAGCTAACCCACATTTTCCGAAAACACATTTCCTTTCCCTACACACATACCCTAACGAAACACACTCGTGGCAAATGCTAACTTAGCTACTTGTGAAAACATTTCTACTTCCTGTCCATCGTCAAAGTGCGAATAATTAATTCTTCCCGCGCAAACTTCCACCTATCGTTTTATGCTCTCACGCCTCCACATAATAATGGACAAAAAAAAAAGATGATATAATTAAGAAACATTCGTTCTTAATGTGATTGTAGCTGCGTTTTCACGCGTTTATCTTCTGCACCGTGTCTAATAGTAATGATAATGATGATTCGAACATGACGATCGTCAACCAGAGGTTTTGTTTTGTTTTTGGTGGTTGTTTAGTTGATCGATAATAAGTGGCGCGTTTTTCTACTAGCTCTTCCTGCAAAACCGGAAGCGAGAAAACGTAACATTTATCGAAGAGGCAACTGGTGGTGAATCGATGGCAAAGACTCGAAACATGGGAAACTGTCCATATTCAAACTACTTTTACGCGGTGCGTTTAGTACATAATAATTAGGGAGATAAAACGTTTCGCTTTACGCGCTGCCGCTGGCCTGTCCCTGATTATTCTGATTGATCATAACAGATAATGATTATTGTTTACGATGGTTTGTGTGTGTTTATGTATGTCCAACCAGTTACAGTCCCGTTGTCTATATGCAGAGGTTTAGGGATTCTTCCGAGGGCGTCCCCGACCACGACCGCTGCTTACCGGTTTTTTAGCCTTGTTTGCCTTGGGAGGTCGGCCACGGCCCCGTTTCGGTGCCGGTTCACTTTTGTCACCCTGATCAGCATCAGCCGCGGGACGCTTCTTTTTAGCAGACGATGGTGGCGGTACATCCTCCTCAGTTTCCGTCGTATCATCGGCCGACTCTGGTGGAAGTTCCACCGTTTCCTTCACCGGTTTCTTTTTCTCTGGGGTCGGTTTAGCAGCAGTTTCCGTCTTTCTCGGACGTCCGCGTCCCTTTTTTACCGGTGCGCTTTCCTCTGTCATTTTTGTCGATTGATGTGTTAACAAGCTAAAATGGCAAGAAACGGTGTAAAACATTTTATTAAAAAATGATAGAAAAAAGTCCATTTTTGTACACCCTTATATGTGAAGAACATGCTAAAAATTTATATCATAATTGGAAAAAATGATGATTTATGCCATCTTTATTCACATACGCTTTTCTTGTTCATATTGATAAATGGATAAATGGTTCACATAGATAAATTAGATGTTAATAAATGGTGAAGATCGGAATGAAAAAAAAAAAATAAACTGCATAACTTTTGTCGTCATCGACTTCCGATATCTGTCAAACATTCCAACTAGATGATGATGGCTCGCGATAGCTGATATGCGTGCTATCGTTTGTCAATTAGTGAGGTTGTGATGCAAATCCACTCTCTGCTAAAGAACGCTGCCTGGAAGGTGATTTTACATCGGAATATGTCACCTTTTTCATAAAAAGAAATTTTCATACGACTATTACTATTACGCGCTCTGCTCCATCCGAAGATAGGTTGGTGGTTCTCTCTGGCAACCATCGAAATGTTGACTTTAAATTTCCTTCCAAATTTTCTACCGCTTTCACGCTTGAGGCAAATAAAACATATTGATTTTTTGTACCATTTTAGACAGAAATCACCTTTCCACACCATCTAGGTAGGCATAATTTTTCACCATTGCATAAATTCGTTTACCAGAGCGCTACTCGCGTCGCTAGGGACGCTACGATTTACCGCCATTATGATTTGTACCACAGTACACACCTAATTCAGTGAAATTTCGCATAATACCGTGCCACAAGCACGAGCAATACTTCTATTCACGCATTTTCGTCCATTTTTATCCATTTTTGTCCGTGTACAGCATAGAACGACAGCCCATACAGAGCTATTATTGTAAAATTAATCCATGTCAAAACGCGTTCAGATGAAAAGAAAATAGAGTGAAGCTAGCCATACGCCACACCCGTGGAAAACTGGAAATTTCTTTTGCCATTCTTAGGAATTTCTGTGCCCAAACATGACTTACTCTTTGCTGGGAGATGTAAAAACGTTTTGTAGCACAAACTTTTGGCGGTACACACGAGGGGACGATGGAATCAAACTTGAACACAGAATACGCGATGAAAAACGACGGAGATACCCACGCCAGACAAGAAGTTGTTAACGATAATGAGAAGCAAGCGGAAAGCAAGAACGAACTGACCGGCGTTTCACTACTACACACGCAACAGGAAGTGTACGTTACGTACATTTCGCTTGCACCGATCCATACACACGCACACACACACCAACTCTGCTTCCATTTATACTCGCGCCTAAAGTACGGCTAGAGTTTGAATTATGCGTTTAATGTGAAGTGTAGAAAACAGGCGCGTAACGATAATTATTCACCAAACCTGCAAGATATCAGCTATATAATACAATCCATACAATACAAACCGCACACAAACCTATAAATATAAATGCTAATATGGTAAAATCTGCTTAAATTTTGAGATTCGTTGACGAAAAAACATTATATTTTGTTTTGTTTTACCAAATGTCAGTCATAAATATGCATGGGTAGTTTAGTAATAGTTGGCGTTTTAAGTAAAAGTTTTTTATTAAACAATTTACCTTATGAAATTTCGGAAATAAATCTTACAATTATAACCCTTTGTTTCTGGTAACAGTCAATTTGAAATATGAAGCGTTTTTGAAGCGTGCACAATATGCCATCAACTGTCAAAAATTTCCTTTCGCGGCAGCGCATCCGAACCGGGTGTGGAGTGAGTGAGCGAGTGAATAGTTGCGTTAAAACCTCGTCCACGCACACATGCTCACACCATTGTCGTGCACAGCGCGTGCGTCGCACACATGTTGCATGGGTGTGCGTAGAAGCGAACCGTTCGTTCGCTGCCGAGGAAGATTTGTTTTCTTCCAGCGTTTGGCGTTTGGGAACGCGAGAAAAAGTGAAGTGCCAGCCCCAGAATGTGTCACCGCGGAAGCAGTCAGGCCGCTGTGGTGCCGTAATTAAAACGTAGGATAAAGCGAAGAAGAGCCATTTCGGGTTGTTGGTCTCCCGGAAAGGTTAACTCTGTTTTCGGCGCTGCACATATGGTCCGTGGTTTGAAAACGTTCGTGTTTGGCAGAGGCGTTCAGTCGCAAAGAGCTGAGTTCGAGTGCAAGTGTTCTTAGGCAGAGGCTGGCTGGCCCGTGTTGTCACTGGCAGATCGTTTGGTGTGTACGGATCGGTTGTGGGTAGTAGCAGCAACGGTGCGGGGCTTTGTGTTCCTTAAGGCCTGTTTCGTTCGTGCATTGTTTTATTTCGGAATTGAAGCAAAACCGTTTGACTTCCCAGTAGTGCAATTTGTGTGGTGTGCTGTTTTGGCCTATTCAATTTGATCGATATTTACTGCAGCAGCTGAAGCGCGTGGTGAAGGGTTCCCACAGGAGTGTGTGCGGTACGAACTGATGTCGACCCAAGCAAAAGTGAAAAGTTGTGTGTTTGGTGTTGAATGAAAGTTGTGCCCTGTGTTGTGCCCGTAGTATGTTGCAAGAAACATTGCACTTGATAGTGGAAAAAGAAGAAGGTGTAATTTGAATTCTCCACAGTAAACCTTGTGCGGTTCGGAACTTTGCGGCGAACAGAGTGCAACGAAAACTTCATCCGATTCCGGCCGTGAAGCGGAATGTAAAAGGGGGCCACACAATAGAAGGACGCACAAACGACAGAAAGTAAAGGAAAACAAAAACAACAGCAACAAACAACCACCTCCCAACTACCACTACACGGGTAAATTGATATGCGAATGCAAATTTGTAACACCTTTAAAAAAAAAAAAAACGATCCGATATATGGGTAAAGCGTGCCGGGGAGGGAATGAACGAGAGCGACCCGCACACCTCCATTGCGTGCTCCGCCCGGTTCTGGATGGTTATCCGATGTCGAGAAGGCGCTACTTGCAGAAACGAACGTTCTTCCCTGCCCTTAACCACTTGCGCACTGGGGTGTGCATTTTTTTTTTGGTTGCTGTTGTCCTGCTCTCCAATATTTATTACACGAGGGAGGGTTATGTGCGGCGTTCATCTTTGCCGCAAAAGAAGGAGGGTTACACACTTTTAGGAATGGCCGACGACGAGACCGTACGACCGTGACGTAGGTTTTACCGATTTTATTAGCGCGCACTGGTAACGGTTGCAGCACCACCGGAAGCACCATGATGGAATTGCAATGTGATATGCGATCCAAGTAACGTTCATGGTAATCGGGTTTATTTATTTATTTTTTTACTAAAGGATGCTTTGTAATTGTGCAAATGATATTTGAGACCATAAGAGAAATACACACGTACCAACAATCGTAATCTCACTGTTCATTCGATCCAATTTCATCAATAAAAGATCGAAGAATGCGTTTGTCAAGATGTAGTGTGTGCTACCATGGTGATGCATTCGACATTCCATGCAAGAGCCGATGAGCGATGAACGGAACAGATCAATTGAAAGGGTTAATCGACTGGTGGCGGCGTTTTCCGGGCTCGTGTACATCAAAAGTCAGTACGATCAAAGCTGATGGAAGATGCAAGAAAAATGATAGCAACACAGCATTGCTGTGGGTTGTTTTTTATTTCACCTTTTTTTTGTAATTTCTTTTCCCTCGTAATCAATCTCCTCAACGA
>CM032177.1:13170997-13202890 GCA_018908115.1 Anopheles rivulorum
AAAGGTTTAGCATACAGTCGACCCACTTTTCATACTTACCTCAATGCTCTCAGTTGATCAACTGATGTGGTGGTAATGCAACTCTCTTTACTCCGTAAATCTGATTCTCATCACCGCAATTAGATCTTTTTTGATGCAGCTTTCTTTTTCAAATTTGCTTTCGCTTTCTGCGGCTTTTTTGTTTTCTCTTCCTTGCCGAGTAGAAGCATAGATTTTTTCGTCTTTTTCGATGCCATTTTTGGCACCTTTGCGACAGGAGCCGTCTCTAGCACTTCGGCGGGAGAAGCTTTCTTTTTCTTCTGTTTCAACGGCAACTGCACCTTTGGCGCACTTTCCTTGTATGCATCAACGGCCTTTCGTTTCATTATTGACTTATCATTGCCATTTTTAGAAGGTTTCAAAACTGAACCCTTTTTTTGCTGCTTTCCGTTGCTGGTGCTCATGGCTGTTGGCATTTTGGCGCTCATTTCATTATCCGATTCATCATTACTAGTAACGTAATCTTCGTCCTCCTCTTCATCCTTACTGTCATAGCTGGCCTCCTCCTCTTCTTCGATTTCTCCGGCCCGTGAGTTACCATCGCTATCATTTTCCGACTCGTCCGTGACATCCGTTTCTTCCTCCTCAAGCATGGAATCGAACATGTCTGGTTGTAGTCGGCAACGAATTAAAGAGCGATTTGTGCGATTCATCGTAGCGTGTGCTTGCGTGCGGCACACATTATAAAATTGGATCGTTTGTTCTTCGTCAGCGAAAATCATCTCTCCTAATCGCTTGATCAATTGTACTTTGATTGCATTGGTAGTAGTATCCACACTGTCTATCATATCGTTGTAGTGATGCTTTACCGGCACAACCAACAATGACTTTGGTGTACCAGATTGAAGACAACATACTCGTACGTAATTGTTCGCAAACAAAACCCAACATAGTTGCGACTCCTTCAACTGTTGTACATTCGCACGTGCATCTGTCGGTACAATACGTTCGAACAGCGATTGGTCCAAACAGACATGTACCAGCTTCCGTTCTACATCGATCCATACGACGCGACCGGGCACCTTCTTACCGACCTTGTATGATGATGCGGGCTGATCCGGCAGGATAGCAGTGGCAATACCTTTTGCAGCGAATTTCTTATCGATCGCATGCACCTTAACTGCTAATTTATTGGACTCCGGAACGATGCTTTCGACAACACACTCAACATGCTGACCGATGGTAAAGTTGGCAAAGGTATACTTCTCCTCTCGCTGGTATCTGTAAGGTTAGAAATGTAAAGTATTTAAAATTAGTTTCATTGTATTACATTCACACTGTCGCAGGTGTACACACCTTTGAATCAAATCATTAACGTCCTTCATATACTCCGTCATGAAATTGTAAACGTCGTCAATTCCATTTTCGCACATTATATCCAGTGCTGTGCTCACGTGCAGATCGTACCCATGATGGTGGCCTTTCTTCACATTTAACACACGCATCATCATGACGGAACCGTCCTCGACTTTACGATAATTCTCTTTCGTCTTTATCTCGTAGCGTTCCGAGAAATTGCTAAGAAGCGGTGTGACATACAGTACGCCATTTACGGTGATGCAGCTGCCCTTCAACAATGCTCCTTTTTCCACGGATTCAATGGTCATGGGATGTGTCTTGAAATACGGTATCAATCGATAGCTGTACGTACCGGGGTTTGTCTTGGCCACAGTAATCGTGTTTCCTTCTTGAAACAGCCTCATGTAAAGCGAATTATGTTCTCCAAATTCGGAAAAACATTCCGATGGGATGGTACCAGTCTCACCATCTTCCGTTTCCACATCAACACCGGTAGCATGTACGCATCTAACTGTGGCATTAGCGACGACAGCCGATTCAATCTTTTCTTCAGTGGTCGCTCGTGTGAGCCAAATTCTCTGCGTTGCCTTATCGAAATTAACTACGGTGAATTTTTCGACAGTATTCACACCAAGCTGAGCCACCTTGGCAATATCTTGTCTTGAATTGTGTAGCGATGGTTCCATCGTGCCGGTCATACCATTGAAGAATCTAACTAGGATCTTGTTGGTTATTTTGAAAATCGTACCGACGAAACTCTGCTCTGTCTTTGTTGCATCCAGTTGATCCCAGTCGTATAAAACGCTTGCCTTTTCGTCTAGCAACGCCGGTATATTGGTAAACTTTACGAACGGTGTACCAATTTCACGATAAACTGCCCGAACTAAAAGGGTATCATTCAGCTTTACCGGATGCTTTCGATCGTAATTCTCGTGCGATACTACTCCTCTTACATTGCCAACGACCACGAATGCCCCTCCGTCGATTATTCGATGTACGCGACATTTGTATATATTGCCGATGATGATATCGTCGGGGCTCTGTATCGATTCATCAACACGCGAAGAATTATTATTGACAACGTACGTGTCCTCAAGTGGACTGTGATACATTACAAACACCTTATGAACGGAACCGATTTGAAAGTTTCCCATGACGAAATTCTCGTCAACCTGGCCACCCGACGAAGCAGCTTGCTTCAATATGATATTTCGTGGAAGTAGAGCACGCTGCTTGTTCTGGAACTGCAACCATACACCAGCACCATCGCAAGATTTAACGTAAGCCTTATCAATTATCGTACCGGAACTATTTGTCACATTCACCTCCACCCTATTCTTGGGGTACGGTCTCAACGAAACAAATACCTGTTTCGTGAGGGGCATCACGTAGAGCAGCGTTGCTGGTATCTTTTTGAACATGCTGTACTTTGCCGGAGTGCTCGAGACCTTGGTGAGCATGGTTTCGTTTACGTATGCGGGAACCATATCCTCGAACAGCATTCCCCGTAGACCGTGTGCTACCGGTTCAGCAACGGTAAACATTAGTTTGCACCCTGGTACTATCATGTCCAAGTTGGTCTCCTCAACATCCAGCACTCGGGGAGCATCCGGATCAAAAGCCTTCAGAATGACCGTTGCTCCAGAATCACGTTGTGACACCGATACTATCGAGCAAAATAGGTTGCGACCCACGTCGTCCTTATTTTGGCCGAGATTTTCGAATGATAGAAAAGCGCTCACGTTACGAACGCCGACGTCCATCGTGTAGCCATAATCCTCCTTTGCGACAATGGTTGCCGCCAGCACTAGACCAGGAGCTAGCTGCGAGTGTACAAATGTTTTATGCAAATCGCTTGGGTTAAGCGAAAAGGTCAAACGTGTCTCGGCGTTGATAACATTTTTTTTAAGCAACTTTGCATACACCAGATCTCCAACACTGTATAGATCATTCAATGATGGGCAATCGGTAAATCCACTATTGATCATGTCCTGTAGTCGATTAGAGTACGCATTGGATATATTGGAAATTGGCACTCGGCCTTTTATACGCCCCGGAAATGCCAACTCCAGTTCCGTTTTAATGATGCGTTTCACACAGCCCAGGACAAGCATGCCGATCGAGAGCTTGTTGAGCGAAAGATTCGAAGCATCTAATGCTTGTTGCGTCTCAGTTTCGTCGATTATCTTTTCATTTAACAATAGTTTGCGGCGCTCTTCGGGGCGAAGCGAACGCACCTTTGTTTCGGGCAGAACTGTAGCGCCAAAATGCTAAACAAAACGAAAACACATGTAAGCGGCCACACGATACTCCGATAATCTGTTCTTACCTTGTTCGAAATTTTCGGTTTATTGACACGGTTCTTTACAGGCTGCGTCGAAACTTTTTGACCACGGGGGAACGCAGGTTCAACGTTAACCATTTTGTAACTTATTTAATTAATTTTTCACCGGTAAACGAACAAAACCGTACAATTTTACCGTCCACGAAACCCGCGTGTTTCATGAATAATATTGATTTGACAGCTAGAAGCAGTGCTGCCAGAAAATCTATATTAATCGCACTATACCTTCTGCTTCTAAGTTGAATGGAACTTCTTTGCCACTAAAACAATAGCGTGGAAGATAAATTCAAACAATTAAACAACATGAATCCAAACGTGCTTGGATGTACGGTGCACTAGCCAGTTGTACCGTTGGTCGACAAGGATATGCCAGGGGCCCATTCTTATATGAAACACAATTTTATACAAAGAATACGCTTACAGTAATGTGCTTATTTCGATTAGCTTTATTTAAATTAAATTCCCTTATGTTTAATAGACGCGGACACACTGTTGCGTGTCACGTGGCATCGTTACAGCATACCGGCCGTTATCACATTTATGTGTGAACAATGCCGGAGCCTATTTTTTGCAACAGTTTTTGCTGTTTTAAATCTTCCCATTCTTTCAAGTGTTTGTTCTTGTAATGCTTATATTTGTTAGCATTCGAATTAAAGGTGGTCTCGCAGAAGTCACACGAATAGAGCGGAATATGCGAATGTGTAGCCAAGTGTTCACGCAGGCCAAACTTGGAATTGAGCTTTTTACCACAGTGGTCACACTCGAATATTTGTTTCTGTTTGTGTAAACGGTTCTTGTGATGAGTAAGTGCCCTACGGGTAATGCTCTTGTGCGTGCATTGGTCACAGGGGAATATACCTCTTTGGTCGTGTATAAGTCGGATGTGTTTCCTCAGGTTTTGCTTACAGTCGAACCACTTTTCACACTGTGCACATTGCTCCCAGTCTACCAGCTGGGGTTGGTGATGCAACTTGATGTGCCGCTCCATAGCCGGTTTTGTTCGAAACATTTTGCCACACGCGTCGCAAATCTGATTTCCATTACCGCTGTGCACTTGAGAAATGTGCACTTTTAGTGAATTATGATTGGACAGTACCTTCTGGCAGATTTTACATTGTTGCTTCACGTGCATCTGCTTGTGTGCTCGCAGCAGATGCTCCTTCGAATACGTCATATGGCACTGGTTGCATTTGAAAGGTTTATCTTCCGCACTGCTGTGACTTTCCATCATATGCTGCTGAAGGTACCGCTTGGTTTTGTAACTTTTTTGACAAATCTCACACCGGATTGATCCCAGATGTGCTCCGATGTGGTCTACCAAGTACGACCGTATGAAGTATTGTTTTTCGCAGCACCGAACAAACCCTGTCGTATTGTGCAGCTCGCGGTAATGGTCCTGCACCGATCCAAAACTTTCTAGCGACGCAGAACAGATCTCACATTCAAGCTTAAAAAAGTCTTGTATAATCTTTTCGTAATCATGTTGCTTTGAGCGTGATTTTTTTGCCTTTCCGCTGATGTTTTGTTCGTCCTTTTTGTTCCTGCACTGCTGTGGTTCATCCCGTTGATCTGCCTTGTTCGCAAAAACACCCTCGACGTACCTTTCAACAATTTGACTTTCTTCGTCTTCCTCTGCGGTCAAACTGTTGGTTTGTACGAGCTCAAAATTGGCTTCCTCTTGTTCCTGTGTGTCGTTCGTATCGGACGGTACTTCCTCCTCGTACATAATGTCATCGCACAGAGTATCGATATTCGATTTATCTGCCTTTGGTTGTAGAATAATTTCTTTCGCTTCGGTCAGCAATCGCTCCTGGTTAAGCAACACCTTTTGGGAGTAGGAGTATATGTACGACACAGTACTTCGGCATTCATTGCAGACACATGCTGGCATTTGTTCTTCATACACAATCTTAATTGTAAATAAAAACGAATAAGGATTTCTATGAATAGAAAAACAATGGAAACATTTCCAGCTCTACCACCACATATACTTACGTCAAAGCAGAAGACAATCTCCAATTCTTTCTGTAATTTTACGTCCTGAATCGATATTCCAGTACCTTTTGCTAAATCATTTAGACAAAGCCGACACTTCTCATCCATTTTTGGTACTTTTTCGGGAGCCTTTAAATTTGTTATTACTTTCGGGTCTATTTTGTCAACAAGCAACCATTGTTGTTGTTATTCCGTCACCGGCTCATAGCTAATTGATACACATGACTCTATTGACGAGCATTCAAAAAATCGATTCACCAGTGCAGAAAACATCAATGTTTCCATCTTGCCTCGTGCCCTAGTTAGTTAAGAAATTTTACTTAGGGAGAAAAAGTACTGGATTTTGTTTGTTGATCTTCTTGCGTCTCATAAACACATAATTATGTAAAAGATAGGAAAGAAACGAGAATTATTTTCATCCCTTCATCAACAGCGTTCCCTTTGACATAACTGTCAAACAACGCGGTACGCAGTGGCAACAACAACAAAAGCATGTGCGCAGTGCGGTGATTTCGTGCTGGATCCCTTCGTTCGATCCGCTCAGCAACGTGTTTTGAGTGTCCTTTTTGCTGTGTTTCCTCACCTTCTATTGCTGTTTGGTGGTTGCCTGTTTGCAGCTAATTGTAGATACATTGTTTCCAGTATTTCCAAACTACGGTGCGGTATTGTGTTAGTTTCTCTAGTTTTTCATACCAGTTCTGCTGCACCAGTTGCTTCCGCGTAAGCTAGTCGTAACAATTAATGAACATGAGTGATGAAGAAGGTATGTGGCTTTTTTTTATATTACATTGGTTCCCGCGTTATGGTAAAAGCGATGTGGTTTACAATTATGAATTTGTTTTCCCAGATTGCCCGCCGCTGTGCGACATGGACACCACGGTAGATGATTCGAACGGTGAGGACGATGAATGGGAGATCGCCGAGGAACAAAATGATCCGGTGAAATGTTTGTTCTGTGAAACCATCTCCCCAACAATGACGGTAGCCATACGTCATGCCAAACAGCAGCACGATTTTGATCTTGCCGGTGTTCGAAGAAGGTTCCACCTGGACGAGTATTCGTACATTAAAATGATCAACTATATCCGGCGCGAAAAACCAGGCCCGGAGCAATTTAAAACCGCTACAGGGAGCAGCTTACCGTGGGCGGACGATAAGTATCTACAGCCGGTAGAGAACGAAACGTGGCTAATGTTCGATCTGGATGAGCTCGATGAAATTATGCTTAATAACGGTAGTGGCAGCACCGGCGGCAATGGAGTGTCGGGCGAGAAAGATAATGGCAACGATATCGGGGATACGATGACGCTTACCACCGACCAGTACCGCAAGTTACAGGGAATAATAAACGACCTAACAGCACAGCTTCGTGAGAAGGAAAACCTTCTGCAGCATGCCGCCAGTAGTATAGAAAAAATGAAGGAAAGCTTTCGCAATGTGCTGGCCGAACAGCAGCCACCGAACGGTAAAGCAGATGAGGATAGCCCTGGAGCTGATAAGAAGTTGGAACAAATTAAGCGCAAATTGGAGCATTGTGTCAGCAGCGTGTCGGTAGATGATGATCAGAGCTATTTCAATACGTATTCTCACTTTGGCATTCATCATGACATGCTAAGTGTAGGTTGAGGAACTTTCCAAGTGGACTAACTCTCATCTGAATGTAATGATGTGTTTTGACTTTTGTAGGATGAAGTACGCACATCGAGCTATCGGGATGCGATCCTGCGTAATGCCGACATCATGAAGGATAAAACGGTGCTAGATTTGGGTTGCGGTACGGCCATACTATCGATGTTTGCTTCGAAAGCGGGAGCAAAGGAGGTAATTTCTGTCGATCAGTCCGATATCATTTACCAGGCGATGGATATTGTGCGCAAGAACAACATCGACAACATACGGTTTGTGAAGGGACGACTGGAGGATACCGAACTGCCGGTAGCCAAGGTCGATATAATTGTGTCCGAATGGATGGGTTACTTTTTGTTGTTCGAAGGTATGATGGACAGTGTAATTTATGCCCGCAAACAGTACCTCCGGGAAGGGGGTTTAATTTTGCCAAATCGTTGCAACATTAGCATCGCCGGGTATGGCGATCTGGAGCGGCACAATGAATTTATCGGCTTCTGGAAGAATGTGTACGGGTTCGATATGTCGTGCATGAAGAAGGAGGTTCTCCGCGAAGCGACGGTTGAAGTGTGCAAACCGGAGCACATAATCACGAACGCGAACATTATTGCAAACTTTGACCTGATGGAAGTAGACGTTGACTGTCCTAACTTTAGTTATGAGTTTGAGCTGAAGGTGAAACGAGATACGCAGCTAACTGCATTGATTGGATACTTTGACACATTCTTCGAGCTGCCGGAACACATCGAATTTTCCACCTCGCCGTACTCCCGGCCGACACACTGGAAGCAGACAATTTTCTACCTAGAGGAACCGGTACCGGTGAAGGAAGGACAAACTATTAACGGAAAGTTTGTCTGCCGTCGTGATCCGAAGGATGTGCGCTCGTTGTTTATTAATATCGAGCTTTTGAACATGGTTCTGAAGTATACACTAAACTAGCAGGTAGGAATACTGATACTGATCAGTTAAAGCGCAACCGGAGCGAAAAGCTGCACGCAACAGAAAGGATGAAATAAAATGCAATCGGAATCACTCCAATCCAAATAGCGGCCCAACTTACGTACGAGGGGTTGAATGGATAAAGAAATGAAAGCTTTAAATTTTCGATGATTATATACATAGGCCGTAGACGGACAGGAACGTCTCGTACGCATTTATCTACTAGTATCTCTGACCAAATATATGGTTCGATGACGTTTTACTAAAACGCTAATCATACAGCTGGTGAGCTGTACTCAAGAGCGGTGACGTGGCATGCTGGATAAAAACAGGAACTCATAGATTTCAATCTATTTAAATGGCAACATACATACACACTTACCACAGATACGATGGTTGTGAAGCGAACAACGGAAACTATGAAATACTAAAATAATCTACTACTACTGCTACTAGCAACAACAGGAACAACCAAAAGGTTCATATTAGTGCGACAGGATTTGTTTTTCTACATACAGAAACTACGTCGCCCAAACGATGTGCACTAACCAACCCACTTACGACCAACAGGCGCACATTGCATGATTAAAATATCATTTATCCTTACACAAGTACTGTGAACCAACGCTACGGTTCCCTATATCCAATTTCATACGAATGACAATCCCTAGCATGTTAAATCTAACGATCATCTGATGATCATGTTCACTAGTGAAATCCTCATAATGGGAAGAGAAGCAAGCCGATAGAGCGAACATGTTCTTGATTCATGTCGGATCCGGCCAAAAGACTATCAAACAAGAAAAAAAAAACCCCTTCACAGGACAGGACAATGCAAACTGCACAATATTAACGCACCGAAACCACTGTACCCGGTTCGAAGAGAAGGATAAAGCTTTAATTTTGAAATACTATCCAACAGTAAGTAGTAAGACGATTCATCGCTCCATGGTGTGAATGTTGGTAGTCGAGTGTAAAGGTAGTTTGAAAGCGTTGCATTTATACATATAATCGTTTGTTGGTTCACATTGATCCGCCGTTGCCAATAATGCATGCTGGGGAATGGTTTAGTACGATTAAACGTAAACCATTTGGTAAAGTTTAAACATGCTTTAAACGATTGCAGTTTATCTCGTAAGTAGTAAGTAAGATTCTTCAACTTAACGAAACGTATAGTAACCATTTTTGAAGTGTTTGTTCCCAAATGGAAACCCTAATTAGAACACACAATGAAGGTACTACAGATAGCACAATTCGTAGGCATGTAACTTTTTAACATTGTTTCCATCAATTGCTAATTGCTTTCGCTTGAGCGTGCTTAAACCATTACCATAAATGAAGTTCGGTGTCGTAAACGTGATTTTATAAAGCAAAATTCGGTACCGCGGTGTTGTAATTTGGCGTTTGCACGCGTATTTTAAAATACTCGGACCATCGAATCCTTTATCGTAGCTTGTTTGCGACGATCATATGCTAGTAATAATTGAAGTTAAAATGTTTACAATTGTGCTTGTGACGAAAATTGTTAGAGCAGAGTTCAATAAAATTCAAAAAATATACGTAAAACATTTGCTTTATCGTGTGCCGTTTTTCTTTGCAAATGCACCGAAGGTACTATAATATTACTCAACACTCGTGATAATTAAAAAAAGCGAATTACGGATGTGCAAATAATTGAATGGTCGTCTTATATTTAAATGATTGAATCATACTTCAAATTTTGTTATGTTTCCATCTATACATTTGCAACGGAATATTTGAGAAACTAATGGTTGCTATAAAAAATGCGGCTCAACGGTTTTTGTTATAAATCGCCATAATGTTTGAATTATACGTTCCGCTCCGGAGCTGCTCGTTCGTTCATTCGGATCGATAGCGATGGTATCGGCTCAATTCGTCCATTTCGTCCGCAGACGCCAATCTGTCAATAGCTTTCGCTTTGGTAAGATCGAATTTTGTAATTTATTCCTAAATATTCTAAGTTTTATGGAACTTATGTAGTTTTCATCCGTTGATTGAAAGCCATAGGCATCGTTTAAGCTTGAATATTAATCTCACACACTCGGAATATGGCCATAAAAAGTGTCTACAACTCGCACATAGTTCCACGTGGTAATGATTTTTCGCTAATGGAATGTACTCTTTTGCCCTTTTTAGTTCTTAAATTTCTTAACGAAGTCCCTATTATCACATCAAGATGGGTAGGGAGGACAAAGCTACCTGGAAATCAAACTACTTCCTGAAAGTCGTGGTATGTATGATGAGTTTCGTCAGTGGAAGAGAGGATCGCGAGGGTTATGTTACGCTGGTGGTAACTGGTTGTATGCCGATTTAACGCTACTTGATGATCAAAACTCTGTAATATGCGTACAAGCTGCTCCTTGCTTGAATAAAGCTGAACCCAGGAGATTAGGCTGTGCGCTAAATGCTTCAAACAATCTAGTCTGATGTGTTATTTTCGGCCTACTTCCACGCCATAGGTTGAACATAACCTCACATTACGGTACAGTCGGACGGTGTGACTAATGACATTCAATCGAATGCTTTTTACAGCAATTGCTCGACGAATACCCGAGATGTTTCATCGTCGGTGCTGACAATGTCGGTTCCCGTCAGATGCAAACCATCCGTATGTCGCTCCGTGGATCGGCCGTCGTGCTGATGGGCAAGAACACCATGATGCGCAAGGCCATCCGCGGACATCTGGAAAACAACCAGAACTTGGAGAAGCTGCTCAACCACATCAAGGGCAACGTTGGCTTCGTGTTCACGAAGGGCGATCTGGCCGAGGTCCGCGACAAGCTGACTGAGAGCAAGGTGCGTGCCCCGGCCCGTGCTGGTGCCATCGCTCCGCTGGAGGTCGTCATTCCGGCCCAGAACACTGGTCTTGGTCCGGAAAAGACCTCCTTCTTCCAGGCCCTGTCCATCCCGACCAAGATTTCGAAGGGTACGATTGAAATCATCAACGATGTGCCCATCCTGAAGCCGGGCGACAAGGTCGGCGCTTCGGAAGCCACGCTGCTCAACATGCTGAACATCTCGCCGTTCTCGTACGGTCTGCAGATCCAGCAGGTGTACGATTCCGGTTCGATCTTCTCGCCGGAAATCCTCGACATCAAGCCCGAGGATCTTCGCGCCAAGTTCCAGGCCGGAGTTGCCAACCTGGCTGCCGTTTCGCTGGAGATCGGATACCCGACTTTGGCTTCGGTGCCGCACAGCATTGCCAACGGTTTCCGCAACCTGCTGGCCATTGCCGCCGTCACCGAGGTTGAGTTCAAGGAGGCCGAAACGATCAAGGAGTTCATCAAGGATCCGACCAAGTTCGCTTCTGCTTCGACTGCAGCCGCTCCGGCTGCTTCCGCAGCAGCCCCGGCAGCCAAGGCCGAGGAAAAGAAGGAAGAGTCCGAGTCTGAGGAAGAAGATATGGGCTTCGGTCTGTTCGATTAATTTCGACAACGCGAAACCAGGGGCTACTCTGTACAACTTCGTTGCAAGTGCATCCTTGTGCGCTGGCATATGGAGCTGTTGCTAGTGTCCCCCTCTCATGGGTGGTTTCTTGAGCTATATCTACTTTGGCACGGACGTTGTAATTGCGGCGTATACTCGCCAAGGCTGGGGACGGCCCGATGGCGATACGTTGGTCTTTCTTTGTTACGTACCAAAATACGTATTTTTCTATGAAACCCACTAATGAAAACAATAAAACTCCGGCAAAACTGTGTTGAAACGCAGAGACGACACGGAAACAAAAAAAGGGGTGCAATAATTCTTTCAAAGCAATAGCAAAATAGTATTAATCATGAAATAATATTATGTATTTAACGCTAGGATTGATCGAGGAGAACCGCTGCTATTTAGAAACATTGTACACTTTCCGGAAGCACTTTTCACTGCAAAAAACACAATCGGCCCATAGCTGCTGATTATTGCTCATGGTCAGGCAACTACAGTTTGGCTTAAGCACTTTCGACCGCAGGTACACTTTCGAATTAAAGCACGGTACTCCACAGCCACAGAGAGGCGCACGGCGCAATATCTCTAGTACGGTAAACGGAATCTTCCCCGGAGATGCGTATGGGACTTTCTTAAAGATAACTGTACGTGCGGCAGCTTCGAACAGGCTGGATGGTTGTCGATGTTGCGTGTCCGATGCGTCCATCTGCAAATCCAGTGCAGTAGGTTTATCACAGTGTAGTTCGTTTGCTGATAGATCCAACTGGTCTAGGTAGATTCTGGACATGGTTTCCGGTACAGCATCGATGCAGTTGCCCGCCAGCGTAAGCGTCCGCAATCGGGTCAGGGTGTAAAGGGCAAATGGCAGCTTGCGGATGTGATTGTTGTTTGCCACCAGTGTCGCCAAATTACTCGCATACAGCACGTTGACCGGTAGAAAGGACAGCTCATTCTGAGAGATGTCCAAGAACACCAGCGATGATTGAATGTTCGATTCAAGCAGCCACTCCCAGTTGCATGCGGTCAAAGAGTTGCCGCATACCTCAAGCTGTTTGAGACGCAGCTTGCCAAGCGCACGGGGCAAGGTTCGGATACAGTTGTTTGACAAATTTAAAACTTGAAGCTTGTGCAGCTGCAATATTTGTGAGTCTAAGCGCGTAAGCTTTATATCGGTGATTATCAGCGTTGTGAGTAGTCGGGAAAATCCTTTCGATGGGTAGTCCTTCCGGTTTTTTATCACGCATTTGGAGGACAGGGTGCTCGCTGAGTCTAAAATGGATGATTTTTTCTTGCCAATCGTAAGGCACGGCAATCGAAACGGCGCTGATGGTGTGCTGGAATTCGTGATAGACTGTCCCGTCTGCGTCGGTTGACCACCACCGGTGAGTACCAGTTTTAGCACTTTCAGAAACGCTTTCAGCTGCACTTGATCACTTTTAATCTGGACATCGTGAGCGGGTATAGTGAACGAAATTGTAACCTTTCCCTCGTCCACAAAGCGGGTGAATATTTTGTTTATGTTGTTCAGCACACCGTACTTGGTGCCGGCATTATTGCTTCGTGTTATTAGCATGATTTTCGGCTCATCTGTCTTGCGTTCTGATCCTTTTCCAATGGCTAGGATCGTTTTCTGGAACGGCCGTTTACTCACCGGGACTGTACGATTAATGGTGCAAGTTTCACAAATCAGCTTCATCCTTAACAATCGGCAGCATTCAAATTTGCGAGTAAAATGTGTGGCTGTAGATTGCTAATTCCAAGAAGAGTTTCGTCCGCTTTCGACTGTGTTCTTCTTTCCTTGGCGATGTATTTTACAATAAGGCACTAGAATCCAGCTTCATTGGTTCTTCCTTGCCTACTTTGGGAATTAACGTACACAAAAACCTGACCGGCAACTGCCTATGATCATATGTCCCGCTTTTTTGTGGTATTTTGTTTTCATCAATAGCACTTTGACAGCTACTGACAGTTAAACAGTATGTACAGATAGTTCGCAATCCACGGTAACTGACAGACGTGGATTTTAAAATTCTGCAGATCAGTTAATTGATTGCTGAATGGTCAAACAAATAAGTAAAATACAGGAGATTTTTTTGGTTTTTTTTTCAACACTTTACTGTCACGCACAATCGTTTTTGCCCCGGTATTCAAGATATGCGGATTTTAGATGGTCTTCTCAGTCTGCTGTAAAAGCGTATATCGAGCAGCTACCTGTATTCAACCAAGTAAACAAACAGTTCGTTCGCTCGATCAAACGATAGGCGAAGGCCAAACAAATATGGAAGTGAACATTTGAAAATGGGAGCTTTAGATAAAGCCGAAGGATCGTAGAAAGATACAAGATAGCCGAATATAGGAGAGTTTGGTAAAGCAGAAAATGAGATTCCAGCCGTCGGCTTTATCTTGACATCGGTGTTAATTGCGAACAGAAACAAAAAATGAAGTTACCATTGCCACTTCAAGGATATTTTGATCTACTGAAGCATCATCCGGGTGAGAAAAAGTTCGTATGCATCAATTGCGGCCGCCCTGTTTCAGGATTGTATCGCCAGATCAGTGCAACAGTATTGAAAATAATAGACTGCGTATGTATGGAGCATATACAAATCGGCCCAAGGCTTAACGTCAAAATTCTTTCTCTTTTTTTAGGAGAAATGCAAAAAACCAGCCGACAAGTACATCGAATTTGAAGTGCTTATCATACTGATCGACTTAATTCTGCTTTCTAAACCTGCTTACAGACACATTCTATACAACTCGGATTGTAAGGTAAGCGCTGCTTTTCAAATGGCAAGTTTTCGTCTCTTTATTGCTACGGTATTATCTTTCTAGAACCTTTGGAAGATCGGCTGCATCCTTATTCTGCTCGAAGCGTACTGTTTCTGGTCGGATGCCTTTCGCGGCATAACGAGCATCAGCTATCGTTCGCACGTGAACGATCCTTTCCTGTCCGAGAAAGGGTTTTACCTTTCGACGGTCCATTTCGTGGCCGGGTTTCTACTGCTGTATGGATTTATTTACTTATTCACGCGCGCCCTACATCGCACGGTACCGAAGGTAACGGACAATGGAAAAACCTACCCACACATGCTACTGCACGGTGTTATTCTGGCAAGCATTGGGAAGTTTCTGTTCATTCCTATCAGCATCTGGCGGGAAAGCTCTACCGAAACCTGCATGGCCATCCATATTATACTGGTGCTGATGTACTTTGTGATATCGCTCGTACAGATACACTCGGTCGTAAGTGACTGCGCGCGCTCTCGATCATGTTTGATCGTAATTTTAGCGTTCATTGTAAAGGCATACTTTCTGACCCGGGTTAGCGGATTCCTGCAGGAATTTGTTTAATAAATAAACGCTCCTTCCCTATGTTACAGTTCTTGTGCAATTTTGTTGCCTTGATTTTTTGTAGCGATTTCATTCAAATTCGATTCAGTCGATAGAGTTGCACCGATTGTAGTCAAAGTGTCGGTGTAGGATAGATGTAATTCTTCAGCCGTAGTTAAATTGTGGACTTCGAAAACCTCTTCGTGGATGGCTTTCGAGCCCACTATCACGATGATTGGATAGCCCATTTTCCGTGCATCTAACAGCCGCTTGCCAATGGTAAGCTGTGTGCGATCATCCACTATCACTTCTCCTTCACCGTGTGCCATCATTTGCAAATCGTTGTACAGTTTTGTAACCCACGGAGCTGCTTCCGATTCTTCCTTACTGCCTCCCTTCGGGGTGATGATGCAAACGCGGTACGGTGCTAAGACAGCCGGCCATCGGATTTCCTTTTCGTTGGAAAGGACCTCTATTGCGGCAGCTATTAAGCGAGTAACTCCTATACCATAGCATCCCATCTGCAAGGGTGCTGGTTTCCCATTGGGTTGCAGACACGTCGCACCCAGCGCCTTTGTGTACCGATCCTCGAGGATGAAAGCGTGCGCCACCTCTATGCCTGCCTGCCGTTCGAGTGTTTCGCTGCCGGTACAACTTTTACACCGTTGGGCTAACGCCGAAAACAGCTCGGCGTTGGAGTGCATACCGCAGCGAGTACATTGAACCAATTGATCTTCTCCCAGCTCGCTGGGGAAGTGATATTCGTGCGAAACCGAACCACCCATCGTTCCGCTGTCTCCGGCAACCTTAACAAACGGGACTCCTATCTCGCTAAACAGTCTGCCGTACGCTTCGTTCACTGCATCGTACGTTTCCTGACAAGAAGCGCGATCGACGTCGAACGTGTAAAGATCCTTCATGAGGAATTCTTTCGCTCGCATCAACCCAAACCGTGGCTTCATTTCATCCCGGAATTTGGTTGATATTTGGTACAGCCGGAGTGGAAACTGCCGATAGGTGACCGGTGCTATTGCTGCAAGCAGTGCAGTTATTGATTCTTCGTGTGTCTGCAAAACGGAACAAATCGTACTTTAACTGCGAAAATATGTCTTAACACATGTTTAATCTTACCGGGCCCAAAATTTGCACCTTTCCGTGACGATCGGTAGTTTGTAGCAGTTCTGTAGGCGTTCCACTAGCGCTCGAACCCAGTCGACCACTTTTCTTCCACAACTCCGACGATGTAAGCAGTGGAAGTGTAAGCTTTTGTGCTCCAATCTTTTCCATATGCCGGTCTATTAGATTGATTGTTTTCTGGAGCGATCGTTGCAGGAGCGGTAGTAGGTAAAACGTTCCATTTCCTGCCTGTCTGATGAGTCCCTGTTCTAGCATGAGCTGGAAGTAAAGTTTTAGATAACACAACAATCGTGGCTAGTTGTTACAGTGGCACAAATACCCTTTGACTTTTGGAAGTGATGTCCTGTGATTTAACGGTAGCATTTTTCGGGACAATTAAGGCTGGTTGAAACAATTTAGAAATTCTCTGCATTGTTTTATGCTGCACGTGAAATTATTACGACGGCTGTATGCACTGAAAGCAACGGTGTAAAAATGTAAACAAGTGAATGTTGCTCTGCCGTACGTCACTGTTATGACCTACAGGCAAATCACATGTCAAAGGAATATTTTCTCAGCAAGATAACAAGTTTGGTGAGAATTTTAAAAGTTTAAGCCATGTTTGGTCTATGATGCCACAAAAGAACGCTCAGAAACGAAACGGATGCTTTCTTTCATAGTAACCCATATTTATCGATGAACTGTCCTTAGCCAATGTTCGCTCACGCCGTTGGGATTTAGGTTACTTTATTCATATAATACATCTTTCTTGGGTAAATCATAACAGCAGGAACGAATAAAACACAACAAACTATACATCTTCACCTTCCAAAGGTATCGGCACGAAAAGGAGCTAGCAGTTGTTGAATGAAATGAACTTAATTTTGGAGATGGGAATTCAACACAGAAAAAAACTGATCAAGGTCATACAGACAAGAACAGTCTTTAGTGTACCAGGCTTAGTGCTAGTATGCTGTTTGATGCCTGAAAACCTACTACGGCTGTACACGGAATTTGTTCGTTCTAGCAGTGCTAGATGGGAATGTTTCCACGGTGTGGATCTTAAACTTCGGCGTTTGATGTTATACGCTGCTGGGCTGCAACCGATTAGTGATCGGTGTGCTCAGGTTGGAAACTATCCATATCTGGCAGTGGGTTACCCCACTCACGTGCCATAATCAGAATTGTGTTCTGGTGCAGTTTGGGTCCGATCAGAGGGTTCATCTGGGCCATGTAACAACACAGCCAGCTGGTAGGTAGAGATGTACGAAAGAAAGTTGTAATTAATCACGAATGGGCCTTGCGATGGAATGCGGGAATGGTACTTACAACAACCAGCACGTTGCCGCCGTTAATATAAGCACACACTGGACGATTCTGTACAAAAGGATATGCAGTTAGTATGAATCACAAACAATTGGTATGCCCGCGATAAACGAAGGATACGTACCCACGGTTGGGGCCCTTGGGCGCAACAATCGGCAGCACAATGCCAACCACGCCGAAGATGGCGGAGAAAATGATAATCGGCAGCGCGGAAGCACCCATGGTAGTATCCGGAAAAGCTTTGGGATATTTTCGCACCAGAAACCCACTATTTACCCCGCACGGGATCGATCGATTTTCTGAAGGTGTTCGAAATGCGAAGAGAAAAATATCACATGACAGACCACAGCAATGACGTCACGGATTGTGTTTTTCTTGCTAGCTGTCATCCTCAACAATATAGTTTGTCAGCTGTCAAAATATGCCACCTGGGAGAAATGTTTATTATTGCGGCTGTTTTCGGAGAATTTCGATCTACACACGGCATGTGTTGTGCTGCGTGGTGTGAAAAAGAAACGGTGGCACACGGGAATGGAACGCTTTCCAAAACACGTTTAATGGCCACGAAAGGTAAGCTAATTCTTCGCACTTGACTTCGCAAAGTTTCGTTATTATGTTGGATGAAAAGTTACCCGCTTATCAACCGATCATGTGTGAAAGTAATGATCGTACCGTTCGATAAGAGCGATGAACGGCTTTGGCACAGAAAGTTTTACTCTGTGTAGCATCATAACGTAACATATTCGTGTACTACTAGTTCTTCTGAAGAGATCCTTTACGATGCTGTTGCGCTTAACCATGTGTTTAATCCTTAAACATATGCGGTTCCACTGATCTATCCTTTCGTCATTGATTTGTTCATGTTGCCCGGTGTGTACGATAAACGATTGGTTATACCGAATCAGGTCAACGAATGTATCGCAACATCAACAAAATTACGTCCCATTAAGAATCACAAAAGGTAACTGCTAAGGCTGTTTATTAGGGAAATTGAGGGAGGATTAAGTCGCATGTCCACCAGAGAAGTGTGCTAGATTGGGACAGGAAGATTTATTGTGTGTAAAACTATTTCATCTGCACACTGAAGGATAGTCGGGACTATGTTGATCCAGTTACAATCTGATCCTTCATGGCGGGGGTTGGGTGTTTAAATTCAAACAAATGTTCAGCTGTTTAGGGTTCTTACAATTTGGAAATGTAAGTGAGAAATTGGTAAGGAATAGTAATGGATTAGTGCTCCCGAATCCTTCCACCGGTAGGTAGAAGCAAAGGCTATCTTCAAGACTATGTTCTTTAATTAATTCATGCCAACAATACATAAATTACGCAACAGCATCTTTCCCGTGCAAAACTGTTATTCACGCACGTTGACCCCAACGACAGGATTAGGTGTATTGCATGAGACTATGCAATAATCGTGCTCCGTTCGTGATCGTCCCCTTAGGTGGAAAAGGGTAGCAAGTTTTATGCTGCACGTTTTGCTTACGCTCTAACGTGCGTGCTGAACAAAAAAAAAGGATGAAGAACCACGAAAATATCCAGTTCTCTCTTGGATCGCGAGCGTTCCTCGTGCTACCACCACCGCCACCACCACCACCACTGTCATCATCATCATCGTAGACGTTCCATTCACGAACACAACTCGCAAACACAGTTCCGTTGCTGGAGGTTTGTTTTGTTACCCCACCGGATGGTTGTGTTTCTGTATCGTTCCAGACGTCGAGGCGAACAGGTTCGAAAAGCTCGCTCCCATCGAAACCGTTTCGGCACTCCGCATTTGTGGCATTAGTTTTGTGCGTTCTTTACGCGGTGGTAATGCGGATTGTTTAAAAAAAAAAAGTACCGCGATTGACGCATTTTGTAGCCACGTGCGCAGATGTGTGCGTTGAAAGAAATAGGCGCGATTTAAATAATAATCTTAACAGTGTTAAGGTGGAAGTAACACTAATTTGGAGCCCTGTGGCCCGGCTGTAGTGGTATGTGGTACGATCTGCCAGCAGGCTTTTAGCAGTAGAACTGTGTTTGACGGAAACGTTTG
Organism: Anopheles rivulorum; assembly: GCA_018908115.1. Taxonomy (NCBI): domain Eukaryota; kingdom Metazoa; phylum Arthropoda; class Insecta; order Diptera; family Culicidae; genus Anopheles; species Anopheles rivulorum. The sequence goes on from CM032177.1 coordinate 13,190,506, forward strand.
CTTTGGCGGTTTGTCCGTTGCTTTGGTAAGTGATAATTAGTGAAAGTGCTTGAGCGTTTCAACTAACATTCCGTAGAAACAAACGTCTAGAAATGACAACGAGTGTGCTGTACGGAACGGTTCTAAAACCATGCTCGTACTGGGACCAGCTCATGGCTAGCCGGTTTCGATGATCCTGATCCTTGGCATCATTTCCTTCCTCTTCGGTTGTAGTGAATCATGACCGATCGGCTCTAACGCTGTACGCAAACGATCGCGATCGCACCAAGCGTTGTACCGCACGAAATTGTGATTGTACATTTTCCTACTAACTCATCCCTTGGTTGAATAGGGGGGAAAAAAAGCATGGAAATATGGAACCGTTCCCATAATTACTTCTCGTTTTTGCTGGTGAACAGTGGTTTGGCGTTATATTCTCGCATTTCGATATGGTTTCGAACCGTTTCATTGCGATTCGTAATGATGGTGATTTTCTATGTGGCTGTCTTGTTGTCATAGTGTGAACCGAACCCGCACAGTTTGTCGCACGTGTTGCAAAGCTTTACCGCTAAGTGTAGCTATAGAGTATTCGGAACGGCAGGTTGTGCGAGAAATGTGTAGCTGTTGTACAAATAAACAGCACTTTACGGATTAAAGTTAAACATCGGGCTGATTGAGGTACAGCATAAAAAGCGTCGTGATTGCTACACAACAACGCCACTGTGGCCCACCGTGGGTGTAAATACAAAACCACGAAAACGAGATGTCAATCGGCACATTACACGGTATCCAAGGTTAAACGCAACAAAAGAGGGTCATACTCTATAGTGGTTAAGCCCGTTTTTTCATCTTTCCTTCTCAGGCACCCGGGTTAGTTTGATCTGGATACGACTGGATCGTGGTGGATGATGCGTAAGATTCTCATCTCTCCTTTCGAACGGATTCTGTTCTGCCGATCTCTGTCGAAAGATGGCGAAATGCATATCGATCGTTGAGTACCAGCCAGCCAGAGGTCAAAACTTGCCAAAAAAAAGTCCCCCCCCCACCTGGCTGGAGCATTCGTGCTTGAGTCATTCGATCAGAATGCTTAGAAAGGCGAACAGAACATCATGTACATGATCGTGGGGCCCGACCCGATCGAGAGGATATGCGCTGTAAAGTTCGGCGAAAGAAGTTTGGGGAGTATTTGGATAAACATGGTTTGCGCTACAAATCCTCTCACTCTCGAGGATCGCGTGAGGTTAAATTTCCCTTCCAAACGACCCTCCTACACCCCCGGGGGTGGTGGTCAAGCTTTAGCCGGTTTTAAGCCGGTTTCTTTTCAAACACTTCTTTTTCATCTTCGTAAACAACATAACATTTCGAATTCCATGCCTTCTCTCTCACTCTATCTCCCCCTCTATCTACCTGATGCGCTGGCGCCCAATAATAATGAATCGTCCGCACGTCCGTTTTGTTTATTTTTTTGTTGGCCAATTTATTAATCCATCGGCTGGCTGGCTCTGCAGAGTTCGAGCACATAAAGCACTAGTTGAACGAAATAGTTGATCAAAAACATTTGCAACAAATAGCGAAGAAATTAATGGGAACCTGTCCCACATCCCACGTGTGTGTCGGTTAGCAGCCCAGAACGCCTGATCATACGCAACGTTGTATCTTGAAGAGATAAAAGAGGGAAACAATTCGCTTCCGTTGCCGTTTGCAGAGCTTTAACACGGTGATAAGTAAAGCACTGTTACTATGAACTATCTTGTCACTACCGCCGTATGGTGTGAGTACTTTCTCTCGTTTTGGATTGTGCTAACTATCTTCCCTTAGTTCCCTTAGCTTAGAATAGATGATAAGTGGCGTTGATGCGGTAGCAAAACATTCAAATGATCCTCCGCATGTGTGTTGTACTATCAATGAAAGGGGTAAGATATGATTGAGCGAGTAGTAAGAAAACGTGTTTAGTAGTAGTATAATGTTTACCTTAATAACGCCTTTCGCAAAGAAGCAACGAAACAAGCTCCTCTATCTCGCACTTTTCTGTGTGAGTGTTATTGTCCTTGAACAAAAACCTTCCCGGCTTCAAGCATGACTGTGCGTATCTGTATTCGATTTAATGTTCCGATCCGTTTTTTGGCTACATTATTATGAACAAATAGCACACATTGTACTTTGTTACACGCTTCAATTCCCGGCAAACAACATTCATTCCGACATCGTATCCGAAGGCAGACATTGAACTTCATCATCCCAGATGCGTTACTTAACATATGAAACATGTCGAACCGAAAACAGAAAACAACATAAAGGCAATAACATGCCCGGATCGTATTGTAAACCTACCATACCCGATGTAGTAGTGATGCTGATGTACTCTAATCAATGTGTTTCGTTACCCTTTCGCAGCATCCACAATACCGTACGCGAACCGGTAGTAGAAGCTGAACACCGCTAAAACAACATCATGGGTCTGTCACGCGTGGAACGTGTCGTTCCCGGTACACGTTGGCTTCGCGGGTATACGGGACAGTTTGTGGTGGCGGATCTGATCGCCGGTGTTACGGTGGGATTGACAGTGCTTCCACAAGGATTAGCATACGCGACGCTTGCCGGTTTAGAACCACAGGTAGGGATGATAAGTGAACCGTAGTTTCTTCACTAACTTTTCTTTCCCACCATCCACAGTATGGTTTATATTCCGCCTTTGTCGGTGGCGTAGTGTACGCTTTGTTGGGCGGATGCCGTGAAGTGACGATCGGACCAACCGCTTTACTATCGCTCATGACCAGCCGACACACGGGATATGGAGGAAATTCTGGCCCCCAGCTCGCTATACTGCTGTGCTTCCTGTCCGGTGTTGTGGAGTTGCTGATGGCCGTTTTACGGCTCGGTGCGCTGGTGGATCTCATTTCGCTCCCGGTTACCGTGGGGTTCACATCGGCCACCGCGCTTATTATAGGTGCATCACAGCTGAAGGCATTGCTCGGTATACGGGGCGGTTCTGGGTCAGGATTTGCAAGTACCGTACGTACGGTGTTTGAAAAGATTGGCGAAGCACGTGTTGCCGATAGTATTCTCGGGGTCGTCTCAATCGCTGTGCTGCTTGCCATGAGGGTAAGCTATAGTGTGATTCTGTTGCAGTTGTTCAATTAAACGATCAAATACGCTTGTTTTAGAAATTGAAAGACATCAAAACGCCCGCGGACGCTACGAAAGGACGGAAAATGGTTGGACTCGTGTGCTGGTTAGTTGCAACGGCACGGAACGCACTCGTCGTGTTGGTTACCAGCTTTGTTGCGTTTTACTACGATCAGCGTGGCGAGCGGCCCTTCATCTTGACAGGCACGGTCAAGGGTGGTATACCGGATTTTCAGCTGCCACCGTTCAGTACAGTCCTGCCGCAAGGTGGAGGACCCAACGGAACTAGCCCCGTACAGCTGGGATTTACCGGTATGATCGAAGAACTCGGTGCCTCGATTGCGCTCGTACCAATCATTGCCGTACTGGGTAATGTGGCCATTTCGAAAGCATTCGGTGGCAGTGGTATTAATCCGACGCGCGAACTGGTGGCACTTTCGCTGAGCAACATTTGCGGATCGTTCTTCAGTTCGTTCCCGGTGACTGGGTCGTTTTCGCGCAGTGCTGTGAATCATGCGAGCGGTGTGAAAACCCCGATCGGTGGCATCTACACGGGTGCGCTGGTGCTTTTGGCTTTGGGTGTGCTGACTCCGTACTTCCAGTTCATTCCGAAAGCCGCCCTGAGTGCGGTGATCATATCTGCGGTAATATTTATGATCGAGTACGAAGTCATACGGCCATTGTGGCGCTGCAACAAAAGAGAACTAATCCCGGGTGCAGTAACGTTCGTGCTGAGTTTAATCGTCGGTGTGGAGCTGGGGCTGCTGGCAGGAGTGCTGACCGATCTGGCCTTTGTCGTATATCGTACTGCACGGCCATTGTTGACGGTTAGCGTAGCCAATACGACCCTCGGTACGCAGTACATTCTGATCCGTCCAAACCATAGCGTTATTTATTTCCCCGCCGTCGAATGGGTTCGAAACGTTACCTCCAAAGCTATCAAACAGCATGGCAACATTCCGGTTGTGTTTGACTGTCGGTTAGTGAACGGTAAGTGAACAAGTGCATAAGAGATGAGGCGATGTGTGGAGTTTTCTGACGACCGTTTTAACTATGCACTAACACATTTTTTTGACAGAATTTGACTACACTGCCGCGACTGGTTTGCAAATGCTGCGCAAAGAACTGGAAAAGAAAAAGATTCCTCTGATCATCTATGGATCGTCGAGCGAGGTAAGGAAGCTGCTGCAGGAAACCCTGAAAAGCAGCCTGCTGGAAGTTAGCAACGATGACGAACTGGAGATCCTGCTGCAGGAGCTGTCCGCTGCTGAGGGAGGTAAGCAAGAGCTGCGTGAAGTCGTTACGCCGCTCCTATCACCCGAACGTACCCCGCCCATCGCTGAAATCGAGTTGTCTTAAGTGTGTATCCTTAAAAAGTGCCTTTTATGTATGTGTCGTGTCCTGTCTGTAAATGTGCTGGTGGATGTGCTCATTTGATTCATTTATCATTTAATGTTGTGCGTCATCCAACACCATTCGACAAGATTTCATTGCATATGTTATGTTTGTAAGTTGGAGGAGCAGTGTTGATGTTCCTTTTTGTTTGTATCCCCAATGCCGTCGGCCCTTATAGGTGTAGGATAAGAAAACAAACCCCAAAAGCTCTCCTGGACAGAGACGATTTCTCTGCAAAACGAAACTACTTCTCAACATTATTACCAATTGGCCATTGATCAGCGAATCGAATTTATTGTTTTACCATATTGCTACACGCTATGTTTATATCGACTATAATAAATTGAACGACGTTAAACACACAATCTGTTGTTATCAGGCCATTACCACGTGTTTTTCTGTTGAAAAGAAACCCTAAACGTTTGCAGAGTCTGATTATGGATAATCTATTCCAAAGGGGATGATTAATCATGAGAGAAAAATGATTATTGACATCACTCTTAATAATTTATCATTGATTTTGCTGTTAATATAACTTAGTAATATTATTGAATATTATTTATACGTGTAATAAATGTTTGTGCAATATTTAAATTGAAAATACGATAGCCCGGATAAACCGATGAACCGATGATTGTCCAGTGACTGGAGCGGATTATGCTAAAAGCTTGTGCAAATAAAAAGCATAATTATTTATTAATTTAGAAGAGATGAATTAATCGCTTATGGTACGACATGTTTGAATTATTGCAATATTATAATAACTTTTTAAACAATTTAAACAATGAGGGCTATTGACATATGTGATTGGCAAGTGCGGGTGTTCTTTTATTTTGTTTTCCTTCAACTTGCTGGAGCGGATTGATTCGGAGCTTTCGTTCCGGCTGGAGAAGTCCATCACTAGAGGAAAAAATTGTGCGCAAAGCTGTTAATCGAAAGCCAGCCATTTGCGGTGCCTGTACTCTGCCTGATCGAGCCGGTAAGTTCTGTTTGCTAGTAATAAAAGTTAGTTTGTCGCCGAATACTTGTGTAAAATATAGCACACGCATAGCAGATAAAAGTGTGTTCAATCAAAACAAAGTGAAGTAATGTCGTATTATCGCATTTGTTCTCGTTGCTATGCGCTTTGCTGAGGAATGTGTAATTGTGACTCAAGGCCATACGGCAGTGATTGATAATACCAGCGTTTGGCGAAAACTGTGGCATACAAAATCGAAACTTTTCCAACAGAAAAACAGTTTATTTGTGCTGCAAATGCTGTTCTTGCGAAGAGTGAAACATTTTTTAAAGCAATATGGAGCGTCAAAAGCTGACCGAATCTAGAACGTTCCGGCGATATGCTACGCAGACAATTCCACGTGACAGAAACTCTCCTACCTCCCGTGTTTTGTGTCCGTGTTCGTGCCGCACTCTCCGGGGCAATGGCTTGCACCGGTTTCGTTTGACACCAGCTGGAGGCGTTAATTGTGCGCTCATTGATTCGGAATGTGCGAACCAAACGCTTTTTGTACGGAAAGGCGAACATTTTCCGGCCGGAGTTGTATCGTGGAAGCAAAACGCTCACCCTTATTTTGGGAAGCTTAAAAGTTTGCTCTAGACATGAGCAAAGCGCTTACGACATATTGCGGCATTTTCGGAAGAGTTATATAATGGGCTCGAAGAGTTGGCCGTGGCCGTTACTCGGAAGGATCTACCACGATACAATAGCAGTTGTTTTGAACCGTTTCCTTAGTATAGTATAGTGGTCTGGATTATCTTAAAAATTAGTTAGTTAAAACATCAAATTTGTATTATGAAAAGTATGGGCTTTTTGTTGCAAATTTGAAACCAGCCTTTATATAACCATACATGGACGGTAAAAAATAAATGTTTTAAAGCCAGTGCCATTATCTTATCGCAAACGTGTGGCTTCGTTGCAAGCCTTCCGACTGGTGAAGAATACGGCTACGTTCTCATCGATCTGTGATGTCGTAATGTCCCCCCGAGCACTTGATATCGATTTAACACTAAAGCATAATGAAAAAAAGGTTGCTGCAACGGAAACTAATATATGAAAGTATATTTGTTTTTCTTACGTACGTAGGTGTCGCAAGGATAAAAGATTCATACCATCATGTTTGCCGGACTACTGGATGCCGCACGGAACTCACCCTTCCGCACACCGTTCACACGTGCCCACTGTGACGATGGTACCACCAGCACGGAAAAGGCCGTCGTACCGGGCCGTTCGGTTCAGGCTGCCTCTGCATCCCGTGAGGTAGAGTTCGGTTCGAACGAATTCTTCGGCCTGTGCGCGGTCGGTGGTATCCTGTCGTGTGGCATCACCCACACGGCCGTTGTGCCGCTCGATCTGGTCAAATGTCGGCTGCAGGTTGACCAGGCCAAGTACAAGAATCTGTTCCACGGATTCAAGGTCACCGTTGCGGAGGAGGGTGCGCGCGGTCTCGCTAAAGGATGGGCACCGACCTTCTTCGGCTATTCGGCACAGGTATGTAAGGAGATAAGACTTTTTTTTTAAATGGCAGCTTAAGCGCGATACCAGTTTATCATGTTTCACGTGACTGACACGGACTTGCTTTAGGAACCACCGCCCATGACCCCTTCAGGGAAATAGCTGCATTGCTTAAGCTGGAAGCCATGTGACTATGTTGGCCTTCTAATTGAATGTTAACTGTGGTTGGGATTCACTTCTAATACAATCTGCACGACGTACGATCGTGAGATAATTCACTTCGTGCGCGTTTAAACGCATCACTCCGGTAGGCCGTTGCATGAGTAATTGAACTGGCCTTGAATTTGGTTCACTCGTAAACACATGCCATCATGCCTCTTACGCAATCAAACGTATGACCCCGTTGGAAAGCGTTTTCGCATTGTACGTTGCCTTAAGGAGAACGTTTGGAATCTTTTCAATCAATAATGCATATTTTTTGATGAGAGGATGAGATTATAAATAAGGTTTCTAGTTGATATTGGCAACGGATTCATGTACTTTTATTTTGAAAAAACATAAAAAATATATCATAAAATAATGATAATTCAAAATCATATAGTTAAAAAACCATTTCTTACGAAACATAATCAATCTCTCTCTCTCTCTCTCTCTCTTTACAGGGTGCTTTTAAATTCGGTCTGTATGAAGTATTCAAAATCCAATATGCGGGCATGATCGGCGAAGAGAATGCCTACCTCTACCGTACCTGGGTGTATCTGGGAGCATCGGCTTCGGCCGAATTCTTCGCCGACATTGCACTAGCACCATTGGAGGCGGCCAAGGTTAAGATCCAAACCATGCCGGGATACGCCAACACGATGCGGCAAGCCATGCCCAGGATGATGGGTGAGGAAGGTGTCATGGCGTTCTACAAGGGTTTGGTTCCCCTATGGTGCCGTCAGATTCCGTACACCATGATGAAGTTCGCCTGCTTCGAAAAGACCGTTGAACTGCTGTACAAGTACGTATGATTATGATTATGATAAGGCACAGGCGTGTTCTAATAGAAGCTTTATTTTGAACTCTTGTTTTACCCTTTAAAAAAGGCATGTTGTACCGAAGCCACGTGACCAGTGCTCGAAGGGTGAACAGTTGGTGGTGACGTTCGCTGCCGGTTACATTGCCGGTGTGTTCTGTGCTGTCGTATCGCATCCGGCTGATGTCGTTGTGTCGAAGCTAAACCAGGCCAAGGGATCGTCCGCAATCGATGTGGCGAAGAAGCTAGGCTTCATGGGCATGTGGAACGGTTTGACGCCGCGTATCATCATGATCGGTACGCTTACCGCCCTGCAGTGGTTCATCTACGACGGTGTGAAGGTTGCCCTCTCGATCCCCCGCCCACCCCCACCAGAGATGCCCGAGTCGCTGAAAAAGAAGCTGAACGTAGAGTAATTCTAAGCACAGTGAAAGGAATTCAGTTCCGTTGTGATGATGGTGCACCACTTTCCGTGGTTCTCGCGTGCTGGAGTTAGAATGGAAGAAGAGCAAAAAAAAAATGGAAATGAATGTTTGGTACTACCGCAGGCGAATGCTTCAAGTGGTAAAGTGAAAATGTGATTTGTGACGACGGGAAATATGATACGTGAGAAATGCATTAAAATCGGCGATTCCATCAACCGAATGATATTTTGTGAAGCAATTGTCAGCGAACAACGTTTGATTGATTCATTCCGTTAGAGCTACGTAAAGATTTTGTTTTATGGTAAAGAATGGCGGCCACGATAAACGGCGGCAGGAACAAACTACTACGTGTGTGAGTGTGTATGTGTGCACGACGGCAAGTTGTAACCGAAATGTGCGAACATAGTAGCCGGGGGATGGTTGTAAAAGCTTTTTCGAGCCTAGCTGTTCACAGTGCGAAAACATCATCGTGAATAAAGTCCTGTAACCGAGTGAATTACGATACGATTAGTAACGAAAGCTTTATGTTTAGTGTGTTTTTGTTATGTGAGAAATGTCCCACTATTCGTCCCGTCTCCGTCTCTTTGGATTCCATTAGTAAAAAGGTATTGCAAAGTATGGTGAAGAGTAATATTTGAAGCATGATCTAGAAATGCAGGTGTCAATTGAGTTATTTCTGCGTGTGGAAACGGTGCCAATGCACCGAATGTGAGTTAGTGAACGATTTGCTGATTGTGTACGCTTAATTATGCAACGCTTCGCTTACAGTTTGACCCATATTTCCGTGCTAATTTAGATTTTAACATTGTTTGCATGTACGAAGCAAAGCGTTTGTAACAATTGTACACTTTCATATCTATTTTATCACAATCATGTAACCGCTAGAACCATTTCGATTTTACTCCTTGCCGACCTTGGATTATTTCTCTTCGAGTGGGTTAATACGGCAACCATGGCAGTTGTCCTTCGTCAGCTGATAAAAACGGAAAACATTCGCCGATGCTTTGTCTCACGGTGACGTCATCAATCGAAGCGTCGGATATATTTCTCATCTAGAAGCACGAATTGCCGCTGAAACTGTATGTCACTCCGCGACGGGGTACGCGAATCACATGATAATACTACGCGAGAACGAAAGGGAACAATTTGTGGATCAGAAAAAAAGGGAAACTTTTGCTCTCGCTTGGCTCCCGCATACGCGTTGCCTGTTGGGGGCATTTCACTGCAAACGCGAAACCTTCACATTTTCTCTCACAGGTTTTACTTACTGTACACATCTGCTCATCTTACTTTTCTCTCTTTTGCAGCAGCATACATGCTCGCAGAATTTTCCTACCGAAACGGATGGAAAAAGCGATCCGCGGGAGATCCGCTCATGTGTACACTACCACGAACGGTAGTAGGCTGCTGTTGCACAAATACACACGCACGCAAGATGCCGTCCGATGGCAAGGAGAGAGCCGACGTTAAGGGATCGAATGAACTAAAATCTACCACCCCTCGCTAAGGTTGTAGCAGAGGCCAGCCCGAGTACATTAGCTGAACAGAACCGTGGTTCAGAGCGACCGTAGCACGGAAAGATCTCGCATCGCAGCAGGCGACAGAAATTGAAGGTAAAGCACAGTCCGGCTAACCGCAAACGGGGGGAAAAAAAGGATAAGTAGGCCGATAGTTGTATATTTTGTTGGTGAACCATCTAGTGAACGAATTGTGTGAACGATTTTGTGCACGAAAAGGTGTAGTGGACTGTATGTAGACGAATCCTTTGTACAAAACTGCTTGTGCCAAACACTGCCTGCGTAACGAAAGGAACCGAAGGATTCGTGTGTTAAACGTAGTAGGATTGAAATTTTCAGTTCTCTTAATGCCACCCAGAAACGACGAGAAAAAACGTTCATCTGCAAGAGCATTTTCAGCAACCGGAATATTGCGTGTAGTATGGATTTGAAGAAAGAAGCTTGAGGTTATGTAATCGAAGGAACATTCTGAAACCTACATGTATAATACGAGAAGCACACCACTGTAGCACCGGTTGCGGTACAGAGAGAAGTAACCAAAATAATTTTAACCACTCCTTTGCAAGTGGTTTGTACATTTACTGGATAAGTAAAAGACACGATTACATCAAGCTGGTTGCGAACCTCGCAGACAAAAAAACGCGCCTTGGATGGGGCGGTGGTGGTGGTGGTGATGCGATTTGTGCGCCCCAATGTCGTCTTGTTGCTTCGCGTGGAGCGAAATTTAATTTTAGACACACTTGTCCTCGTCCTAGTCGTCATCAGCGCTACGTCTTCTTGCACGTTGGCAAGCATTTCGAAACGGGTTGTTCTTGAACTTGGACAAAAGAAGCTTATCCCGGTTAGGTGTGCACGAGATGGCTCCCCTATACAGATAGCTGCCACCCAACTAGATACGGTTGGGTTCGATACAATAGCCCACTGGCAGAGCAACATGTGAAGGAAAGAAGGATGAAAGTCGACCAGCCGGTGGGGTGGTGGTGATAGCGAAAGTGGTCTGCTTTGGCATCAATTAGACAACCATCGAACGCAACTGATCGTTACGGATCTGGCCTCGTGCTTCGAGTGAAACGCTCTGGCACTACAAACGTTGCTGTGCCACCGCGTGTAACAACTATTTTTACGAGCAATCTAAACCGAACCGTGTGAAGGGAACAAAAAAGGAGGTCATTATGCAACATTGAACCTTGCGAGATGAATGTGTCTTTGGGAAGCGCTCTAGAATTTTAAACCGCGCGGAGGAATAAGGGGCTTTGTTTATGCTGTGACGTCTTCTACTGGTCCACACCGTAACTCACCGTTCGGAAGCTGCCGTGACGCGTTCGGGCGTGAAATGGCAAATGAACACACTTACATAATGGAATTACCGACGTCGTTCAATCTTATCATAGGATGTGCCACTAGTTTACGGTTTATTATTTACTTCCGTTTTTTTTTTCTCTGTCTCTTTTTTAGCACTCCCTACACCGAGTAGTTGCACCTGTTGGTCTCGTCGGTTCATATCCGAAGTAATCCCTTACACAGCCACACCATGTTCACCGCACTGCTGGACGCTGCCCGCAACTCGCCATTCAAGACTCCGTTCACGAAGGCACAATGCGATGCCGGAACCGTTGCTCCGGTGAAAGGCCGCTCGATCGCTGCGGCTTCCTCCGATGAGGTTGAGTTCGGTTCGACCAAATTCTTCGTGCTGTGCGGTCTCGGTGGTATCATTTCCTGCGGCTCCACGCACACGTTCGTCGTGCCGCTCGATCTGGTCAAGTGCCGTCTGCAGGTCGACCAGGCCAAGTACAAGAATGTGTTCCATGGCTTCAAACTGACGCTCGCCGAGGATGGTTCGCGTGGTCTGGTCAAGGGATGGGCACCGACGTTCTTCGGCTACTCGGCACAGGTACGGGACGGGTGATAAGAATTTGCTGATCATTTTACGCGCGGAAGCATGCGTACAGGAACATACTAATCCATAAGCCACAAGTATACAGTGGCACCACACGCGAGAAGCTTTTTCCAGCTTCTAACGCCCAGATAATGAACACTAATAGACTAAGCACACAAGTTTCACATTGTGCACTTCCACACACAATAGCCAATAAGTGTGATCTTGCGATGACATTCTCATCCGCTTATCAGCTACATGCATCGTTGCTGTTTGCGTTGTTATTGTAAGCGCATTTTTCTTCCACTTCCAGGGTGCTTTCAAGTTCGGGCTGTATGAAGTGTTCAAGGTGCAGTACGCCAACATGCTGGGTGAGGAGAATGCCTACCTCTACCGTACCTGGCTGTACCTGGGAGCGTCGGCTTCGGCCGAATTCTTCGCTGACATGGCGCTGTCTCCGTTCGAGGCGGCCAAGGTTAAGATCCAAACCATGCCGGGATACGCCAACACGATGCGTGAAGCTATGCCGAAGATGATGGGCGAGGAGGGTATTATGGCGTTCTACAAGGGTTTGGTTCCCCTATGGTGCCGTCAGAT
>CM032177.1:13203283-13264596 GCA_018908115.1 Anopheles rivulorum
CTGCAGTGGTTCATCTACGACGGTGTGAAGGTTGCCCTCTCGATCCCCCGCCCACCCCCACCAGAGATGCCCGAGTCGCTGAAAAAGAAGCTTGGAGTGCAGTAAACCCAAAAACGCCCACCCATCCATCCATCTCTTGTTGTTATCCCAACCCCAGTCATCCTGCCATCTTCCTCGTTCCCGAAATTCGTACTTTAATATCTTCTGTTAAGGATGCATATCTTCACATCAGTTAATTTCAATGCACGAATGCTTCGAATGCCAGTAATTTTAAGAAAAACCATACACGAAAACTCTAAACGCTGCGTGAGACGCCTGCAAGCCACGTCGTCCGCCGTTCGCTTCGCTATGCGGAAGTTATTAGATAAGCAGAAAACACAACATCTAACAACAACAAAAAACAGTGAAACAGTGGTGGCATAGTAAATTCCAGTATTGCATCGTGTGCAAATTGAAATTCGTAAGGAAATTCCGCAGTCGGTGTGCGGGGTGTACTTACTGTCAACAAGCCCACAACCAACGGGTGTTGGCTTGCTATGGCGAGGGGAGATATCCAAAGAAGTGAATCATACATTCAAACACATACACACACACATACACCAAAGTCGTTGAATAAAATGAAAGTTAGACGGTACACAAAAAGTGGGAGAATATGACTATTTGAATTATACGCTGTTTTCCGATCTATCTACAATCTACAACACCAGTAAGTATAGTAAGCAAATTGGTATGATTGGTAATACACAGCCTCAACAACCCTTCAGATTTGATCGATTGACCGGATCGTGAAAGATCACATACCCAGGATTGGCTATAAAAATAAGAACGTAGGAATATTGACATTCATCACATTAGATTCAGCTAAATAAGCAAATTGTATTATTTCTTATTTTTGTTAGGCCGCAAGAACCGATTTTGCGTTTTAATTACGATGTTTTTCAGCTTGTTGTTGTAGTCGTTGATGGTAGAATAATCATTTTTCCAGATATCTGTCGAAAAAAATAATAATGCGTTCCTTGACAAATTATAGATTTACAATGAAGTCGAATACCCACCGTACAGCAGCTGATTGAAGATGTAGAACGATAGCATCGATTCTTTCGTGGTGCTGTAGCCAAGCTCATTGATAAGTGATTCCGTGATAAAATCTTTCAACACGAGCTCCAGATTTCGGTTGTATTTTTGTACGGTACTACCGATGAAGTTAACCTGCGAGGGAACAAAATAACAAAACCAAACATCTTTCATTCGGTGCACCTTTTGGCATGGTAGAAATCAATCTTACAAGCGAAACAAACGACTCCTGGTCTGTGGTGATGGATTCCTCGAGTTCTTTCAGCTCCTCGATACGGTTGATGGGAAACTCGACCAGCTTCAGTTCATCCTGTTCGATGAATTCGCCAATCAGCTCACTGTCCGAGTCAAGTTCCAGCTTCAGCTCCAACCCTTCGTCGCCTGTACTACCGACAATAACACCTCCCGTGGAAGGCATGTTCACGATGCCGCTTTGTCGTGCGGCTGCTTCGAGCGCATCGGCTTGCTGGTTCATGTAAACGACATTTTCCAACTTCTTCTCAATTTCGTCCAGCCGAGCGATTATCGATTTCAACGTAGCCGGATCGAACGTTGTGCTGTGCGGATCGGCGAACGTTTTGTGTATTTTCTGTATGACGGCTGCAAATGTTGGATAGGAAGAAGGCACAAGGTAAAACCTCGCTCAATGGCTCATCACGCTGCTACTTACAAATATCATCCTCGTCGTCTTCTATATCGACCTCCTCGATGCTAGCATTGGTGCGGAACTTTTTCACCTCGATTCGGATATCATCCGAAATGTTGAAGCTTCTTATCGTGGTAGAAATATTGGACTGTATCACATTCATTGTGTTTTTTTTGTGGGTGGAAAATTATTGTTCAGCAGGAGAACTGCAAAATTCCGAAATAAACAAACGAATGTCACGCAGGTTTTGTTTTGACAGCTCATGCAGTGCCTAGTGGTTGTTTCTCTTACGAGGAAATTTGACATATGGGATACGTTCGAGTGAGATGGGGTTATTAATTTGAAAAATTAAGCAAACCAAATAAACCTATCGTGATTGCTTATCGTATCGTAGGTTAAAGTGTAGTACTAAATCTATTTCTATGCATAAATAACTCACAAATTACTAGACTTCTTTTACATCATCAATGGCTCAACATTACATGTTGATACCATAGGCCGCATATGCATCTTTGCTTTATTACTGTTCTATCGCTACAGACTTATCTATTTCGGATTATTTTTATCTTTTGGTTGTACATGGATCATTACCTTTATTGCACCGTCTATGCCGTGACGGGTCGTATGGAACGCTTTGGCCGTTTCTTCAATATTGAAATGATGCGTGATGAGTCGTTTTACGTTCACTTTGCCGCTCGCAACCAGGCTTAAAGCCACCGGGTAGCTAAAATGCATTAGAAAAGGAAAATTATTCGTTCTCCATTCGTGGGAATGGATAGAAGGAAAGTTATACTCACTCGTTGCAATATCGGAACACACCCCGGATGTCAACCTCGCGAGCAAGCGCATTCACAAGTGGCAGCTTCACCTCGGGTGCACCCATGCCCACCATTACACCAACTCCGCCTGCTTTGGTTGCCAAGATCATAAGCCTAGCCGTTGCTTCCGCACCGCTACAATCGATCGTTTTATCCGGTGCACCACCCATAAGCTCGTGAATAGCCTTTACCAGGTCGGCCTCGGACATATCCTTCGGTATGACAAACGTTTCGTCAGCGCCCAATTCCTTCGCTACGTCCAGACGATTTTGAAGCAGATCGGTGACGAGCACCTTGCTGGCACCCATTGATTTGGCCACGATAAGCGTCACAAGACCGATGGGTCCTGCGCCAAGTATCAACACCTGCGAACCTAATCCAACGTTCGCACGACGACAGGCATGCACACCCACCGAGAGTGGTTCCAGCAGAGCGCCCTCCTCCATAGTGACGTGATCGGGAAGCTTGTAGCAAAAGTCCGCCGGATGTGCAAAGTACCGAGTAAGATTACCATCGTACGGTGGTGTGGCGCAGAAGATCATATCCGCACATAGATTGTACGCACCACTCTTGCAGTACTCGCACGTACGACATCCGTACCCGGGTTCGATCGCAACACGATCACCCACCTGCAGGTGCTTCACCTTCGATCCTACCTTAGCCACAATACCCGACGCTTCATGACCAATGACCATGGGTTTTTTCACGATGAAATCACCGATCCGTCCCCTAACCAAATAGTGCACATCGGATCCACAGATACCTACGACATCCATCTCCAGCAGGACCTCTGGAAAAGGTTCTTCGTTAGTCGATCGAAATTGTTAAATATAAAGGGCAATTGTTACCATCCTCCTTCGGCACTGGGATAGGACGCTGCTCCAAGCGTAAATCTTCAATGCCGTACAGTACGGCAGTTAAGTTGTCAGCTTTATTGGCCATCACAACAGTTGTAGCAAAACGGGATCGGGTGCGGTTCGTTGTGTTCGTTCCGACTTTAAAATGCGACTGAATTCAACCCCCACGAAGCGGCTTGCTTTATCTGCCCGTGGGCCAGCTAGTAGCGTTCGGCCGATGTTTTATTGGTTTCCGCTGTGACGAGTGAGTTGCCGATAGGACGCGCCGTTGTGTTTGTCCCGGTCGTCGAAGATGACGTTGAGACTGCTTTAGGGGGGGGTAAACAGCGCTTTATATTCGAATTAAATCTGTGGCTGGATGGCCAGATGGTGTTGTTTGTTTGGCGGAACACTACGTGATACAGCTTGAAGGACGTTTGTAGGAAAAAAGGATTGAGTTGATCGATTCAACTGAAAAATATGTGTACGATCGCGATATCATTTGACTAAAAGCAAATAATAAATGTACTAAATTTAAACAACAAAACTTACATTAACAAGCGAAGAAACCGAACACTTTTGTACGCTACTGACTTAATATCGTTTACTTCTTATCTACCATAATACCAGATAATGATCAACATGATTTAAAATCCAGTTAATAAAAGAAATTTAAAGGAACGGAACTTTCACAGAAGATAAACTGCTGCCTTCACCGATAAGGAAGGCACGGCCGGGAACTGCGTTAACTGCGTTTGTTTACATAACAACCCGCGCAAGTTTGTTGACATTCTGAGGCCATGGTCATGCATTGCGTGAAACCAACACTCATCGTTTATTTAATTCGTGTTTATCTTTTATACACTTGTTTTTGATGTATTGGGTTAAATATTAAATAAAGCGATCTTACGAATTTAAACGGTTGATCGTGGGTAAATATTAATTAGCTTACTTGCTTCGTTAGTACTTTAAGTCATATTTACTAAAACATGCACTACCAGAATGTCTGATTGTGATTGAATTGACCGTTGAGATTTTTTTAATACAGTCAAAACGAAGTACTACTAATCTTCTTTCCGATGGGATATAACTACTACTACTAATACGGTTAGTACTTTTGATGTTGCAGAGTAAACATGCGCATCTAATGCAAATTTAGTCTCTTTTGTTCGGCGAATGATGAAAAAAATCAACCCAATAAAAATGCAATTCGATTAATGAGAGTCACTACCGGACTAGTGATTAATGTACGTCTACGAGCGAATGCTCTTATTGTCCGAAGAAAAGGGCCTGTGATGCTGATTAGCTTTTCACGTGACCGGCCCCAACACGGGGGGGCCTTTTAGAGCATTATATGCAGCGCTTGCACCATCTCAGCAGCTAACCTCATTGATTACCCTGCACAAAGTGCAACGGGCTCGACGTTGCATGAGTTGGCGCAATACATAAACTACGGCGGGATGATCTGGCCGCTTCAGTAGGTTTTAACGTGAGCTAACGTGTGTTGTGTGGAGCGCGAGTATACTATCAGGAATGGCCCAGCGGAAGGTGAAAAATCTGGCCGGTGTGGTACACGGCGTGGAAGACTTTCGTGTGGTGAGTGTGGTTTGTAGGCATCGTGAATGAAGAAGGGATAATAAGCTTGAATGCTCTAATATCCCCAGGAAGAAATCCCCATGCCTCGACCGCGCGATCATGAGGTGCTGATCGAGATGGACTGCGTCGGAATTTGTGGTTCGGATGTGCACTACATCTCGCACGGTGGCTTTGGTGACTACAAGCTGAAGGATAAGCTGGTGCTTGGCCACGAATCGTCCGGCGTGGTGATGGAAGTTGGGCGAAACGTGACGCATTTGCGGGTGGGCGATCGTGTCGCCATTGAACCAGCCATCGGGTGCCGGACGTGCCGTCACTGTAAGGCCGGCCGGTACAATCTCTGCCCGGAAGGGATCTACTGTGCGACGACCGGACAGGGCAACTTGTGCAACTATTACACGCATGCGGCCGATTGCTGCTTCAAGCTGCCACCGAACGTCACGATGGAGGAGGGTGCCCTGCTAGAACCGCTGGCCGTGGCCGTTCACTGCTGTCGGCGTGGTGGCGTTGGTATCGGCAGTACGGTGCTGGTGCTGGGCGCCGGACCGATCGGGCTCGTGACGCTGCTGGTGGCAAAAGCGATGGGTGCGGCCAAGGTGTGCGTCATCGATCTGATGGAAGGTAAGCTCGTGCTGGCGAAAACGCTCGGTGCGGATGCAACGCTTGCCGTCGGTGGACAGGATGCGCAGGAAGACATCGTCCGACGTATCCATCTGCTGCTCGGTACGGCACCCGACATCAGCATCGACTGTACCGGGGCCGAAGCGTGCGTACAGCTCGCCATCGGTGCAACCGTGCCGGGCGGTGTGGTTACACTGGTCGGTATCGGTCCCATACAGCAGCGTCTTCCCATCACGACGGCACTGGTACGGGAGATCGACATTAGGACGGCGTTTCGGTATGCCAACTGCTACCCGGCAGCGCTAGCACTGGTGGCGAACGGTACGATCGATGCACTCAAACTGATCACCCATCATTACGAGCTGACCGACGCGGAACAGGCGTTCAAAACGGCCCGCTACGCTTTGGACGGTGCGATCAAGGTGATGATCCACTGTCAGCCAAGGAACAAAAACAATCCCAAACGTAAGGTGTAAGCGTAAGGGTGTCGCGCAAAGAAATGCATCAATAAATCGCCCCTTAATGTTTACCAATTTCAACCGTACAACACTATCAAGGCAACGTGACCACGATCATCACCAGCAGTATCTCGCAGTTCCGCGTCACGTTACAGAGCGTTATGGTGTGGCGTATTATAGTGCCTGATAGTGGCATATGGTGGCCACCTTCAAAGGCGTACGCATTCAATGGTTTATTTGTCCAATCCCTGACCTACTGTTACCGTTCTAGCGCTTCGTTCCGCACTATCCAACCGATGCTCCAATGATAGCATCCCGGCCAATTTGTTATGACAAAGCGAAAGATCACCACACCGGCGAGACCCGGGGGGGTGCGATTGTTTCACATTTGTATGCGAAGGAAGCATCCCATGTGTGGGGGTAATTTGATTGGCCCGAGGGCCCGAGTGCCCTGTTTTTTTTTTGTTTTTGTTTTGCTAATCTGTTGGCCGAGTGTCGAGTGGCGCACGGCACCAATGCTGATGGTGCGGGATTCTGGCACTCCGGGACGCCAGTATGAACCAGTGTGCAGTGTGGGCTATGGGATGAGACTGAAAATAGCATTAGCGGTATCAGCCCAGCAATGTTTGACGTATCGACAGCCACCCCGTAGCAGGGGGTGCCTGCCAATATACACGCTACTCCCAGTTCAATGTACACAAACCGATTAGATAACCTTTCAGTCATCGTAAATTGCTAGTGAATACGCGCGTGAAGCTGTAAACTGAAGCACAAAAAACGGCAAAGGAAACATGAAGAAGCATTACATTACTTTGCATTAAAATGTCAACAATGCTTCTTGAAAGCAAAAAAAAAAAAAACAAACAAACAAACGAAACTTTAACTACTTAGGAATTGCTTTTGGAATGTAGACTCACCAACCTGGGCTCGGAGTATTGACTAATAAAATGATACGGAACCATACGGAGCGATAGTACAAGCGGAGCTGCGTTCGGGATGACCATACTGTTGTGAGATTCGGTCGCGATCATCATAATCTACCCAAAATCCCACCGGTGATTCGGACACTATCGCGTCCATTTGGTGGCAGCTATTGGCATTTATATAATTTTTGCAAAAAACGAATTTGACCTCCAACCCTGGGGTAATGAGATGAGCATATAGATAAAATTGTTTATTGTTTATTTGCGAAATATGTATACCCATCCACCTTCGGCGCAGGCTTAATAGAGGCAAGGTCCTAATCTAACTGGTGGCTTTAGTATAAAAGATCACTCCTTTTGGTGCGTACTTGTCAGTCAGTAACGTGTACAGGTACAGGAACGGAAATATGGCACCACCGCAACAGAATATGGCCGCCGTGTGCTACGGTCGGGACGATTTACGCTTGGTCTCGATCCCAACACCCGAACCCGCGTTCAACGAGGTCGTGCTGGAGGTGGACAGCTGTGGCATCTGTGGCACGGACATACACTTCCTGAAGGAGGGTGGTTTTGGCGATCAAAAGCTGATCCGTCCGTTGGTGCTTGGGCACGAGTCGGCCGGTGTGGTGCGTAAGGTGGGCAGCTCGGTGACGCATCTGAAGGTGGGCGATCGTGTCGCGATCGAACCGGCCGCCGGCTGTCGGACGTGCGATCTTTGCAAGGTGGGCAAGTACAACATCTGCCTGAATGGGAAGCATTGCCCGACGAAGAACCACGACGGGAACTGTTCGAACTTCTTCGCGCACTATGCGGACTGTTGCTTCAAGCTGCCGGACCACGTTACGATGGAGGAGGGCGCACTGCTGGAACCGTTGGCGGTCGGTGTGTATGCTGGACGGCGGGCAGACATTCGGCTCGGTAACAGTGTCATCATCTTCGGTGCCGGTCCGATCGGGCTAATATCGCTGATCGTAGCCAAAGCGATGGGAGCCACCAGAACGGTGGTGTTGGATCTAGCCAAAGCCACCAACCGGTTGGATGTGGCGAAAAAGTTGGGCGCGACGGCAGTCATACCGATCGGTGCAACGGACAAGGAGGAGGACATTGTGAAGCGGATAAAGGACGTGTTGGGCGGACCGGCCGATCGGGTGATGGAGTGTACCGGTTCCCAACCGGGCATGCGCATCTCCATCAAGGCGACGCGCAATGCCGGCATCGTGTGTTTGATCGGGTTGGGCAAGGAAGAAGCCGAGCTGCCGATGGTGGATGCAATTTCGCGCGAAATTCAAATCATCACCGTTATGCGTTACAATCACGAGTAAGTATTTCATGCGGTAGCATCCGATGGAGAATGTGAGTGGATCGGTAATGGTTTGCGATCGTTTTTTTTTTTTTGTTTGTCTTTCTTAGCTACCCGGCAGCGCTGGAAATTGTAGCGAGCGGGTACGTCGATGTGAAGCCGCTGGTTTCACACCATTTTGCGCTGAAGGACGTGAACGAAGCATTCCGGGTGGCCGGTTCCGGCGAAGGGTTAAAGGTGATGGTACATCTTACCCCGCGCGACAGCAACAATCCGACGAAATTTGTCAACTGAGCTAGTGTTACCGTAATATGTCAATAAAACAATGAAACCTGCGCTTGCGGCGGGTATCGGGAAGTTATTTATCAGCTGTTTGATGTGTTCGCACTAATCTGAAGCTGTGTGCGAAACGCCACAGCCATTTCGATAACGCTGTCTACTGAATGGCACCTTGCGGATTGTCGCGGGAGCTTTATCGCAAACGTGATCGTTAATTTGTTTGATTATACGCGCACATCGACGTCAACGTTGGCTTCACGTACACGTACACACAGGCAGGCGCGCCACACGAATGGCACCGCGGTTCTATATAAGCTCGTGTGCTTCACGGCACGCGCTTAGTTGCGTTACGCCGGTATTCGTTCAAGTGAGTGTTTGCGTGAAAGCGTAATAGTGATGGCACCGAACAAAAACCTTGCCGCGACCGTTTACGGTCCGAATGATCTTCGGCTGGACGAGCGTCCCGTACCGGAGCCGGCCTTCAACGAGGTGGTGGTCGAGGTTGATAGTTGCGGTATCTGCGGCACGGACATACACTTCCTGAAGGATGGTGGCTTTGGTGCACAGCGGTTAATTAAACCGATCGTGCTTGGGCATGAGTCGGCCGGTGTGGTGCGTAAGGTGGGCAGCGCGGTGACGCATCTGAAGGTGGGCGATCGTGTTGCGATCGAACCGGCCGCCGGCTGTCGGACGTGCGATCTTTGCAAGGTGGGCAAATACAACATCTGTCTGGATGGGAAGCATTGTACGACCCAGAAGCATGATGGCAATTGCTCGAATTACTATGCCCAGTATGCGGACTGCTGCTTCAAGCTGCCGGACCACGTTACGATGGAGGAGGGCGCACTGCTGGAACCGTTGGCAGTTGCCGTCTACGCGGGACGCCGTGCTCAGATTGGTTTGGGACACAAAGTGGTCATCTTCGGTGCCGGTCCGATCGGGCTGGTGTGTTTGATTGCGGCCAAAGCGATGGGAGCTACCCGGACAGTGATACTCGATCTGGAGCACGCGAAACATCGGCTTGAGATCGCTAAACAGCTCGGCGTTACCGGTGTGATTGGCATCCGGAAGGAGGACACGGAGGATGAGCTGGTGCAAAAGATACATGACATTCTGGGCGGACCGGCCGATCGGGTGCTGGAGTGTTCCGGTTCACAGCCCGGGATGCGCGTATCAATCAGAGCGACGAGAAACGCCGGTCGCATCTGTTTGGTGGGTCTCGGCAACAAGGACGTACAGCTGCCGATGGTGGATGCTATTTCGCGCGAAATCGAAATTACTACCGCAATGCGTTACAATCACGAGTACGTAGACCGGTGACGGATGATGAAATGCAACGTGCCAGCGAGATTGCGATTAATGTTTCTTGATTTTCTCTCCCGATATTTTAGCTATCCGGCTGCTTTGGAAATCGTTGCCAGTGGGTACGTAAACGTAAAGCCATTGGTTTCGCATCACTTCGATCTGCAGGACGTGCATGAGGCGTTCCGTGTGGCATCGCAGGGCGAAGGGATCAAAATTATGATCCATCTCGTTCCGCGGGACACTAACAACCCAGTTAAGTTCACCAACTGAGCTACAAGCGCTTGTAAATAAAATACGCGGAGGAATATGTGAAGCATATTTTAAACGAAAATTCGATTTCTTTGCGCATTGAGAAAATTATATGTATTAATATAATGAAATGTATTGTATTGAATTACAATTTATGTTATTTGTTTTTGCTAATAGTATCTGTGTTTTCATGAGCGATGAACAAGTTCTTCTAAAACATTCCTCTGCTCTAAATTCTCGGAAAGGCTTTGAACTGTTAAGGGTTAACCGTCGTGCAAAGCTCAAACCCAATGAAAACTTGCTTCAGGAGGTGACTTTGCAATTACTAATTACAAATTTACTAATTAAAACAAGAATATTACTATATAGAAGGAACAATTTAACATTAGACATAAACTTATAGAACTTGAAAAATAAGAAAGAAAGAAAAAAAAAGTAAATTAGATCAAATTGCTAATTAGTTTGTTGATTAGCAGTAGAAACAAAAAGAATACATGCAAAATTGCTAGAAAATAAAAAGAAATTAGAAGGTGTTTAGCGACGAATCAGAATTTTATCTTTGATTTGAACATATCAAAGTTGTCATTCTTGTTTTACATTTTAAATAGATTTGTAACATTAAAAGAAATCAAACGATCGAATCTTTTCTATTGTGGTCTACGGCCGTGTGGTCTACGGCCGTGTTATACCTTAATTTTTGCTGTTTTTCAAAAATCCTTCCGCTGTATGAATTGCTTTTATAGTAAAACAGAAAATAAAATAAAAAATTGTCTATAAAAAATGACTTCCTTGTAGAATAAAACAATGCAAACGTTACGGAAACTGTTTCATTATCAAAATTCAACGCAACGTTTTTGCAAATTTAATTACATTAAATCGGTTCGGATCCGGCCGAACCACGTCAGATCTCATTTCCTCGGCGAAGATTAATCATTTAAACCGAAGCAATCTCATTAAGTGTCAGCGTTTTTATGCTTTTTGTTGTTTGTTGCATTATTTCAGCAGGGAAATACATTTGTTTGCTGCAAAATACATTAATCACTTAGTGTGTAGGTTCCGTTCCAAGTGCACAACACTGTCCGCTTGAGACTGAATCGTACGCGAATTGGCGTCCCAACTTAAAGTCCAATAGTGAATGCCTTTGTGGCATAGGAATACGGAAGGAATGATTGTTGTGTTTTTTTTTTTGCTGTCGTTTTATGGCAACTTTTTATGGCATAAATGTAATGCGCTCTTATCTTTAAACACATTTATCGATTAACCTCTTGTTAGGGAAGGATCTTAAAACCGTAATCGTTCATCGTGAATAATATCATAGCATTAGCACGGTAGACAAATTGGACCGTGACTTGACGCACTAAGCGGATCTAATGGTCTACAAAACAAAAGCCGACCCGTACCGTAATTGCTGCAATACAAATTTTCCACGAAAACTACAGCCCTGCACTTGAGCAGGGAAGATGGGCGTAAATTACACGGAACACCTCGACGGAATCGTCTCTTCCACCAAATCTAGCTCACGTTTCACGCGCTAGCGCTGTGAAGGAGATCCACAAAACAGCTATAAAAAGATTAGTTAAACGGCCTGTCCGCCGAATGTCTCTCCGAAAGGACGCCAAAAAGGGCTGCCACATAACAAAGTGTCTAACGTACGGCGCAGCACGAAACGATGCGTGTTTTGTTTCGCAGCATCTTTAGACGTGGCGAATGGGAGCTTCCAATTCCAGATTGCCCAAGTCAATATGCCACCCAGTTGAGACGAGAAGGCGAATGGCAAAAATTAGCCTTCCGGCCTTCCTCAGCCAGCTCATTGCAACACCGGAAGTGACTGTGTTTTGTGTTGCAAACGCGTATCGTATATCCTGCGGTTGTGGAAATCGTGTAGTGGAAATCTTTCCCACAGTCGGCCCTTTTTTGGTTGCGACAAAGGCCGCGGGTACACCGGCACGGGCGCTTTTTGTTTAGCGTGCTGATCCGTTTGACACCCTTTTAAGAGCATGGACATTTGTAACGCTTGTGGCTGTATTTCTTCGCTGTGCTTCGATAGGCACACATTTACACACGCCGGCTAGACATTAAACGCCCAAAATGGGCTTTGAAGTTTCGGCGCGAGAGCTCATAAATCTTGTTTTCACTCTATTTGTAGCGTGAAATTCCCTTCCCACCTACCCATCCAAGCCCCCCCCATTGCCAGGGCAGCTGCTCCACCGCACCGTGCAATGGTGGAAATGTATTAGCAGCAAAACACAGACACACAGACACAGAACCAGAAAAGCTTTCGCCCGTAATCTTTTCCCATTCGGCGCAACCGAATTGAAAGCATTTCGGTTTGACGTGTGACAGCGTACGGATCAACTATCGTCGCACGACGTTACGCACGACGTGGAAGGCAGCCTTCGCATCCGATTCCGTCCACAGCCACCCATTTATCCACCTTCCCTCCCAACTTACCCGGGCCATTCCGGGGCAGACCGTCCGGTCGGGGCTTGAAACAATGGATCGGTGTGAACCGATGCGCAGTCAACGGAGCGTTGGAATTTATCGTCCTTTGGCCGCCTGTCACCGATATCTAATCGCAAATCGTGTTTGTTTTATGTTTCCGGCAGAGCCGGGGCGACATTCATCGCGTGCCATGTTCATTGCCGGGCCGCGCATTCCCGGAACGAAACGCCCGCCCAAAGGATACACCGAACTACCAGCTCGAGAATACAAGATTTATGATCATCATCATAAGCGGCCGAATGAGAGGCGCCGTGGAAGTGACAATTTTTCCAAGCAAAAAAATTAAAAAATAAAAATACTGGGAAATCGAAATCGCTGTGTGCGAACAAGGTGCGCCTAAAGTAACCGCAACATCAAAATGAAGAAGTAAAATGGTGCAAAAATAGAACAAACTAAAAAAAAACCCTCAAAAAAACCCGCGCAATTAACTTTCGAAACCGATAAAAACGGAAACTTCATCTGTTTGTGTGTGTGTGTGTGTGTTTTTCTTGTTTTGTTTTGTTTAGGGTCAATTTTTTGACTTCGAAGGGCCGGTCAGTGTCCGAATTGTTTGTTTCTCGCTTTTTTTGTCGTCTTCAATTTCTTCTTGTTGCTGTTGTAAATAGATTGCCATTCTTGCCCCCTGACCAGCCCATCCACCTTCGCATCGGTCAATCATTACTCAAGGCGGTTTGTGTCACCGTTCTCGCCCGCTGTGGGGTTTGGGTGGGGTTGGGGTGGATTATGGGGTAAAAAATGGAATCAATTGTTTCCCCTTCAGAAAATGACGGCCTTTAACCGCGAAAAAATAAAATAAAGCAAAGGACCAAAGAATGGAGAGAAGCGTCCCGTTTAGTCCCTTGGCTCATGCTTTTGCTCCCCCGTTTTTTGTCTGTCATGTTCCGGAGAAACTCATTAAAAGTTGTCCTAATGTTTCGTGCCGCGGTAGAACGAACCATTTTGCGGGTGGGGGCGGGCGGTCTCTTTTGTGTGTTTGTGTGTGTATGTGTGTGTGTGCTCGTCATCAGACTCATTTTTTCTGCGCTTTTCCCGTCCCATCCCATCCATTCGTTGTCGATGCTTTAAATTTGTGTTTGCTTTCAGGGGTTTGTCATGAATTTTGTGACAGCTTCTTTCCCTCATTTCGCACCGGCACAGAATGAGAAAGGTTAAATAAACCGGAAGCAACTAGCGCAAGAAATAACAATTTCAAACTCTCCCTCTCTTTCTCTCTCTCTCCCTCTCTCCCTCTCTTTCTGCACCGAAACTCCCCTTTTCCACTGTTTGTTCATCTCAAACCCCAGCCTTATTTAGCGTCATACTTTGTGCGCTTTGTATTTATCTTCCCGTTTTACAGATGGGAAACCGTTTTGCGAATTGTTTCGTGTGCGCTTTGTTTTACACTACTAAACGCGTAAAGCATGAATTAATGATGCAGCGAGCGAGAAGAATGGAACAAAATCTTAATTTAAAATTGGTAACACGCCGACACCAGCAAAGCATGCAGGCAGTTGGCAAACAATTGGCAAAACTTTCCTCCCGCCCGAGGACCGAGGACGCTCGTACGCGTTCAAGTGATTGTTGGTGCGTGAGCCGTTTTTGGTTTTCCGTTTGTTTGTTTGTTCATAGATACAAGGTGAGAAGTGTCGTGAGTTTTCACTTCACGGTGGCATGTTTGGATGGGACGTTTCTTCAAATGATCCTTATTTATCATCGGAATGGCACCGACGGAATGTTTCGTTAGCTGTGCCACGTTGGGCATAGGTTGGGATGAGAGTCCCAAAATTCAAATTAATGACATGAGTTATTATTTTAAATAGTTAAAGTAAGAACATTTTAAAATAAATATTTTGATCTTATCAGCATTATGATTTTTATTTTTTTTTCAGTGAAAATTAAAAAATATCGTGGCAATGACTGGTTTTTAAAAATAATATTTATTTTTTTAATTTTAAAATAATCGCTGAATTTTAGTTTAACTTTATGCGTCGAGTAGTGTCGTTTAACATACGTATACGTATATATAAACGCATTAAAAATGGCAGAAGAAACTATTCGTGAAACTTTTCAATAGTAAATGACATTGAAATGTTTCGAGAGAAAAGCTTTGTAAAAACAGCAGCATCAGGTACTAGGCGTCCCCATCATAATTATTTCTTGCTGAATATTTTGCTTAGCTCTTTTGGTCGATTCCCTGTTATCCTGGAGCTTTCTTATAATTGTTTAATTTTTCTAACAAATTTGACACATTTTATAAATAATTACAGCATCCGAAATAACTTTTTCGATCATAATGATACAGTTGTAACGTCTGAAGACCTTTTAGAATGTTTTATAGAAAATGAACAGGAAAATGGAGGTATCGGTAGATGGATGCTTATAAATAAAAACATAAGAATCTTAGGCATGCTTCAAGAAATGTTTAGGTAATTTTCGTCCAATTTTCATTACGTTATTAAGTGCAATTGTTATTAAACAAGCACGCTAAATTTTAGTTCAACATGTTTTATATAATGTAAACGATTTTAAGTAATAAGAAAGAAACTAGACCAATTTCATACTGAAGTAGAGAAAATAATGAATTATGATCAAATTCTAGAACAAAATTTAAAAATTGTAATAAATTAAATTAAATTAAATAAATAATTTTGGCCCGAAATTTGTTGGAAATTGCTCACAGTGGCAGTGAGTGCTTCACTATTGTACGCCAACCAGCAGATTGATTGACTAAAGAAAAATATAAATGTTTAACTGCTCTTTCACAAGGAAAGGTTTGTTTGCAACAGAGATGATGAAACTGAAAGCTTAATTGTACCTTCACACTAACAAGCGCCCGACATACACTTAGAAAAGTAATGACTAATTAAGTAAAATTCGTTTTGATGATGTCTTCCGTTTCGGTTGGATAAAGCCAGCAAGTGTTTGCTGAAACGTTAGCGGTTTCTGATTGTTATCTTATTGTATTCAAGACCAACAGTGTCGGTTTAAGTTCAAAGTGGGTTTGCTTTGATACGTTAAATTTCTTAAGAATAAATTACAATTAAATTCATCTCGGCAATATGCGACGTGTAGCTAGTTTTCGGAGAATAATTGGTTAAGGCACTGCTTGATTTTGATCTCGATCACCATGCCGACATGATTCACTGCAAAATAGACTAATTAATTACACACAGAATGTTAGCGCAAAGCGAGAGAGAGAGAGAGTATATGTGTGAAGTTAATTTAGCAAAATTCTGGAATGTTGAAGATTAGAAGTACCAAGAATCACAAACCATTTGTTAATGAATGAAGCAAATGAATGAAATGTTATCAACACTAACCCCACTTACCCTACCACTAACCATCGCTTTCCGATCAAACGTAACAAGCAAAACTTCTTGCCAACGATACGAGAAACGTTCATATCCACAAACAAAACCATCTTCGTAGTACCTTTTTTTGATACCTTCCAGCGCAGATGACTGGCTTGCCCGTTTGCTGACACAAACAGAAACTTTCTGTTAATATTTAACAATATTCCCCAATTGCTTCCATTTCCTACATGCCTGCTAAGCGGATGAAAAAGTTCTCGATTTGCAGCATCATCCGAAAAGTAAATATGGTCGGGCAGGTGAATTGCGGCTGATCATGCCACCATTTCCCGGCTCACCGGCCGTCGAGAAAAGGATTCAGTCAATAATCGACACAAAAAGGAAAAGCAAAAAAAAACAAGGACGAAGAAAAAAGTAATTAAAACTTTTTGACACTGCCGGGAAGACATCTCAACCGGGTGAGCTCAACGCGCGCAGGCCGTTGTCTTCAAGCGTGTAACCGTGCAGCAGACGTAAGCACGAATAAAACCGTGGAAATTGTGTAAGAAGCGTGAACAAATACTACCGGGAAAATTGATAAGATGTTTGCGATTGTGTGCGAAGTTTTCTCATACGCTTCATCTCATCTCGTGTGCAGGAAGAAAACATCATCAAGAAAATGAGGTTTAGAGGGCTTCCGTTTGTGCGGAACCGAACACCAAATGTTTCAACCTTGTCGAGTTGACTGCACCAAACCGCACGGCCGTAGCCATGCCCCAATTATTGACAGATCCCACGGGAGGCTGGAAATGTGCCCGGCACATGACAGGTTGACGAGGCACAAAAACAACAACAAAAAAGGCCATCCTGCCGGCAGCGACAAAATGGTAAAAATGCTATTTTTGTTCTTCTCGGTTTTGCAGTTATGTTTGCCGATTAGATTGGTACGCTTGATAATGGGACCGACAGGAGCAGGGTAACATTGAAACGTACGTCAGCTCAAGGTACTCCGGTTAAATTATCTACCGCCGGGTTGGGTGTTATGGAAGATGCTTTAGCACAGAGCAGTAAAATAAAAATTGCGCGTAAATATTAGATAACGCGCACAATGGCCGCGCGTGTATCAGCATCGCTGTCACTCAGCAAAGCGACATGCTGTGTCAGTGTTTTCACATTTGGGGATGCGCGTTAAAAAAAAACGGTGCTTAACGAAGATGACATTAATTAATAGTGCCAGAAGCATTCATTTGTGCTGCCGTGGGGTGTTGGCAATACACAAGGCCTAAAGAGTGCGGTGAAGATTGACGAGTAAGGTTAAATTTATTAATTAGGTAATTTAGCTTCTCGAGTGAAACTATTCACATTACTTCCTTCATGCGAGATTTTTATTCAATTGGTGTAAA
Organism: Anopheles rivulorum; assembly: GCA_018908115.1. NCBI lineage: Eukaryota > Metazoa > Arthropoda > Insecta > Diptera > Culicidae > Anopheles > Anopheles rivulorum. The sequence goes on from CM032177.1 coordinate 13,220,563, forward strand.
AAAAATACATAATTTAGTCAATCATGACTAGTGGGTGGTGGAGTTGGTAGCTAATTATAAATATGCTGTGCATATTAATCATCAATTACCATTTTATTTAATTGCCATTATTAGCTAGTGCTCCCGGGCAATATGTTTTATGTGCTACATGTTACGTTTTTTTTGCAAAGATTTAATCCATTCCAATCGCATTGATGCTGGGAACGCGGTCAGGAATTCGAAGAATAATTACAATATAGTTACATTAGTGTATTGGTGTTTCTGTTTATCACTCGATCACCATTAATCGTCCAATCGAACTCGTGTGTTCGATGATCAATTTTCAAATTTCGTTTTTCATCCTTTAGCCTATGACATGGAATCGTAGTTTATGCAGGAAAAATTTCTTTCCACTCACGTTTGTACAATTTGTCCCCTTTGCCTTTTGTATGCATGTGCCTTCTGTGTGCAACCGAACCGGTTGAGATGTTCATCCTCATCATGCGTTTGACGTGATGTCTGAACGGTTATGAACGGCTACCGGAACGGGGTGAAATGAAGGTGGATGAATTTTTTCCTCCAATAGGTCGACCATGCTACCTTTTTCCGCCGAACGGGATGTTTACCCCAGGAAGGAAGCAGATCAGCATAAATTTATCTACCATGCCACCGTGTCATGTGTCGTGTGGGAACGGGATAATCAAAAATTAATAGAGACAAATTGATGAAAGGGATTTGTGGGGATGGTTTTTATCCCTTCATCTCGGCCAGACATGAACGATGCAAAGCGTCGCATTAGGGGAATCGGTAAGGAAGGCAAAGATAAGATATAAATAATATTGATCTCGTAGCTGTGATTACAATGCGAAAATTTTACGAAAAGGCACTAGCAACTAGTTTTTTTTGCTGTTGAGCTTCTTAATGGTTGTAGAAGCTTTTTTTTTGTAATAAATTGATTGTTTGTCTACTTCACTAAAAGTGAAGCTTCTTGTTGCTTTCCTAATACTAATAATTCTTTGCATGCGTTTGTACTACGCAAATACGGTGTGGTATTGATTTTCGGGATTTAAATAACGAAAAAATTCCTTTCGAAGCACGATGCATTCTTTGCGGATTTTATCCTATCGTTCAAAATGCATGTGTCCTTATGGCCGTCCTACCGCTTTCGCACATCATAATACCGCGCAAGTATTGGCACCGTCAGCACCGTAGCAGAAATTTTTCATAATAGTGCCAAATCCTCACTTCATCAATCAATGTTGAGCCACACAGTATGTGCCGGAATGCTATGCCCTATGTTAGTGTTTTGCGAGTGTAGGAGGGAAATGTGTGTTTTCTCTCTCTCTCTCTCTCTCTCTCTCTCTCTCTTTCTCTCGCTCATTCTTTGGGTATATATACAAGATGCACAAACACTCGTAGCAAAAGAAAAACGGGAATCATGCTAGATCAAGGATTTCTAGTAGAGGAATTTCGCATATCAATCGCAAACCTCGTAGCAACCCACGGGCGGAAGTTCCAGCACTATCTCGCCCGTCCGCAGCGTACACGTGATCCGGACGTACAACCCCCGGAGCAGAAACACAACCCGGAGAAACGGGGCCAATGGGTTCCGTGGGACTGAAATCAATCCGGCGTGCAGGGCAAAATGATTCCAAAGCGAATATCATTTAACTTCTTGCTGTTTTTTTTGTGTGTCTGTTCATTTCGTTTTTCTCGTTCAAAACTGTCCGTTTGCTGTTCGCTAGCGCTCCTTAGGGGAGGTCGTGCTTGTTTCTTTACTCCTCCAGCAATAGTTTCTGCTGTTTTTGTTGCTCCTTCTTTTTATTTTTTTTTTGTTTGACACGAAACCCCGGAATCGTTTCCCAATGCTCACCCTGTGTCACAGTTCGTGTCGCAATCCGCGCACCGTTTTCGGTACGGTTTGCCGGATATAAGCTCGTCGCTGTCCGACCGCCACCGGGTGTGAAGGTAATTTATTAAGTTTTATCTCTGCCTTTGCTGCTTCCTTTTCCGAGTGAATTGTTGCCGATGGTATGACCTCTACCATCGCACCATACACCCGCACCCGTATCGTCAGCGTTCGCAGCATCATGCGCACCATCATTGCCATCATCATCACAACGCATCAATAGTTTTGGCGCCAATGTGCTTGTTACGCCCGAGGATTCAGAGTGCCAGCACACACACACACGCCGTCTTGAGTGGGAAAAATTGCCCAAAAAAAAAAGGAAGACGAATGTTCGGTACGATGGCGAATGTATCCCTCGACTAAAGCAAACTTCCAGCGCATGCAAGTGCACCATGTGATGCTGAAGCACCAGGCAGGCGAAAGCATGCAGCTTGGGGGGTTTGGGCTGTTGTTTTCACTTTAGCCGTACGCCGTACGCGAACGCCCACGACACGAGAGCATCTTAAGCTTGCGCCGGTTAAACTTTCCTTTGCCAAGCGATACGGGCTTTAAAGTCCCTGGGTCGTGCACAATATCGGCAGCGCTGCGGTACGGAAAACAGCTGACCGGAACAGTTTCGCCCGGAACACGATACACGCTTAGCGCTGGAAAAGGGGAAAACTTATCTCGCAAACTGTCATAAAGTACTGTGACCTAATTGGATTTGGTGAATTTATCGTGGCACGACACCCACGGCACGATCGGTGGGCGAACGAAACCGAAACGGAGCGCAAATGTTTTTTTTTTCCTGGCCTCGGCGTTGATATGTGTGCGGTGCTGTGTGTGTTTCGAGAGAAGGAGGCTGAAAGGAAATGGGTGAGAAATCAATTAATATGTTTTTCATGTATCACGATTAAGTACAGTTTTCTCTTGTGTAAACTTAAGAGATGCCGGTAATACCGGAGGAATTGTTCTTTGTGTCGAACAGTTTAATTATGTGTTTATTTAGTTCTTTATTTGTTTATATATTTACTTTTTTTATTTACCTAATTATTAATTAATTTACTAGGTTATTAATCCTTTTTTATTATGTAGTTTCATAATTATTTGTTTATTAAATTGATTATTTATTTACTTTTTTATTTATTTAATCTTGCGGTTTGGTGTAAGTATTGATCGTCTTGTTGGAAATGGAATCTGTTTTCAAATTTCTAATCTATTCTCAGTTTTACAAAGCTGGAAGGCAATTAAACGAACTGCGATGAACTTGTTGGGAAACTTATAAATCGGCATTAAACGCTTGATAAGACTGAGCCATAGTTTCTGTGAGATGCATTTTCCAATTGATTATATTTTACGATAAGTTCGTCTTGTCCGTTTTTACTTGTTTTATTCCTAAGTTCCAAGTTTATTTCTTTTTTATTCCAAGCCTCTGAAGCTGTTTTGAAGATTCTGAATATTTACGGTGGTCAAACGTTGGGGAATTCCTTGGTTATCGTACTCTAAATGTGGATTAAATATTGACGAAGGGATTAGTATAACAGACTTTTGGAGACTTCTGTACTTATCATATCTTCAAATGCATTGTTTTTATATAAAACTACAATTAAATTCATTCTTTTGCTAATAAAGTTGAAGTGCTTTATAATATATGAAGTGTCTAAATATATGCAATTAGCAAGACGCATATATCTATTTAATAGTATGCACAGACATGCCTTATTACTAATTAAACAACATAATTTCATCGTTAAATTTATCATTCTTTGTACCCAAAATCACCATTACACACAAATATTGTTTCATGTAGCAAAAATGAAACAAATTAGTGTTTTAATCACAATTCTTCTTTGAATTTAATTATTCGTTTTTCCGTTGAACAATTTATAGAACAGAATGGACACTTCGAAAAACACCCACTAACCAACCGAAACTCGTGTTTCAGTGTAATGTTATTGTTGTTGTTGTTATACGGTTGCCAACATTCAAATGCATGTTTGTGATCGCGGCACGAATGTAGCAAAATTTTCCACCCATGACAAAAGTGGCCATTTTCACCCCGTCCATACAGTGCTTTCAACGTCATTAAGCTACCCCTTCTTTATCACTATCACGACCGTAAGCCCTGGCTTAAGCAGTACCCCGTGCACACGTCACCGCACCGGTGCTAATTGCTTCCGAGAACCTTCCTTTAGCATTGAATAGGGCAACCTTTATGGTGTATTACCGGTAACGGCGCTAACGGGACGGGGCGTGAAATGAAATGAAAGCATTAGCAGTAAATAAAAGGGAGCTGCTGAAGGTGAGAAAGAATCTCAACATACCGTCATTCCGACCAGATCAGCGATTCGACTCCCAACGCACTCCGTGCTAATCCTTTATTTTTTGCCCTAGCCGCTCACCATTCGAATGTCAAACTTTCGCTGCACAGCCAATGGCTAGGTGCTGTTTATGTAAGCAACAGCAAGTTTTTAATAACTCCTTACTGTAACCTGCCACTTCCGCTTGCCAAGCGGTGGTCCGTCCGACCGTCCCTTTGCGCATGCCAGTTTCTTTACACTTCGCTTCCGTCGGAAATGGACATTCCATCATCATTAGGCACGGAATTAACCGGGAGCGTTCTAGTGCCGGAACGCGACACATTAACGTCCCGGTTGACCTGGAGGACGATGTTGAAGGTTAGCCCCTTTCCCCATACCAGCTTTCTTCACCCCATTCCTTTCATTCCCTTTCCCTGGAATGCTTCGAATCCAGGCGAAGGTGACAAGGACGCGCAGGAAAATTGTTGACACTTCTCTCCTTCTTAAGCCTCTCTCTCACTCTCTCTCTCTCTCTGTCTCGGTCGCTCATCTTTCTGCACACGCGGTGGAAGTTTTGTGCCTTCACTACGATGCTTAAGTTTGCCGACTTTGTCACTTGATAAGGGACAGTTTCACCCAGTCACCCGTTGTTGCTGGAAGAATCCTTTTGTTTTAACCGTGCATCCTCTTAAACAAGGCGTTGCGCCAGCCATGAATGAATAAGTATGAGGTAGTGAATTGTAAAGTTTGATGCGGAACCGGTATCCCTGGCACCGCTTTTACGCACATTCTCTCATCTACATACTTATTATGTATTCCAGTGTTCTATTTGCGTTTGTTTAACATTTTCCATTCGCCGCTTCCGCACGGTGTTTGGAAACACTCACCGTGCTAGGGTGAGGGTAATAAATCAGACAAAGCTACGTTAATGGTGCCACTCTGGAAGGGAAAATGTAAAGCTGCACCTCGTTAAACGCTTCCCAAGTAGTTGTAATTTAATGTTCGCTAGTGAACCGAATGGCAATGGTGACTTTTATGCTAGGAATTTTAAGCTTTGCCATCGTTGGTGGTGTTAAACGGTGACAAAAAGGTATTGCCTGGGAACATGATGCGTCTCATTAAAGTAAGGGTGCGAAATGTTCTCGTTACCATTTCCATTTGACGGTGCTGTACGGAAGTATTTTGATTTTCTGTTATTATTTTAAGATGTAATATTTTACTACTAGTAAATTAAATTGTTTTAATTAAAACATTCATACAATTTGTTAATACAATTGTAGGATTTTTTTAATTATTCTATTTTTATTTTCAAGTTTCCATTTGTTTTTTCCTTTCTGTTGATTTTTAAATTTAAATTTCCACCATAAAATTTACGTGAACATGTCGAAGTTGAAATGAATCGGGCAGTAACATAAAATTCTTCCGTTTGTGCAATTTCTAAGAAGCACTTAAAACAAGTAAAACATTGAACATTACAGCAAAAGCCTAGTAAATACGCACTCATTAATTGTAGCGAGCTTTCGCATTCAATTGAAACTGTATCTTTAATGATTCAATTTATTACAGTTTGCCCCGTTTGCCTTTGGAGTCGAATTTGCACTTGCCTTTGGTTTTTTTTCGTTTCTTTTTTTTTGCGAAACATGTTTAGGCGTGTTAATTTAGTAAGAAACAGGCCAGCCCACCCATTTCGACCCATTCGCGGTCCGAAACCGAAAGCGACCAAAGCGGGTGTACTATCCTCATTAATCATACTAAATGAAGTGGAAATCTATTTTTCGCGCAGAAAGAAAAAGGAAAGCAAAAGCAAAAAAAATGGAAGGAAAAGCGAAAATCATTATGAGAAAAAGGACACGGACCCGCGCTACCCGGGGGTACGGGATACGACGACCCGTTCCGGAACCATATGCCGGGACAGCGTGACGGTGTGCTTTAGTGCCTGTGTTGTCTTCCTTTTGATATCTTGATCGTCATCTGGACCGGAAGGGCGGGTGGAACTTTTGTCCCGCTTCCTGTCCGTCCGTCCGGGGATTCGGTTCACGGGTCAGGTCAACCGTCTAAAGACACAAAAATACAAACCCCACCGTGTACCGGGGGTGTCCCCGAAAAAAGCTCCGGGTGAATCCGGTCCGGGATATCTAAGGCTTCCCTTGGCCTTAGCCAGCCGGCAGAACCCTCGAATGAATTAGGACCTATTCGTTGTCGTTTGACTTGATAAAGTAAATTAATTTTCTTTCGCCTTCATACTTGTCGAATGGAATGGCAAAGGTTGCGCCATTACTCCGTTCCGTTTGCGTGCCTTTAATGCTGCTGCTGCTGCTTTTTGTGCCCGTTTTTACGTCGTAATTGAATCTCACTACCGGCCGTGCTGGATGGTTGGGCGAAAATAAGGTGAATGCTTTCGGTGCCTTCAAAGAGCAAGGTATTTGGCTGGAAGGATAAGACGGTTCAGCGCTGGTGTAGAGTGAGATTTATTCTGTGTGTTTGGTTTAGCTGCCGCTAGTTTATGTGCCGCTAGTGTTGTGTGAAAACTACTGTGAAACTAGTTTGTGCAGTTGCTTGTTAATCAGTGTATTTCTTGATTAAATTCTGAAAGAAAGAAGCTGAAGCGATTGTATTTGTATGAGTAACTGTTAACCTGGGCGAAAAGAATTTTGAAGGCATTTTAAAAGGGAAGGTAAAATAGTCTATATCTTTCATAGAAACATTACTCAAGCTTTTACTTGAGATTTTATGTTTTTACTTTAACGTTAAATAAAAGAAGATGACCTACATATGCAATTACAACCAAGCATACCCGGGATAAGACAAAATACAAGGAGAAAATGCCTGGAGAACATTTTAATTTATTCAGCCTAAGTAAGGCTAACAATATGGCAAGTAAGCCGTCATTCTCAAATCTAAATAAATAAATATGCAGATGACCTTACAGCTCAACCGATATTTGATCAGAAGTATGATCGTTCAAATGAAAGATAAATTAAAACAAATGATCAATCTGCATTCTAGATGCTATCCAAGCACATCATTCTGCTTGTTAGAATCTATTAATTCTGTGAATGAAGAAACGAAAATGGCCTTTAGTTTTTGGAGACCACTATCGTTGAGAAAGAGTTACTGAAAGGTGCGTTGAAGAGGAGCATGAGTTCCTGTTTACTTGGTTGTTTCAGCTCCAGTGATCCAGACGAGGCTACCTGTCTTGTTTCGTTTATCTCTGATCATGTCATTAGATGCCAGCATCGTATCCATTGGAAAAGAAGAAATTTTTTTCTCACGAGATTTCTGCTCATCTAATATGACAATGGATCGTCTATTCTAGCAATCCTCTTATGCACACATAAAGCATAGCTATATCAGTCAATTGCTAACAGCTAGGCAATTGCGTTCGATGAGTTGGTCGTATTGTCAGTTCTACAAGTTTGGTATCGTATGGTATTTCGTCTAGTTTTTAGAATACTTTCTCCATTTTTGGAGAAATAGAAGAGGATAGAATAGAACACCATTTTAGAATAGTTAACTGCAGAGGTGAACGTAAAGTGTAGATGATTTTAAAGAACCCAATCAAGAACTTGAGATTCAGTCGGAGCTCGTGTACGACTTGTCCTCGGAAGTTATTCAATCCAGTACGCGAAGTCAAATCTGGCCTTCCTATGATGTCTAGAAATCACTGAAGCTACTGAATCCTCTCTGGAATGTTTCTCGCTAGCAAATACTGTCTATTCAACTAAGTGGTAAAATTAAGTTCATTTTTATATCTTATCCGTCTATTTTTTGACAAAATAAGGAATTGTGTTACAAACTATAAACTATAAACAAACTATAAACTATAAACCATAAGTTATTCAAAGTTATACGATCTATTGTCGTATATTTTACGTTATTTAAATTTAATTAAAATTAAATTGAATTATCCGAAAAAAAGTACTAAATTGAACTGAAACAAGTTCAACTTTAAAAGCATAATTAATAGCTACCATTCAACTGGTTGAGCAGCCCTGCTCTAGATCACTCTGGAACAGCTGATCATTAACGCGCTACCTACGCCTCACATGTGTGCGTGATCGCTAGCGTTAAATGTATGTGTTTATGCTGCGCGCATAGCATGCAGCACAAAAACGCTTTTTTTATGCTGCAGCGCGTTGTTGTGTCTCTTCTCATTTCGGCCTTCCCCTTTTGCTCTCCACGGCACCACGGCGCACCATCTCTACCGGCATTTGTTGTGTCTCTTGTGTGTTTTTCTCTCTCTCTTTCGTAACCATTTTCTGACCACCACCACCGATCCGACGGTTCCTGCACCTGCCCGCGCACATGATCGTCACGGGCGACGATCTCGACCGAGCGCTGGTTGATCGTGGTGTTGGTGTTGCACATGACACACGCGTGTGTAGTTTACGCGTATATACAGGCGTTCTTCGTCGTTAGCCCAGCATCGCTAGGCACGAGAGCGACCACTTGGAAAAGAAACGTTACTCAAAAGCAAAAGGTACAACACAACAACAAAAAAATACACACACACACACAAACAGCTCACTTCAGCTCCCTGGCGGGTCCGCACTCTGCTGGTGGTGTGCTGTGGTGGCGAGAAAAAGTTGCCAAACAAGTTCCCTTCTGGGCGAGATGGTACCAACACCGAGACCAACACCGTCGTCTACGCTGTGTAGTGTAGTGGCCCGTACGCGACAAAATTCATCATTTCTAGGTGTACCGCGGAGCAACGCGTGAGTGCGCTCAGTGCATGCGTCTCGGGTGTCGACCATACAGAACCGGAATCTGGATCGGTCCATTTCAAAGGTGAAATCCTACCGTGTGCGGTGTTCTCGCTGGTAGGTAGACCATCCCGGTCGGGTGGTGTACATTCGGTTAAAGTGTGCGAAGCAAAACCACCCAAAAGCGATCAAGAGCAATCGTGGCGTGGTCCGATTGTGTGCGGTGAGTGAAACACGGGAAGAAATTGATCTTTCGCTGACGCAGGCAAAACACGAGTGAAAGGTTAGTGTGAGAAAGCAAGTAAAACAAAAAAAAAAGGTTCAACAAACTTCCGAAATTATAAGATAATAAAAGTGAGCGGAAACGAGTCGCTCATTTTTCGGTGTATGTTTTCTCTCTGTTTGTTTGGAAGGTGTTTTCACCTTCACGTGCTGGTTCGTGATCGATGGTGGAAAAAGCAACGCAACGAAAATAAAAAAAATGTGATCACCCACGGCCATTGGATCGTTGCAGATAAATTGCTTAAGTGCTGTTTGATGAGTTGATGTGGCGGTAGAATTAAGTTGGGTCAGCCAAAGGTCAGGTGCAGTGATGTTCGTGGTTAAAAATGAAAAAAATAAGATCGTGTGATCGATGGAAATCGTCGCCATCAGTGTAGTCACAAGCGTGGAGAGAGTGTGTACGGGGCGAGATCCATTCCTTTACACCGTGGCATCCACCGTCGGCTGGAAACGGCAGTTTATGTGGGTTGACCATGTTCGTTCCGTGGTGTCTGGGTTGGTGAATTCAATTGTGTGCGTCTGTGTTAGTGGATTAGCTTGCTTCGTGGGGAGTGTGGTAAAACATGGTGCAGTGATGCTGTCCCATGACAGCGAGTGACGCGCAGGGTGAGAAAAATCACCAAAGAAAAGCCTTTCAAGTGTGCCCATCATCTCAAGCTTCGGGCTTTGGATGAAAAGCGTGCTAAAGAAAGAGATGAAGCTAACAAATAAAAGGAAACAAAGTAACAGACCGTGTGCATAGTTTTCCGTTTTGGGAAAATGTTTCTTTCCCCTACCCTGTTTTATCCAACGGCCACCTTCTGGAAACGTTCAACCCTTTACTTTACCATTCTTGCGCGTTCGATCGTCAAACCCTTGCGTACGCGTTGCGAAGCGGCGTCCGTACGGTTGTATTGGTACGATCAAGTCCGGTTTCGTTGGACGCTCGGGAGTCTGCCGCAGCAGAAAAAAAGGGGGCCATCCTCTACAAAGTCGGTCGGACCATGGTGGAGGGCCCAACCTTACGTCGTGTTGCTTCGGCTCATTTCTCTCTGGAGGGGCAGGAATTTGGGCTAGTTGTGCGTGGCTTCGACCGATTCGGCCCACAGTTTGATTCGCACCAAAATTAGCACATTTGCACCATGGGAAGTGCTAACTGTTCATGTTTTGTGGTTGCTGTATTTTGTTACTTTGCTGATGTTATTTTACATCAAATTGCATAAGAGAGAATATACATTTTGCAAAAAAAACCTCTTTTGTTTTTCTTTTACAAAGTTTAATTTAAAAAAATGCAATGTATGTGGATAAATGCTTTTAAACAACACAAGTATTTTGCTCGAAATTCAGCTTTGCTAGTGCTGTTATTATTTTGAGTGCTTTTAATTTTTTATTGTTGCAATGCTATGCTGGGAAAGTTCTCATCCGAAGGTAATGCGTCTGCATCGCTCTACACGTAACGGAAGAATAGGTCTGTTGCAGTTACCACTCACACCATTACCAGCATCTTTTGCCACCTTCTTCTGCCGTTGCAAGTACCAGCCAAAGGTTGGTACCGCAAAACGGTCCGGAAGCTGATGTGTGAATGAGACACAAAAACGCACAACCCGCTTAAGACAAAGGTCTGCTTTTGTTCCTCCCAATCTCGTGTTGTGCTGTACAGGTACTGTAGGAAGCAGTGAAGTGAATGGAGTGAAGTTGTGTGCAGTGGAAAAATAGCGACAACAGCAAACAAGAATATATATATATATATATATGAACCATTCACCAGTGTCTTCGGTGCTCGGAACAGCATTTCAGCCAAAGGTCATAGCCAACATTCAACGACCGGTTGCGGAGCTAAGAAATTGTATCAACATTAAGGTAAGTACTTTTTTTGTTGTCTGACTCTTTCGCTGGGTGTGTGTGTTACAATCGCACAAGAGAATGTTGTTTGCCTCTGTGACTTGGCGTGTACTTTGCGTGGGTGGGTTCTTCACCAAGCATGGCTTCATATCGAAACCCACGCATATTTATGATGAGCCGAATAGAATTAGAGCCACCCCGTACCCTCGGTGACTTAAATATCCATTCAGCCAACGGAATTGTTACCGCCCGATTGTTGCGGCGATGGTACGGGTATTGAGCAGAACATGCGGCGTGTAGAATGGGCTGAATGGTTAGGGAAGAAAATTGAAAGTTTCCCCACAAATGCCCGGCCCGAAAGCAACTGATTTTCCTGGTGCAAAAGTCGGGCACGGCACCCAATTTGAAATTCATTCACTTGGGATGGCTGATTTCATATTCAAGTGGAAAACTTTTCGCCCGTGAGCCACGGCTGTGAACTACATACGAGTGAGAGAGAGAGAGAGAGATAAGTTTTCAGTTCCACCGTATGTCTTTCTGTCTTTACGGGAATTAAGAGAATCCAACATCTTCCACTGGCAGATCATTGAAATCGGAATAGTCTCGCAAATGTGGTATTTCGGGAATACGCCCTTGTCGTCGAGTACGTCTGCTTTGCACATTTAGGCTGTAGCTGTTTTGCACGTTGCGTTGGTCGGTTTCCCGGCAGCAGAAAACTACAAAGGAATAGTACTACTCCATTTTTACCACCAGCTAAACAATTGCTCGCCCAATGGAATCGAAAACGCGGGAAACGTCTGCTGCTGCTTCGCGTGAATTGTGCGTGAAACTCGGCGTGAGCGCGAACGAACAATCGCGCAGACCGGTGAGGCGATGGTCTTAATTGGTCGCTGCTGGACCGAAAGCCACCGCCGATCGCCGATTCAATGGAATCGCATTCTAATGAACGTGCTTTCTTTGGTCGTGGTTTGGTCACAGCTGGCCAACGGTTTTCAGAAACCAAAAAAAAAGGAATGGGGGGAAAACATTTCAACAGCCAGTTTTTTTGTCCGTTGTGGGCAGCGTCAAAAGAACTGCTAGATCAAACTGATTTACATTTTGATTGAGCTGCCAGCCACCCTGTTGATGGCAAAACTCGTTAAGAAAGCTGTCCATCTCGAACACCAAGGGAGACGAATCTATTCTTTTTTTGCTTACTGCTGTCGCACACGCATTGCATTTTCTCTTTACCAATGTGAGGTCCACCAGGATCCGGATGATTGAAGCGTTTAATTTTGCTTTGTCAAACGCGCATCCACGGGTTGGAGACCAAACAACAACGAAAACAAAAAAGTACAAGGCGCTAGCGCAAATTCGTTCTCTTCAAAACCGCTCTGCTTCTGCAGGGCTTTCATTGAATGGGTGTTTTTTGTATGTCTGCCCTTAGATAGACACATTAGTCATTCGATGCGGAATGTTTATGAAGAATGGGGTTTTTGCAGCAGCTTTGCTGGTGCTGGTTTGCGGTGAATCGCTCGGTGCAACAAATGTTCGTTTTGAAGACGCACTCGTTGCACTTTTTTGTAGTCTGTGTGTGTGTATGCCTGTGTGAAAAGGCATGTTGGTAGTGTTGTTGATTTTCCAAAGACTTCTTAACGATGTTGATTTTACAACGCGTACAAGAAATGGAGCAATTTTGTATTGTTTTTTTTCTGTGGTAAAACAAAACTGGCTGCTCGGGGGAAAAAAAAACACACAGCAGACTTGGCGTAAGTGTGGCAGCCCTTTTTTTCTGTGTTCTACCACCCGACCATTTACCAAACGGGTGTTGTGTTGCTCTGTTGCTTCTGCTTTTGCAAATAGAAAATGTTAACAGAAAAAAAAACAAGGGAACTCCAGGCGTTGGCGTTGGCGCCACATCAGTACAGAACAGAAGTGCACACAAACACACAACAGCAAATGGCCATATTTGGTGTGAATGTATGAAAGACTGGTGAAAGATGGTAGCGCTTGAATATAAAAAAAACGGGCTACTACAAAATGTTGAAGTACCAAGCGCGAAAGGACAGAATTGTATTTTTGTGTGTTTGTTGCAAGGCGAAAACCCGTTGTTTTCGCTGCCAGTGGCCACGTCCGTCCGTGAACGAGGCGAACGAAGCGAACAAGTCGGAATTACAATCCGAATTTATTGTAGCGATATGTTGCCACCGATTTCCACGCCTTACCAGTGCATCAGCCTGGACGTGGCTGGTGGTGGATACGTTTGTAGTGTGGCTGTAAAACACCCACGGCAACCGATGGACTCGAGTCGAACGACGAAAACTGGTGTTGCCAGCTTTTTGGGTTCGTTGTTAAGGTTTGTTCGTAACAAAAAATAAAGAGGAAACGAAAAGTGTAATCGGACGAGCAGAATAAAATGCACCGCGTGCAGCGTTTAGAATGGGTAAATACAATTTTCAAGCTCTCGATGAGCAGTCGGACACTTGGTTTGAAATGAATGGTGTGCAGGAAGCAGGCCCCAGCGAAACACGTGTTTTTGTTTCTAAATGTATCATAATCATGTTTTCATTTATTTTCAATCGTTTGTAAAGCATTGTATGGAATCGGGGATTTTTGCGAATGCCAGAGCAAGATTGTGCCTTATCATTCTGACGATTTTATTCTTTTTCGTTGCTTTTGATAAGCTGAATTTATAATGAAAAGGAATTAAAAAAAATGTAAATTTGTGAAAAGTTGATATATATGTAAATTGAAAGTGTAAAGGCTAAGTCGTTTAGTTATGATCACCAAGGCTTCTGTGTTGTAATCACCAATTGCTTCTCTGAAACGTTTAACCTCCATGTAAAGGTAGTTTGTTTTTCGACGAAATTAAATACAATTTTCAGCTTAAAATCCAGCTTCCAAGACTTCTGTTTTGATGTTATCAGTAAAATTGACATTTTTGTTCCCGTAGGTTTACACTCTATGATGCTCTGTTTACTACTGACTTCAAATCCAGGTTAATGTGAAACTGCAGCACTATCGGTAGATCGCGCAAATTTCATTTTCATCCATCGGTACCATTCAGGTATCTATTAATTTTGTCACTAAAGCTCACTTTTTGGTAGAATAATTAATTTCGTTCCAAATATGATGACGCTGCTGAGAACAATAATTTCATTGTGACTCCCTGATGAAACGTCGAGAGTCTAAAAAAATGTCAAAACATTTTTGACCGCTTTTAATTACGACCTTATTAAAATTCTTATTCATCTTAGCCCAATTAATGCTTATTAGTGTTGTTAATTGAAAAGCTTTCTTTGTTTTTGATAATGTGGAAGAATTTGAGGACTGTGTTACACATCTACTTTCATTTTGGGAAGGTTTATTCTTTTAATTTACATTTACTTAATGTTAGGATAATTCCATTAAGTTTCGTTCCATTCTGTAGGTTTTGTTGAATATTCATCTAATTTTTTACATTGCTACATAATCCTGTGTATAAATGCTTGTTGCTCTAGTTTTGCTTTAGGCAAAATAATTTCAATTGAACATGAACGATCATATTCAGTTAGTTGTTTCCTCTAAAAGAATGAATTATTCAATTTGGATTGTACATCAACGAGCTAACAATAAACATGTACAAAGTATAGAAAATGCTTTTTTTCTCTCTTTCAATGAAACACAGAGAGCAGTATGCAGTAAATATATAAAAAGAGTAACAATACTGTACATATTTGCATTGTACAAAATACATTTCTATAGAAATTGCAGTGTCTAGTGCCGATCGGAATGATGTTGTTCGGCATTATATTTCACATGAGGATAAGATTTGATCTCTACCATTTTCGAAGGAAAAAAAATCATTAGTTAAATGTTTCTATTACAGTGAATCATCAAGCTTTTGTTTTTGCACAGCCTAATTCTTCCGAAAGGACCCCAATCGCCCCCAGTGTCCTTCGTTTCGGACCGTTGTATCCTCGACAACTGTTCCATTGTGCTCCCTAGCCGAACCGACCGACGGAAAACCCGATTTGCAAATGAGACCGTCCGTACGGGTTCTGGTAAGGGTTGCGGCATCGGTGTATCATAAATTCACAACGATAATTCGTCCCCATAGTGCTCTCATCTGGAGTGCCTTTTCGGAGTGCCGTTCACCACCTTAAGCGCTGCGCAAATCCTTAAATCCCTCCTTAAGGCAGTATTGTTTCACTGTTTCCTTCTCGGTTGAGCAGTTACGCAAAAAAACAAGGATGTTACGGATGTTGGTTTCCGTATCAATAAGACGCTTAGCAGTGGGAGCCACCGACAAATTGGGATTCCTCATCGTATTTATGATTGCTCACAAATCATATGTTGAACTGAATTTATTTCTCTTCCTGTCGTACCTATTCGAGCTGACTGGGTCGACTCCGGGACTCCCTTCGGAGGGTCTGTGAAATGTGGGAAAAAAGGCCTCCCTCCCGTATGCGAGTGCGTGTGTTTGTGCGCCATGCAAGGAAATATATCATCATGGGTGTAGGAAACCCAAAGATCACATTTGGGGCCATTTTTCCTGGATTTGCATAGGTTATTTGACCGGCGGGTTGGCTGTACTGAAGGCTACACTCGCACACAGCCCTGTCAAGTTGCTACCGGCTGTGGCAGTATCGAAAAGTTCTCGTCCACACTGGCGATACAGCATCAAGTTTCGGGGAACGGTTCGTTAGCTTCTACCGGGGCAATCATCCGGAAGCCACCACACTGGTCGATCGGTGCGCACAGATAATAAACGGTATCATTATGCTCATTCAAATTAGGGAAAATTATGGGGCTTTTTTCCCCGAGCAACCCAAAACATTCGGACCCGGTGCCCAACTACCTCAATTCGAGATTGAAGGGGCAAGTCCGGACCTGTCGGGAAAATAAATGTAGGAAAAAAAAGCAACAAAACAACAATAATCCTTTCCATTTTCTGTTTTGCGCTGTTTCGGGTTTCTGTGGAAACATTCAAACACGTCCCCGGTTTGTACCGATCCCACAAATTGGTTCTGGTTGTTGAGAACGCACAGCTGAGCTACAGCATGGCGAGCAACAAATTTATTCACAGTACCCGGAGTGACCAGTGGCTCGGGAGAATGTCATGTCGGGAGCGTCCCGTATCTAACCATAATACCGGCAAGATCCCCAATGGATATCATGAGAGCCAGAAAATTCGCATTCCATGTTTTCAGCGGAAGCTGAGCAAGTTTCCGGACCAATAAAGTTTCGTTACCGACGGTAGGTCTATTTTTGGTTCACAGCTATACGGTCAGGATGGATGTGTATGGTATACAATGAATGAAACTTCATATAGAGCACAATAATGTTAATTAATGAATATGCTGGAAAGTCAGGTCAGGGATTGTGTGATGGCAAATAATACCAGCATACACCATCATCAATCATCAATCAATCATTCACTGTAGCTTCCAGATAGATTTGTTTATTTAGTTTAAATTATATTAAATTCAACGACAGATTAAAATGCATCTTGCTGCATGAATATGTTTTAATTACTTTCTTGATTTGAAGTTAGTGAGTATTTAAATGCCAAACAATAAAAGTTTTAATAATTGAGGTTTTTACAATTAAATAAAAATTAGAACTTTGAAATGTGAAGAACTATTCTAAAATTCACAGGTGTTATAAGAGTTCTTTTCGTAGTAACAAATAGGCATTATTTTAAATACTGACGCCCGACTGCGCAATATTTAACAATGGCTACAGTCCATACATATTCTGGAATTGATTTTTCTTGAGGATATCAACCTACCTAAATCCTAATTTTACGCCATAAAGTTCGAAGGATTCGTCGTTTGGAATGTTTGTACTAAAATGCCACGTTTCACGTAAAAGCATCGTTACCGGCATCGAAGATGAAATAGAATGTGGATGCCACTTTCCCTGCATTTAGCTGGGCTTCCATGGCACCCTGAACCTGAAACCTGTGGTGACCCGAAATTCCGACACCCAAAACCAAAGGCCCAACCCGATCGGTGGGACGTTTGCAAACAACAAAGAAAAACATTCCACCGGCGGAGTAAACGCTCCAAATCCGGCACTGGGACAAGATGGTTGGATGGGTTCCCGGTTGTTGGAATAGGCTCGTTGGCTCTTAGAACAACTTTTTTTTTCTCTCCTTCGTTCTCTCTTTCTCCCTCAATCGGTCTCGTACATTTGGTGGGTGAGTGATTGGTGGGTGTGGTGTGTTTCACAAATCGGTTCGTTTCCGGGTTGTTCCTTCGCCGTACGCAACCGGGACGCGGAACGGATTCGGAACGATTTTTGGAATGTCGAATTGGATTTTCCCCGCTTCGGACGGACCCCAGCGTACCGGATGTGGTGAGGACCAAGGAGCCTGACCGGTTTCCGAGGGACACCGGAAGGGATATTTGGGGCTCCTTTGTTTTGTGGGTTTGGCTGCTGTTTGGAGCAACTGCAGAATTTGGGTGTTTGGGGAGAAAAGATATTCTGCGAAGAATTTGTGTCCAATGAGCGGAATGGCAAAAAGAGAAATACCATCTCGAGAAGCATTGTTTTTTTTTTGTATTTGTGAATGAAAAAAGAAAGAAAACTCAAGCTCGCCATTGCTTCTCTATCGTTGTGTGGAGTGGAGAAAAATGCTCCCGAAACAATTGTTTCGAGATTGGAATGAATTAATCCACGTGGAGAATTCCTCGACAATGAATGTCCCCTTGCAACGGTACGCTGACAACGAGAAGAAGAGAACAAAATAAGAAGAATGCTCGAGAAATGGAAGAAGAAAGTTTTTGTCGTTGTTGTTATTTGCTGAACGGGATAAGCTGAGCTTCCTAAGCTGTGTGCACTATTGCATACTAATGCGGTATGGAAAAGTGCATTGTTTCGCTGGTAGCAAAAACGTATAGTTTTGCGTATTATTGGATTATAAGTACGGTGCATCATGGCATCATGGTTTAATTGTGTCTGTCGAAGCGGGAAGCAAAAAATCCCCATCGAGAGCGTCCCGTTTTATTCGAAAGCGCCCAATCGCACCACGATCGCGATCATCTGGTTTGTTAGGCTGTATTTACGTGCCGGGTGTATTGAAAAGAAAGGAAAAAATCGTGGCAGGTGTGTCAAAACCCTCCCCTGTGTATGACCCACTTTGGTTGCCCACAAAACGAAAACCCGAATATCGAGTTTCCTCTTTGGCCTATCGCACCACGTGTCAACCGTGGTACGTCCAACAGGCAGATGCATCCGTATGGGCCCATACGTCCATCTCGGGTTCCTCTCGGAAGCTTTTCGTTTTCATTTACGTTCCACCGTTGGCGGGATAGCAAAACCGGAACGCTGTAATGCCGCATACCATTTACCGGTTTCCTTCTCGATGGGTGGGATGCCAATGCAATGGCGGCTTGAACCACCGTACATGACAACCCGCACGATATGGATGGGGAAAAAAAGGGAGAAAAAACCTGAGAGTCGGGAGATAATTTTCCTCAGTACTACTGCCAGCATATTGGGAATGCTTGGAGAAAATGGGTGAAATAGGGAACATAAAGCGTTCATTATACGGTTTTGTTTTTGGCACATTCCCTACCAACCATGCTGGTGTAATCGTAAAAGCATTGAAGTTACTAATGGAAGAAAAAACAACGCGCTACACGCAGCGCCAGTCGTCAGCTGGCTAGCGGTAGTGTGGTTGAAACAGTTTTGACACACTTTGGAATGGTCGGGTTTTTGCGGTGCATTTTGTATGGGAAATTGAAATGGCAATGGCGAACCTGTCGTACGTCGTGCACCACTCACCGCTTGCACGCTGCACGCGTAAAAGACACTGCCGATGGGTTTTGCGTACATTACGCTGCGAATGCAATATGTCTATATGCTTGTATTTTTTTGTGTATCTCTTGTTGTCTGCAGCTCCATAGCATAATGCAGTGTAATCCGCTTAAAGCAGGGCGTACACATCATGTCTTTAAATAATAACCATACGTACCATACATCATACAGGCGATCCTGCGATCACCGGCGTGTGCTGTGCTGATGATTAAGATGTTTCTCCTGCTGCATGGCAATGCAAGTCAAACTTTTGCTTCGGCCCGAGATGGATCACTCGGCAAGAACAAAAATAAAATGAAAGCAAATGTTTCACATTCCGTATTTATCTTTGTGCTGCAGCATAAAGATCAGAGGCAAGATGCGCTCAACTGTGCTGCTTTTTGGGTGGGCAATGGTACAACATTTAAGGGCGGTACATTGCATAACGCGATTCGCAACCCGAGCAGCTGACTAAACAGTTTGCAACAAGGCGCATCAGTGCCGTTTGTGGACGTACCCACACACCAACGAAACGTACTATCCGGAACGCGATAGTACGCGACAGTGCGCTGGATGCACAGTGGCTATAGCTATGAAATTAATTTCTTAAAACCTACCTTCTGTGCCAGTGTTGCTGGGAATGGAATATCAGTAGTGCTGGTTGTTCATTCTTTTCCAACGACTGTGACTGCCAGTGGGAAATGTGGCCATGCCCGTACTGTTCGGCCGTAGATGCTCACGAAAATAAAGTTGAAGATGATGGTTTTCTTCTGAATGTTTCCCTTTTGTTTGCCTTTCATTGTTATTCATCTACGCCGAGATTGCCAAGAGAGAGAGAGAGCAGGAGTTCTCCCTCAGTTCGCACAAAATCGCTTCCGGCACTGTTTTGAATGGTGGATGAAATTTAATTTCCGCTGCACAATAAACTAAACAACATCGTTTTTGCTTTTTTATTTCCAATCCAGTGCAGCAAATGGGGGATGCGTTTTCTTTCCGAATGTTTTATTTTCGCCTTCTTTCGAACAGATTTGTATATTTAAGACACGGCTGCAGGGATATTAATCGGAATGCCGGTGGTGGCGCTACAGAGTGGAATTGAAATTTAGACGCTTGGAGTGTGTATGTGTGCCATTATCTTCTGGAAGCTCAAACAGCGGTCATGCATTGGGTTTTTGTTTCATTAAAATTAGCTCGAGCTTTTTTTGCTGAAGAAATTTTACGGCATTTCTACGTAGCAGACGTTTGGCGAAGAATTCACGAGACAGTGGAAAATTGCGAAATGGAGATCAGGATGGAAATGGTTTACGTATCATCAGCAACCTTGTTAATAATAAAATCATCCATACATTTTCCTATCTTGGGTAGACAACTAGTACTATAGTCCCAGTACTTTGTACATATGCTTCTGACACATTGACTTTGTCCAAAACTGATGAAATCTTCTTAGCATCGTTTGGGAGTGAACTTCTTAAAACTTTTAATGACTTTCTTCTAATTAATCTTCTTATACTTAGAACGGCAATGTAGAAGTCACTATAATATTGAACGCTATGAGTTATAACATTTAATTGTTAAAAATTGGAAGGTTGTTTTTGTTATTTCATTCACAGATGAAATAAAAGTTAATTCTTTGCTTTAATAAACATCTGGGAAATTTTTATGTTTTATGTATACATTTTGTCTAAGCACCATGGAAAGAACATATTTGTAACGTACAGTGGCGCCATCTAGAAGATCAAGAATTAAATTGGATTTTTTGATGCATAATATCCATAGTTTCATAAATACATCATAAATTCAAAAATATCGGAATGGAATGACTGCTTTGACGCTTTGCGCTGTTCCGTCGTGTTGGTCATGTCATTAGAACGTCACCGGACGATCCTACCCGCAAGCTTTTCACATGGCTGTCCAAAAGGTGTGATAGACTCGAATTTGTAATGTGCGATTTCATGGAAGTATCCTCTCGAAAGCTCAGAATTATGGAGGCAAACACGCACAAACTTTAAGTTGGTGCAAACATGCAATTTAAATTCTTAAATAGTTTATCAAAACCTCAAACATTATAAGACAGTTTTAGGTATTCCTTTGATGATCATTACAATAATAGTCACCTTGAGTGGTAAGTTATGTTTCCAGAAGAATTTGATTACTTGCTTATTGAATTCATTTTTTTAATTAAAATCTCAATGAAGATGTTTGAGCTAGTTGATAATGAACCTCACTCACTGATAAGCATTTTCAATGACATCGTTAAGAACAAATACGAATGTTTGGTAAAAAAAGATGCAGTGTTCGAGAATAATTTTGTTGGCAAATTGTTTTTATAACTACCACGTAATGAGTGCTGATAAGACTTAAGTAAGAGAACTACATTCCAGAAACATGGCGGTCCACGCTTTGTATATGTAGACAATCCATCACGTTCCAGAAGGTTTTATTTTGCTTCACAAAACAAATGAACACTCCTGTTGATCGCTTCTGTCACAGTTTGTAAAATCGCAATAATGGTTAATCCAAACCGGCACGAGAAATGCAAAACACTCCATTATCTGGCAGCGGTTTAGCCGCAATTGGCACAAGCAGCATTATTCGGCAAACCAGTTGTTGCACGAACGCAGCACCGAACCAAACCAGTCGGACGCTTCTTCGCTATCTGGAGCAAATATTCCAAGTGACATGATTTATTTGTGGTCGAGATTTAACCTCTCTCCCTTCTTCTCTTCCCCTACCGCTTCGGGCCACTCCCTTCTTCATCCCCTTCCCAGGTGGATTCGTGTCAGTCGTTTGCATAATGCCCTTTTTACTTTGCTCCGCTTCCAGCAAACTTCCCGTGCCCGGCGTGTGCGGGCTCGCACGTAAATCTTATTGTCGGGCCGGTCTTTATGGTGAGGATGAAAATTGCATTGTAGCGAAAATCGGTGCCAAAAAACCTCGGCAAGCAAGTGTTCCCGTTTTTGTTCCGACCCCTTGGATGACATTGTTGGGCTGTTGGGCAAAAGAAAATTGATGATATTTATAATGGATCCTTGCCGGATCGGTCGGTACGGGTAGGTTCAGTGAGCATTGCATTTCACTTGACCCAAACTCTCACGGAGAAGCGGTAGATCGGCCGTGCCTTTAACTGTCAAAGCCATGCACTGTACACTGTGCATTGGTTTGGCAATGCTTTCTTTACCGCCGAAACGCATTAATGCTTATGATTTCTTCTTTTTTTTTGAGGAAGAAAAAATGTGTTTGAATACACTGCAAATGCACGTTTCGGGTCTCGCGTTTGCTTCATTTCCGGTTACAGGATATCGCACTTGCAAGCCGTTACTGCTTCCGGTATGAGTTTTGTAGTTTCCGCTCGTTCACCAAACAAACCCGCACCGTGTACACCAAAAAACTTAATGCAACTTCCTCGTTGCACCGACTGCTGAGCGAGCCCATTTTTCCGCGTGAAGTAAAACTACATGGCCACGACATAATCCGATTGTTTTGGCAATCTAACAACATTCGGCTTGCCAGGTTTCGTTTCGGCGCCCTTCCAGATCCGTTCTTGAACTACTTCTTGAACAAGTTGGGAGCAATTTCAACCAAGAAAAAAAGTATACATTTTGGTTCGGGTTTTTTGATTCTCTCTCTCTTCCCGAGAGATTTGTACAATTATTGCACTGCAACGAAAGTAGTGAACAAGGAGTGGAAAAATAAAAGGAAAAAATATATAAAAAAAAACACACGATACAAATTGCAACCATGCACTTGTGCTGTGAAGTCGATTGCAACTTCGTGTTACAACTTTGCGAAAGCTTTAAACCCCCATTTGAACGGTCGGTGCCTGCTCGAGCGTACTTAACCTCTGCGACAACGGGCCAAGAATGAAACTTTCTACACCACCCAGAGCTGTTCGGAACGTGCTGAAGTGCACGCGAAACATTACGAAATGAGATCACCAAGCCAGCTTCTTCTAAATGTCAGCGAAACGATCAAGCTGGCTTGGGGAGCCGTACGGGTACATTTACAACTTGCACAATTCGTGTTGAAGTGAACGAAAAGTACGGAGCTTAATTTAAATACAAATTGTTCAGCAAAATAATGAACCAGAGAACTAGTGCCTGGAGCGTGCCGCCGGGAGCTGAGGAGGTGAATCATAATATTATGACGTCGGCCGGACATGGACAGAGCAAAACGTTCTTCCCGGTGGTTCGTTAGTTTTTCGCTCACTTTCTTTGGACACTTTGCGCACGGGGTGTTTATTTGCCTTGGCTGACCGTGATGGAGCGTGCAAGTTTCTGCTGGCAGGCTGGCACAACCCGCTGGTTACGGATAATGATTAGCGGGATAGCATATTCTTTTCTGTCCCTCTTGTGTCCCACGGTATCCTTGTAGTGCGGTCCTTACCAATGGCTGGTGGTGGTGGGGTTGGGGCGCGAAGGTGGCATAAATTATGTACAGCAGCAAGATGTTACACGAAGCTACCGGGGCAGTAGTAAACCCCCATTTGCTTAAAAAAAAAGGAAAAGAAATTGGCGAACGAACAGCATTGGAATAAATATTTAATTAAATTTTCATTTTCTCTCTTCACCCCATCGGCACCATCGCTCATAGGGTAGGTGGGGTACCAGCCACGTGGTTGACCCGTAGGAGGAAAGTGTGCCGCTACACGTGGCACAACCGTGGCGGTGGTTTTTGTGTCGAATGATAAACGAGGCGTAAATCAAAGTGCTACGGTGCGCGGCGTTACCAAGCATAAACGCCAGCCGAACCGCACCCGAAGGCGTCACTGCCCGATGGGTGTGCGATGGGTTATGGTAAAGCTTTACCGTCTGCCGGCGAAACGCCGACAAGCGAAGGACATGGGCGAGGTTTCTGAAGAAAAACCGAACCCCGAAAAAGCTTCGGGCGGTACCGCTCGGTTTCGGAACTTTAAGAAGCCCGGCAAACGGCCCCCGGGATACGTGTTCTAACGAATGTACTGTTGCCGTTGATAAGCAACATCAAAGGCTGGCTATGCTAGCAGCATATACATATATCCCGGGCGCTGAAGTGCCCTTGGGGATCGCGTGGATGGGATGAAAATTTCACTCTTCACCGGCGGCGAAAGGTTGCGAAAGTCTCTACGCCCCCCGGGGGAGCGAATGCTGTTACGTGGGGAGGGAGGATAATTGTGGATGATTTTGAAGGAGAATGGGAGAGGGGAGGAAGTGGAAGGAGAATAAGGACCCTTGGTTTAGAGATGGAAATTGTGTCATAGTAACAGTCACGCTGGAACATCCCCAGAACAAGAGCCAACGCTTGTAGTTGGATGTGTCTAGCTTTAAAAGCTGCTAGCTTTTTATGGGAAATAAAAAAATCTAAAAGGTACTGATTGTTTTTTTTACAAATATCAGAATTTAGTACTTCAAATAATTTTTCACTTGAAGTTTTAGTGATTGGCTTAGTAACATTCAATCATAAAGCTTGGAAGCTTTTAAACCATTGGCTGCTAGATTAACATGACGCTAATGGAAATGATTGTGAAGACTGGAGCTTTCGGCTTTGTTATTTCTGGTGTAAATTTGTCAATTTTTAACGTTACAGCAAAGCTTTATATGTGTGTGCTGGAATATTAAAAAATAAATATGGTATAATAAATCGTTGTGTTTTTTTACTTTTACCTCCAATCGCACACCACATCCGTATACTATTGTTCGAAGTAAGTGCTAATGCGCAACAAAACCATTTCGCTTTGCCTGCATTAAAAACGCTTCTTTTGCTTTTGGTTAACCGAGAGAAATATCGAAAACATAATCCACCGTCCACATAGCCCCCCCCCCCCGGTATGGTACGAGGGCGCGAGCCGAGTATTCCATTGCTTTTTGTGGTGCGGTTCGGTTCGCATCGGAGTGTGATGTAGCACGTGTGCGGTCTGTTATGGCAATGGTCAGCGTGTGCGGTTAGCTCATTGTGTGGCGTACCTCAAAAAGCTAAATCGATCTGAATGATTTCACGGATGGTTGGGCACGCGCACACCTGCCGCCTGGAGCAAGGCAATAGACGCAACGGCTGAAGTCTAAAGTGATTGGCTTCCATGCTGCCATGAAGGGATGATCGTTTAGCTCGTGCGATGAAAGGCTGTGTACCACTGTGTACCGTGGGAGGCAAATTTGCCATCGCTGCTAGTTACCGACCCGGGACCTCGGGGAAATTTTCCCGTCCGTACAGTCCACCAGCCGTACGAGAACAATAGGTTGACTGGGACAGGGAAGCGGATGTTGGGTGTTTCGCAGATGGCGGTGATGCTGGTGGTGGATTATTTTGTTTGCTAAATTAACAGATGTGGTGAAAGATTCGCCGTGGCACATGTGGATAATGTTTGCGGTAGATGTGAAATCCTAATCCCATGCATAATCGACCACTGGGGCACTAAACCGGCAGGCAGGGAGTGTTTCCGGTCTGTCAGCCACTTTTTCTGTGGATGTGGTACGACAAGGTGGTGGAAAAGGATTTTTCCCGCCACTTTCTTCCCAACATTGACCGCCACTGCTCGTTAATTAGCATATGAGCTGGGCGATGGAACCTGTGTGTGTGTATGTGTGTGGTACTAGTTTGGGTAAGGGTTCAGTGCTTGCTATTGTGTATGCTGAATGGAAAACGAATCAAAACAGTTCCAGCAGGGTTTATCATGTTTTTGCTTT
Organism: Anopheles rivulorum; assembly: GCA_018908115.1. Lineage (NCBI taxonomy): Eukaryota > Metazoa > Arthropoda > Insecta > Diptera > Culicidae > Anopheles > Anopheles rivulorum. Next base: position 13,245,959 of record CM032177.1, read on the forward strand.
GCTGTTATTTTTTGTTTATTTTCTATATTTTTGTGGTAGCATAAATTTGCCCTTGCGACGATAGGGATAGTCTACTCGATTTAAATCACATTTAACTTTTTCAAACAGTATAACTTTTCATTTTAGATTGCAAATATGATATTAAATATTAATTTCTACATGAATTGTATGATTTCTTTTTATATTTCATATTCAATCCACTGTAATAAACTACATTTGCCCGCTAGCTTAACAACAATCGTGTAAATTGAGCGTTTTTATGTTTAATTTGAATTATTTTATTTTTTCATTTTATTTGAGACTCATATAAAACGTTAAATAAGTTTTTTGACCCTGATAAACTGATTTGCCGGTTAGTTCACACATTTTATGTTTTTTTAGCATATTGTAAAGGTTTTTATGTATTCGTTCTGGTTAAATTTGTGAACTGAAAATTGCAGTTACGCAGTGTCTTACGAACTATATTTCACTTATGTTTGTTTTAATGTTCGTTTATTGTTGTTTTATACATATATATATTATTAAATTCATTTATCAACAACCTCGCAGCGAATAGTTTAAGCAGATTTAAGATTTTGTAATTAAAATTATAATGTTACTAAAATTGTATATTTTATTTTCTTTTCGTACCACATTTTACTTAAAATGTTAAATCCCAAAATCTGCTATGTAAAATATAAAATCACAAACATATTTAAGGTACAGAGCAATAACAACCATACCTTACAAAATTTGGCAACGGGCACCGGGGCGGCCCGGTGGTGTATTTGACAACGGCGCTAGGTCCCAACAAGACCGAACCCGGTTCAAATCTCATCCGGACCGTTCCCCCGTAGTGAGCACTGACTATGTAACTACGTGGTATTTAATAGTCTAGTATAAGCCATTTGATGACCGACATGACCTGGTAGGTCGTTAAACCAAAAAGCGAGAGAGAGAGAGAGACCTTAAAAAATTCTTTAGTTCTTAATAAAGTCTTCCGTATATTTTGAACATGTAATATGCATATCATACGGGTATCAATTAACATACCGTATCATATATGAACCGCTGAAGTAAACGGGTTTAATCTTTCGTTATTATAGTTATTTGATCTCCAAAGTAAAATGTATGGTTTATGTTTTATTTCAATGCGGTTTATGGATAGTTGTGTTGCCATTAGAATTAATAAGATTACATGATGTGTAACATCGCATGTTTGATTCAGATTACATCTATGATAATTGAAAACAAACATGCAAACATAATGTTGGTCTGTCTGTCTGTTCAAGTCGTAAAAATGTATCTTGTAAAGAGTTGAATGCTGATGTATAAAAATAAAAGCTTTTGCCGGTTCATATTTCACTCCGCGATAAGAGAGGAACCCGTGACGCATCGGAACATTGGATTAGCACCGAAAAATGTTGACGAATCATGATACAGTTTCCTTTTCTTTGCCATCAAACGACACCCAACAACAGCAAAAAAAAAAAACACAAAAACAAAACTCGTTTAGAATGTGATTTTGAAAACCGATTGAGGTCAGATGAAGCTTTCACCCAAAATTTTTCGTCGTCCGGTAGGGCGCAGATCGTCCGATCAGCGTCACATCAAAGCGTTTTGCCATCGAAACTGTGCACAAAACGTCTGGAGACATCAACATGCCCTCGCAATCGCAGTCGATTCGGAATTCCTTCATCTCGTGGCTGAATTCGACCAACCCGTATCGAGCGGTGTGTCGTTTCGCAGTGCGTCGTACGTTGGAAAAGAACACCGTTTTTGATGTTTGCCCGGAACGTTGTACCGTAAAGCGCATTCCTGTGTTTGTGAAATGAGAAATGAGAAATGTGTGTAATATTGTCGATGCATCAAACTGTGTGCGTTCGTTTGAAGTGGATGCGAATGACAAACGTTACTTGGTGATCGAATCAGCCAACCCAAAAAAGCCCAACTCAGCGTAGAACCTGGTGTGGTGGTCGGCAGCACACAAGCACACAAGTCCGTTGCGCACACGGTGTCAAGTAACGGTAAACTGATGAACGGTGAGCATAAGACTGCCGCAAACGCACAGGGAGACATCTTGGACATTCGGCTCGTGACGGCTAAATGTTCCCAGTCTCGTCCCGTGGTCAAACGCAGGAAGGTTTTTGTTTTCTTTTCGTACTGCTTTCGCTCGTACACAGCAAAAGGAATGTGAACGCTGTGGTGGACCCCGTGGTTGGTTGACCATCATTTGTGTTGGTGCCCCGTATCGAGTTGGGGCAGTTCAGCATGCGGTATGATGATGCGTTCAGGTGAAACACCTGACTAGGGCGAATCGTGTATCAAAAAGCGTACCGCTTGTTGAAGTCACTAAGGACAAGCGAGTGAAACAAAAACAATGAAGAAATGTTCGCCAACCGTGTAACGCGACAAGGCTGTTCAGTGTGAGTGCCGTTGTGTTGGTAATGGCATACATTTCTTGGAACTTTCGTCGTTAACGAATCTGATCTTTGGTTTAGGCGACAAAAAAAAGGGAAAAATTCACAGTCGATCACACACACACACTCATACACACCCATCAAACGTTCATATTGGTAAAGTGTGAAAAGTACGTACCGAAAAAGCCCCCCGGTATGCATTGTTTGTCTCCCCCGTCCCAGCTCAGTCAGTTGGAAGTTTTTCACAAGCTTTTAAGCAAGGGCGAAAGAAGGCGGAGGACGGTAGGCAGCGGCGTTGTGTCACGATTTCACGGCGTGGCGCGCACGGAGATGAAAAAGTTTGCCACTTTGTTGGCAAGTTCCCGTGTGGCGTGCCGTGCCGATGGTGATGGTGATGATGGTACCGCTGAATAAATTCATTTTCGGCACCCCGAAACACTTACGCGCGTTCCAATCTTCACCGCGGCTGGTTGTTGCGAGCATGCTATGGTAACCATATTGGTGGAAGTTGTGCAATCATCCGGTCGGTGCGATTTCCAGCCGCTTTTCGTGAGATAAAATTTGCAACACGCATTACGTTGGGAAGGGAATGCAACAACAACAACAAAAAAAAGTTTGATTTTATTTTACTTTGTTTTGCTGTTGAAAGTTTTTTTTTGTGTAACATGTTGAAGATTGAGCATTTTAAATTCATTCGTTTGCTGTAATAGAATTGTAAAGGTGAACGTTATTTAAGACCATTTTGAAAGTTTCATCTCATAAAAGGTAAGAGATACTAGCAGTTTGGGGGTTAAGGAGGTAGTAAAGGAATGGAAATTCATTCAACGTTAATGACAGCTCTGGCTTTATAGTTTTGCTGCATAAAACTTTTCATTTAAACACGAAACAAGGCAAAACGAACAAAAATATTTTAGAGTACATATTACAGAGACTGAAGAGAAAAAAAATTGAAGCACAGCCAGAGATTATAATGGACCATTTAGGTTTACAGTACAGGGTTTCTGAGTTGACATAAGAAAGTAGGAATCAGTTTACGTTGAAAACTAAATTAATTTTATAACAAGGTTTTTTACCCGGCAGATTTGCCAAGCTAGTGAGTATGGAATGCTTTTGACGCAATGAATTTCCACAAAAATGTCGAAAAATGATAATTAATACCACATATACCACTAAACAGTCCACTTCAAGTTGAAAATAATCGAATAAAGGTTACAATTTGATAAATGTAATTATTTGGTTCATATAAAATATTAAATATAAATAAAGCCCAACGTAACTTCAGACGAAAACATGTCTTGTTTTATAAAACAATTTGTGTTTTATTAAATAAAATGCCTCGAATGCATCAACCGAAATCATGTTACGGTAAAACAAAAGCATCAGCATACACCTTAAATCTTTGCAGCAGCATCGCCATGGCCTGTAATTATGATTTACATTTTGATTGCCCTCTGGGGGCACTCACGACAACGCCAGGTAGGCGCAAGAATATCTTGATTGCGGTGCTGTGCTTAATCGTTTAAATTAAATGCAATCGTCATAAGGACCCGGAACCGTACTGCATCGCTACAGTGTTGCTCGCCCGTGACGCGTTGTTCAGCGGTCAATTAGGAAATTGATGGTCATCTTTGTCAGGTGACTCAGTTCGGGTTCGGCTACACGGTCCTACCGTTCCGCACTACGCGGTACGATGTTGTACCATTTTCACCATTTCACCCATGATGGCCGTAAGTAGGACGGGTTTACAGCGACCCGCGTACAAACACGGACACAAATTTACAATTCACTTAATTGAATGATAATAGAGCGTATACAGGAAGGTGGCTAGTACCGAGGGCATGGGTCCGCTAGTACAGCACTAGCACGGACGACCAGGTTTTCGGTCGGTGTGCAATTAGGGTTTTGGCGAAGACCCATCCCCATCAACCACCGAGGTCAGGTCATTCCATTAATTGACTCATCCCGAAAATGCCACCCATCGCGGGAGAAACCTCACTTCCCTGAATCCCTCTTTCTTCCCATCCTCCTCACTACCCTCATCCACCGAATGGGGGATGGGAACTGTAGGCCACACCATCCATCCGCTGTCGTTATCTTGTGGTGCAGATGAGCTAATGAAAATAGAGAAATTTAACCAAAGGCGGAAGCAAAGGTACTGTGTGTGAAAGACAACTAAAACAGCTTTCTCCATCATACAAAAGAGAGAGAGAGAGAGAGAGAGAGAGAGAGAGATAGAGAGAGAGAGAGAGAGAGAGAGAGAGAGACAGCGAGAGCACAAAAAAAGAGTAAAATTGTTTGCCCCGCTTGATCAGGGTCCAGCTGGAGTTTTGGTCCGTTAATTTTGAGCATTGTTTTTGTGATGTTTTTTTTCGGTACGGTTTCGGCTATGCTGAATGCCACTACTGGCGTTATCCTGCTGTTCCAGCATTCGCGCACCGGAGTGAACCGGTTAAAGATTTCCAAGGCAAGGGAAAAGCACCAAAAACAAAAACAAAAAAAAAAGACACATCCATGCAATGAATAAACTATTCTCTTCTCGTGCGGGTTACTTTCGAGATTTTTTGGAAGGATTTTTTTTTTCTACTGCTACCAACAACACAGTATCAGTACTGCGCCACCATTTGTGGATGAACTGTGCTCACTAGCTACGACCAGCGACGCTGCGTACCCTTTCCGTTGTTAGGTGGAAGGCATCCAAAGAACAAGGATGCTTCCGGTTGTGGGTTGCCGCTGTTGATGTTGGGGCTCGTGCAGTGTAAGGCTAGCGTTGGGTTTCTTCCGTTGCTTCAGCATTGAATTCTCGGCCGGTTCCGGTACGAAACCTGGCTGCCAAAAACGGTGATGGTTCATTTAGTATAAATGAGCACTCTGGGATAAGGATTGTGTTCTTGCACTTTTTTGCGGTGTGGATGGGAAATTATTCATGCTTCCTGTTTGCAGCTCGTACCGTAGCACTGCTGAAGCATTAGCGATTGCGAAAGGTTTTTTGGCTTGAATATTGGATGGCAAATTGGCATCTTTTGCGTAGAAACGATGCTTGATTAGGAAGCGCGTACATTGCTGTGCTTAATGATAGTTATAAGGTGTTGTGTCTCATTTGTAAGCTAGATGAAACGAGTGTTTCAACACTAACCGCTCGGTATGTATGGTATCGTAATGCAGGAATTCTATTGGAGTTCTTTGAATTAAAATAAATATTACAATTTTTTTTATACATGTATACAACTCATTAACTTTACGTTTGTTTATTGTATTGCCCATTGTTATTTGTTTAAAATATTTTCTCTTACACTTTGTTGATAAAGTTTTAGTTTTGTACGTTAGATTCTATTTTTCTGTTTTATTTCTAACCAGTTCAAAGTTTTCTCTATATTATTTTTAAAAGACAAAAGATGGTTTTTGCCATGTTTCGATTCTAGTTCTATAGTTCTTAACACAAGTATATGAGCTCTTGGTTTTTGAGAACGTGATTAAAAGTTGAAGCAAGATTTCAAATATACCATTTTTTGAATATTTTTAGTATGCATTCAGACTAAAAGCGCTAAGCGAGCTAATGAAAAATGGTTTATTTAACAATACATAAATTATACCAAAGTTTGTTGAACAACATATTCTAAGCATTTGTAGACCTTTCAACGATTCGAAAATGATGAATTCGAATGATAAAAGAAATTGTGCATAAAAACGTGTAAAAATTTACCAAATAATGTAAAAAGAATTTTTTCCTATTCATAATCAGTTTTATTGAATTTACTATTTATTCCATTTATTCTTTATTTCAAAAGGTCCTAAAACAATGCAAAGAGCTATATGAGACACATATTTAATATTCATGGTTGCATATAATACAAATAATACAAAAAGCGTACCCATTGTCTTCAGATTAGCAAGATCAGACCAAACGATTAATGCAACATAAGAAGAAAACAAAAAAAAAAAACCCAGCAAAACAACAGCAACCACGAGCGAAAGTTTTGCAAACAAACATTCCAAAACAAGTCAACATGACCATGGCTTAAGGTTGATTTTCAGTTTGTTTGGTCGCCCAAACACACGCCGCCCAACCCGCCCGCCTGAAGGTGGGCAGAAGGAACTTACAAAGCAAATGCTTGGTGTCACCTTCGGTTCTCACCGTGTTGGTGGGACCCCGTTTGCGACACATCAACATCACTGCGCCCTAGAACGGGTCCCCGAACCAGTACGAGCCTTTATACAGAACGGTGAACGCATAAATATGTAAGAATGTTTGCAATTGTGCAAAATTTCTCGGTCAAATATTTGCCCTTCTTCACCCAAGGCGGGGCAGGGCACACGGCATGGTGCACGGGGTTTCGGAATGGTTCTAGGCGATCGTCCGAGCCTGTGAGTCAGCAAGTCAAGCAGGTGTTCGCCTTTCCCTGGAGAATGGTGCTGTACAGGCGGGCACCAGGCAAGGCCATGCTCGCACGTCACCTGCGTACCGAAGAGCCGAAAAGGTCGGCACAACGCTACCTTCATTTTCCACGCCACAAGACAGGAATCAGCCATCGTACACCTACACCATTTTGTCGAATGTTTTTGCACCTACCTACCGTCACAATGTATCGGTTCGCGTGCTGAGACGTGCGTTCAATGTGTCTCCGGAGTCTGGCACTGGTACAGGGTGGTGGGCAAAACTTCTCATATGCGGAAAGGTGGTTGAGTGAAAGGAAAGAATTTATTAGGTGAATTTCGGTGGACTTTTGTACCACAATCTGTAGTCGAAAAGTCAAGGCGACCGTGTGTATGTGTGTGTGTGTGTGTGTTAGAAATAAATTTAAATATTTGCTCTAAACAAACAGTGCGGTGGTACCATTTTGTTCTTCTTCAACACTTTCCATACCTGGAAGGTCAGCCGTTTGTTGCGAGACCAACTGAAATATCAAACCGGTTCGGTCCGCAAGCAAGCCTTATAGCAAAACAAAAAAGGACCAAAGCTTATAAAGCATCAGCTTCATTAGTTTTTTTTTGGTATGCAATGTAAATAGATGTTTCTGCCTTTTGCCTTGCGGCTAAACACTATTATCAATAGTCAGGACGCCCTAGCGTCAGGGACGTACGCATCGGTAGCGTCCGAAAGGTCATTAGTTGAATGTACCATAAATTAAATGTTTCAGCAACATAATTGAAGTACCATCATCCGTCTGGAATTAGTTCCCTTCCCTCCAGGAAGTGGTTGCGGTATTGGGGTTGAAATAGTTTTGATACTATTTGATTACACCCACGGCTCGGGCAACACGGGCGAGAACCGGAACAGGTCCTAATAGGATGGGGTGTGAAAGACAAACAAGTGATGACTGTTCTTTTCCCCATGCTGCTGCTGCATATTCGATGTCTTTCCCACCCGGAAGGGGATGCATTATAATGGCGCCAACACTGGTGGGTGAGTGCTCCCCCCAAAAAACGTACCCACCCTCCATTTGTGTGTGTGTGTTTGGTGCTGTGTATTTGTTTTGTGAAACTAATATTAAACAAACAGAAGCCACGTCATTGTACGGTGTGGTGTGTGGCGGGCTTTGCCTGAAGCTGAAGACACTTGCCAAAACGAAGAGGAAGAAAATGCTACGTTCGTAATGATTTGATACAATTTCCTGGTCCGTGTCGGGAGAGTGAAGCGTCCCACACTGCTTTGGTGTATGTGTGTGTGTGTTTCTCCGCTTTCGCACCAAAGCGATTCGCTGTGGCAAAATAAGCCACATGTATACACGGTACCGCATGCGACAGCGAGACTTTGCTTCGTTGGGCCGCTCGGTACGATCGTGCTGCTTGACGGTTGCTTGTGATGTGGAGCAGGCCAAGTTTTGCGGTGTGCGCCACCAAGCAAGGGGGAAATAGATAAAATAAATTAATTCATTTCAACTGACGAGAACGAATGGATGGTGGATTGCGATTGCGATTTTGCTGCGCAGGAAGCAAATCGCTGGACCAAAGAAACGGAACACACAGGCACACATACACACACACACACCACAGCACTGGCTGGAGTGAACGGGGGTGAAAATAGACAGATGAATAAATATGCATATAGAACATGGACCACGCAACAGTGGCACCGCACCGAAGTAGCATCGGTACGGTAGCAACATGTATATCCGGTCGGTAAAATATGTGCACCACTATGATGCATACCCGCACGTCCACCCGAAAGCTGGGAATCGAACCGCTCTAGTGAAAGCTCTAGTGCACATGCAACCAATGCTTCCTGTGGGGATAAAAGTGTACCAGCAAAACACAAAAAATGATAACACAAAAACCACAGCTCTAATGAAGCGCAAAGCTAGTAGGTGTGTCCGGTGATACATATAGCGAAGGTCACAGCACAAGACGATCTGCTGGAAAGATTTGCAAAAACGTTAGAATGCTTCTCTGCTTTGTAGCATATGGATAGTGCTTCATCCTGTGTACAAGTGGTGGAAGATGAATTAGCAACAAAGTGACAAACTCTATATACTACCTCATTAGCAGTTGGGAAGCTTATAAAAGGAATGATCTTGGTGGGTTAGCTGCTTTAGAAAACCAAACCAGTCATAGTCACAGATAAAGATGGCAACGATTGGAGATGCTAATTATTGTAGCTAAGTTCAAAGTAATGTGATGTTTTGAAAAGTGAACATAAAGAATCAAATAAATTATTTTTGATTTAAGAAAATTAATTGTTTGAAGAAAAATACTTTAATAATAATTGTATTTTCAACGAAATCGTTTTGATACTGAAAGATTGATCAATAGTGTACCGTTCTACGCGTGAGTAAGTGCTTTATCAAGCATCGCAGCACCAAACAGTCTTGCAAAAGAAGATAGTCGAGCTAATGAGTTGGTAGAAGGGATCAACTCCAGAACCGTTGTATTGGTATAGTGCTATAAAATTATAAATAATGGTAAACACCTTGGAGATGGCGATCAAAGGGTAATCATCTGTTTTAGAATGGGTTTTATAGGACCAACTCACCAGAAAAGATTAAAGAATGAATCACATTTTTGGGAAAAACATCGAAGATGTAATTGCCAAGAATCAGACAGAAATTGGACTACTTTTATGTTTTCTTCAAGACTTGAGAGTTTAGAAAGAACTTTAGATAACATATCTGAGTTGAGTGCAATCTGCATTTCTTTTGAGTATAAGTAAGCCGAATAGTAAAAAACTTCATTGTAAACTGTATAAAACAACAATAAAATATAAAACAAACTGAATTGATTGCAGGATTGCCTAACTTTAGGCGCTAACTACAAATTTTCGCAATTTCATTCGTTTACAAGCGTAATCAAATGCAAATTTTAAACCAAGTTAAAACTCCATGTTGCTAACAACAAAATCAGTTCTGCAATCATTGTACAACATAGCTTTTCATTGTCTGGTAGCTTGTCTACGGATATGTCTAACAAACGCAACGGTGTGTGCAGCGTTTGCTGCATGCTCGTATCTAAATTCAAATTTAAAGGCTGCATAACAATGCCTGGAGGAAGCCTTTTTGCGTACAAGCATATGCAATGAGGCAACATTGGAAAGGATAATCTCTTGCCCGAGCTTTCCCGGTTGCTGCCAGTCTTATCAACAAACTTGGCCAATTCCTACGTACATGGCGACAAGTATTGTACAATTCCGCCCTGCTCATCATAAACTTCAATATTGTTCCGCACAATGGCGCTCTATGCGCACGAATCGCTGGAATGCAGGCTCTAGTCCGGCGTAGTTTAAAATCCAAAGCAACAACGAACGAAAATAAACTCTCCGCAGCGCTGATGACAGTAATAATCATGCATTGTACGGTGCTCGCATACATCGCAGTCGGCGCAAACGGTGTCCGTACGCTACTAAGCAGAAAATACCTCGTCAAAAGGTACACCGAAAACACACTGTACGTCATGCGGAGGTCATTGAATGTGCGGCATTCGATAGCATGTTTCCATATTGCTACGGTACGGTGTGGTTTCCCAGCCCACTCGAACCTGCCACGCATTCACCCTTCAATGTAGGGAGCAGTCCAAATCCCGAGATGTTGACCGTTTCTCGCCCAAAATTTGCCCGTCTGCATCCGCATGATACTGCTAATGAAGTTCCGTTGCGGGTGTACTACTGCCAAAAATGTCTTCCGCAGATTCGGACCATCTCCACCGCCCGGTCCCGGTACCGTGTACCGGTCGGGATGAAACACGAGGGTGTGCTTATCTCAGCGCTGTGGGTAGCTCAGTTGAAAGGGAAGCTGCAAAAAGTTCTCTTTGATGTGGGTTCCGTGCTGTGCCGGCATGCCCGGGGTTTTTACGATGCCAGGCGGATTGGAAAGGGGAGTCGGCGGTGGTGGTTAGGCGAACAATTTGGCAGTCCGATAGGATGGACGCACGACGGCAGGGATTGTCGGAGCTTTCATAATTTTTCTTTCCGGCCGACCACCACCAACTTGCGCCAAACTCGTCTCGCCAACTCTGGTGCCCTGCGTATTGGCAGCCATGGCGGAATGCACACACACACACTCACTCTCATCACAGTCGGAATTGAGGGGTGCCGGAACGGCACGGGTGGAGGGGTTTTTATGCGGCATGTCAGCGGGACTGCCGCCAAGGGACACTTGGAAAATATGCAACAATTTGCTAGCTTCGACGAAATTTCGACGCGACCGGGACCGTAAAGTGAGAGCCACCGGAAGCGTAACAGCAGGCCGGCCGGAGAGCTGGCGAGCGATGGCGAATCATTGCTGCTAATCGTCATTGCTGGTTGGTCAGCTGTACCGCAGTGTGTCGAAAAGTTTTTAGCGACACTTTGTTGTGTCGCCTGGTGGCCCGGGGATCATTCAAAAAGTCGAACTGAGCAAAAGTTTCAACAGGCGGCATCACTACTTGGTGGTCGATGCTACTGAGATACTCTCTTGATTGAGGTGGAATGGATGATAATGAACGGTGGAAGTTTGTGCGTGACTATGATTTGAGCGCTGATGAAATCGATAAATGTCGTCTAATAGTCTCGAGTCAAGCTTGATAATTTGTGGCAAACGCATACAAATGCCAATTGAAGTTTAAATAAAAGACGTAACGAAAAATCATTAGAATGTTCGAGAATTATCACCGAGACATGAGACATAATTTATACTGGACTAATTTTGAGTTAAATGCATTTTTTGTACATTTATTGAAGTTAAGTATATTGATACTGGAATTCTGATGCGAAATAAAACAATATATTTTAATCGTTCTTTACAAACTGATTGGAACATAAAAAGAGATTCCAAACATTCTGTATGCTCTTGTTACGGACCTCGCAAATAAACTTTTTGCAGAGATCTTTCTTTATCGGAGCAAAGGTTATCAAGCACAAATAAGGAAAACTTCTTCATTTGAAGCGAATTAGGTCATTCATCAAGAAGGAGAAGATTAGATTTCTCTTAAGTTTAGCATGAAATGTTTGTAACGATTACTATTGAGTTGCATTCCATCAATATTGGTAATAATCTCCGTCCACGGCATCGGAATCTATTTGTTTTTCTCTGTTTTTAATAATTACAATAGATCTTCGATTATCTCGGCAAGTGTGGACCATACGCTCGGTTAAGTTAATTGATTTTCACAGATAATAAGACCACCAAACTTTGCATGGTGCTGCTCTATATAAGAATGAGACAATGGTTTTCCTTCGGATTACAACAAATGTTTTAGGCATATTAAATTTATTATTATCAATTAAAGTATTTTTTATTCAAAGTAATGAACAGAAAAGGAAATCGACATAAAGTTCTTACATGCAGCAAGTTTCTTTAATCTCTGACAATCGTTCAAAACGTATAAACTGTTGATCAAATGTCATTTTTTGGGCTCACGGATAATCCGTCCACCGGCTAATCAGACAATAATTAAAATACCGTTAAATTAATTATAATAATAATAAAACCGGATAATGCTGATAAAACCATAATTTAACAAACAACAAACCATAAATTCATTAATTGAAAGTATCTGCTAAAAAAAATATTTTTATGGTTTTTTTCTTCTTTATTCTTCATCTAGTATGGTTGAAAACATCGCTTAATTGACCTACTTCCACCACCTGGCGCTATTGACGCTACCGCGGAAGGAAGTGGCTGATTCGGGGTTAAAAATAGAAGCCGTTTGCCGTACGTAGTAGCGTACACACCGACACGGTCCAGCGGCGGATGAGCTAACGCAGTGTTCGGTAATCTAGTCGATCGGAAGTGCTGATAAGGGAAGTGCACTTGAGCAGCTGAAACGGCGGTGCATCGAAGCAGTGCATCCGTGCACTTAACCTGGTAAGTGGCTATCTATGTGTGTGTGCGATCTGCAAGACGTGTACATAGTCTAATGCAATTGCATGATTGCCTCTCGCTCGGTTGAAGTGAGCGCTTGGTGTTTACGGTTTGTTTCTGTGTGTGGTTATCGTGGCGGGTCGTACCACACGGATGCTGCTTATTATTGGCGAACAGGCAACCCGCTGATAGTCTCACTTGTGTTCGTTTTACCGACTTGGCTAACCTTCACCGTGATCGGCTCGTGATAGTAGTACTCGACCCGAAGTGAGATAGAGCGCTTCCATCGTTCCACCGTTAGTGCCTTATCGCAGGCCAGGGCTTATGTGCAGTGCTGCCCGTCTGACGCGGATGTCAGTGTTTTGCCAGTGACCGGCCGGCACAGTGATGCAGGTGGACATTGGACAGTTCTTCGCCGAGCACGATATCGTGCCGGGGCTGATCGATCGTGCACCGGATGCGTTCGCGAAGGTGGTGTACCGCGCCAAGAAGCTGGTGGACGCCGGTAAGGAGCTGACACCGGCCGAGGTGCGGGACGAACCGAAGGTTGAGTGGTATGCCGATCCGACCGCGCTCTACACGCTCGTAATGATCGATCCGGACTCACCGAGCCGCATGGAGCCGTGGAACCGCGAGTTTGCCCACTGGCTCGTCGGGAACATCCCCGGACGGCACGTGCAGAACGGTGAAACACTGTTCGAGTACATTCCGGTATTTCCCCGGTCGGGCGTTGGCTTCCATCGGTACATCTTTCTCGTGTTTCAGCAGCAATCGTGGAACGATTACTCGGAAGCACCCCGTGCCTCGAATAAGTACGTTAACGTGCGAACGTGTGATGCGGAAGGATCGTGTGTGATGTGCGTTTGGTTTTTAACAGCTCAACATCTTTCGTCCACAGAAACCGAACGCCACGGATACGGTTCAGTACGCGTGATTTCGCCCGCCGTTACAGCCTGGGCAGCCCGGTGGCGGGCAATTTCTTCATCGCCCAGTACGATGACTTTGTGCCGGTAATACTGGCCAGATTTCCGGCATCGGACGATTACTAACCGTATGACCGATTGCTTCAAACGGTTCCCGTGTGTGTGAATGTGTGCATGGTCCAAATTTAATTACTGGAGTCAAATGGCAACAGCAGCTCATCAAGCGCGTTTGATGATGTTCATGCGTTTACAGCAGAAAGCGGTGCACGATCGACGATCATAAAACTCATTAAAACAGTGCCATTCATTGTACTGCGAAACGGGTGCCTTGTGTGTACAAATCTCCGCTCCTGGGAGCTGTTCGCTTACTATTCGATTACCGATTCGCCAGCCCGATTACGATCAACCGACTTGGCTGTACAACCGGCAATGACCTTCCAATGTTGACCGAGCGGGGGAACACACGCACACAACCGCGCTTTGTGATGTTGCTGTTCGCTCGCACTGTTTACATTCCCGGCTCGAATGGCTGAAAGCGTTGAAATATTAAAATCGTTAAACCCTTTAATCCCGGCAGCTCGAATAAATATTGACCTGGTTCGCGCGCTGGTCGTTGCCGGTTCGCCCGGATATTTCGGGTTTGGCAATTGTTGCGAACAGGCACGCGGCAGGATGAAAAGTATCGCTTGTCAAAGCTTGTTTGCCTTACGCGGTACGGGCGGGCAATCTTGTCCATGGTTTGCTTGCAGGGCCCGAAAAGCTAGTGAAAGAAAGCAGCAGATTGGTTGTGATGTTTTAATTTAATGAATGTTAATGGTTAATTTTGCAGGACGCTTTGCCGTGGACGTGGAATGGTCGTGGTAAGAACGCTAGTTTCACTAGTATCCAATACATCGGTCCATGTAGTGCACTTCACTATTAAGCAGATTGAATTACGAGGATGAGTCAGACTTGCTGCTCTTGGTCCATCACCGACAGGCAGCGAGAATTGAAGCGAATTCCCGTACAACCTGCAACTCGTAGCATTACGTAGCGGCAAAGTTGCTCCCTATGTACATTGCCCAACGAATTCCATGGCACTCGGTGGTGGAAGTGCGCCAACGTTTGCTAGAATTTCAACCGTGAAGGTTATTTGGAGTTTGCAAATGTTTCACGGTAGCGCAAATGTTTCACTCCAATTTTGGAAGAGCCGATGGTACGGACGGTGAGATCGGTTCGCAGCGGAGCGAGGTTAAAAATTGCATCTGATCTCGGTGCTAAACCGTGTAGGGCATGATTGAATTTATGTACCCAACAGTGAAACATTCTTCCCGTGCAGGCATTGATGCGGTGCTAGCAGAATGGATATGCATAATATGATTTAGCTACAGTTTGGGAGGCTGTGGGTCAGATGTGGTGCAGATACATTTCGATGCAAACATTTGCCGACCGAGTCAGGGATGGACAAATAAGTTGTGAAAGTCACACCAGTACTGTGGGTATCGTCGTGAGAAGGATCATACAGATGTGATGATACTTTTGTGTTGGTTTATTTTTGTCTCACACCGCTGGTATCACAATGTATTTGTGTGCATTTTAATTTTTGTAATACAGTTATGCCTGGTACATAGGACTGTTATTCCTACCATTACATGAAGTTGATTCGCGTATAATTTTTTGTTGTATCTTAAAGCAGTTTAAAGCTGTTTTTAAACAATTGAAATTCTTTAAATCCTTTTGAAGCGAATCTAGCTGCATACACCAGCAGTACTCAAATACAGATTTATTACAAAATGACAATTGTGATTATTTTGACAGCTACGACAACGACATGTCATGTTGGATGGTTCCACTAAGATTGACTTTAATCACACGATTATTCTAACATAAGCCTTCATAGTAGTTGTAATAAGTATGCCCTTTACAACGATTGGAAAAGTGTTTGTAATATAAATAAGTGTCAAGTATAAGTCAAGCTCAATATTTACTACAATTGCATACCTTCGAGGCGCAAACAATCAGTAACATTTAATTGATTGTATTTTGTACTGATCTGAATTATTAAATATTTTTACCTTGGTGCTTCGTACGTCAGGACATTTTAAGATACCATCGCACAATTAAATTGTGATTTTAAATAAAATCATACTATATTTTAAATATGACTTTCGTGTAAGAAATTCTTCAATATAGCAGACACATCATAAAGTATAAATAACATCACACAATAATGGACATCTTTGGTGAGATTTTAGGTAAAACAAAATTATAAACGTTCGTCAAATCGTAATATCCAGTAAATTACAAACATGTTCTTTTCATTTAACAGATTCTTGATTTATATTTTATTTATTATACATATTTTTTGTAAAATTTTACTTTAATCACAGACTGTCATTCGTTACAATGTTCCAATTCCACGATTCATTACTCAAACCTCATCAGCAGATGATGATGAGCTACATACGAGTTTTTTTTTCAAATTGTTCCCAGCAACGTTTTACATAACGTCGAACACGGACAGGCTGGTGATATGTTTTGCAAAGTTTGGTGCTTTTATGGCATTTTTTCCACATGCGCATCAACAACCTTGCCCAACAACTATGCTGCCTTTATCTTGTCTGAAACCGCTGTCGCCGGTTGTTTTCAGCCAAATGAAGCTTGTCAGAAACGATTTTTTTTTACGGGGGAAGTAAATAGATTAAACATCATCAACGCAATTATTATGGCACAAAGGGAGTGAAAGAACGAACATAAAAAATACACACAAGTTTGTAAAGACAGGGAAAAAACCGCACACGCCTTGTTTGAAGGGTTGTGGGAATTGGATATATTGTGTTGGACGAAACAAAACGAAGCGTTAACAAAAAAATCAACATACACGATTCCCAACTGTACCCACCATCGGTGTACCATTCCTCGCCACAATGATACACCCGCGTACGTTCATGTACCGCATGTTTGTTCATTATAATGATTTCACGTACATCCTGGTCAGCGTGGTGGACCATACTGCGTGGGGCGGATAATCCCTTCGGTGCGATGAATGCGATATTACCATGCGCCTACCGAACCAAAAAAAAACCCTGTCAGCAAACGTTGCGTTAAAATGGACGGTGGATGATGGAAGGTAAACAAAATTTTAATATGCGAAATAGAAACTCCGGCTCGCGGTGCTTTGCAGGTGCGAAAAAATAAAAAAAAACAAGCTTGCATTGAAATCAGAATTATAAGTAACATGTTTCAAATTGGTATTGCATTTTGTGTCGGTCCACACGCTCGCTTATCTGATTGGTCTGGCTTACCGAGTGCTGTAGGCAACATGTTTATTTTGGGTGCTCGTGAATGATTTGAAACAAACGATAAAACGTGTCTGTTTGATTGTCTATTGAAAAGGTACGGTGTTGGATGGATTTATGGGGAACAAAAAGCTAACTAGAAACATGCTTCAATTTGTGTCTGTTTAGTTGTCTGTTTACTTTTGCTGCAATATTCATATTTATATCAAAAAGTGACCATCCCAATATTGACAAAAAGTGGACGAAATAGTTTGTGCTTTTTTTTTCCTCCCATGGTTTCGAAAAGCTGAATCCAATTCGCAAAAGTTTCAATCGCTATGCCGCAACGTTAGTCATTTTCCATTTATTGGTGATGTTCATTCAGAAGCTAAAAAAAAGGACATTTTTGCGATTTCACGATTTTTCAAAAATGATAACTATCTAACATATTAGTTTGGGAGTAGTTTGACGAAAAGAGCTGCACATCAAAGGAATAAAAAATAGTTTCAAAAAAACGCTTGAATTAACGCGCAGATAGACGATTCTTTAAAGTGCATAAAACTACAAAACCAGGGGTGGACGTTGGTATTTTGTTAGTTATTCCGCAAACCATTTGAAAAAAAAAACATTAAACCAACTAGCTTTTGGCTAGCTGATGTTTGATATTTTTCAATTTGTTCAACAAAGTTGTGTATACGTTTAATAGTTAAAAGAAATGTAATTTACTCTACAAATTTGTCAGTTTTTCTACAAAGCACTATATTTTTAATTTTGAAATAAATTAACTGTTTAGAACGACAATAGAAAAATAGGAAGAGTAAATTAACGAAATCTGATGGTGTTGAGGTCTGGCAGCTGGGCAATTTGTTGTTTTGTTCGTTATTTTCTTATCTTTAACTTCTGTCAGAAAGAATTTAATAAAAAAGGAAACATTGCTATATAACACGATAATTGTAGTGGTCCGAACTGGGGTTATTATCAGCAAGTTTTGTTTATTTTATTTAAGGTGCAATGAATGTATTTATATAAAGAATGTTCTAGCAATTGCACGTAGAATATTTAAAGAAAAGTGAATGAAATAAGTATCAATAATTACAATTTCTATGCTGATTGTACATCCCAACTCAACAATGATGTCGATAATGTCATGAATATTTGTTTCTAATTATTGAAGAGCTTTCATCGCTTTTAAAAATCAGATATTGCTAGAAAATTGTCTTAGGTAATAAGCGTTTACTACCGAGTATGCCCGGGATAAGGCAATCAATAAGGAGGAAATGCCTTATATAATTGTCTATGTATTTCGTCAACACAAGCGGTGTTGACAATACGGCTCTAAGCCGTCATAATCAAACATAAATAAATAAATAAGCGTTTACATTTTTTATAATCAAAAAAAAATCGTAAAATAAATGTATTGTTAGAGTCAGTAATGTTTTTTGATTGCGTATTAGTTGCGTGCTTTCCTAATTTTTAAAGAATATTTGACTGCGGCACATAGTTGAGCTTGCAACAATGTTCTTTCAGTGAATGGAATGAACATTTCCACCAGCTGTTTTAGCCGCCCGCCGTCATGCAAACATGCCGCCAGGCGGCCAACTATTCGGGCGGCCATTTTACAATACAATTTCTTCCTAGCTTGTGGAGCAATTTTCGTAAACAAACCCCACCTTATCGGCTGTTGGGCTGCCAGGTACTGTCTTCCAGTGGTACATGCGCACACGCAATGGTAGCGTGCAACATCCTCCAGCGGGGGCGCTCTACATTCGGCCCATTGCAATGTATCATCAT
>CM032177.1:13299811-13312466 GCA_018908115.1 Anopheles rivulorum
GTGGGGGGAGACCGATTCCCACGTTTTCGCCGTTCATTGCGCTAGAAACGACGGTCGTGTTGTCGGTTGAATTTGGTGCCCAACCAACCACCCTCCCACCCACCCCCTCAGCAATGGGTTCTGCGTTCTCATCTGTGACACTGCTTTTATGCTTCGGCCAGCTTCTTTTGCGGACCGTGGCGAACGTTAGGCTCCGGTTAGTCTGTTGCTTTCGAGGGCACTTCTTGCCGTTTTGGTTCGGAAAAATCGGATCAGGGCGTGAAAATGGAACGGTGCAAACAAAACAAAAAAAAAAGAACACGTTCCACGCGGTTGTGCTTCTTGGACTCGAAACCACGGCTCGAACTAAGCGGATGCTGTCGTTGGTAGGGAAAATATTTCACACCGAAAATCTTCTTCCCTTGCCGGGATGTGGTGGCCGGTCAGCCAAGGCATAGGCAGCGTTTCGATTGGTACGTTTGCAGCTGCGGGTTGTACTGTTGTTGTTGGCCGTCCCGTGTGTGCTGTGCAATAGGAAATGTTGAAAACGGCGACGCGGCCAAGACCACACCAAGTGACACAGTTGCTAAGTCCACTACCGGTGACAAAAAACGATGGCTGGATCAATGGCGGTGGGCGAATATGAAGGAGCATAATTCGTAATCCGATAATCTTCACACCGGGGGTGCGGGTGGATTAGTGAATATTGAATGTGACCGGGATCCGGGGAGAACGGAAGACGGTACCATGCTCCGTGGCGAACCTGCGCCAATCGTATTTCGGTTGGTTGAATGTAGAAAATTGCTGCTGGCATTTTTCCACTCCCTGCTTTGCACACTGAGATGTTTGTGGGGGCCCGGGTTGTGGGGGGCTGTGGGTGGGAGGTTTTTCCCGCCAGTTGATCTGGATGGCTTTATCATGGGATTTTGCTGTTCGCTATTCCACCCGCCACCAACTGTGTTTGCAGAAAAAGGGGGAAAAACCCGCGTCTAGCACTACGGTATGGCGTTGGAGTTGCTATGCGATTAGTAATCGTGGGAAGGGATTTTAAAATATCCATCGTTTTGCTCTATTGATTCGAGCTTTTTCTTCCCGCACTGGAGAGCACGATTATTTGTGGAAAGGAAGTTTGCTAGTTAAATATCGCTTTTCGGTGTTGGGTGCCCGCGTAAAGCGATACTTTGTGTGCGAGTAATTGAATTTCTTATGTACTCTGGTAGAAACCGAATATCGATCGTTTGAACGAACTGAAATGCTGATCACTCTTTGTGGGCGATAAATCCTGGAGCGCACTGTGCTTTTGGGATGGGATGGACCAAATTATCTACTGATTAGGCATCGTTGATCCAAGCGTACCTAAAGTTCTTATCCACGCATCGTCTCCAGCGCGGGTAAGTTGTAATATATGACCGCCATTCGCATCGAATGATAGGTATATTAGTTCGGATATTGGGAAAAAAACTATTCACCGTAAGCCGGACCATTTGTAACGTTGCACAACAATGGCTGCGATTGGGGGAACTAAAAATCTTGCCCAAAATACTACCCCCGAATCCTGCCTGCTGTAATGGCCCACCGGTGGCACAAGAAATTAATGTGTTTTTCCTGGGCGGTCCTTGGGCGAATGGTTCCCTGGACTGGATGGATCGCTCCACCCGAAATATTGAACGATCGGAACATAACCCGATAGTGGAAACAAGGCACGGATATTCCTGTACCGTCCAGTTGATCCCGGAATCCGCTGGACACTGGACGGTACACCATACTAACCTTTGACTGTGTACGGGACATTCCACTAGCCGAGAACTTCATTCTGGGTTGAGGATTTTTGTTTTGTTTCCGTTTGTTTGCTGTTGTTGTTTTGCTCCTTCCTGCCCAACATAACAATGGCATGGGTATGGGGAAGGATATGTACGCCTACGTGGAAATGCACAAAGCACAGCAAAATCTCATTAACAAGCAAATAGCTTCGCCAGCACTGCTTTCAAAACTTACCGTCGGTGATCGGTGGTGGTTTGCTGTGTTTGCTTGTCCCCCCATCCACGAGTATCGTCTTACACAACCATCCATCGGTTGGCGAAATCGGGAAAGGCCACGGGATGGCAATGGGTATCGTGTATGTGTGTGTGTGAGTGCCGTATCGTTTTCCACCATCGTTTCTGTGTGCGATGCCAATTTGGCACGAAATGAAGTCGGGTCACGGGATCGACGTTAGTCTTCGATACATATCAATTTTCCCGCACGGACTCCATCGCCACATTGCGCTTCCGTCCCGTTGCGCCGGGGTAGGGTTTCACCGTGTACCGAGCGGATCAGGAACCGTGTGCGAAAAACGTCGCTCTATTTCGGGGTTTACAGGGTGTGTGTGTGTGTGTGTGTTTGTGCATATTGCTTTCCTCGCGTACACGGTGGGAGTAGTAGTAGTTTGAGTGAGAAATAAGTGAGTTGAAGTGCAGTTGATGATAGTAATTTATTTCATTAATTAAGATTTCATCGACCGTTCAGTTGTTCGGCTGAATCGCCCAAGATCGAGACTATTCGACTGGTAGGAAGATGAGCGTGAGAAGACCACAGGGGAAGAGAGAGAGACAGAGAGAGAGAGAGTAAAGGGAAAGCAAAACAACGACCGACGCTGGAATGCTGATATGCTACGATGCTGCTGTATCACTCTAATCGGAACCATTTCCTTTAGTCCCTATGGTCGATAAAGTATAGGAATAGAATTTGAGTACGCTAAAAAAACGATAGTGAACCATAGCCGGGGTTTTGGTTTGAAAAATGCGCACCAGAGAGCACCAGAAACACCAGTACCAACTGGTTCTGGATTTCGCCCTTCGGGTGTGTCTCGGGCAGAGCTGTTTTTTTGTGCCAAGATCCAGTATGGCGTACTATAATAAAGTTAATTGGAAAATGATACCACTTCGATCGCAATGGTCTCCGGCTTTCAATTGCCACGACGATTGGGTTCTGGTGCGTCTGGTAGACTTAAAGCGTCGAAACATACAATCATCCCGCTTTGGGCCGTCTTTGCGTCAAGTCTCGGCAGTTGGAATGCTTTCGGTGGCTGTGTTGGGGCAAGAATTCGCAAATGCGCACCAACAAAAGCAACCCGACACGGCAAATCCGAAATAAAAAAAAAAAAACGCTTGCTTTAAATCGTGCCATTGCATGGAGTCGATGCTAATCCCGACGCTTCCACGCTACATTATTCATGAGAGCATGGAAAGTTAATTACGTTCCAGGTTTTTCGCGTACCATGCTCGCGCACCATTTGTATCGATAAGTCAAAAAGCATAAACAGTGCCACCGTTGGTCGGGTGGTGGTGGCAGCTCGTGCTTTGCCAAACGCTAGTGACCGGTATGAATAATTCAGCAGCCCGAAAGCACCAGCCATCTTTCCATCCCGTTCACTCAGTTCGGGATGCCGCTTTTGTTTTGTGTTTTTTTGCTAACAACGTTACGTTTTCTGGTAGACGGGGTGATAAACAAGTTCAAACGGTTCTGGCAATGAGCGTGTAACTCATTTTAATCAGTACCGTTTCAATTAGAAAGGAATGTTGGGAATTTTGAATGGAAAAAAGTGAGCCATTTACGTGCGTGTTTTGCATTAGATTTTATTTATTTAAGTTGACGATAGTTTAATAATTTTTGGGATAATAATTTTTTAATGAAACGAGAACTTAATTTTATAATAATTGTGAATAATTTAATATTTTAGTATTTTACTTTTTTACTATTTATTGAATTGCAAACGATCATATTTGAATGATTTGTTACTTTTTAGCACATATATTACAGTTTTTTTATGTATAATTTCTCTTTCTTATCAAATTGATGTGCATTTAGATTTGCCACCGCGAAAATCACAATTTCCAATTGTGGATAAAATTACACGGAACGAACTTACCTATCAGTTCGATCGGAAACATACGCTGAGGAAGAATGAAAAGCAAATTCATACCCAGCTGGGAACCATTTCCGTGTGCAAAACAAACACACACACACACATGCAAAAAAAGAGAGAAAACACACACGCCCACACACACATACGTGGAAGCTCCATTTATTCACACATTCTAACCCGGCTCACCCGGTTTTGTAGGGTGAACACGAATCGCAACCGGGAAGCAGCAGCAACATCTATCGCACGCGAGAAGAAAAACAATTCCTGTTGCCACCGGGTCGCTACCTCCGGGTGTTTCGGGCCCGTCAGGAAAGCTGATTGGTCGGAAATCGGTTTCTTGTGACTCGCGCGCGCGATAACCGTCCGTTTTCGGTGTGTCTTGTAAAAGTTCGGGACAAAGGAAAAGTTTTCGTTCCCTGCAAAATCACTTTCGCCACACAGTTACACAAACAGTGTGGGTGTGAGCCGGAATGTTGGTGGGCGAGTTGGGTGTCGGTGGGGGAAGGAGTGGGGTGGAAAAACTTACCCTAGTAGCTTATACGGCCGTATCGCGCTGGTACCATCGCTCGGGGTATTTTTTTTGATGTTTTGTTTGTGGCTGGTGATTGTTTCCGGGCGACCGGAACCTGGTGGGTTTAGTGTTTGGTAAAAAGTACCTTCAAAAACAAAAGCAATGTGTGTTTACCGGGGGATGTAGTATGTTAGTGTTTTCTCAGCTTAAAATCACAAAAATGTCACCCGTTTTCGGGGTAGGAAGAGTTGCACTGTTTTGGGCAAGATGTGGAAGTAAAAAATAACTCTGTTCTGCGAATAGTTTTTACACAAACGACTATGGGTGATGTTTTATTGTACTTAAAGGAGCTTTTCAACACTCTTTTTAAACTTTTTAAACGTTTAAATACTTCGCAAACTTTGAATATTTCTCTCCTCGTTAATTTCTTTAAATAAACGACTATTCGCATAATTATGTCAAGCACTGTAGTGAAATGCTTTGGCAAGCGAGAAAGTTTCCTTTCTTGACAGCGCTGTATAACTTTATCACAGTTGCTTGCCCGGTCTAAGCAACCCGCGGTGTTCGCAGCTTCATTCACTACAGCCACCATTACTACTACCACTACTATTACCGCCACTCACACACACACACACATTCCACCATAACTGGAGGCATCAGCACTAACGCACGAGCCATCCCTCCCAGGAGAACGTTAACGAGCGGTTGCACCGTTGAATGTCAAAATAAACGTATAAATCATTCGATGGCGCGTAATATTTCCTTATTGCTGCCAGTTCATGTAATAATAAATTTTTAATAAATTTATATGCACGGATACTTTAGCCTCCAGTGGTGGTGGTGGTGGTGTTGGTGGCGAGTGAACATAGGCGATTCTTAGGCATGTGTGGGTAAACTACCCTCACGATGGCAGCTTTCTCCAATCCAATCCTTTCACCGTGCCTGGTTTTGGGGGTGAATTTTCTACCCTCACGCACACACGCAACTACAGACGAGTCGGTTCCGCTGGTTTCGCTCCATCCGACGGCAAACGGCCGCACTGGTCCAATGCTTGATTGATGAGTGCCGGAAACGGAGTGAAAATGATTTACTGCGACAGAATGGAATTTCAATAAAAAAAACCACCCCCCCGCACCCACCCCAAAAGCCGATGAGCGGCCCATTCGTTTGGCGCCCATTTTCGCATTTAGTTTTGTTTGCCGTCGTGATTGCTGTCACATTCAATTTCGTTCGAGGGGTTGATTTCTTTAATGGGATTTAGCGTGCCTGCCTGCCTTGGATACCTCTTTTTGTAATATCTATGTTTGGAGCCTGAGTGCGAGGGCAAAAACAGCTTCGAAACACACGCGGTTGGTGCTGACTCCGGCACAGAAAATGCTCGTAAAAACAGCATACGGAGGTCGCGATACCGTGGAGCACGGAGCACAGGACCGATCCGTTATCCACACGGAAGTACCGTCGACAGGGAACGTGGGCTTCCTATATTTCTCGCTTTCCGCCCCGAACCGGCCGGAACGGCAATGGCAGCAAGTTTCCATCGTCACTACTCATAAATCTCACGAGTTGTGCCACCTCATCATATCGCGCAGCGTGGTCACGGAGCATTCTTCGTTTTTTTTTTGTTTTGTGTTTCATCCCCGTGCTGTTGGATATCTTTATCCCTTGTTATTCCTTCATTGGATAGTGGAACTCGGTAAGTAGCAAACCATGGCACATAATAACCGCCACACGGCTGGCGCTCTATTGGAGAAAAAATAAACGGAAACAGCATGCACGCAGCGACCGGAGGCGTGCTAAAGCAATATACGACAGCAAAGTAGTAGTGGTAGTGGTGGTAATAGTAAAAAAAAAATGAAAATGGTTACGTGAGCGAAACTCAACAAAATATGTTTCCGTCGTGGTGGGATCAGGAAGGAAAAACGAAGGAGCAAAAAAAAAAAAGAACGAACGACTTGTGTGTCCTGTTTGTGGAAGTCCTTTTTCACTGCTTCACTGCGTCGGTTGAAGATTGATATTTTTCCGTTTACGGTTTCGGTTTTTCACGCCGTCCCAAGCACTGACCAGTTATTTCACATTCCATTTCCTTACATTTGGTCAAACCTTGGGCCATACAGACCGTTAGGGAAATCTTGTTTCTTGCCAGCCGGACGGTGGCCCGACGCGGTCAGATTCGGGGGTCATAAATTATCGAAAAATTTAATAAAATTAAAAAAGTGAAATATGGCCCACGGACCGTGAAACAGGTGTGAGGAACCATCCGACTACACCGGAGTGGTCGTCTGCTGCTGTTAGGGAAGTATGTTACGATGTTTGTTCTGGGTGAGGGTAGCTTCTTCCATTTTCTTCGGTCAGTTAGTTAGCAGAAGCGATAAATCGATGTTGTGACCTGCAGATAGCATCAAAATACACAGAATAATGCCGTTGTGTCGGTGTAGCATCTTAAAGCAGATGCATTCATGCGAACAATTAAAAGTATTTCACGAAGATAGTGTTTTTTTATGCGTTTGAGATAATGAGCACGATTCCAAAAGGCCTTAAACTAGATTACACTCAACGTAGTACAAAGGGATCCATGTGTTTTGAAACAGTGTGTCGTTATCTTGAACCGGATATTAAACATGAATTACACGATCCATAAATCTATTGTCCTTCCTGCAATCGAGTGGCACGGCTTGAACAATAGGCTTGCGATCAATTACCTTTGAAACAATGTTAAATATTGACCACTGATTGATTCTAAATTCCTAAACTCATTATCATTCGTGATAAATTCCTTGTTGTGGTGTGTTGTTGAAATGCCTTTGAATGCTGAAGGGGATTAGAGTGGAGTTCTTAAGAAATGAAAAGGATTTTGTTCACCCATTAAGGCGCTATTGGTAAAATACCTGAATTTGGAAAATCGACAACAAATTGGTGACAAGATAGATATTTGACAATAATTTTGACGTTTCCTCAAAACGTAAACAAAGTTTCAAAAATGTAAACAAACTTTTTTGTGAGGTGATGATTTTGTTAGCAACTATTTTTTAAGCGCCAACTTCGCAAATAATAACGCAAATAATGCAATAAAATATAGTGGAGCAACCATAAGTGTTCACCTTTGCCAAAGTGTACAACTGAAAACGTACGATGACTGTAAAAGCTTATCTTTTCAGTTGACAAGCTGTTTTAACCACTTGACAAATTTGTCATCTTTTTGTCACCTGTTACGACCCAACATCTTGAGCAATAACCACAAAATATGAGTGAAATAATTAAAGTAAATATACATCTTTAAGAAAATTTGAATATTTAGCTCAATATTTATTCAAAATCAATTCAAAATACACAAAGCTCATCCACAAACACCGCCCTACAATGTGATGAAAATTTTGTTGAAAATATATGAATTTATTCGCTTTAAATTTGTGCTGCTTTCACATGTTTTTTTTACACAGGCAGCTAATCAAACGCCGCCATGGATGATGAATTATTTCCCTTGCTCGCCGTGATCCGCGCACGAAGTACCGGGCGTCTCCATTTTCGTTTCGCGGCACAAAACCGCAGCGTATCAATCGTTTGATCAATTTCACGCGCGGATCGAAATTCATTTTTAATCTCATTTGTCAATATTTACTCGTCTGTTGATGATCAGCTTCTATTTTGCTTTACGCTTGAAGCTTCGCTTGAATGTTCGCTCCCCATCCTCAACAAAAAAAAAAAGAAAAGAAAAAGTGCGGCAGCTTTAGTACCGGATGTCGGTACTGCTACGGTTGCATTCTATTCACGGCCTGTGCAAAACGTGGCTAAAAACCTTTCCATACCGAAACCGTTCTGGAGAGCGAACAAGCGAACAGAAAAAAAATAAATAAATGAAAAAGAAAGCAAGCATGACACGAGCTACGAAAACAGAGCCAGCGACGTGATGCATTGAAATCAATCGACTCATCTTCATCTTTGCCAGCTTCGAAGCTGGCACGGTATAATGCAAATAAAAAGAAATCCTATTATCATCCATTGCTCCCATTTCCCGGTTGATTCTGTACGCTGGCAGCTTGGCTAGCGTAAGAAGATCTAGGAGCTTTTTTTTCACTGTCTCTCTCTCTCTCTCTCCCTCTCTTGCTTCTATTACCACCCCACTTTTCGCAACAGTGAACCCAACTCGTCTCGTGTTGTGTAGTGGTAAATTCTGCCCCATGGTTCGACGATTGTTTGAAGCGAACCGGGCAAGTAAACGCAAACTAACCTTGTCCGCTTGTTGGTTCGGTTTCGTTTGGCTTACGTTGGTCTCGGCATCGGTTTCGCCTTGAAGAACGGAGCTTATACGTTTTGCCAGTTGGTAGCTTTGCTAGAAATGCTGCTGTCAATATGCAAAAGACCACCATGAAACAACTGGGCAACCGGGCAGTGGAAAAAGTAACTCGCACGAGCACGTGAAAAAGTACAAACGAGAAAGAAAACATCCATTGGAAACATAAGAGACACAGGCAGCAGCATCAACATCCTACCACCAGTGCTACACAGAAGTAGCTATAGAATGGCATATGGCGTTACGACAAGCAGTGCTTTTATTGACCACGTGTGCACAGTGAAAGTATGACCATCGGTAGCATTATGGAACCGACGTTTCCATGTGACAATATGCGTATTGATAATTTAAGCATACCAGAGTTACTGATCACCTCAACCTGCCCGCGACTGAGAGTCGTTCGGGTGTAGATACAAAGGTTGTTTTTGAGTGGGTTTTTGAATAGCGTAAAGAAGCTCACCCCGTGCGTGCACATGGTGACAGATCGATTGGATGGGAATGGCTGTGGGTGGACGTATCAAATATGTATCAGATTAGGTAGCGTTTTATAACGCAACGTTGCATGGAAAATTCCGTTAGTGGCAAACCTCCTATGCTTTACTTACCGTGGCAAAATGTGGCACGACAATTGAACGATTTGTCGCAAGTGCTACACCTACCTACCTACCGACCTATACGAGCGGGCTCCATTAAAAGGAAATCAAAATGATTTTATGAATTTTCGCAATCGTATCGGTCCATTCTTCCATTTCCATATAAAAGGATCGGTTTCCTTTGTGGAAGCGCTCCCGCTCACGGCTAGGTTTAAAGTTATGATGCACGTATCTGGAATTGCTCCTGTCCTCTCTTTATTGGTTCAAGCTGCTTTCGCTTGCGAAAGTGATTCGAAGCCTATAGCTATTGCAGGTTGATTTCCGACCGCCAGCGTCAAATCACTGAACGGATACGCTCTGCCCGAAAAAAAAAATGACGACAATGGATTTTGGATTTTCTCATTCCCATGAGTCTGGCTTTTTTTGTTTTGTTTGAGTCTTCGCTTCGTAGGGCGGTTTTATAGGGCGGTTGGGCACACCGTCATACACCCAATTGGAAGGAACGGGGTTTCGAGGTTTCCTGGTACGGCTTGGGGACGAAATATATGAGCTGCTTTCCATGAAAGATATAAGATTTTCCAGCAGCTTTCCTTTACGGCGGTGCGTCTTATTGAATGGCTATACCACCACAATGCTACCGGAGCAAGTGGAGGACCAATTTTCTTTTTTGGGGCCGATCTGCGATTTTATTTCTCTGGCTGACAGTTTTTTTTGTTGTTGTTGGTTGTGTGCGTGTGTAAACCGACCAGGAATGGTGCTGGCTGTCGCTTTTATGCCTCTTTTAAGGCATGATGCGTTTTTTTTCTCTCTCTCTCTCTCTCTCTCTCTCTCTCTCTTTCTACTTTTTACTTCCTTCGCCCGGAAAACCCGCCTGTTTCCTGTTTCTTTCGGTGGTTGGCGGGGTTTTAAAAGACCAGCGTTGCGCCATAACCGGTTGTTCGGTATGCAATCGTGAAGCACCACTTACACTCGAAGCGGGTGGGGTTTTTTGATCTTTGAAAGGTTCGCCGGGCCGGGTTCGCCACCGCTGCGTGATCAATTGATTTGCATACTTTACGGTGTTGATAGAGCCATTGACAGGCTGGTGCAGTTATGTGTGTGTGCTTTGTTTTTTTATTTTTCTTATTTCACCCTCGGCTACGCTATCCTGTGTCCAGCATATTTACACCACACGTTGAGTATTAAAATTTGCTACTTCAATCTGCGAAGCTTGGATAGAAAAAAAAGCTGATTTCCCAGCTACACGTCTCGCTATAATCGATCGGGAGATTTTACGATTGAAAACGCACACCAGCGCAAGCAGGGTTGGTTTTGCTTCAGCAAGCAATACTGTCGGTGCCACTACCATAGCGTCAGGTTTACGGTGGCATTAGCGATAGCTGGTGTCCGATATATGCTTCCCGTAGTACATTCGGGGTGATTCTATTTTTTTTCTTCGTTACCGATCTTTGGGGCCCAACACCACGTGCCCACAATGAACAACCCTTTTTATGGATCGCTTTGCGACCGTTTCGTTTATGGCCGTACACGCTACTTTAGCCGCTGGAAGCTGGCAGCACTGGGCACCGTTCGATTTCGCAGCAAGCAGTACTTCAGCAGCAATTTCGTTCCCAACCTCGGGACGCTTATCGCTGCGTTAACTTCGGAAAGAACCTTCTTATTTACCCTCATCAGTTTAGACGAGGTGTTTTTTTGTGTGCTTGAAAATATAAAATAAAAAAAAATCACACGGTGCAGATATGGAAAACTCAATCGACAAGGATTTAGCTATAAAATTTTCGAACTTAATGTTTGCTGTAGGTGAGCGTTGAGCATGGTGGATTGAATTTAAGTCACAATTGTTAGTGTCTTGTGAAGCAAGTTGCTTCTAGTGTGAAGTTTGGAGGGACAGTTTAAAATATTTTTAAGAAATATTTCAATCTGTTTAAAATCTTTTCTTTTTAAATTAGTTAAGACGGTATATTAAGGTATATTAATGATATCGAATTGATTTTTGTTGTATGGAAGTGTGCTTTGAATATTTTTTTTTCTAGTTTCAAGCTAAAGTGTAGTTGAGTACATTTCTGGACTCTTTTCAAATTGAACTAGAATGTATCGAATTTGAGTTCTAATCTTTAATAATTCTTGGATTGTATGGCTGCTGCATTGAACTAGAATGTATCGAATTTGAGTTCTAATCTTTAATAATTCCTGGATTGTATGGCTGCTGCATTCGCTGTAGCACAAAGCTTCCACAATTTAAACATTCCGCAAAGCTTTCCATGTGTTTAGAAAGCTTTGAGCTTGAGATGAGAATATCATTGTTTTCGTGTGAATTAAATCAGATGAAACGAAACCCAAGAAGGAGTTAACTCCTTTACCCACTTTTATATTTTTAGTAAATAAAGCTTTAATATCATGAGTGAGTTGATAAGTCACCGCTTAGACTTAAAACACTAAATAACTCAGGAATGGTTGAAATTACTATAAATAAGTTAAATCATGAAAGAATTATGAATGCTCTTCCCGGAACTTGAACTTGAATTAACTCATTCTCCGATAAAATTTAAATTACATTAACATTCTGAATAGATGTGAACATCATTACTTTAAACAGGATTGATTAGAGGGAAAGGATTTCAAATTTTCCTTCAGATACTCTAGTATAATTTGAACAAAGTTCAGGAAACGGCTCAGGTTTCCTCATTAAAATAAGTTACTTTGCAATTTATTCCACAAAAACAAACAATATTTTTTGTAACTTTAGCCAGCTAAAATAACAACAAATTCTGTTCATCCTCACAGCTTTTTCAGCGAGCACAATGTTCGGATAAGCGAAGGACGATATGATGCAAAAGCAAACGAAATAATATTCAATCGATTGGAACGCTATCGGCCAGCTGGTATTTGTTTTTATTCGCACAGCACGCTACAATTTGGCAAACACCAACTTTGCTGCTAACGTTAAATCTCATATTATGGTTCGCTGGCCCCACACGTGCAAAATGTTTCCACTGCAATAAAATTAGTATAAATATTGAAAAACTTTTCGTTACACTCTCTCGATCTGCACGCTACCGGTCGCGATGATGCGATGTTTTCACGTAGCGATAGTAACGACCGATTGGTGCTCCCATACACCCGGACACAAACATACAGCACCCTTACGGTCTTGTGGTGTAGGCGATTTGAGTGGTTCGTGTCCGGATATGTCGGTTAAACGTGTACATCATTCGTTACCGAGTCGTACCAATGTCCGTAGCAGCACCCATACGCCCACCCGAAACTGGCACACACATCGAACCGAATGAACGTACACTAATCCGTTGCTTTCTCTCTCTGTTTTTGTTTCTTTCTGCACAGGAAATTGCGTCCTATTGTCCCGGCTGAACCGGGGGCCG
>CM032177.1:13345713-13384459 GCA_018908115.1 Anopheles rivulorum
CAGCAGCTAATGTTTGACTCCCGGGGTCAATGGGAGTGACAGGCAAACGGACGTAAAGTGAAAATTCAATATTGGATAGATAAATTTATTTAACTTCATAGCGATCGCTTGACGCGATGGAGGCGCCCGGTCGAACGTACAAGCGTGGCGTTTGTTTGGTCGTGCGCCGGTCGCAACCGAAAACCCGGCTGCTTGTCAATGCTGCCGACACCTTGCGTTGATATTAGCACGACCGGAATGCTATCCTTTGCTGGAATCAAAACACACAAAAAAAAAGGGAAACATTTTACCAAACACATCAGATCGATGGAGGGAGTGAATGCTGTGTGTGTGGGACTCCTTCCATGTTGGCCTTCGAGTGAACGAGTTTTCTAGTTCCATTCGATGATGATGATGATGGAGATGCTGCTGCTGCTGTTGCTACTGCTGTGCACGCTTTGCCATTCATGCACCTCGAACATCGGCGATGAAGCATTGTGCGTTTCATCTATGTTGGGCGTATCTTTTTTTTCGTTGTTGCCTTTCTGGCTGCTGCCGCAGCTGCCAAAATGAAGGATAGCTCCACCGTACTGCACTGCATGTGAGTATGCAGTACAGTAACAAAAAAAAAATCACCCTCGTATCTGTCGTGAAAGTAAACACGCACAAAAACTTAATAAGGCACAAGCCAAAAATAGCAAATTGCTATATACGATGCGAAATTTTTTTTTGTTTTGTTTCGTTGTGATGTCCAGTGCTGTGGAGTAGCAACATAAAAAAAAAAAAACAAGCGAAGGATGAAGAGTTCCATTTCATCTCCCACTTGCTTACTAGTAGTAGCAGCACACACACACACACACAAACTAAAAATTCAATTGCACTTTGAAAATGCATTCGCCCGAAGCACTATCGTAGCGTGCAGTGCGTTTTGCATCTATTCCATTTCGTAGATGAAATTTCCTTTCCTCGTGTGTTTTTTCCCTTTTTTACGCTCGTTCGGGATGTTTTTGCTTTATCTACGCCCGTCCAATGCATACGATATGATTATTTTGTCCGTGTGCCGGTTTTATGGTTGCCCTGCTTGTTGTGATAACGTGCGCACCGCCGCCACCGACAACCAGCCGATCGAATTTAGCACTATCCTCGCTATTGCATCGGTTTGGCTTTTGATCATCATGGCCTACCCACCGAACGTGGTGCCCTATTGCCAAACGCTTGATGGTGGCACAATAATGACAAACACGTGCGCTATTTGCTATGCAGCGCACCTGGGCTGATTGGAGCGAGCGATACAAGTGTTGGTAAAGGCAAAAATCAAAAACACAATTGCACCGTCGTACAGATTATGAGTAAAAGCGTTCGTGACGGCCGCTTGTCGTTCCGGGCGGTCGAACGCATTTTGGGGATGAAGTGTTTTTTATACGGTTGTCGTTGTTATAAATAAATGCGGACAGCAAAAATATACATCCTGCATAAACAAAATTATTCATTCTGTATGCATCTTTTGAGGGATTTGGGTTTGTTTTTTTTTTCGTTGATGTTGCCGAAAAAATCAAACATTTTGTGTACTTTGCATTGGTGATTTTTTTTCTTTCTTTGGCTTCCTTTGCACATTCTCTTCTTTTCGAACCGATCGATTGGCGTCTCTTTCCACGTGGGGAGGTGAACTTTTTTTTGTTTTTGCTGTTGTCTATTTGATTACCATACAATTCTACGTTGGTGTACGTTGATTTAATGTACGGTCAATATGGAGCCGAATTCCGGCTTACCGGCGGCTAAAGCCGGCAGGTAGAATGGACGAGAGAGCGAACAAAACAAACCGGTCCGAACGAAACCAGACATCGAAAATTCGTCCGCGAGCGAACATAAATAAATACTCAATTCGACAAACACATCAAACGGAAGTGAAAACAATATCCGTTTCAGATGTACACTGTACACACAAAGCTGGATCGTGCAAGCGCTTGCGATACTGCTTCGTTCGTGGCTCACATTTTCACCAAACAGTAAACATGGATTGCTAGGCCGTGCAAGCAAGTGAAGCGATAACATAATCAAACGTTGCGTTGGTTATTTCATGAGTGAAAGAAAGGAAGTTTCAAAGCTCGGCTATTGTACATTACACGGTGCAACCGTTGCGTCAGAAGAAGTCAACCCGATTACTGATGTCTGCTCGTATTGTAAGCTACAACACTTTCTTCGTTCATTTATTTATCGACTCGTTTTTCCCACTTTTCTTGCAGGCTCAGGATACATTATCCTTTTCCGTTTCGATACGGGACCGAGTTAGCACGACCGGCATTGAGTCGGAGAACGACAACATCGTCAACGTTCCGATCACTATCATTGTGCTGGACGAAAATGATAACCCACCGGAGTTTCAGAACGTAAGTATTGCTTATTGATTTCAAAACTTTCTCTCTTTCTTTGTTCTTTGGGAAGGTATGGCTGCTATTTTGGATATTAAAGCGTTGTGCGCAATCATATGCAATAATGAATGTTATTGAAATCAAACCAATCATATACAATAATGAATTTTATTGCAATCAAACCAATGATAGTATGAATTAGATTGCTGAAAGTACTATAAAGCACAACAGAACTTCAAAACTCTTAATTTTGCAGTACAATTATTTTTTAATATGCCAAGTATCGATTACAATAATCTAAAAAATACATTTTTATCATCCTTTAATTAAAATTGAAACATAATAATAAATCCTACTTCTAACGATGACTAGTCCAAAAACTCATTATATAGTCTTTTTCGTGAATATTCTTAGGAAATATTGTAAATATTCATCTTGGATAATTAGTTGGGAGTGAATTCCTGAGAAAGTAATTTAAATTGCAAATAATGTTGCTGACTTTGTTGCCATTTACATGGAACATTATTTACGTTTACCATGGAACACACATATGATGAATTGTAATGTACTTTTAGTAGAAATCAGTACAATTTTCACGCATGGTACTTAGTTTTCTGCATAAATTTTTTTTTAAATGTCAAAAACAATCTAAATTTGGAGAACTAGGATAGTGGTATGCATGAACCTGCATCCTTTTCTGACTTTGGTGTACACACTCAAGAATATGGGAGTTCAAATTTGGTGGAAATTTATATTGTGATATATTGGTGATATTGTGTAAAAACTAGTAAAAAATAGAAAATGGTAAAATAATACAAAAAGAAATGCTTTTGCATATTACATTTCGGAGCGAGTTTTTGTTGCAAGCTTGTCAGTATTTTGGTTAGAAAAACGCAAAAAGACTACAAATATCAGCAAATTGTACAACGGACATCCGTTCTAACGAAAACATATCATTCGTTTTGCATGATTTGGACATTTTTTTGGCATTGATTAACATAATGTTTTGAGATAAAACAAGCGAATGAATTGAAATTTCGTTGTCAGTATATCGTGAGCATGAGCTTTCAGAAGGCTTCTTTTTTTGCTTCATTCTTTCATTCGAGCTTTATACATTCGCTTCTAATTCAGTTTTCCATCATTTTGAATCAATGAGCAACGATCACATTTTAATCATGTAAACTTTAGAGATAGCAAAATAATCACTTCAATCGTTTGGTGTAGTAATTACAGCATCATTAAAGTAACCCACCGAATGCAGATGGCTGAGGTTGGATGTGTCATGCACTTTTGTACCCGGCCACAGTGTGTCTCCGGTTCTTTGGTGAATCAGTAAATTTGCTCATTACTCGTGCTACGTTACCAAAAGGGGAATTTGTTTATTTTGTTTCCCCCTTTTACACAATGTTTGCTCTGTTGCCCATCTATCACTTGCCCATTTTTTTGCTGTTGTTCTTTCTCACCCATTTCATCATCGTAACTTTCGCGTTAGCTTTGGTTGGTGGGTGTGATGGAAAACGAAAAAGAACGAACAAACCCGGCGCTTCCCGGTAACTCGTTAGTTCGTGCAGCTAACCGCAGTGATGCAGTTACGTGGCGGGGGGATTTTTTTTGTCTGTGGGACACAGTGAAGATTCGCTTCACACTGAAAAGCGAAACGGTGAACGTCGATTCACGGTGCGTTCCGTGTTCGGTGCCTAGGATCCCGGGAATCTCCTCCTCCGTCGGTCGGTTGACGAAACCGGCAACGACACCAACTGTGACGGTGAACTCATTGAAGTGAAATTAGTTTCGTGTTGTGCAATAATAAATAGGAAAAGTTTCCCATTTTAAACAATTTCAATAAACTCACCCGATCTGGTGAGCGGTACCGTGTGCTGTTTTTTTGTTTATTTTCTCTTTCGCTTTTCCGTGAGTCGTCCTCCGTAACTATTTTGCCATGTCGTGTTGCTGCTGTGGCGACCCTCTAACCAAACTGTGGTGATATTTTCCCTTCGTGCACACAACGACCAGAATGCAGGAAGGAACGAACGAACGCAAGGAACACTAAATGGAGTGACTGGCTGCTGGCCCCGGTACCGGGAAGTATTATATGCTCGGGATGATTAATCTCTTTTTTCCAAACCTCAGTTCCTTGCACTGCCGGACGGTCCAAATGGTACGCCGGGAAGGAAGCATCCGACAACCTAGCGTCCGGCAAGCGTCCCGAGAAGATTGTAACCCGTTTCGGTATTTCGAACTAATTTAAACTTTGGAATGCAAACATTTTACACACCACCGGGGATGGTCGGTTCGTTCGATTGGAACTTCCGGTACGTTGCTGCTAGCTGCTCGCCTCGGTGTCCGGCAGCAGTAGCAGCAGCAGCTGCTGCTGTGGTATTTGGTTCCGGTTCGTGTGATGGTGCTTTGGGATGGTTTACTTTTGTGCTGTGGAATGTGTTGTCCGAACGCCCTTCGGATGGGTAATGAGGGTCAGCAATTAAGCTGGACGTGCCGGGCGAATTGAATTGTAATTTTAATGGAAAAGATTGTAATCCCGTACTCCCGACGGTCGTTTTTCATGTTTGTGTTTTTTGCTCTCTCTCTCTTTCTCTCTCTCGATCTGGCGGTAGGTACCGTACGAAACGGAAGTGCTGGAAAATGCTCAACCGGGTACGACCATATTTGATGGCATTCTCGTAACGGACCGGGACACGGTCGGTGAGAATCTGGACGTTTCCTGCATTCCCCAGCCCCAGAATCCGGACGCCTGTGAAAAGTTTGCGATCGAGGTGACGGAAAGCCAGCAGGATCGGTTGACGGCATCGGTGGTGCTGAAGGAACCGCTCGACTACAACGAACGCATGATCTACCAGGTGCTGCTGGACGCTAGCGACGGGCTGTACAATGCGTCCGCCGGCCTGGAGATACATGTGCGCGACGTACAGAACGCACCGCCCGTGTTTCAGGGTTCGCTGGCGGCCGTCATCAACGAGGACAGTCCGATCGGTACGCTGGTGATGGTGATACAGGCCCGGGACGGCGATCGGGGACAGCCGCGCAAGATAGTGTACGAGCTGGTGACGAACCCGATGGATTACTTCCTGCTGGACAAACACACCGGTGAGCTGCGCACGGCGAAACCGCTCGACAAGGAAGCACTGCCGGACGATACCGGGCTGATCATACTGACGGTGAAGGCGCGCGAAGTCGTCGACGGTGTGCCGGGCAACGATAATCTGACCGTCGCCACCACGCAAGCGTCCATCACGATACGCGACGTGAACGATTCGCCGCCCATGTTCAACAAAACGGAGTACTTTGTGTCGCTGTCGGAAAATACGGCCCCGGGTACGCCACTCCCGCTCGAGATTAGTGTGCGCGATCCGGACGTCGGTGAGAATGCGGAATTTTCGCTCCGCCTGAACGACGTCTCGCACGTGTTCGATGTGGAACCGAAGCTGGTGACCGGTTCGTCCCAGATAAGCATCCGCGTCGCCAATGGGACGCTCGACTACGAGAATCCGAACCAGCGCAAGTTCATTGTGCTGCTGATAGCGGAGGAGACGAGAACGCACCCGAAGCTATCGTCGACGGCCACGCTGACCGTGTCAATAACGGATGCGAACGATAATAGGCCCATCTTCGAGCAGGATTCGTACTCCACCACCGTGTCCGAGACGGCCCATCCGGGTCATCTGATAGCGACGATCACGGCGAAGGATCTTGATTCGGGACTGTACGGCGATCAGGGCATACGGTACTCGCTGTCCGGTACCGGTTCGGAGCTGTTCAACGTGGACGCCATCACGGGTGCCATCTCGGTGGCGGACTGTCCGGTGCAAGGGCAACAGGCCGGTGGACAGGCGGTGCGCCGTCGTCGCCGCCAAATACCGACGCTGGCCGACCTGCAGCACGAGCATCCGGACCGGAATCAGCTGAACGCGTCGGCCCGGGGCGTCGAGTACATGACGTACCGCATTGTCAACAGTGGCGAATCGAACGAGTATCACGACGTGAACGTAATCGCACCGCCAACCATATCGACGCTGTACGATAGCTACGAAACGACGACGGTGGACGACCTGCTGGACCGGGCGAACGACCACGGTCCGCCGACGACCGTCCGTATCGAGCCGCTGCACACGAACGACATACAGCACCCGCGGCAACCGGTTGGGCCGGGCAAGGCGCCGTGTTTGGACTACGAAACCCAATCGGTCTACTACCTGTCCTACCGGGCCACCGACGACGAAGGCCGTGGACAAACATCCGTCGTATCGGTGCGCATCAGTTTGCTCGATGCAAACGATTCGCCGCCGGTGTGCGAAAGCCCACTCTATCGCGCATCGGTCGACGAAGGTGCGGCCGTGTTCGAGCCACCGCTCATCATTAGGGCACGGGATCCGGATGTCGTTTCCGAAATCAACTACCGGTAAGTACTCCAGTACGGGACCGTCCACCCTCGATGCAATCTATTTATTCGTACTCGTACCCTGGGAAATTGGTTTTTCCACAGCATCATCGGCAACGAGGCCGTCACGCGGCATTTCGAAATCGATAAACGCACCGGTCAGCTGACGATATCGAAAACGGTGGCGCTCGACGTGAACCATCTGAAGTCGGAAAATGTGTTCTTTGGCGTTGAGGTGAGTCTCCACTTCCTGCTTAATGCGTGTCCCGACCGTCTGGCGTGTGCACAGCCGCAGTGTGCACCCCTGGCCGGGTCATTACTATATCTAATTAGAAATTCCTCTTGATTAACATTTTCTGCACGGTCGTTTGAACACGGCCGACCCCGATGGGGTTTGGCAAAAGCTAACTCGATAATACCTTTCGCAATGTTTTGGAACGGAATCGAACTATTTCTAACCTTGCACATTCCCGGTACTATTCCCAGGCTACCGACGGGCTGTACACGACGCTCTGCAACGTGAACATCACCATCCGAGACGTTAATAACCACGCACCACAGTTTGCACGGGAAAACTATCTCACCTCGATCGAGGAAAACTTTCCAATCGGTAAGTTGTTTCGCACGTACCCGGGACTCGCCCAGCTTCTGGCAGCTTCTTCTATCCGGTGTTCGGTTGCCGTTCGAAGGTGGTTCGGAATGGTGTCCACAATAATCGGTACCCGATGATGGTAAAACAAAGTGCAAGGTACTCCTGGTCGGTTGTGGAACTCTAGATGAGGTTCCCCCTTTTTGGCCAAAGTATTTAAGTTCTCTGTCGCTCTGTGCTGTTTGTCATTTGGGCGAAAAGTTTGTTCCGAGGACGAGTGCTTATTCTATCACCATCGGGAGAAGTTGAAACGCGTCCTAGCTGTATTTGTGAGCGAGTGCGAAGCGACAATGGTATGACAAACTTTCGTGGCATCGGGCAAACTACGCCTGTAATGAGAACGATTCAGAGCATTACCTTGTCAAGGTATCGATTATTGGCTGTTTCACCGTAACCCGGCAAATGAAATTGGCGGTTACATTCGAACCGGCTCACCGTATGAATTTGTAAACAACCTAAGTTTCATCCCGCTGACTGAGATGCCTGTGTCGCGCCAGCGCTTTGCCAGCTTGCCTTTATTGGACTTTCCTCATCAAAGAACTCGTCAAAAGATATTAATCCTATCGAACGTTATTGGATGCGGCTGCGGTTCGTCTGTTGCGCTGCCGAAGATTGCCAGCCCCGGCCAAGTATCGATCGAGATTTACCTCCAGCAGTCGCCCGGTATCAATTTTGCCCTTCCGTTCTCGTTCCGGTGCGGTTTGAGGCTAAAAGTAGAGTCAAGTTTACTTAACATCAACGGTCGGTACGATATTAGGTCTGATCGGCTGCGGATGCGTATCGTGTTCTTTCGTGTTGTCGGTGGAAATGGTCCAATATCATTTAGCATTGAATGGCATCACAATCAATGTGCTTTTGGAGATGCTCAGTAACATTTTCCTAGTTTGCCAAAGTATAGTTTATGTTATTTGGCGCTCACTGATTGCCTTTTATTGTACGTTTTAGTTGATTTGGTAGTTTAACAGGACTTTTAAGTTGAACTTGCAAGTTTTTAATCGTTTCTTGAGTCTTTTCAAGTAGAACTAGAATGCTTCGAGATAGATCTGGAATTCTTCACACTTTCTGGAGCCATGTCAAGTTTTAATTGATTCTGTTCGCTTCTTCGAGAAAGCTTTTCATACAATCGTATTCACCTTACTACAGATGACAACAAAAGAAGAAAGAATTCCGGATTGTTGTGTTAATCTGTATTTCAACTTGAACAAACATTCAGAACCAAGTAAACCACCGGAACACGCTGTAAATGTTAACATCATATCAGGACTGTTTACACATACACATTGATCCGTTTTGCTGCCCAATTCCAGTTTGCCCATTGCTAGGTAATCCAAATAATTGATTTTATTCTTCATTTTTTTTCTTCCTCTTCTG
Source organism: Anopheles rivulorum (assembly GCA_018908115.1). NCBI lineage: Eukaryota > Metazoa > Arthropoda > Insecta > Diptera > Culicidae > Anopheles > Anopheles rivulorum. The sequence continues at coordinate 13,354,475 of CM032177.1, forward strand.
CTTTTTAATAAATTTTCCAGGAACCATTGTGGAGCGCTTACAAGCCATCGATTTGGATACCGGAATAAATGCGGAGATCAGGTAAATTTAAAATTTCGTTTACAACACTGCTTCCCGTACGCTTTCTGTTACGAAAAAGGGGTTTGGATTTTGTTTCTTCCATCGCAAAGTTCGGAATCGATTCGAGAGAGGGAGAGAGAGAGAGAGAGAGAGAAAGAGAGGGAGAGAAAAAAAAATAAACGAGACCTATAACCAATTTTCGATCGATTGTACCGGTCGGCCCGACCGTTCCAGGTCGGGTCCCTGTCGTTGTGCACTGGTTCGAAAGCTATAAAAATAAATTTTTAGAATAACTTGATTATTTTATCCTGCTTTACCCGTGTTTTCAACTCGTGCCCCATTTCCGTACCACCGCGCCAGCAGACATGAAGAAACCGGATTGAGAATCGGCCGGGGTTCACTCACGTGCCGAAGGAAATCTGGTCGAACGCCCGGAATGGTACACCGACCGAGAGAAAATCGTTCGATCATGAACGGAAGCGATCCAATCACCGAATGAGAGGTGGGTGGTTGTTCGGAATGGGAATGGGAGGGCACGGGGAAAAAGGTTATGCTGTAAATGCGAATATATGACCTAAACCTTTCCTTGTTTTACCTTTATTTATTCATACTGCCAGCTCTCCATACGAACTGGAAGCGAGCGGCCGCCGTTGTTCGATACTACTTCATCGATGCTTTTCAATTTCTTTACCCGTACCGTAACTACCATGCCTCTATGCTGGTGGCTGTGACCCGGGTTGGGTTGCAAAACGACATCAATGTCCATTTCATTCGCTTCCGCTTCTGCCTCCGCCGCTCTGCTGCTTCGGGCTCTGGACGGCCGGGCGGGCGATGGTTTCGGTCTGGCTGGTCTGGGCACCTCACTGAACTGAAACCACGACATCCGAGTTTGGGGGTCAGGGGGGTCGGTTTGAACGACAGCCACGATGATGGTTATGATGATGAAGATGATGGTGTTTATTGCAAATGGGAAAGTTCATGGTATTGATTACACCGAGGAAAAAACAAGCAAATGGTTGAAACATCCGTTAAATACTCATTCCGGTCGTTCGTCGGTTTAATGTTGCCGTTGGAATAATATTTTCACACTGCACAAGGTACTATCGATTTTTTCTATTTTCCAATGCTCAGGTATTGCCCTAATCTCGTCTTAATTAGCTGTGATGAGCACTAGAGAATACTAGAAGTTACTATTATGTTTTCGTGTTTTAAACAGAATCGTTATTTACAAGATATGTTAAGAAGTGGTTTTGTACTCCATGTGAGAAACCGTCAAAAAGAAATGGGAATAATTACTATACTTTTGATTTGTTTCATCTTTGAAGCATATTTTACATCTCACATTTAAATAGTTGAAATATTGAAGAAACCATATTTTACATTTACTAGAAGTAACTATTACTAGCAAAAAAAATCCATTTTAGCGAATAATCAAACACAAAGATATCATTTCGTTCATTTAGTGGACGGAAAGCGAATTGATATAAAAGTATAGTTATCGTGGATGATAATTCAAAAAACATGAAATTATTCATAAATCGTCATTTTTATTGTCTTTTCTACAAAAAATCCGTACAAATCACACAATTCTGTTGTACTCCTGTGGCCTTTTTGTCAAAAAATATTGAATTCTAAAATCATAAAATATAAAAAGAGTAATTTCAATCTAGTATTTTTTATATTGAACGTACTCGTTTTTGGCTGGCTTACATGGTTATTGCTCAGTATATTGATTTTTTTATTGTACATTTCCTGTTAATCAGTATCTGCGTAGGACTTGTTTTGTGTAAAATTTCTGAATTTAAAATATTGCAAACATTTTTTATTCTTATTTTTTATTTTTATTAAATTTCTGAATTTAAAATATTGCAAACATTTTTTATTTGCATTTAGGATGCTGCGTTCTTGGTTACTATTTTGATAGTATCGTTCCAAAATGACCAATACGTTGGAAGTTATTAACAATTCTTTTGCGGACTTAACGAGTAAATCATTTTGACTGAACCGGTCTCTTATTATCACTTTAATGTACATAGTTAAAACAAATCCTTTTTTCTATTAACCTGAAAAACATGATTCAACGAATTGAAATTGTTTATAATGCAACCACCAATACAAGTCTAGTAGTTCCAGTGTTGATAATACGAAAGCTTATAATCATTTCTAGGTACATGGTATTGATAAATGCTTTAATATGTAACATTGTTTTTCAATAAAATGAACTTAAACATTAATGTGCCGATATCAAACAAACCCTGTCAGGGATAAAAATTTTATAATTACACACACGCTTGGTGCAGCTTGGAACTTCAGGTAATTTGTGTACCGATCGAAATCATGCCACCATTTGGTAATTATTTCACAACATACAAGATTACCCGTGTTTCGTACATACATTTCGAACATGTACGGAATATTTGCTAACCCGGATGCAATCCGAATGCCTGGTACAAGCGACAACACGGCTTTCGGTGTACACCGGGTGGCAGTAGTAGAACCAAAGTGCACCAGTAAACCGGTACTCGAGCATCGATGTCGCTGTTGAAGTTGTTGTAAAAGCAATACCCAGTGGAACGAGTGCTTAAAAAAAATCGCATCCCTTCCCTTAGCTGCATACACATGCCATGGGTGTTACAAATGGGAAATTATTCCCTCGAAAAAAAGGGATAAACAAACAAAATGGAAGGGAACAGAATGGTGTGCCGAAAAGCAATAAAAAATGTACAACCATTCAAACTATGAAAACAAGGAAACAAATTGTCGAACGTTCGTACGCAATGTGAGCGCTACGAAATGAAATGGAAGCGAAATAAACAAAACGTAAAACAAAACGCATACACACACAGAGAGTGATACTACAGGTGCACCGAGGCTTAAACATAATTGAGTGGGTCAAACCAAACCAGCACGGTGAGACGATAGAGTCCACTAGGCACAGGGTATGGCGAACCCTGCAGATACAGCGCACGGCATTCGCTGTTGCCTACGGATGCTGCAGGAAAAAGGCTACGCTCCTACCGCGCGCAGGTTTATTCGCATAAATTACGTTAAATTTTAATCAAATTCTTGTTTAGATTTACGAGAAATGGAACAAATTGAACGCCCACGAAAGGATTTTCGCCCGGGCCAGCAAGGCGCAAGTTTGGCCGAAAAATGCCGATCATAAAGCGGGATAAATCTTTGCCGGGCAGACACTGGCAGAAGCTGTGTGTGTGTGTGTGTAGCGTGCCAGAATTACCAGGTTAAATAAGATTAAAGCCAAACGCGGGACCCGCAATGGCAAGTACAGCATTGGCCGCTACGGGGTTTTCGCTCCTTGACCGTCGACCTAATTTGTGTTCGCGTTTTGATTACCACGGGAAGGCCGACAGAAAGCTTCCACACAGAGCGTGTGCCCGCGTTGGTTGGCTGTGCTTTTTAGATAATATCATTTAATGCGCGAACTTGTAGCTGGGATGCGTTAAGCTGAAGCGTCCGTCGACCGTGAGGTTCGGGCATTTTGATGAGCAGCCCGTGAGTGGGTGGTCAAAGAGAAAAGTGTAAAACTTTTTATAGGTTTACCTCAATTCTCTCTCCAAAAAAAAAAGGGTTACATTAATAGCAGGCCAGCATGCTTTTAGTTATAAAAATGGCGTTGGGTGTAGATTGTTGTTGCTGTTTTTTTCCAACTGCTTCCGAGTAACTTTGGTGTTGGTGTTCAAACTGCACGTTGGTGCCTGAAACATAAAGAAACATAAATTTGCGATTTGCAGTCGATTCTGGGGATGATGAAGGCAGCGAAATGGAACAGAGCAAACGAGCGCTTCCATTGTTCCATCGCTCGTTGAATAATATTCTTTCCGTGCTGCAACCTCAGATCATTAATTAGATCAGTTTTCTTAGTTTGATTTTCTAAGATGTATTTTTTTTTGTTTTTCATTTACATTTTCATGTTTCTCCCTCTTTTGCTACTTTGTTTGCCATTGTTTGCCCGGAGGGCGAAAGGGAGAGATGGTAGTGGGTGGAAGGAGACGGTACATCCTGTTGAATTTTAATTAGGCTAGCAGCACCAAATCCTCATTAAATATGCAAACGATTTCGGCACAAGTCGATTTGAGATTCGCTACTCACTTTCAATTTTGCCCGAGGGCTCTGCTCTGCTTACTCTAATTGCGTTCGCTTAATGTAATAAAGGTGAGATCGGTAATTTTGAAGCCCGATGGTTTAAGATTTTGACCCTCACTATCGCTCCAAGGTTCAACCAACGAATGTAGCCATAGAAATGCTACCTTCTGCCGCGTCTGTTTGATCGTTTTTTGCGAGTACCCATTAGTCGTTTATTTGCCTTTGATTGTGGGTAGTTAATTTGTGTTAAACCATGTGTTTTTTGTTTGTTTGTTTTCGGTTGTCCCCTTGCCGCCGTACAGATATCGCATCCAGCAGGGTAGCTTCGATGACTTTACCATCAACAATGCGACCGGTGTGGTGAGCATCGCACGCAAGCTCGACTACGATCGGCGCAACACGTACCAGATGGAGATAGTGGCGTCCGACTCGGGCACACCGAGCCTGTCCGGCACGACCATGCTGACGGTGAGCATCATTAACAGCAACGATAAGGCACCGTACTTTACGCCGACCACGCAACGGGCCGAGGTGAGCGAGGATGCACCGATCGGCACGTTGGTGCACACGCTCGTCGCGGTCGATCCGGATGTGGCATCGAGCGAATCGCTCGACTATGCCGCGACCGAACCGATTACGGCGGTGGACAAGAACGGCAAGGAGGTGGGCGAGATGGAAGACTTTAAGGATATGTTTATGATCGATCGTTCCGGCAAGGTGACGGTGAATCGGCGCCTGCTGCGTGACAGCTTTGCGGTAAGTAGCTTGCAACACAACACAGCTTGGCATTGGCAAACGCATAACGCTTGACCGTATCACACGACCGTTGTCCGTGTTTTCTGCAGGTCATACGCATCACCGTACTCGTCACGGATACGACGGCACCATCAATACAGCAGGGCGAAGGATTACTCATTATCACGATTACGGACGTGAACGAGGAGCCACCGGTAAGTGCAATGCTGCTAGGTTATGAAGGACATAAATATGTGCATACTCTAGTACTATTTGTGTGGAAAAATCCTACCCCTAATTTCGATTTTCTACCGCGACGCGAAGCATTAGGCAGCGTTGGTAAAAGCATCACGAACTCGTACTACAGCTATTGGGGCGAAAAAGAGAGCATTTTCAAATGAATTGTGCCTTTCGGTGGAGATGAAGCCCTGGCAGTAAAATATATCGTGCTGGGGAAATTCCCACATTGGTGGCAACATATGATCGATTGATTCGCAAATTGCAATAACGATATCTTCTCCGTACCAGCAAAGCACCAAAGTGCGCTTCAAGGAACGCGTTTAGAAGCGCTGCCACCGTGTGCCGTTCGGTTGCCCGGCACGATTATAAATAGTTCCCGCTGCCTATAGCGCTACTTTGCCGCAGTTGGAATAAAGTTCGTTAGCGTGTTGTGCAATGGGATGCAGATAATTTTCACACTCGATTGGCATTAGTGCTATGCGCCGGTTCCGCCGTGTATGAAGCGTGCACATGAAAGTTAGTGAGCGTTCAGGCGCAAACACTGAATGAACGGCTGTGTGCGACGAAAGCAGAGCTGCGGGTGCGCAGTGGCACTGCAGGAAAATGGATCACTTTCGGTCGTCACATAATGGGTAGTGAGATGGTTTTATTTATTTTTTTGTCCTTCCTGTGCTCATTCCTCACTCCGGGAATATTGTAGTGCTAGGTTTTAATATGGTTGCTCGAAACAACCCGGAAAAGAGCGATATGCGATTGTGATTTTTATTGTTGGATGTACATATGCTCCGGGACAACGTTGGTGCACTACACGAGCATGGTAGAATTGCAATATAATATGCTTCGCAAGACATTCCAAACAATGATTGAAATGCAAATCTGCTTCGGTTCATCGATTTTTTTTTTGCATTCATTAATGCAATATGCAGCAACAAATTTAAGGAAATGCTTTAGAGTTTTCTGTGTAATAGTGCCACGATGTTTGGGTTTGTTTTTAGTTTGCAAAGCTTGTAAGTGTACATAGGCAAAGCTTGTAAGTGTATGTTATTGAAGGGAATATTAAAATCTGTTGAACTTTGTGTAGTAGTTTAAAAAGTAAAACCAAGTATCATAATGATTTTTCACATTCATTTATCGATCGTTCGGACCTTTCCTCCTCGTGACAACAGGTATAAATAAATCAGTATACTACACAGTTGTTCTTTCTTTATCTGTTGTGCTAGTCTTCAAAAATTTTTAAAGCTAACACCGGTGCTTTTTTTAATCAGTTTGTACTTTCCAATTTTGTTTCGCTAAAAACTAATAAAGTGCCTGTGGAATGTGCAAAACAGGAGTTTGAAAACAAGGTTCCGGTTTTTTTTTCTTTGCAAAATAATGTTAAATAAGCTTTTCTCCATAAGAGTATGTTGCTGAGCGAGCCAAGCATTCACACATTTTTAGCATAAAAAACGTATAATGTGCGATACTTACTCATCGCTCGATGTATCTGAAGTGTGTTTGTTACGATTTTTCTACCGTAAAAAATGTTAAGCAATAGAGTCGAAGCTTCCTGATCGGACAGGAGCAAACTCTATGATCAGGCAGAACTCAAGTAAGAGTTTAGTACCTTGCTGGCATCAAATTTGCAACTATCGATTAATCATATAAATTGGATTATTAAAATATGCCCTTAGTTAGTTGTTACTGCGTAAACGTGCCGACGAACCGCGTGGAAATAATAGTTTTTAGCTGGGACCAAAACACCATTGACAGGAATGCGTGTACATGTATATCAATCTTGGCTGTCAAATGTGACATTCGAGCAAGATACGAAGAGAGTAAGAAGGGCAACGACACTGGATGACCCGACGGCCATCGCGAGAAAAAAAGTTAATATAAGGATGCTGTAAGGGCCAGAGGGCCCTCTTAAAATCTAAACCCGCGAAAAGAACACCGTGTTTTTTTGAAAACCTGTCACATTAGAAACTTTCTGTAATTAATAAACTTCAATTGATAGTGAAGTTTCTAGACGCTATCAGGTTTTTTCTACTCACTATTGCAAGACAAGCTTTGATTATTGACATATTGTTATATGTGATTGCTTTTAATAATCTTAATTAAAGTTGTTCACAAGTTAGCATTAAATAGCTTTATATTCCTTGGCTAGATAGTAGCCAGGTATCCTTCGTACAGGACAACCCAAAATTTGATACCGATTCCGTCGTGTAAGATGCCACCATCACTAAAACTACCAAATTAAAAATCCTTTCAACCATTTTCATGCATCATGTGCCGTTGCAGCTCGGATGTGCATCCGTTCTTCGCAATCCCATCTTAAACCCGCGCTCAACTTCACGCGGATTGTTTTAATGTACGGAATGTCCGTCCGCTTTTTTTGATCCGTGTTTGTGCTCACTGCATCGCACAGTGCAAAAGCACTCGCAGCAAATGGCCATACAGTCCAGCGCAAGTTTTATGTACTTAAAAAGAAAAGCAAAAAGCAGAAACGAAAGCACGAAAGCACGACCAGGGCACCATATAATGAAGCAATTTATTCCGGACGCAGTGGTTTTACGCCGTCTTGTTGCCACTCCGGCCATCCGCACGATGGGCGAACATTCCGTTTCGCACCCATTTCTCATCTTGCCGCGCGTTGGCGGTCCTCCTGCCCTTTTAGCATGAACATTCCGCTGGGAGAAGAAAAATTGCATCGCTTTTCGCTTTCTTTCATCGCGCTTTTTTGTTGTTGTGTGTTGTGTTTCGTGTCCGCTTCTCAGCACAGATCCAACATTGGTGGTCCTGCTGTGTATGTGTGTGTGTGTGTGTATTGCAACGTGGTGGCAATGATGAACTCTTCTGAAGCAGTGGATTTTTCAGCCCTCCCGACGAATTATGAGCAAATATTCCCACTTGCCACTTGCCTCTGGGTCGCACTTGGTCGAACCCGATAGTGCTCGGTCGGGTGATGCATTTGTTTCAAAACGGGAAGAACAAGGACCTCACAGTGCTGGTGGTGTGCATATAGGGGTTTATGTAGCATGGTTTTAAAAACATCCGCCCGTTGCTCGTTCTTGCGTGCTCTATTAAGACTGTATCAAGACAAATCGCGCCTCCACGATCCACCGATCCCACTGCTCCTGCAACGGCTGGGTAGGTGAACTGTCATCTTCAGCCTGAAGGGGGAGGGGAAGGGGGGTGGTGGTGGTAATGGAAGGAAAGCTACGCGGCACACAGGAAGATACGGTGCAAGCAAAGCTCACTTTACCACCGTGCCACCGTGCAGTGAACCCATTAAAGTGGAACGTGATAGCGCACAAGGTTCTCCATTTACGGAAAGGATTTGTCCGTCGCATGGCTCGCGAACGCGATGATACCCGCGTAAGAAGTCAGATTGTCTACACTGGTGGGAGATTTCCCTTTTACTCATCCTCTTTTTTTTTCTTCGAAATACACATTTTCTACGACGACTTTTCACACCCGCGAACAAACACGGTTCGAGGTCGCGACGAACCGAACACCGGCAGCTGCATCTACGGTACGCCATTCCAGTGATGAGCTAAATTAAACCAATGACATTCGAGCGGCTGCAAGAGTCCCTGCCCGAGTGACTCTTGAGAATATCCGTAACCGTAGGTTACTTCACACCACTTCCGTTAATTACTGTTCCGGTCACGGAAGGTTAGCGGTGTTGGTGTGTGAGAGAGATAGAGTAAGTCAAACGCCGGCGTAAATGGTGCAGTCGCCCTTAAGCCACTCCAGAGAAAAAAAACAAGAAGTATTCTGGGAAATGGGATGAACATTCTGTGGTAACGTTCGCTCTACTGAAGCGCGAGAAATGTGTGCCAGAAAGTGCGACAGTGTTATGACACAGGTGAAAAGTCTTATTATAGCGCTGGGTTTTTGGCGAAGATGGCTCGTCGCACCACTAATCCTTTCTTTTGGGAGGACGGTTGCTTGGCGTTAATATGCTGAAGTGTGTGTGTGTGTGTGCCTCCAGGAGGGTTGGTAACATATGTGAAGTGATGCAATCGGATGCTTATGGTGTGGAGTTGCTGGTATCACTGCACTGCACAACCGTCCCGAGTACATTTGATCAGAAAGTGCTCAAGAGCGGCCGTGATCTCTCGGCGTGATAAGGCACACTACGAATGCCGTACCGAATACGTTGGCACAGCTTTTCTTCCTTTAGATGGAACTAAGTTCTGGTGAGCACAGCTCCTTTTAAAGCAAACGAGTTGTATGCAAACCAGCGGAATGGGCTTTTTTTCATTTCGAGATTTCTTGTGCCAGTATTAGACGATGTAGAACGATGTGGAACTCCGTTTCAATACCCGGATAACATAGGAATACGTTTGGAGTGGGACGTTCGGGATTTTAAAGAACATTGCACACCAACGGCAGTCTCAGCATTCCAAGCAATCGACCAAAAATTGACCCCTTCTTTCAGGAACTAATCTTTTCGTCTTATGAAACAAACGAAGAACACCCCATTCCGAGCCTGGTCGTTTCGTACAGGCTGAAGGCTCTTTCATCGACGTTCTGTAATTAATTCAAACAAAACTCTCTCGAGATTTTCATTCATCCAGTGTCTTCCCTGTTTTGAACCGGTGGCCCCGTCTGTGGACACATTCGCCTGCCAGCATCCATGCATGGTGGGAACTGGGGCCTGCCGAATGGCAGCCGAATGGCGCAAAGATTATACCACTGGAGTAAAAATATATCCAAAATCCCAAAACGCCTACCGCCCATACTGGTTGAATGGTTGAGTAATGCGTCCAGGGTTTTTGTGGTTTGTGCAAAATGTTTCGACGGGGTCTAAGATTCATCCTTCCGTGCTGTCCCTGAGACCGGAAGTGGGTTTTGCACGGAAGGAGTTGCTGCTATATGAGGGTATACAGTGGCTGCGTTCTGAACCCATCCTGGCCATAGAACAAAGGCTAGCAAGATGAGGGCATTTTAATTATAATACGATTATGGGCTTTACCTCCATTCGGTGTGGGTGCGCAAGTCGGACTTGAAGCAATCCGCCCGGTTCCCGGTTGGATTGAGGTTTCGGAATGTGCCAAGGCCATTAGAATGGGGAGCAAACTGGGTGGCTAAAATGTTGCCCAATCGATCCCCATGTTTGTACATGCGCGCCGCACCACTGTCCGCTCCGGTGTCCGTCAGAATCATTCAATGGTGAATAATTAATGGTCTCGTTCACAACTTCTACCATTCATACGCGGGCGAATGGGAGGCGATCTCGGCACCCACACACGCTCGGGATCGTTTGCTTTGGTACAATCAGTTTAAATAATGGAATTTTCTTAAGAACCTTATCCCTGATCCACGTTCATCATTCGCTTCCACAACCCAACGTCATCCGGCCTTGTAAGCTGGGTACGGTATCCGGTATCATGTCTGTGTTTGTGAAACGATGTGCGAACGGCATACGCATGAAGGAACCGAATGAAGGAAGGTGAATGCGATTTGTGTTGAGAGAGTTGAGCTCGATTCACATCGTGTCACTTTTAATTGCTGCCTCGCATGTGTGGTTTCGCTCCCATTCAATTCACGTTCATGTTTCTTTGGCAGGCGTAATCAAATTCCAACCAACCTAACCCAACCCAACCCCACCAGCGGGATATAAAACTCGCACACGCCCGTCAAACCATCACATTAATAATTATGAAATCATCTCTGCAGCTCGCTGTAGCAAAGCCAGTTTGAAATTAGCAGCGATAAAAGCCAAACATACTCCTTCCCATGAAGCTGTTGTCTCACCGCTGTGGTAGTGTGCGTGTGAGTCATTGCTTTTCCAGAAGCCATTCGATTTAAAGTCAGACTAAAGCCACCCGGCAAACTTTATACAGTCACACGCACACACACACACACACACACACACACACACAAACCCGCCCAGTCCCTCGCGGCCGGTAAACTTTCCCCTCGAGACCGGGAAAGAGCCATTCTATCGATTGCCATTCGGAGGGAAGTTTGAAAGCTGGGATCTAATTTGTTGTCTACTGCTGCGAAACTACTTTTGCTGTGTCAAGCGTGCCGGGTCATGCAAAACCGGCACTCGCTCGCTCGTTCGGTATCGCTCCTTTTGGTTCGCGCTGGGACCAAACCATGTCCCAAATCCGATCAAATCCTACTTGAAAATCCCGTACAAAGAAGTCCTTCGCTGTCAGTTAGGGCAGCGGGCCTTTGGAGCTGTTTTCCGTTCGCGTGGCACGTCCAGTGTGACAGGGTTCGGCACGCGGCAGCTCGCCGAATGTGCTACTGGTGGCATTTTTGGCTATAAGTGAGTTAATATATTTCACGGCGTGCGTGCGTGCCCGGCTCTCCGGCTCCGACTGTCGAGTGTATCATTTGCATAAATGATAAGGCAATTATCAGTGTTTAGCAGCGTTTTCGGTGGGTTGCTTGTGGTAGTGCTTGCAGCGTGTGGACGTTCCTAATGATATGCTACCTGCACCCCAATGTGGAGCGAGCATTAGTTCATACTTAAATTGAAGCTTGCTGTGACATGGTTATGCTGAAACCGAACTACAGCAAGATGTGGCTTTCTTTAAAGCACTTTAATAAGATTCATGAGGGATAATTGGAAACGCTTTGAAGAGCTTTCGCAAAAACATTAATTGTCATGAGAAAATGAAAAAGACTAGGCGGCTCCATGTTGCTTAAAATATATTTTTATTTTCGTTACAAGTGATTATGGAAACTTTTTCTTGCTGTAAATGATGTGATTTTTATCAGATTACCTAAACACTATTTGAGCATTAGTTTCCTTAACAAAAAATCTGTTTTCATTTAAATTTATTGGTAAACAAACATAAATAATACATTTGGTTTCAGATTATGAAATTATTTAATAAATCCTGTTCCCATTTTTGTGTCCTATATCGAGCATCATTTCATTACGAATAAATCTTCCATTTGCAATCCATCAAACCAAACATGGAACGCACTCAGAAAGCTGTTTGTTTAAATAAAAATTCTACCATGCTACCATTTTTATTGTTCTCACCATGTACGTACGTAGCATCCGGCGCACGGGAATGGGGCCAACAGTAAATATATTCGTATCCAAATCCGCTCGGCACGGGCAAAACCACCCCCATTCCGACAAATCGTTTCGATGATTTACTTCCGCTGCAAATGCAAATCACACTGTGCTGTCAATGCTGTCCGGAAAATAAAAACCAAAAAATAAAACCGTCCTTACCCGACCGATGAGTCGTGTTTTCTCAGCACGTCAGTGGGCATTCTGTGTGGGGTCGGGGCACAAAAGGACCAAAAGGCGGATGGTGGGTGGCTCGGGCTGCTCCGTATGCAACAACGTAGACGGAGTGTCTTTTCGTGTGTCGCAGCAACCAAAATGGTGGTGTGTACGTTCCAGTGCTTGTTCGCATATTTGCACCCCACCGAAGCATTCCCGGGGCGCTTGTGGAATGGACAACTTAACGGAAAGGTGAAAACGCACAGCAGCAGGCGCTCATCCTTTCGCATATGCAACCAGCAGCTGATCGGTTGGTCTCATCGTTGTTAAAGCGTACATTCTAAGCGAGCAGTGCTTTACTGGCTGCCTGGCTACCCGGTGATGAATTGTGAAACCTCCCCATTGGGGCATTCCGTCCCTTTGCTTGGAAGATATTCCCAGTATCGTGTCGTTATTCCGAACCAGTCACAAACTGACTGGGTTGACGAAAACATTGAACAGTACCATGTTTTTGACGCCAGCAACAATAGCACGATGGTTGTACCTTGTGCAGGACGTCCGGTTTTCCGGGACCGTGTTCTTTGTAAATACTGTGTACCATTACGGTATTGGAAAGAGTGAGTGAGAGAGAGAAGAGAGAGAGTGAGAGAGAGAGAGAGAGAGAGAGTGAGAGAATGAGCAGGTTAACTGATCGAAAATTTGCCGAGGCAGTAATGTACCACAGACCATGTTTGCGTTCTGTGTGTGTTCAATATCTTGCTGTTCGTTCGATTTGTTTTGTTGTGATTGATTGGTGTATTATTTCCGATCGGTGGAAAATGTCCAAGCAGTTTCATAATAATGTTGTATCGTTTCAGAGGAACTGAAGTATGATTGAGATACTGGTTCCATTTCTTAACAAACTTTTTGAATAAAAAAGGCACAAACAACTAAGTAATTTTACCTTCAGTTTAAAAGAATTCTAGAAGTCACTCAATGATGCAAAACAATATTAAATAAAAACATCACCGCAATACATCGCACGATCACTCCCCGGTCGACATTCAAACCAAAGCTGGCGACACATTTTAGCTGTGGTTTTAACAATGCAAAACCAGTCAACTAGACCACCGTACGGTACGTGGTAGTTGCTTGATTTATGCTGTGCCGTCTGTGCCGTATCGTTTATTTGTGATATCCTCCCACTACCCAAAACCCGGCCGGCCGGCCCGCTAGCCGACCGAAAGGATGCGACACTTTTTCTTCTACCGGCGTCGTTCCGGAGGTCATGTCTTGGGCGCCATCCTCGGTGCGCTGTTATGGTACCGCATATTTCTTCGCCACATTCCGTCACAGTCTGCTTGATGGCTTTTCCAGGCCATTATTCACAGTTTATTGCCGTCAGCCGAGGCACACGAATGATGACAAGGAAGAGAAGTTTGCTTCCGAATCGATAGCACCTTACTAGCTGCTTTTACTCGATGTCTAGAGCCGTGCCGGGTGAGCACACATCCAGCAGAGGCAAACCCGTCCGCTAGCAGGTGATCCCGTCCGGTGTCACACTGCAGCGGCAACCACCGACAACAACGTGACAACCGGGTTTGCCGGTAAATGAGGCGTGCCTGTATGCATATGCATATAAATTTGTGTGGAAATTTATTATATTACTTAAGGTGACGGCTACGTTTCAACCATTTGTCAATCCATCTTGCCGTGCGTTCCTTCCGTTTGCCGGTTCACTATTCTGCAGGCAGTTCTAATCTCGTTCTTTTGCGTATTCGATTCGTTTCATGTCATCTCACCACGGCCTAGCTGTTCGCACCGCCTTGGACACCGGAGAACCCGCACTATCGCTACCAGGTGGTGGAGGAGCAACCGATCGGCACCATCCTGACGACGGTGCAAGCAACAGATGCCGACTCAACGATTGCCGAATACCGGATGACGGAGAACAGCTTTTTCGAGATTCACAACACCACAGGTAAGGGCCACCACCGCTCGGTTGCGCCTTAGGATGCGCCTAACGAGTGTGTTCTTGTGCGCAACAAACCACGAGACAATGTGGCTGGATGGGTAGGAATAGTAGCTGAGCACGAAGCGAATGTAGCACGACAAACAGAAGGTCGCGTGCAGAAGTTTATTCCGGCCGGTGTATGCTCTATTGCTTCACGACAAAGCTTACCACACAAGCCTTTGCAGGCTCCTTTTGCTACAGTGGCCCCGCCAAAAAACCGCAAACACTATCAGTGTCGGACAGGAACCATTAACCAGGCCAGTGATAAGATAAGGGAATCATTCTGCGTGACTTAACTCGGTCGGCCGGTTTCTGCCTGTTGACCAGTTATCGATTATTTATTGAACATACTGGCTGGTTGCGTTCGCACTTCGGTGCACATGCATCCGTGCCGTCTTATCACCCTGGTGGTCGGCCACGTGTGGAGGTGTATCGTAAATTTAACTTCCATAATTGTCATCTGAACGTGCATCTGTTTCCTGACGCGAACGCAACGAGGAAGACGTTCCGTACGTTTCCGCTCATGTATCGCTGTTTCGGGAGCACCCTGGCAAAAGGTTGAACAGCATCAATAAATTAGTAACGTGCATAATGTCGCCAAATGGCTTCCCGAACCGTGCCGTTCAATGCGAAGCATGGTTAGCTAATCGGTTTAATTAGTTCCGGTTTGTACATTGAACGGTTTTCACGCTGCTAGACGCGGAACTGACAGCGTAATGTGACGTACTTCCTGCTATATTGAGCAATGATTTTGATGCCTATGGTGGCAAAGGTAGCTAATTTTGCTTGTTAGAAATATTTTATTAAACCATTCAAATGGAATAAATTGTACCGATTAGGGCACTGAATTCTATCTACAAATTAGCTGTTCTTTAGCTAAAATACTTTCCACGTTGAAATCATACTGGCTAAAGGTGATTTTTTGTTTTTAATTTATTTTAGAACGGCCGGGTTGTATCAGACCTTGCCTTGGGGGGACGGTCCGAATGAGATTTGAACCGGTCCGGTCGTGTTAGGACTATCGCCGTTGCACAATTACACCATCAGGCCGCTTTATTTGTAATGTCAAAAAGCGTATCTTAAGTAACAGCTGAAGACTTTGATTGTAGATATGAAATCATTCTTCCTTTACATATGTTTAGTCGATTTGGGCTTGAGATCTGTCTTAAAGTTTATTAAAACGTATTTTTTAATTCGATATTAACATAACAAGAAATAAACTAATTTTTTGTTAAAGCTTTGCACATCTCTTACTATCTTGAGCTTTTCAGAAGAAGAAATACGTTAGGAATTATACATCTTCTCTAGTGAAAGTGTACAGTAATCGTACTGTATTTCATCCTCTGTAAAGTCCAAATCGTCTGAAGTTTTAGGCAAAACTTATCCTAAGAAGTTGGTGTCATGTAGACGATTTTTATGGACTTAATTATTTTCATAACATTTTCGATCTATTCGTTTATCTTCATATGACAAGCAATAAGGAGCGGCCCGTTGGTGTATTTGGCAACGGCGCTAGTTCCTAACACGACCGGGTTCAAATCCCATTCGGACCGTTCCCCCGTAGTGAGCACTGACTATGCAACTACGTGGTATCTAATAGTCTAGTAAGCTATTTGATGGCCGGCATGACCGAGAGTAGGTCGTTAAGCCAAAAAGATAGAGAGAGAGAGAATCATATGACAAGTATATTTATTAAAACTAAAATTAACTCAGCTAGACATGGATGAATAGCAAACATTAAAAAGAAACTGAGGGAGAGAGTAGAGTTAAAAAATCTTAAAGACATAGACACCTTTTGTACAGTATGCTTTGTCAGTGTAAACAGTTAAATGATTACTAGTTTTATTGAAAAAATTTAAAAATGCATTCTTAAAAACAATCTAATTGATAAATAATAACGAAATTGTGAGATCTCTGACAATACATGAAACATTATTTAGGTAATGTTGAAAGTATAAGTTATCAATGCCCTAAATACGTGATACATATTAAAGGCCATTTCAAAATAGTGTTTTAAATAATTTAACAAACATACGGAAAGCCACAATAAAACGATAAACCTTCAATCAATCGGGAAGCAAACGCAAATCAAACTAAAACAAAAAACCCAAATTCACCATTTGGATCGTATATTAGCATCCAAACAATAAGTGCCTACTGTTTGCACCGGACAACTTAATCCGCTGTTGCATTATCGGGCAGCACAAAAAGCCTCCGCGCCAAAATGCGAACGATCTATAATCCCACCAAAGCATTTGTCAAACAGGACGCAGTCCGTTGTTGTGCAGATTAATGTTCAATAGTGTGGGTCGGGCTGGTGTGGTACGTTTAGCACCGCGCGCCCAGCACAAAAGGACGATCAAACATTTGGCATACACATCGCATCGCATTGTTTCGCTTCATCACTTCGGCTAATAATTCAACTCGTTCTCTGTGTGTGTGTGTGTTTTGTGCATAAATGGAGCCAAATCGTCACCTAATCTGATGCGGCATCAACGAATTAACACAGCATACAGGAGGCCGGGTTGCAAACACCTTCCCAAACCCTGCCATCGACGGACTGGGTGCCAATTCATGCTAAAAGTGTAATTATTTTATCATTTTAACCTCATCATAACGAATGCGCACACACAGACACTGGAAAGATACAGCAGTCATGGCCAGTATCAACCCGATTGGGCATGCCGGTACGCTTGGCACACCCATTCGGATCCGTATTTCGGCCGAGCACCACAATAGCATTGCGCCCGTGTTCGTGGAAGTGATGCAGCTGCGAACTGATAATTTATTATATTTCATTTCCTGCCACGTTGCCAACGTTATGGCAGCGTTAATGACCCAAATGTAGCCATCCCGTGCGGTACGGCCGGGCAGCGCACACACATATTGTTCCCTGTTGACGGTAGCAATTTGCGAGTGTGCGACTTTTGTTGGCTGATGCACAATTTGACATTCTAATTATGCGGTGGTGAAAAATTAACGCACCACTAACCAAAACGCCTAACGTGTTCTTATTTTCTTTCCTTCCCTCGTACATTTGCACACGTAAATCTGGCAGGACTGGTGCGGAGCAAGGCGCGCATCGACTACGAAGCATCGCCCGTGATACGGTTCAACGTGTCCGTCGTCGATACGGGCGTGCCGCAGCTAACCTCAACGGCCCAGTTCACCGTGGATGTGGTGAACACGAACGACAACGATCCGGCATTCGAGCTGCCGGAGTATATGCTGGTGGTGCGTGAGAACAGCCCGGTCGGGACGGTGGTCGGTATGGTGCGGGCCGTCGATGCTGATGCCGGCCCGTACGGTCAGCTTACGTACACGATCGTGGGCGATCATGGTGGGAACTTTGCGATCGATCCGGACACCGGCGCCATCACGGTGCACAACGCATCCGCTCTCGATCGCGAGACGGAACAGGAAGTGAGCCTGACGGCGATTGCGACGGATCGTGCGCCGGATGGTATGCGACGGTCGACCACCGTACCGGTGCAGATACGCATACTGGACGAGAACGATAATGGGCCGACGTTTACGCAGCAGATCTATCATGCGACGGTCGCGGAAAATGCGGCCCTACATCCACCGGCCGCCATTTTGCAGGTGCGTATCAAGACAGCCATTTTTAACTTCCTTTTCATTCGGTCAGGTTTAATCGGTTCTTTCTTTTCCGTTTGTACGACGTGCCTTGCAGGTGATGGCGACGGATCCGGACGAAGGTGCGGCGGGCGATGTGAAGTACGCCATACTGTCGGATAATGTCGGGGGCATTTTCCGGCTGGACGCTAACTCCGGCATCCTCTATCCGGGCGCGAGCTTAATTGGAAAAAGTGGTAAGCTAAATGGGGTCGGGAGGCAGCAAATTAGAATACTTGCGCACGGTCGCACGTGCGTTGGTGTCCGCGCCGCGCGAACGACGATCGATCGATGACACCGTCGACCGTTGGATGTGGACATGTTTATATCAATTTATTAGCATTCACCGTAATGGATGTTCCGCGTTTTTTGGTGGTGCGCTTGTGATACTTTCTTTCCTTGCTGTTACTTATATATGTGTGTTTGTGCGTGTGTGTGTGTGCGTTCTCCATTGCAGGTCAATACCGCATCGATATCGAGGCGCGCGATGGATTAGGTACGGGACCGCACAACGATGCAGCCACAATAGTGATCGAAATCCAGAGCATCAATCAGCATCGTCCCGTGTTCATCATGCCGGCACTCTACAATGCGACCGTCGAAATTCCGGAGGTAACACACCATCCACGGCTCAGCCAACACCGTACATCCTAGGGCCCAGGGCGATACGATACGCGTGTGTGGGCCGCTTTTTTGTCCGCGCGCTCCGGACGTTATCCGCATCGTACCGTGTTTAATTGAGTTTTTCATTAAAATTCTATTGAAAATTTCAACTCAAACACCACCATCACCACCACCACCAGCGATGTGTATGGTGGGCCGCATGTGACGCCCCGGCACTTGCGACGCGACAGCAGGGGTGGTAATATCGTAACGGCCGTGTTGCGTCACATGCATTCCGGTGGTGTCGATATCGCGCGCGGTTTAAATTAAAACGTCCCAAATTCGAAACGGACTTTTCCCGCTCGTTGGTTTGAGTGAGCGCTCAGTGTGTGTCGCCCGTACATGGTATTTGCAGCCAAAAACATCCTGGGTCTGCCGATTGGGTGGAAATTGATGGGATGGGGAATTGAAATTGGGTGGTGAAACTGGAATGGGGACAGCTTATTGAATGTTGCAAAGCGGCGGGCAATGAACATCGGCCCGGGAAACAACTTTGCTGCCCGGGAAACAAGAATTGTATTTATTGCAACTACGGAATAATTTAATTTCTGATGAACTGCGCTCATTAAGCTGCAAGTTCTTAAAATGGGATTGTTTGAATGATGTGTGTGTGTGTATGTGGAGCACATATTGAAGCGGTTTGCGACTCTATACTTACCGTTTGATATGTTTGAAAGCTGTTTAATTTAATTTAAACCGTAACATTGCATTCTTTTCAAGTGCGATGTGCCAAAAATTATGGAATGAATGCCAAAAATTAGTTAACATGTTTCAACATATGAAGATTTAAGTACAGTCATTACCCGTATTACGTGGATTATGAATTTCAGAGAAATTCGGAGTCCGATGTTGTGAGATATGCTGTTTATGTTTCTTATTCATTGATTGTACATTTATTTCGACAATTTAGTCAACAATTTTTATATAACATAATCTTTAACTTAATAAATGGTTACATATTGTTGAGAAAGTTTTGAAATGTATTGTTAACAATTGTAATTCCGCTTAGAGAACTAAAAGAGCTTTTAAATTATATTGCAAACCGGGTTATGACTGTACTGCTCTTCACGTCGAAAAAGAGCATCAGAATATTCACCTGTCTTTATCTGTATTCTAGAACCTTGCAACTCCCGATTACCTGGTGATGACGGTTAAAGCGACCGACAACGATTCCGGCTCGAACGGCAAAGTGCTCTACTATCTCCAGGTAAGTTGCTATTTCTTATATCCTAAGGATTTTTTTCTCAATTTTTCCCTTGGATTTTCTCCTGCATACATTTGCATTCTACCTTCTTGTCCAACAGGTGAACAGTGTGAACGTGCAGGAAACGGACGAGTTTAGCATCAACGAAATGTCCGGCGAGTTGCGGATCCGGCGCCAGCTGGACCGTAAGCGGCAGTCCCGGTACGAGCTGATTCTGGTCGCCCGTGACCAGGGCACACCGGCCTGGTTCGAAACGTTGCGCTTCCTCACGGTGCTGCTGGTGGACGTGAACGAAAACTATCCGGAATTTCCGGACGCATCGAATCCGTACAAATTTTTCATCACCGAAAATGGTGCGCGCGACGTGCGGATCGGTAAGATACAGGCGTTCCTGGACAGCCCGAATCCGGCCATCTTCTACTATATGCTGCTCGGCAACGAGGACGGTGCGTTCTACGTCGACAAAACGAGCGGTGACCTGTACACGAACCGGTCGATCGATCGGGAGGAAAACGACATGTACGTGCTGTACGTGCTCGCCAGCAAGCAGTCCGATTTGTACGTCAGCGAGCACGAACGCGCGCTGCTGTCGATGGAGCAGCTGGAACGGAACGCTACCATCGCGAAGGTTTGGGTACACGTGCTGGACATTAACGATAATGCACCGGTATTCAAACGCGACGTGTACTACGCCGGCATCAGCTCGAAGGCATCGATCAACGAGCTGGTCACGATCGTAAACGCGACCGATCGGGATTTGGGCGTGAATGCGACGCTCGATCTGTTCATACGTGGCTCGTATCTGTACAAGTACGGTGCGACCAAGACGACCGGTAGCATCGTGCCGAGCCCGTTCGCCATCTCGAAGGAGGGTCGCGTAGTGACGGCCAACTACATGGCCGAATACAACCAGGACCGGTTCGTGCTGGAGATTGTGGCGAAGGAGGTGGAATCGCCGGAACGGGAAGCCGCGGCACGTGTGCACGTGTGGATCTTCAATCCGGAGCAGCTGGTGCGCATGATACTGTCCCGTCCACCGTCCGAGGTGCATCAGGATCGGGATGAGATCGTGTCCGAGCTGGGAAACGCGACGCAGCGGCTTATAATCGTGGACGAAATACGCTACCACGTCGACAGTCTCGGGCGCATACGTATGGACTGGTGCGATATGTACTTCCACGCGGTCGACACGGCGACGCAGATGATCGTACCGGTGGAAGAAATTCTGCGCGAAATTGATGCAAAGTATGATTTTCTTCAGGTGAGCTCAAACATTCAGTCTCTCTACTTTTTGGAGCATATTACAAATGGAGTTTATATTGACAGGATTACAATGCGGGCTTTTCGATACTGAATGTGGTACCGGCGTACGCGACAACTGCGCAGGATGAGTTTGATCTCGCGCTGGCGGCATTGATCGCACTGCTGATTGTGTTGTTCGTCGGTGCTGTTAGCTTCATCGTACTTTGCTGCTGTTTAAAGCATTGGTGAGTTGTACGACAATTCTCTTGAACGAGCTCGAAATGATCTGAAATGGTTCATTTGTACGCCAATACAGGTCTATCTCGATACCGAGCGAAACGAGACGAAAGGATGCGTTGATCAAAAAACAAATTATAGAAGATTTAAACACAACCGAAAATCCGCTTTGGATTGAACAGTAAGTACTTCGCTTCGATGCGCTTTTGTCTCGCACCTATGCAACTAAGATCGTAATTCTTGATGCATTTCCCTACAGAAAGCTAAAGCTGTACGAAGAGCAGGAGCTAACGATGCAGGTCTTCTCCGAGCCGGAAATGTCCCAGCAGCAGTCGATGAACAACTCAAACAGTACGAACAGCGCCCAGGATCCATCGTCCCAGCTGTCGCTAACGCTCGGGCTCGACCATCATCACCATCAGCTGCATCATCAGCAGACACCACCGCATCTGTCGCAGCATCGGCGAGACTCGTACGATCTGTCGCAGGCGGGCGATAATACGTACGCCACGATACAGCCGCGCAACTATGGCACCAACAATCTTAGTTCGGTGCTGGGCAGTACGATGGTGCCGCCCGGTGGCTTAAGCCCGTCCGGTGTCACAAGCACCAGTGCAACGAGCTCGAGTGAAGTCGCCGACTACGCGACGTTGCGCAACAGTCGAGCACCTTCGGTAAGCGATTGTGGAAGGTGGCCGCGGTGTGAACCGCATTTCGACTGTGACTGTTATCCGTGATCTGTTGTATCGTGTTTTCTTTCTTCCACACAGCAACTGTTCGAGTTCCGGGGTTCCACGTTTCAGGTGCAGCAACCAGGCGGTACCGATCAGCCAGATTACGTGACGGAGCTTATGTAGGTTGCGCCGGCATCGAGTTTGCTCCATTCTAGTGTAGTAGAATAACTAATAAGTAGGGGTTTTTTATTTTTATTTTTTGGTAGTGTTCTTTTACTCTGACCATCGAAACATTCCAGAAGTCATAGAGTGGTAGAAATTGCACAGAGCGCAAGAGACAGTAGTGACGGTTTTTTTTTTAAGGAAGAAATGATAAAACCCGTGTAATTGGTACTATTGCCCGTATCCGTATCCGAATCGTTAATAGGGCACGTTTTCCATCACGTGAACGTGCAAGAAAAAAGGATAACGAAAGCAACCACAACAAAAAAAAACAAGACTTAACGCAACCCTTGATGACGCACAAGCTCATGAATGAGCGTATTACGAGATTACATGATAGAGACAATAAATAGATTTTATTGAGGCTGGCGGGTGACGTATCAGCAAAACTTGGCAGGGAACGCCTTCGGGAAGCAGATTGAACAGTGCCCGTGTCAACAAAACAACAAAAAACAGGGGAATTAAAAGGCGTACGCTTTTACATTCCCTTGCTTCGGGTCCCTGTTGCCCAGGTTGCGAACCGATACGGAATCCGCATTATGTTGGGTGCCCTTCCATCAATTAATTTATTTTCAATCATTATCACACCATTACCTTCACCTCTGGCCAGAATTAATCATTCCTTTTGTGGAACAATTTAAAAGTGCGGATCCCTTGGGGATGGTACGGTGGTGCGTCGATCGCATTCATCCCGTATTATATTCCATTACGTACTCCTTGTTTTTTTTATTTATTCGGCGTAGTTATTGTTGTTTCTGTTAATCTTTGCCCATCCGAGCCCATCCGATGCACCGTTGTACAACATCGTTGTGAAACACGCGCAACGGTGAAAAAACGGTGCAACATGTCACCCGTTAGCCGCTCGATTGGTGGTCAATTCATTAGCGTCCGCAAATTTTATGCTTCACGCTCATTATTCTTTCAATCTCTCCTCCTTTTTGTTTTTGGTTTTGTTTTTGCATCGGTAACGATAACGAGAGCTCTGCGGTGGCAAAATTAATGCGAAGGAAAAATAGCACAAACAGCACAGCACCACAAAAAGCAAACCAGCAGCAGCAGCATTAACAAAAAAAAAAAACTACAGCAAGTGATCCACATCATACGAGCTTCCGACACACAATTGATTGTTGATCCTATAAGCCGCACAACGTGCCGTTTAATCATTTCCGTGCCGTGCGTCATGCGTGTCCTCGTTGTCCTGGCTCTCCTTTGCCTATCCCCCTTTTATCATGCGTAATAATTCGTTAACTTTAACCTCATTTTCATTCATTATAATTTGCGCGACGGACAATGTGTGTGAGCAGTTCTGTGTGTGTGTGTGATTTTTGTTTAATATTTTTTTCCCGGCTTCTGCTCTTTAAACACTGCTTTTTACTGCATTCAATTAAACTGATGAAAGGATCCAAAATGGATAAATTACGCACAGAACGTTCGTGGCCCTATTCCAAGGGAGTTCCAACTGCAGCTATTCCAGTGAAATCGTCCGTGTTTGTTCTCCCACAGTCTATTTTTCCTTTTGTGTTCGAGCCGGATTTGAGGCTTGCTGTGAAGTGGCCTGTTTGCAATGCAATTGATCAATACCCGGGGCTTCGTGATGTAGCTTCATCACCGTGCAGCATATTATTTATTCGCACGAAAAACCGAAGGCACTCGCACACACGCCTGTTGAAGGTGCATTCGGCCGTATCGCGAATTTATTGCCCATTTCTGGGAGGTGGGTTTTTTGGTGCAACAACCGTAACATGGATTTTACATCAAATGTCATCCGTCAGCTCGTGCAGAAACCCAAAACGTGCCAAACGTTTAAATACACAGCCCTCTTAAGAATGGACTCTTCCATTCCTTTCCATTCCCTACCATCGTTCCCCGTTCCCCGTTCGAGATGCTGAAAACCCGTGCCAGTTACAGCCAGAAAACAAAGAGGAGAAAAAGAATTGTACATAATTAAATTAATGAATGAATATGTTTAAAAACCGATTGAAATCAATTAAACGGTTCACGTAGCATGGCGAGCCCGTAATGCGCAGCCCGTGCAGGGCGAGAGAGAAGGTTTTTATTTTTAAACAGGCAAGCGTGTGAAGATTCGCCACGTATGGATGGAACAAGGCTCACGCGCACACAATGTAGTTACGTCCCGTAATGTACAATGTACAAACAATGTACAAATAAATGGAAGACATGGAAACAAAAAAAGATGATAAACCAATACACACGAGAGAGAGAGCATGTGTAATTTGATGCTGAGCGAATAATAACTTAGATCGCATGTGTTTGGACAAACGTTAAGTTAGGACAACAACAAACAAAAAAAAAAAACACCCCTGAAACAATAGTAAGTGTTATCGACGGTGAGATAGTGAGGAGTGTGCTCAAGCAGCATGTACACTGTGAGTGTGTACTTTAAATTGTAGTGAAATTGTTTTATTATTTTTTTTTTCAAACTTGTTTTAAACGTTTTAATTGCACCCGTGCTGATAGGGTGCTACTTATGGGATAAATAAAATGAAACATGATTTAGTTTGTTTTACTTACGTTATTACTAAAGTATCTTCGCATTCAACCGTAATCCATGGTTTCTGTACAGTGTGTATGTGTATGTGTGAGAGCTCTTCCAACCAGGGGATGTGTGTAGGAGTGGAACCGGACGTTATAAAAGTAAGTGATTAAACAGAGTGTAAACATTGTATCAATAATAAGAAAAAAGGGGTACAAAACCCATACAGAGACAACCACAGACAATTGTAAGAGTTGTAACACAATCTTAGGGAAAATAAAAGTTTTTAAACAAATCGATACCAGCTGTTGTTGATGTTTATTTGAACATGTTTCTTTGATTTTTTTATTTTCGCTTCATAATTATATTGGATTGCTTTTATTTTTATAGTTCCAATAGTAAAATAACAATTAAAAATAAAATTTTATTTAATTTCGAACATACTGTTGTGGTTTTTTGGAACTGTCTGTTCATGCATTCATTACATACGTTAAACGCCTAGCGTTATGCAATTTGCCAAACATCGAATGAACGCAGCGATCCGGCAATGAACATGCAACCATTCTGCAACTTACTTTCACTTCTTATCGGTCGTTTTGTGTTGTTTTAAAACACAAACTACGCTGGCTGATCGTAAATACCAGATACCAGAAAATACTACGTTTCGGTAGGCAAGGATCGCTTTTAAATTGCACCTTTGACATTGTCGGTTCATCGGTTACGGCCCCATTCCGTACAAGTTACTGTGCATCCGGCGGAAGAAGAAAATTCGTAAGAAAACTGAAACAAATAGGCCAACAGAGGTACAAGCGCGTAATAATGATCATCGTACCTACCCACATACTACATGCATCCGGGATATGGTGTATGCCACCCCAGAGCATCACCGTTGGTATCGTTGGGATAATCAAGCATTAATAATTGAATTTACCAACAAAGCAACGACGCCAACCGAACGGAACAGGCTGTTGCCAGCTTACTTCGAAGTACGTCCAATCGCCACCTACCCCAAAAGGCCAAGAACTGGAGCAGCAAGCTGTGAACGAAAGCGAAACGAATAGCGCAAACGGTAATGATTTATTTCTTCAGCGTGGGCCCTTTCGTCGTTCTCTCCGAGGGCGGTATTGGACTCTTGCCCAAAACTGATCGGTTTGGTCGCTTTTGCTTGATTACGCTTTTACACGTAACACCCAACAACAACAAAAAATAAAACGGGATGCCGTGGTGGAAAATGCGGAATTTCTTTTCGTTTGAAGGTTGATCGCGATTAATGGAGTGATCGTGATTATCGTGAGCTTTAGAAAATATTTCTGTCCAACTATGTGCCACTGAATAAATGGTTACTTTAAGCAAACAAAGAGGAACGAAACACTTCCTCAAAACATTCTAACAGCGAATGGACATATTTGATCAGCCAAAACAAACATTCCGTTCGGATTGTTTTAACCTTGAATGTGTAATCTTGCATCTTGCTGATCGGCTTCAGCGACCTTCTTCGTACGTATCATCATACGGGCTGAAACCAACACATAACCATCGTGCCTTCCGTGGGTGTCGACCGTGGTTTTGTACGCCTTATTTTACGTAACGTTATTTGTCGCAATTTTCACCCCAAAAACATTGGTTTCGCTTCGAATATGTTGCGGTTATCTGATGCTCGGGCTCGGCTATTTTCCTGTTTTCTTTTTTAAGGTTCGTTCATTGCCTGTTTGCCTACATTTACCATTGCCTCGGGTTTATTTGTATCTGCGTGGTTCGATTTGGTTTTGTGTTGTTATTGTTTTG
Source organism: Anopheles rivulorum (assembly GCA_018908115.1). Classification (NCBI taxonomy): domain Eukaryota; kingdom Metazoa; phylum Arthropoda; class Insecta; order Diptera; family Culicidae; genus Anopheles; species Anopheles rivulorum. The sequence continues at coordinate 13,380,947 of CM032177.1, forward strand.
CTTTTTATTCACCAACGCCTCCACCTCGCGATCGCCTTTTTGCGTGTGCGTGTTTTTTTTATTCATTTTTTTTCTTTTTTTCAAATAAAGCCCTTTCGAAACAGCTGGCAATGTTGGATGTGGGATGTGGGCTGTAAGGACAGTAGCCGTTGCTGCTAAACGAAATTCCGGGTGCTGACCGAAACGGTCATTAACCTTATGTGCGTTCGCCCTGTTGAGTAACTGCTTGTGGAGAAGTATTCTGATTTATTTGCTTATGTTATTATGCGAGTCATATTTATATTTGCATGAGTATAAGCAGCATGCGTGAATACTTTTTAGCACAAAACTTCTGTTTATGTTTCTTTAATTAATGTTTGTTCAATTTCAGTTATGAGATATCAAATAATTGTCAACTTTCAACGAATTTTGACGAGATAAAGCAAATCAATTTGAACAAATGCTCACTAAAGGAATTACTTCAGTTCTACCCATGGGATGATCTTTATAATTACAGTGAATAAAATAAATACATGAGAAATTAAGATCGTAATAATACAACTTCGGTGATCATTGCTCTATTTGAACTGATCTGCAGTCATATTCATAGCTGATTCTGTTTTGCTAAAATGAAGAATAAACACGTGAAATTAGAATCGCTATATCGTTAAAAAAAGAATAGAATCATTAATGGAAATCTTGTCCAACAACAAAGTTCTTGCATTTGAGTAAAACGTTTATGGAAAATATTTTCAACATACAGCTTGGAAATCAAATCTTACTAATTGGAAGTATCGAGTAAAAAAGATATATATTCATTAATAACTTGGATCTTTATTCGCATTCAAAGCTTGATAATATGTAATAGTGTATGCATAAATGAAACGTTAAATATATGAAATGAACCATGATTGGAGTAAAAATAGTCTTGTACAATCCTTTAAATTAAAATATACTAGCTTTTGTCTCAAAACCTGCTTAATTAGTTCAACATTTTGCTCCCAATATAAAATTTTCAGCAAAACAAATATGTTCACTCCATTGGCAGCATCGGTAAATCACCAAACCTGTGCAGTGCTAAACGAATGCCGTTGGAAAAGAATCAACGCAACATAACGAAAGTAGCATAACAACGAACGAAATCAACAGCGACCAGGGTGGTTGGTTCGTAGCATACACATATTTACTCTTTATTTTTATCCAAACCACAACAACACAGACCTCCCCCTACACACACACAAACACACATTTGGTGTTTTACAGTAAAACCTTCTTCATGACCACCAGCACCGTCGTTCCCGGCTACATCTCTTCGGTACTCCGGCACGCAGCGTACTTCGGTTGCAAAAGGGCAGCTTCGATACAGAAATGCCTTCCATTTTTCTTTTCTCGCCCAAAGGCCACCCGACCCGACAAACAATAATCAAAGCTCGTTGTTAAAGAGATGGTCGAGTTAGTGAAAATAAAAATAAAAAAAAACAGACAGCAAGCGGTTAGCGAAACGGTTTTGCATGTGATAAGATTTATTTACTTTTGATTTGGTATGGAGGGAAATTTATTTTTAAAACGCTTACCACTCGACGTTTTTTTGTTTTTGTCCTACTCGATCCGATGCGCTAGCGTCCCTTTTGCGACCCACACGAACAACGGGTACAGGGACCGGCCGTATTGGTTGCACGGGCATTAGGCATAAGCGGGGATCGATTGAATATCAACCCGAACACGGTATGTGAACCGAATCACGCAGCCACCCCAAAGCAGCTTCTCGAGTGTGCGGCCCGAGTCGGAATACAGATCAAAAGAACGATCGCGATCACGGGTAACATAAACGCGGGCCTGCAACTGGGGAACTGTGAGTTCATTTGACAGGCGAAATATCATCGGCGATTTGCGAACGAATGCTGAATGCCGCTGCAATTGTCATGCGACTTTGCCACCGGCGTACCGGCGAGGTGACATTCTTGGGTACCACCTTTCACCCAGGTACTCTGGAGACGTTTCCGAGATTTCCGTGGGGGTTGGGGACAAAAAAGACGAACTAAATTATGTTGCAAACGGATGACATTCGCGCATAAATTGAAAACGGGCTGGCTTCGTTCATATTATTTTTTCTCCCCCCCTTCTACTTCCAGCACGTATGCAAACCCTGTGCTGAAAGTGAAAACGGGAGACAGCTGGTGGACCATTTTATTGCGATTGTGGTCCGCCGGTAACGAAGCGGTCCCACCTCGGGGATAGTTTTTTCGTTTTCATTTTACACATTTGCACATCGAAGCTCGTTTGCATCTCAACTCAACTTTGGCCAAATTGGCGTTGGATGGAAAGATGAAGCGAGGGAGAGAGAAAGGGAGAAAAAAGCATAAAATGGGGGAAAGAAAAAAAGGGTTTGCTGCTTTGCGGAGATTGGTAAAAGTCATATGTTTATATCGGCTTTTTAAACCATCCAACAACTTCCGGGATCATCATAACGTATTAGGTCTTTGAACTGGCGCATTCGCTTGAGAAATTATCAAAGATAGGGTGCTAATAGGGTACTATAGCATACAATTATTGATGGTTTTAAAGATTTCCTTCAATAAATTATAATGCATTCGATAGCATAGTTTTAGAAATGAATTTTTAACTCGTTTCCTAATAAGTATAATATGAAAGAATACTTGCAAAATATAAAGACCGTAGAAGCTTCACGTATTAGTGCAAATCAGTCAATAATTGCTTGATTTGATTTAGATAAATTGATTTGAGTTTGAGGTTTTGAAAAGGGGTTTATGTTTAAACTTATTTCATACATTGGCTAGGTAATATTTCCATCACAAAGTATACACATAAAATAAAACGTTTTTATAAAATAAAACCCGAAATGTATTGTTTTTTTGTTGTCTGATACTGGCTATTACTAGATATTGCAGTTATGTATATAATATGATTTTGTTCACTGAAGTTTATTTCAAAAGTCATCGGAATCCCAGTTTAAAATAAATAGAAAATTAAGTATTGTGATTAGATTAGTATTGTGGAATTCATAGAATAACCAAAAAACAATTCGACAGTATTTTGTCTATAAAATGGCAACAGATGCACTGAAAAAAACTTAAAGCTGAGTACCGAGTTTCCGATGAAAATTTCAATTAAATCACTTCACAAATTTCTGAGAATCCTCGGTGTAATAATTTATAATTCAATGTAATCCTATGTAATCCTAATCATGTATATCCTAATAGCAGCAACGGTCAAAATTAACATTTAATTAGCAATAAACATTACATTTTTCTATTCGTGACGACAAGCCATTTCATAAAAATATAAATTTAGAACCAGCAGCAGCCCACACTAAATTCGCTTCAACAACCCGCTTCAAGCATAATGTTTTTATAATTGCCTTTAAAAAGATGAGAGCTATTCTTCAAGCTAAACTAAACAATCCCGTTCGAACCATCCGCACATGAGGCAACCAATTAAAATCCACCTTAAATTATCTTGTTTTACGACTGTCAAAGAGCACCATTCTGTCAAGGTCAGGAACATGCGCAGATG